>CM070083.1:27242553-27856812 GCA_036250285.1 Pyrocoelia pectoralis
ATTTTTTTCTCAACAATCAAAATTGATACGCCGATGATTTTAAGCGTTTTATTCTTTGGAAGAGTTTCTTCAATTTAAATTTTAATGTTTTGATTTGATTGTTAAATAAACTACTATGTGTATATTGTTTATAATATTATTATGTGTTAATGCTTGTCGTACATTTTTTTATATGAAGTAATATGTACCATTTATTTGGTGTTAATAAAATACTACTACTACTACTACTACTACTACTACTACATACTTACTAAACATTTTATGACACATCAGAATGTGAAAAAAAATTGCCTGGTTTGTATTTAAAATAAAGAAGTTGATGGTCACTTCCGGTATTTCCGGAAGTGCTGCCATTTGGAAAATATTTTTATTTAATAGATTAAACACTCCATGTCGCATATGCAAAATTTCAAATTTCTAGCTTTTACAGTTCTTGATATACTTCTAACCGACGGTCACCGTGAGACACCCTGTATAAAATGTTTCGATGTAACGTTTCTGTGTTGTTTCAAATCTAGGTTTCTGAAGGCGGACATTAAACATCTATGTTATGTGTATGATACGTTTCTGTCGCTGTTTCGGAGATGTTTCATGTTTCAGAGATACGTTTCTAAAACATTTCAGAAACGTTTTTTTACACTGTGGGTTATGTTAAGTTTAGACAAAATTAAAACTTATTGTTTACGCGAATCTATTAATTGCTGTGATTAAAATCAAGACTCACGATAGTCCTTCGCTGATTTTGGGCTACTCCTATTATAATACTATCCATGAATGATACCAAGCCTAAGAATTTTTTATTATCCATCTTATTTGGTACCATACTCCTGCTCCTTAATTATAGGACGACTTTTCTTTTTTTCATTCCCTTTGTTAAAAAAGGTTTTCTACTCAAAAGGCGTTCTCTCCCGAAAAATGGAAGGGGTCGACGATTTAGTCTAATTCTTCTTGGATCAAACAAAATATTGTCAATGACCACGGAAGGTTCTAATTGGTCCCGTAAAGTGCCCATTCACATTCTCACGGGCTTTTTGCATTACTTAAGCCCGACACTTAGAACGCTACAGTCGATATAAGAAGCTTAAGAAATGCAAGATCGGTAACGTCTACCAGACTTTAACAAAATGTCCTCTTAATTACGTTTTTTATAATTTGCCTCCATTTTGATTCTATAATAGGAATATTAATGCGATGTTATTATGACCATTAATTCACGAAAATCGTGAGGTTGGCAATGCTTTTGATGCGGAATTATCGTGTCCTGCACGACAGTTATTAAATTACCAAATGTGTCAAGAACATTCTGCAGAGGATTTGTCAAGAAACAAATTTGCAACCGTATTTTTGGCAAGTTTACGTGTACAAGATTATCTTGATTATCTTCCATATTCGTGTTTTGTAACAGAATTTGAATAAAACAAAAGGCGACTAGATCCAATTTTAAATTACAAAATTAATAATTACCAACCACCACAAAAGTCTCTTAATTGACTAAAATAACAAATTTTTGGTTAAAAGCGGCATAAATAGGGCAAATATTATAAAAAAACACGTTTCATAAACCTTGAAGCACTCATTCTTTAAAATAACTTGTGGCTACGCCACTCTTTTTTTAAACTTCAATTCGTGCTTCATTGGTCATATGAAACTAGTTCCTATCTTTGTTACGGTTGACGTTACCTAGTGTGAAATCAGCAACTTCTGCACACTCTCAACGATGACAAGATGGAATTTATTAATACGAGGTGTATTCAAGAATTTTCACAATTACACGCTGAAGTTCCTATTCATAAAATTTCTAGGGAAAATGACGAGAAGGAAGGAGTCCACTAACGTTTTCAAATTACGGTGATAGGAGTGCGCCACCAAACTCGTGGGGAAATCGCCGAACTTGCAAAAAGGAAAAAAACACCACCTACCCCTTGATTGATAAGCATCACGAAAACCTCCGCTTTAAATGATATTCGTGTCTCACATTTCAATCACATTCCTCACACCTTATCATTCAAAGCACAAAAAAAAGGCATTACTTGCGCGGGTAAGGCTTCAACCAGAAAATAAGTCAAACCTGGTTGGCTTATACACGCTAAGTGGCCCGTCTCAAAGCCGACTCAACCCAAAAATTTACACAGCCCTTGGATATCTTCTGGAAAATGTCACAATAGGTATAGTTTTCATACTTTCCTCTACACAAGTCCTATGGATCTCATGTAGCACCGTTTATTGGCGTTAGCTTGGAGGAATATTGGCGCAATATAGAGAGATTGGGGCAATATTGTCGAACTGCAGCCAATATTGGTTGAATATATTTTTTTAATATTATACAAATATTGGAAATACAATATTTAGTGAATTTAAGAACAATATTTGCAATATTTAGTAAATATTGTTCAAATATTGTACACACAATAATGTACCAATATTGAGTGTACAATATTATTAAATATTGAAAGTCTATCTTTTTAAGTAATATAACATACATATTTGTAATATCAAGTAAATATTGATATTCACTGTAAATTCAAATATTGTACATACAATAATGTACCAATATTTAGTGTATAATATTACTAAACACTGAAAATCTATATTTAAGCAATACAACATACCTATTTGTAATATTAAGTAAATATCGATATTCAATCTACTTTCAAATATTGTACATACAATAATGTACTAATATTGCGTGTACAATATTACTAAATATTGAAAATCGATATTTCAGCAATATAGCAAACATATTTACAATATTTGGGACACATTACAAAGCAATAACGGGTCAATATTGTTTAAACATTTTCCCCAATATTGAAATAATATTGATTAGTAAATTTTAGCCTATATGTAAAATTGTTCACATTTCAATGTTGGGACAATATTGTACATTAATATTCTACCAATATATTTACAATCACATACCAATATTAAATGCTACATGGGATGGCACTGTACGCTATCCTAACATCTACTTACACCCAACTCTCTTGCACACAACTTTCATGCTCCCCTTGCCGTTGATTAGTCGCTTGTTACGACACACAGTGCACCCTTGGTGGGGTTATTCTTAGCTCGCCCCTGCACGAGGAAAATTTAAGTTTAAATCTACCTACTCTTTATAAAATCATATTTTCACTCATCGTACGTAAAATGGACAAACACATGACGCACCATAACATAATGACGAAAGAGCGAAAATGGTACAAGGAAAATAGGCTGAAGAGGAGGCGAAATAAACTTTTGGGGTGAGTGCGGGGGCTGGGGGAAAGAACTTTTGGTGCAGATGTGGGAGTAAGGGGGTGGCTGTTCGAAAAACTGATGAAAGATGTTATGATGTACGGAGTGGAAGTATGGGAATGGAAAGAACGGGAGGAGTTGGAAAAGGTTCAGACAATCCATTGGAAATGGATATTGTGGGCTTGGAGATGGAACTCTGGGTTACATAGTGGAAGAGGAAGTGAAATGGGCAGAGATGAGAATACTGACGGGAAGACTGACGTTGAGGTACGAGGAAGGGAGGCAGAGAGAGAGGATCGTCTATTCTTCAAAGCCGATTGGGGAGAGGTGTAGGGTGAAAAAATAAAGTATGGACAGGAGGATAGAAGAGGTATTACCAAAGGGCTGCATATGGTAATGTGGTAGTGCAGAAGAGAAGGGAGAGATGATGGGGGAGGGGAGACCACCAGGGAGGATGTAATAGGAAGCGACAGGGATGCTCCAAATTATAATGAAATCGAAAAAGAAACAAACAGATAATGTTTATGGTGTATCTGAAAAAAAGAAAGAATCGCCAAGGGTGAGAATGTCACCGTTCATCCATTTCACCCCTATCATGTAAGGACGAAAATCGCGAGCAGTTATTTATGTTTTGCAAATAACTTTATCGTTGAAATATAAGGTAGTTCCGACGAGAGAACACGTGGGAACTGTAATTTGATTTAAGGCATACGTTATACAGAAAACACACAATTTCAATAAAACTTCTCCTCCATTTTATTGCATCGTCGCGGGTTTATTAACGTAGAGAGGGTAGCGATGCTTGTTGTGAAATCTTTCGATACCCTTATCCACTTACTTTGATGGTAGAGGGTAAGTGTAAGTACGATTATTAAACTTGAACTGTCTTTACACAACAAAGTGATCGATAAGAGACGACATTCCCTTTGAGATAAACTGATGCTGTTTAATTGTTCCATTGAAGTTCGTGTAGTTGGTGGTTTCATATTTTCCTCTTTGCATTCGCAAATTAATTTTATGTTGGAATATGTGGGTGTGCACACGTGGAAATTTACTTGATTTCACTCAATAATGCGTATTTTAAAATCAAGATTTATCGTTTCGTGCTCTATGAAAATTATTCATATCACGTATGTGTAATTTTGCTTTAGGTGTTAAGAGCAAAATGATTGATTGATTGAAGTAGTTATCGAGTCATTTCTACTTTATTTTACTTTTAAGGGTTGCCTTTTCAGTACGCTACGTCTGAAAGGGTGTCAAGTACTGAAAAGTATTTACTCAAAAACAATTCACCGAATAGTCCACGATGTGTATGGGACTCATTGTCGCACATCGAAAGACCTGACTTCCCTTTATCATAATTAAAAGGTATCATTTGCACCCTTCGCCCAGTCAACTGATTTCTGGTTGAATTACATCAAAAGTACTACTTGCAATAGTAATTGACTTGGATCAATAAGATTATTACGATAAGAATGGGGACGTAACAATCCTTAGGAGTAAAATCCACGATCGCGTAGTCTTTGGAGCCAAGATGGGTCGGGGGATAGTTTGAGGAAGTAAAAGGACGAATTTTTAAGCGCCAGAGCAAACAATAGGAATATGAAATCGTAAATTCCTGGTTTGGAGGGGAGAGAGAATAGTAAATATAAATATTGAATGAATGTGCGCAATTTGTTAAAGGTAAAGAAGATAATCAGAATGTTTGACGTTACAAATATAAATCGGTAGCAATGATCTTCCGATAACTATGAATTGGCTAATTAAATAAAGCAATGGTTCTTATAAAGCAAAATTAAATAAGCAAGTACATTATAATAATGGAAAGTCGATTTTAATATCCTCTTAGCGTTTGTTCGCTGTAGTTGATTCAAACAATGGTGTAGGGAAAGTCGGTGATAATTCCAGTTGCTAGGCGTCTTGGATTTTCAACAAAATGGATAATCTTGGGAAGGAATTAAAAGGAGCTAAAGAAGAAATAATGTGTATAAGGGAGGAAATGAGAGCAATGAAAGATGAGCATGAAAGGAAAGAAAGTGAATGGGAGGATGAAAGGAAAAGATTGGAAAAGGAAGTGCGAGAAATGGGGAAACCGGTGGACGAGCAGGAGAGAAATAGGAGGCTAAAAAATATAGTGGTGAGACGATTAAAGATGGAAGAATCGATGGGGGATTTGAGGAATTTATTAACGGAGAAGGTAGGGGTGAATGTGGAGCTGAAAGATGCTTGGGTAATGGGTAAGGTAAGGGTACGGAAAGGGTGTTGGTGGTGGTGGAGTTAGAAACTTGGAGGAGAAAGAGGGAAGTTATGGAGAAGAAGGGTAGATTGAGAAATACCAATATCCCTATTGATGACGATTTAACGATAGAGGAAAGAAAGATACAGGGAGAGATAAGGAAGATTGCAAGGGAGAACAAGGAGGAAGGGATGAGGACAAGGGTGGCGTACAACAAAATATGGATAAGGGATAGCAGAGATAGGAGGGGTGAAGCCGAGGCAGGCGGAGGATAGGAGAAGGGGTCCAAAAAAACTAAGGAGGGGAAGAGAGTCGGTTATAGATTATGTGATAGTGAATGAGGAGAGTATAGGCGGTATAGATAATCTGAGAGTAGGGAATGTGGAGGAATCTGACCATAACCCGTTAGAGGTATTTTTGAGGGAGGACGTAGATGAGGGGGAAGAAACTGAGGAGGTGGAAACAGGAAGGTATGGACGATGGAAAGTACTGAAAAGTATAGGGAGGAATTGGAAGGAGGAGAAGGAAGTGAAAATGGAAGCGGGTGTGGAAAGAAGGAAATAAAAGAAGAGGAGACGAGAAAGGGGGGAAGTGGAATGGCGGAATAGGAAGAAGTGCGAATGGGCAAAGAAGGAAATGAGAATGATGAAGAGGGGGGGAAATATACATTGGGGAATATAAGTGGTTGAAGGGAAAATATAAGGAAGAGTTGCAACATGAGGCGGAGGAGGAAATAAGGGGGTTAAGGAATGAAAAGAGATATGGAGATTTGTAAACAAGAGAAGAGGTAAATACGAAAGAAGGGAGGTTGAGTTGTGTGAGGAGGAATGGAGAAAGCAGTGTATGGAGGTGATGGGAGGAGAGATAGAGAAGCTGGAAATGGAAAAAGAGAGTGGGGTGAGAAGTGGGAGTGCAGGAGAGATAAAGCGTAAAGAGGTAGAAAAAATGAAGTTAAGGAAGGCGCAAGGGCCGTACGGAATACAAGGAGAACAGTGGAAATACATAGGGGCGAAAACGAGAGAAAGGATAAGAGGGATATTGAGTAAAATATGCAAAGGGGAGCGATTTCCGGAAGAGTGGAAGGAAGCAAGGATAGTACCCATAAACAAGGGAGGGGAAAGAAATGATGTGAAGAACTATAGATGAGTTAGTATTACTAATGCGGACGGTGGATAACATTTATGTGTTGAAACAAGTGGTGAACAAGGTGATGGAAAGGAAAGGGGGGAAAGTGTATTGGTTGTTTTTGGACATAAGGCAGCCTTCGATAATGTGAATAGGAAAAAAATGTGGGGTAGGAGAAGATTTGGTGAGGCCGGTAGAAGAGGTACATGAGGAGACAAGGTGTGTGACGAGAGAGTGGGGGGAAGAAAAAGGAGAAAGGTTTTGGACGGAGAACGCATTGAGAAAGGGATACCCGTTGAGCGCGAGTCTTTTCTCGCTATACATTGGGGATTGCGAGGGAGAGTTGCGGTGATATCAAAGGGGAGGGACGATAAAAGTGTGGCTGTTGGCATATGCGGACGACGTGGTAGTGATGGCTGACAGTGGAGTAGAGATGAGGGGATTAATTATCAAAGGGAGGAGTGTAAAGAAAAGTGGTGGTGGGGGAAGAGTTGATAGAAAGTGTGGATGAGTGGAAATATCTAGGGTATGTTTCACGGTACAATAACAAGGATGTGGCGCACATCAGCGAATTGGAAAATAAGGGAAATAGACTAGTGGGGATAGTGGGGGAAAGAGTATTTGGGAAGGATATGGAGAAGAGAAAATTGATTTTTGACAAGTTCGTAAAGAGTGTGATGGGGTACGGAGCGCATATATGGGGATGGAAGGAGTGGGAGAAAATTGAAAAAATACAGGAAAATTACTGGAGATCGTGGGGGAGGAGACGAAAGCGGAAAAAATAAGGATCCAGGCACGAAAGATAACAGTGAAATATGAGGAGGAGATGAAGAATAGGGAGGAAATTGTTGGGGTGTATGAGAGAGATAAGAAAAGAACGGATAAGGTATGGGCAAGAGGAGAGGAGGTTGTTTTATGAGAGAATGGGACATGCGAGGGAGGGGATATAAAGGAGAAGAGAGGAAGGAAGGGATATGGTGGGAAATTAGTAACAATATAACCAATTTTTAAATTGGTTCCATATGGTTCCATTTCCTTGTTTCGAGGTTCTGGTTTCAAAGTTTGTGTTTCAATTTTTTATATGGATGTTTCAAAAAATCCTGTTTCTAATTGCTAAACTTTAAGTCTTCAATTTCACGTTTCCAAAATTATGTGTTTCAACCTATATTGCATAATTCATCGTTTCAATTTTATGCTTCACGTTATACATCTCAATTGTCATAATTATCTTATCGTGTGTCAAGTTTCACACTATATGATTTATGTGTCAAGATTCGTTTAAGACGTTTAATGTTTTAAAATTTTAGACACCTCGCATTAAGTGTCATATTTCGAGTTTCATGCTGGAAAATGACTGTTTTTACAGCTACTGGAAAACTGTTAAGTCCGAATTTCTCCTCGCGATCATGTTTTCCTAACAAAAATTTTCCTCTGGTTGAAGTTTTTTTAGCCACCCATACGTTTTCACTAGGAAAACTGTTAAATCCAAATTTCTCCTGGCGTTCGGGTTTTCCTCAATAAAATTTTTCTCTGGTTGAAGTTTTTACAATTACTCATACGTTTTCATTAAAGGAAAAAGGAAAGTCCGAATTTCTCTTCGCGTTCATGTTTTCCTAAAAAAAAATTATCTCTAGTTCTTAAACGTTTTTTCTGCTTGGTTCTTTTGGTGCAATGATCCAGCCGATACATCGCAATGGAAGGAGTGGTTCTTTTAAAAACCAAGCAGAAGAAACAACGTGGGCGAAAATCCGGAAAACCTACAACAATACTCAACACCCACGGAAAATTAAAAACCAATACAATATTAATAATAGCAAGTACTATTGCAATATTATTTATTTCAACATTCGTCTTTTGTCCTATGTTTCAAGTTTCATCTAGTGAAATTCCCTTGTTTGTCGCTCTGTTTCTTCATTGAGTTTTCAAATGTCACGTTTCAGTTTTTCATGTTTCGTGTCCAGAGCTTCGTTTCGTACACTTTGTGTTTCAAATCGCGCGAATTGTATTCTAATCTTGGTGTTTCATATTACGTACTTTCTACTTTCTGATTTATGTCCTCTCCCAGCAAACACACATATAAAATATACATACAACATATATAAATTGAAGTAAATACCCCTAAATATACTTTTTTATATAATATCAAGTAATCTTTAATAAAGTTATATAAACCGTATGTCACACAATTACGTATATTTTACATAATAGTATAGAAACTTACGGATATTCTGTATACAGAAATTCATATAATTATCGTTTGAACACATTTTCTGGATAGGATTAAAAATTAATTAAAAATTAATTAAAAATCCATCCACAATCTAAGGTATAAACTGGACTCTATTAATAATTCACTCTACAACACTTTTCAACTATTAACCGAAAAAAGAATACATCCCATTATATTTGATACCGTTGATAGATTAATAGAAAATGCTGTTGAGTCTACATTTACAAATAAATCCTTACGACAAAAACAAAAATTTGAACGTCTATACAAGAAACCTGAACAACAAACTGAAACATTAAAAACTGTACATAATTTTAGCAACATTAATATCACTCAAGATGCAATAAACATTTTACAAAAAGGTTTCAACTTTGCAATTACACCGAAAAGGATTCCCGTAGAAAATATAATTACTAATGTAGAAATAGCATTAACAACTGTTGAACAACCTATTGCCGATGAGATAAGATTAGATATAGCTAATATCCTTAAAAAAGCTCGTCCACCAGCTCAAAATGTAACTAAAAGAGAACTTATTGCTTTAAAAGAGTTAAAAATAACAACGATGTCTTAATACTCCCAGCAGATAAAGGTAATGCTACAGTGATAGTTAATAGCAATGAATACCATCAAAAAATGATAACTTTACTCAATTCTTCAGAGTACAAGACTAACAATGCAGACCCAACAACTTATTTGGAAAAGAAGACTAAATCTATAATAAAATCAACCTCTTTAAGTGACAAAGTCAAACAAGAAATCATTCCTAGAGAAAAAAGTTCACGTATACCGAAAATATACGGATTACCGAAAATCCATAAAGAAAATTGGCCATTACGACCAATTGTTAGTGCATTTAATTCCCCAACACACAAACTCGCCCGATATCTTGCGAAAGAACTTCAACCTATTTGTGTAAGTGTTAGTTCGTATATTAAGAACTCTCTTGACTTTTTAAATAAACTTAAAGACGTTAACTTAGACATAAGTGATGTTCTAGTTAGTTTTGATGTTACTTCTTTATTCACAAAAGTTCCGGTACAAGAAACTATCCAAATTTTACGATCGAAACATTCAGTAAATGAAGATATTATAAAACTAATTGAACATTGTATGTTTTCAACATACTTCATTTACAAAGGACAGTTTTACAAACAAATAGAAGGAGCCCCGATGGGATCACCACTTTCACCTGCGATAGCTGATATCTATATGGAAGACTTTGAAAATAAAGCAATATCCACATTTCCATTAAAACCAAAATGCTGGTATCGCTACATGGACGACACATTTGTTATATGGCAACATGGATTAGATAATTTAAACGACTTTTTACAACATCTTAATAACATCCATCCAAATATTAAATTTACCATGGAAATTGAAAAACAAAATCAGCTACCATTTTTGGATATTTTGGTTACCAAAATTGAAAACGAATTTAGTTATACCTTATTTAGGAAACAAACACACACTAACCGCTACCTCAATGCTCATTCACATCATCATCCTTCCCAACTTCATGCAATTATTAAGTCATTAACCACAAGATCTATCCGTCTAACTGATATTAAATCTAGAAATGATGAACTTAATAATCTCAACAAAATATTACAATTAAATGGGTATCCCTTAAAGCAAATTCAAAAAATCACCAAAAATATCATCAAAAACCCAACAGAACCAAAATCCAAAACTGAAGAACCCAAAAAACATCTAATATTGCCATATATAAAGGGTGTAACAGATACCATCGCAAGAAAATTCCCAAAAACACAATTTAGAACAATTTTCAAACCATATATAATTGTTCAACATCTCTTAAAAAACCCTAAAGATAAAATCCACGGTGAAGAACAAGGGGTATATGAAATTCCATGTAGCAACTGTCAAAAATCTTACGTTGGGCAAACTAATCGGAAACTTAGTGTAAGAGCACAAGAGCACAAATTGGCTATTAAACAACACGTATTATCTAACTCTTTAGCAAATCATCGATTAGAAACCGGTCACAATATCAATACTGACAAAATAAAGTTACTTTCTTCGGCATGTACAATACAAGAACGGATAACCAGAGAGGCAATTGAAATTGAGAAACGTCCTATGGCCTTAAACAAACGAGACGATGGTTCAAGATTATCTCCTATGTGGAAACCGATAATTAAGAAAATTGAAATAACCCACAATAACAATGTGACACCACCCAGCATCCCTCAAAATCCACCAAAAGTCACAGAGACGTACATAGGACCTGCAACTCGCAGTAGAACAAGAGCTAACATTGAAATCAAGTGACATGACATCTAGTGTCAATCAAATAAATTTATCTTGAAAAAGGCAGGAAAGAAAGGCTGCCGAAACGTAGATAGTTTATTAAAAACGTTAATACACGAATCCTATCCAGAAAATGTGTTCAAACGATAATAAAGACATTCGTGGAAGCTTAAATAATAATATAAATTCATATAATATATACATATAGATAATTACATATTACTCATGAGATTCATGTGCTGTCATATTTACATGATTAGATTTATGTTCGTTATATGTAAAATATTATATGTAATATGACTTATTTTTTATGTATGCCTTCTGTAAATATAATTAGAAATTATAATTACATTACATATATTGTATGGTCGAAAATACAGTCCGTTTCTATTTGCGGCACATAAGTAATCGCACGCACATGTTTTCTATAACGCCAAAAATTGTAGTTCACGTACCTTTAATATTAGATCCGTATCGACTAAAATGCGTCTAATTTATATAGAAAATAAATTATATAAAATAAATTAAATCCTGGTCATTTTTAAAATAAAGTTACAGATAGGTATAATTATTGAATAAGACTTCACTCAACGGTATAATCAAACAAAAATGTAGCTTTTCCATTTTTTGTATGGAACTGCTTAAATAATTTTTTACATTGATAATAATTACATTATGCTCGAGTAGTTGCCATTTTGGTCATCGCAACGCTTTTTTATGTAAATATTACATAAAATATAGATAAAACGTATATAAATTCATGTAGAAGAATTTACATCTAATAGACATATATATTATTTTAAAAATTGCTGACATCCTGACATTAAATATCTCTTATTTTTCTTCCAGTTTTATATAAATCTAAAAAGCTCTTACATAATTTATATGTATTTTATATATAAATGTGTTTGCTGGGTCCTCTTGTATTTTGCTGTTGAACGGAAAGGTTTTTTACAACCCCTTGGGTTTTACTGCCAATATGATCTCAGATGGTTTCTTCTTGGATCTTAATTGGAAAACTGTAGTACAGCCACAACTATTTGAGATGACAGAAATCCCTCTTCACTGACTCTAGGGAACGGTTTTCTGCACGATAGTGAGAAACCATAACATAGTCAACAAAGGATGAACCTTTTGGTAACGTCGACATCGTTTCCATTTGCAGCTGTGTTTACAAATTTCTTGGGATAAAAAATGTATAAAACAGAATTATTACTTCCAAATCCCCCATCTCATCTAATTTTATATAAGTTGAAAGCTAGAGATCAAATTCTCTCATAAATATAAATGGTGGACTGAAATTTGCGAGACAAAGATAATAAAAAAAATAATAATCTAATAGTTTTCTATGGATTTAATGTAGATATCCATTTTCATCCATTACAAATTCGAAAGTGTTTTCCAATAATGTAGAAGCTCGATGTTTAATTTCCATATCGGATAGATTTGATATTCTACCTTATAATTTTTTCTTGATATCCTGCACCGCAGGCGCATGCTGAGTTCTCCCTGAAACCGTTGTTAGTATTCCACGTGCCGGGATAAGCGAACGACGCTCCCGGTGTTATCGGAAACTTCAGTTTCGTGCAGACGTGACATATTCCGAATATTTCCAGGTTTTTCACTACGGTAACCTCTGGGAAACAATGCTATCCCTTGAGATGGAAGGATCTGGTGTGTAAATTCTTCTTCGTTTTGGTAAGAGTCCTTTTGGTAAAATTTTTTTTTTAGAAATAGTTGCGTAACTTTTACCTAAGGTTTACCTAAGCTTTTTGTGATTTGTGACAGTTGCTCACTTATTTTGACAATAGTATAAAGTACGTACAAAATGGCGCTTTATTAAGTTTTATAATTTGATATTCGCACCTGGAGTTTCCGCTTTTATCCTGATAGATGATTATTCCACTTCGAGTTGACATAATCATTGTTAGTAGTGGAGTTTCCCAACTTATATCTAAACGACATTAATAATGTGAACCACAAGAATGTTGATGAGATGGAAGGTTCCACCAACTCTGGAAGCTCCTTCAGGGTCACGAACAAAGAGCTTCCATTTTTAGTCTCCCTTCTAATTAACGAAACCAAGCATGATAACGCAATCGATACCGTATGATAATAATAATTATTAATCAATGCAAACACTTGCATACAGCGAGTGCAGTTCTTTTTTTGTTATATTTCATAAAGAACTGAAAATTAAATTGTAATAAATTATTCAGGTAAGTATTACAGTCTTTTGTTAGCTTACGTTAGTTGCTAATAGAACCATTTCATTTTAATTAAATAATTAACATAACAGCGTAGCGTCTAAGCAAATACATGTTCGCTGTAAGTAACGCAGAATATGAACTAATTTAAATAAAGTTAGAAATTCTAGAAATTGACATGTTTTCATACTATAAAGGTTAAACGCGGAAAATATTCCACGTGCGTAAGACAGTGATGTGACTACTGACATTTGAAATATAATTAGGCAACACAATTTAATTAATTGTTCACATAGATACAATTCGGCGGTATGCGGCAAATCAGCTCCCCATTCCGTCGTTTTGAACCACTTTGTGAGAAATTTCCTTTGAGAGCTGAAAGTTTCTGTAGTAGATTATTGTTTCTATCTGAAGAGGGAGGGGGGGGGGGGGGTGGGGTGCACCCTCGAATAATTGTATTGACAACTCAAACGTTAATTACATCTACACCCAACAACCGACTGTCTTCTGTACTCATCTGCACCCACCTATGCGCGTTTTTTGCCCTACTTGGAGGAAAATTTATCCTGGAGAGTTAAAATTTTCTAATAGTAGATAACCAGTTCCTTGAAAGTGTGCCAGACGAACTTAAAATGTTTGTGTCTAAAGAAGAGGCACTACCACGAAACGTCAGTATAACGTCTACATTCGTTTTGTGTGCCCTTCTGCATCCACCTTTGTAATTAGTAAAAAATGAGAGTAATTAGGCGTTCATTTGCTCAATTTGACATTTGCTGACTTTAATTGGGGAGAAATCCATAAAATATATCGGGAAGGCTTGTTCATATGCTCAAATTATGTTCACCTAAATTAAAATGCGATCCAAAGGACTAAATTACATCCTTTGCATAAGCAGAGCCTTTGTAATTAGTATCTAATTAAGCTAATATGCATTAAATTTTATTCTTTTAACCCTGTAATCGGAGGCAGTACAAGTAAAGCCGCATGTATCTCCATATTTGTTGTACTGGATCCTATTCATTCGTTATTGCGCCTTTTTTCCTATACTAAATTGTTAACGCGCCATCTTGGGTGGACTAATTAAATGTCGAATTAATTAGTTGCGTACCTTAATGATATTTTTTGAAAAAAGTCTACCCAGATCAAATTTGATTAAGTAATTGAAATCATAATTAATTAGGCGTCCGTGATTCAATAAAATTAAGGTTGCCTTTATTCTACTTTTGAGAAAAATGTGCACATCTTACACTTGAGACGAATATTCTCTAACTGCGTTGAAATTTTTTTGTAATGGATCCTATGCCTTCATTATCGCGTCTTTTTTCCTACGCTAATTGTTAACGCGCCATCTTGGGTGGACTAATTAAATTAAATTAAATTAATTAGTTACGTACCTTAATAGTACTTTGAAAAAAGTCTACCCAGATCAAATTTGATTAAGTAATTGAAACTATAATTAATTAGGCGTCTGTGATTCAATTAAGGTTGTCTTTATTCTACTTTTGAGAAAAATGTGCACATCTTACACTTGAGACGAATATTCTCTAACTGCGTTGAAATTTTTTTGTAATGGATCCTATGCCTTCATTATCGCGTCTTTTTTCCTACGCTAATTGTTAACGCGCCATCTTGGGTGGACTAATTAAATTAAATTAAATTAATTAGTTACGTACCTTAATAATACTTTGAAAAAAGTCTACCCAGATCAAATTTGATTAAGTAATTGAAACTATAATTAATTAGGCGTCTGTGATTCAATTAAGGTTGTCTTTATTCTACTTTTGAGAAAAATGTGCACATCTTACACTTGAGACGAATATTCTCTAACTGCGTTGAAATTTTTTTTGTAATGGATCCTATTCATTCATTATCGCCCCTTTTTTCCTACGCTAATTGTTAACGCGCCATCTTGGGTGGACCAATTAAATTAAATTAATTAGTTGCGTACCTTAATAATATTTTGACAAAGTTCAGCCAGATCAAATTTGATTAAGTAATTGAAACTATAATTAATTAGGCGTGTGTGATTCAATTAAGGTTGTCTTTATTCTACTTTTGACAAAATAAGTGCACATCTTACTCTCGAGATAAATATTTTCTAACTGCGTCGAATATTGTGCTTTTTAAGTGTCTCTGATTTATGTTGAGGGTATGTCAGTTCCGTGCCGAACCGCGTTTAATTTAGTTACGTCATTGCTTCATACAAATTAATGTCAACGTATAGAGTATAAAGCAAAGTTGTAACTAAATTAATTAATTAATTTATTTATTTAGTCAATATACCTAGCACAGTAATTCGCATTAATGGTATACGACTGTCGTTCTTCATTTTTCCTGGAAAATAACAAGTGATAACACCTTAAAAAAATGGTTGTAATTTTGTTCGAAGTCATGAGTAAGGGACTATTGTACATTATAATTAAGTGATTTGTATGTAAGAAGCACCCCCTCCTTCCCCGTTTATCTAGTGGGAAAGGGGGACCTTGGGTTGAAATGATCTTGGAAGTCCAACAATTCACCCACATTATCAAGGTAACATCAACTTACCTATACCATTGGGCCGAAGATGGAAAGGTTTGAGGGCGATTGAATCAAAAGACTCCATGTAGACGTTGGCTACCACCGGTGAAACCAATTGAAAACCCATGGCGTCACCAGACACTTTTGCGTAAAAGTTGCCTCGCAACTGAAAATGTGACAAACACTAAACTGGCGTCCTTATATTCATCTCTCAGTATTTGATCAGACAGAGAATCCTTGATCGACATTTTGGTAAAAGGGAAGCTAACGAATTGACCGAAGTTCAGAATGTGTGATGAGGCGAATTTCTTCAAAAATTGCCAGACCTTGCGACCTTGTAGGTGAAGGAGGTGATGATGTCGAAAGCCGTACAGCGTACAACCTTGGCGGTTTGAAGCAAGACGACGTTGGACAATGGACATTCTTGAGATGGATCTCCTCTTGGATTTTTGGAGTGGAGTTGAGAGAAATGATAATTAATAAGGATTTGGACCAAGATGAAGATCTGGTATGACTATAGCATTGCCTTTATCTGTATAAACGATGGGCAAATTCGAATTATTACCAAAATGTCTAAGGGAATGATTTGCTGATATTGGATCTAGAAGAATGCAACACCTTGACTGTTTCTAAATGAATGGGATCGACAATCTTTCTGGGAAGAGTGTGGATGGACAGTGCAACAGTAATAACGATGGTTCTTTTTGGGATGGTACTTTTGGACAGATGGTCGAAGGTTCATGGACAGGCGGTTAATGAACTTCTTGAGATGTGTTCCAAAATGATTTACGATTATTCAAAAGAAATTCTCTGCGAAAAGATTGTTCGAGAAGGAAAAATAAGTTGACTTCTTGTCTTGTCTTTGAAAGTTTGGAAAGAAGGTTTTTGATTCCAATTCAGTCCCAGCAAACACACATATAAAATATACATACAATATATATAAGATTGAAGTAAATACCCCTACATAATATGCTTTTTTATATATCAAGTATGTAAGTGTTCTTTAATAAAGTTATATAAACCGTATGTCACAAATTACGTATATTTTACATAATAGTATAGAAACTTACGGATATTCTGTATACAGAAATTTATATAATATATACATACAGATAATTACATATTACCCATGAAATTTGTGTGCTGTCATATTTATATGATTATATTTATGTACGTTATATGTAAAATCTTATGTGTAAGAAGTATTACATATTTTTTATGTATGTCTTCTGTAAATATGATTATAAATTATCATTACATATATTATATTGTCGAAAATAAAAGTCCGTTTCTATTTGCGCCGCATAATTAATCGCACGCGAAGGTTTTCTATAACGCCAAAAATTGTAGTTCACGTACCTTTAGTATTAGATCCGTATCGACTAAAATGCATCTAATTCATATAGAAAATAAATAATATAAAATTAATTAAATCTTGGTCATTTTTAACATTAAGGTAGGTATAATCATTGAATAAGACTTCACTCAACGATATAATCAAACATAATTTAAACTCGCGAAACAGCGCAAAGTTAGGAAGAACGAAATAAAAAAAAAGGAATATTTCAGATTAGCGCAGTGGCACAATGTCGGATACAAAGAAAACACATGTCGGATTTCGGAATTTGGCACGCCCACCCGCAACGGTTCGAATCCAGTTAAGGTAAACTTTTCAAGCAAGTGTATAATATCATAATAAACTGTCGGGTTTCAGTTCAGGTAAAAACGGGTTCGTGCAAGAATTGAGTTAATTAAAAGTACAGTTACACGTAAAAATGTAGTTTTTCCATTTTTTGTATGAAACGGCTTAAATAATTTTTACATTGATAATAATTACATTATGCTCGAGTAGCCGACATTTGGTCATCGCAACGCTTTTACAACTAATATTTTTATGTAAATATTACATAAAATATACATAAAACGTATATAAATTCATGTTCCGCAGATATAGAAGAATTTACATCTAATAGACATATATATTATTTTGAAAATTGCTGACATCCTGACATTAAATCTCTCTTATTTTTCTTCCAGTTTTATATAAATCTAAAACGATCTTATATATTTTATATGTATTTTATATATAAATGTGTTTGCTGGGGTTACTCGCGTAATAGACTCTTATTTTTCTTTTAACCAGGAACGTGCAAAGGAATTGGATAAAATTGTTCCATCACGCACAATACAATATTTATTACATTCAACAACACTCAAAGAAAAGAGTATGGTTATTATCACTTCACGGAGAATTGATCCACGTCGTACAACTTCCATTAGAGATAATGTGACATAAGGAAACTTTGTAAATACTTGCCTACACCATTCTAGAAGTTATTACAAGTTTGTATTCCTATCCCGCTACACTCTATTTTTAGTAAGCTCTCTCTCCGTTACGTTTCCTATTAGATCAGTATAAGGCCCCCTCCCCCATTTTACTTTGTTCTCTACTCACGTGCTTCTCACGGTCCGTGAAGTTCAGTGTACAGGGGCCAATAATTACATTAAATTCAGAAATAGTAACATGAAATTATGTACTAACGACCTTTCAACGGTAACGTAATGTTAATACCAACTGTCATTAAGGGTGCGATTACCGGTATTAGAGCATTGTACTGTCATCATTGATTATAGGGTTGTAATTCTTTTCTTTATTTATTCATAAACTGTCGTGTAATACCCGAAAGTGAAAACACATTAAAAATGCATAAAGCACGAGTATTGATCCAGATTTGTTGAGTAATATATACGAGGTGTGATCCTAATAATACTGTCCGTGCGTCTCTTTGTATGGTTGAGCGTGGATTTGTTATCCAGCGAAAAAATCCAATGGAATGTAAAGGGCACTTCCAAGCTCTGGAATCACACAACACTGCGAAGTTTTTCATCATCATTGCAATTTTGAATGGCGTCGTGTTGTCCTTAGAGAGGAATCTTGATTTTATTTAGCCATGCAAGACGATCATTTGAGAGTCAGAAGAAGACGTGGTGAACGACGGAATCTTCAATTTACGGTTGAGAGGTACGTGTATCGCACTGGTTTGGGGTACGATTAGTGATGGCAACATGTCTCCCTTGGTGTTCATTCGAGGTAATATCACAGCACAACGGTACATTGCGGAGGTGGTTGGAACACATTTCAAGAGCTGGATTTAACGCTACGATTGCATTTAAGATGAAATAAGTGCTAAAAACGAAACTTGAGTGATCTTTTAGTTTACCCAATATATACTTCATTACAATCTTTACAGCTGATTTCATATATTCCCAACTTATCGTTCATGTCATTGATCCCGTTACAGTCATCGCCAGAGAAGAGGCTTCAGTCATTGATGCTGCAGCTGGCATAGACCCGATGAGCATCCCCTTAAACGATCATCGACGTTATAGTGTTCGAAGACCGTATCGTGCCTCGCATCACGTATAATTCAGTGTTTCTAGTAAATTCATAGTTGTTATCGATTTTGTTATATTAATTTGAAGTCAAAATAAAATCTTCCTGTAGGCAAAATTGCATTAACGCCATGTCTCTTCTCTCTCTGTCGCACAATCCTTTCAGTCCCTTAAATACAATGGACTGATTGGACGACATAATCCATGTGCCACGTTTGGAGATAAAGACAATTTTTATCTCCCTTAATTTTCTTCACATGCATCTCAAAGCGATCCTACCTGTATAAATTCTCACAAGATAAGCAACAATGGCGTTCAGCATCCACCATGGTCGTGACATAGGTTGACCCTGGATTCGATCAAGTGAACGTCTGGCAAACAAAAAAAGCCAAGAACCTCCAAAAAAACAGAAGAAAGTTTCGAAGATAAAATGGATAAGATTCGAGAAGTGAGAACAAAACTAGTTAAGGATATGAAGGAATAAGAGAAAGAGCTATGGAAGACGAGGTGAAGGGGAGAATATTAAGATAGGATTCCAGAAACAAGCGAAAACGGATGGGAAACAACGGTTAAAACAAAATCGAAAAAATTAAAGATATAAAGTAAATTCCAATAAAGAAGTGAAAATAACAAAAATATCCAACGCGAAAATGTAAATAATGGGCAAATTGAGGTACAAGAATAAGGAACATAACTGGAGCGGAATGCAATTCGGATCATTGCTGGTGTAAGAAATATTAATAACAAATGGGGTAGTAGAGCGAAGAACACGAGTAAGGGGCAGAATGAATAAGAAAACCAAGGCAATATATGTTAACCGATATCGTACGATATAATATGAGAAGAAGAAAAATGAAGAAAATACGTAGGATAAAAGAAAGGAATGGAACGAAAATAAATTAATGGCAATTAAAAAAGAAGAAGAAATGAGGAAAAGATGATAGTGAGTCAAAATGAATATGAAAACCAAGGCAAGATATGGTTAACCGATAGCTTACAAAATAATATGAGAAGAAGAAAAATGAAGAAAATACGTAGGACAAAAGAAAGGAATGGAACGAAAATAAATTAATGGCAATTAAAAAAGAAGAAGAAATGAGGAAAAGATGATAGTGAGTCAAAATGAATATGAAAACCAAGGCAAGATATGGTTAACCGATAGCTTACAAAATAATATAAGAAGAAGAAAAATGAAGAAAATACGTAGGACAAAAGAAAGGAATGGAACGAAAATAAATTAATGGCAGTTAAAAAAGAAGAAGAAATGAGGAAAAGATGATAGTGAGTCAAAATGAATATGAAAACCAAGGCAAGATATGGTTAACCGATAGCTTACAAAATAATATGAGAAGAAGAAAAATGAAGAAAATACGTAGGACAAAAGAAAGGAATGGAACGAAAATAAATTAATGGCAATTAAAAAGGAAAAAGAAATGAGGAAAAGATGTTAGTCAGTAGAACGAGGGATGTAATGGAAGGAAGTGTGGAGGGGCAGAATGAATATGAAAACCAAGGCAAGATATGGTTAACCGATAGCGTACAAAATAATATGAGAAGAATAAAATTGAAGAAAATACGTAGGATAAAAGAAAGGAATGGAACGAAAATAAATTAATGGCCATTAAAACAGAAGAAGAAATGAGGAAAAGATGATAGTGAGTCAAAATGAATATGAAAACCAAGGCAAGATATGGTTAACCGATAGCATACAAAATAATATAAGAAGAAGAAAAATGAAGAAAATACGTAGGACAAAAGAAAGGAATGGAACGAAAATAAATTAATGGCAATTAAAAAAGAAGAAGAAATGAGGAAAAGATGATGGTGAGTCAAAATGAATATGAAAACCAAGGCACGATATGGTTAACCGATAGCTTACAAAATAATATGAGAAGAAGAAAAATGAAGAAAATACGTAGGACAAAAGAAAGGAATGGAACGAAAATAAATTAATGGCAATTAAAAAGGAAAAAGAAATGAGGAAAAGATGTTAGTCAGTAGAACGAGGGATGTAATGGAAGGAAGTGTGGAGGGGCAGAATGAATATGAAAACCAAGGCAAGATATGGTTAACCGATAGCGTACAAAATAATATGAGAAGAATAAAAATGAAGAAAATACGTAGGATAAAAGAAAGGAATGGAACGAAAATAAATTAATGGCAATTAAAAAGGAAAAAGAAATGAGGAAAAGATGTTAGTCAGTAGAACGAGGGATGTAATGGAAGGAAGTGTGGAGGGGCAGAATGAATATGAAAACCAAGGCAAGATATGGTTAACCGATAGCGTACAAAATAATATGAGAAGAATAAAAATGAAGAAAATACGTAGGATAAAAGAAAGGAATGGAACGAAAATAAATTAATGGCAATTAAAAAGGAAAAAGAAATGAGGAAAAGATGTTAGTCAGTAGAACGAGGGATGTAATGGAAGGAAGTGTGGAGGGGCAGAATGAATATGAAAACCAAGGCAAGATATGGTTAACCGATAGCTTACAAAGTAATATGAGAAGAAGAAAAATGAAGAAAATACGTAGGACAAAAGAAAGGAATGGAACGAAAATAAATTAATGGCAATTAAAAAAGAAGAGGAAATGAGGAAAAGATGATAGTGAGCCAAAATGAATATGAAAACCAAGGCACGATATGGTTAACCGATAGCTTACAAAATAATATGAGAAGAAGAAAAATGAAGAAAATATGTAGGACAAAAGAAAGGAATGGAACGAAAATAAATTAATGGCAATTAAAAAGGAAAAAGAAATGAGGAAAAGATGTTAGTCAGTAGAACGAGGGATGTAATGAAGGAAGTGTGGAGGGGCAGAATGAATATGAAAACCAAGGCAAGATATGGTTAACCGATAGCGTACAAAATAATATGAGAAGAATAAAATTGAAGAAAATACGTAGGATAAAAGAAAGGAATGGAACGAAAATAAATTAATGGCCATTAAAACAGAAGAAGAAATGAGGAAAAGATGATAGTGAGTCAAAATGAATATGAAAACCAAGGCAAGATATGGTTAACCGATAGCATACAAAATAATATAAGAAGAAGAAAAATGAAGAAAATACGTAGGACAAAAGAAAGGAATGGAACGAAAATAAATTAATGGCAATTAAAAAGGAAAAAGAAATGAGGAAAAGATGTTAGTCAGTAGAACGAGGGATGTAATGGAAGGAAGTGTGGAGGGGCAGAATGAATATGAAAACCAAGGCAAGATATGGTTAACCGATAGCGTACAAAATAATATGAGAAGAATAAAAATGAAGAAAATACGTAGGATAAAGAAAGGAATGGAACGAAAATAAATTAATGGCAATTAAAAAGGAAAAAGAAATGAGGAAAAGATGTTAGTCAGTAGAACGAGGGATGTAATGGAAGGAAGTGTGGAGGGGCAGAATGAATATGAAAACCAAGGCAAGATATGGTTAACCGATAGCGTACAAAATAATATGAGAAGAATAAAATTGAAGAAAATACGTAGGATAAAAAAAGGAATGGAACGAAAGTAAATTAATGGCCATTAAAACAGAAGAAGAAATGAGGAAAAGATGATAGTGAGTCAAAATGAATATGAAAACCAAGGCAAGATATGGTTAACCGATAGCTTACAAAATAATATGAGAAGAAGAAAAATGAAGAAAATACGTAGGACAAAAGAAAGGAATGGAACGAAAATAAATTAATGGCAATTAAAATGGAAAAAGAAATGAGAAAAGATGTTAGTCAGTAGAACGAGGGATGTAATGGAAGGAAGTGTGGAGGGGCAGAATGAATATGAAAACCAAGGCAAGATATGGTTAACCGATAGCGTACAAAATAATATGAGAAGAATAAAAATGAAGAAAATACGTAGGACAAAAGAAAGGAATGGAACGAAAATAAATTAATGGCAATTAAAAAGGAAAAAGAAATGAGGAAAAGCTGTTAGTCAGTAGAACGAGGGATGTAATGGAAGGAAGTGTGGAGGGGCAGAATGAATATGAAAACCAAGGCAAGATATGGTTAACCGATAGCGTACAAAATAATATGAGAAGAATAAAAATGAAGAAAATACGTAGGATAAAAGAAAGGAATGGAACGAAAATAAATTAATGGCAATTAAAAAGGAAAAAGAAATGAGGAAAAGATGTTAGTCAGTAGAACGAGGGATGTAATGGAAGGAAGTGTGGAGGGGCAGAATGAATATGAAAACCAAGGCAAGATATGGTTAACCGATAGCTTACAAAGTAATATGAGAAGAAGAAAAATGAAGAAAATACGTAGGACAAAGAAAGGAATGGAACGAAAATAAATTAATGGCAATTAAAAAAGAAGAGGAAATGAGGAAAAGATGATAGTGAGCCAAAATGAATATGAAAACCAAGGCACGATATGGTTAACCGATAGCTTACAAAATAATATGAGAAGAAGAAAAATGAAGAAAATATGTAGGACAAAAGAAAGGAATGGAACGAAAATAAATTAATGGCAATTAAAAAGGAAAAAGAAATGAGGAAAAGATGTTAGTCAGTAGAACGAGGGATGTAATGGAAGGAAGTGTGGAGGGGCAGAATGAATATGAAAACCAAGGCAAGATATGGTTAACCGATAGCGTACAAAATAATATGAGAAGAATAAAATTGAAGAAAATACGTAGGATAAAAGAAAGGAATGGAACGAAAATAAATTAATGGCCATTAAAACAGAAGAAGAAATGAGGAAAAGATGATAGTGAGTCAAAATGAATATGAAAACCAAGGCAAGATATGGTTAACCGATAGCATACAAAATAATATAAGAAGAAGAAAAATGAAGAAAATACGTAGGACAAAAGAAAGGAATGGAACGAAAATAAATTAATGGCAATTAAAAAAGAAGAAGAAATGAGGAAAAGATGATGGTGAGTCAAAATGAATATGAAAACCAAGGCACGATAATATGGTTAACCGATAGCTTACAAATAATATGAGAAGAAGAAAAATGAAGAAAAATACGTAGGACAAAAGAAAGGAATGGAACGAAAATAAATTAATGGCAATTAAAAAGGAAAAAGAAATTAGGAAAAGATGTTAGTCAGTAGAACGAGGGATGTAATGGAAGGAAGTGTGGAGGGGCAGAATGAATATGAAAACCAAGGCAAGATATGGTTAACCGATAGCGTACAAAATAATATGAGAAGAATAAAAATGAAGAAAAATACGTAGGATAAAAGAAAGGAATGGAACGAAAATAAATTAATGGCAATTAAAAAGGAAAAAGAAATGAGGAAAAGATGTTAGTCAGTAGAACGAGGGATGTAATGGAAGGAAGTGTGGAGGGGCAGAATGAATATGAAAACCAAGGCAAGATATGGTTAACCGATAGCGTACAAAATAATATGAGAAGAATAAAAATGAAGAAAATACGTAGGATAAAAGAAAAGAATGGAACGAAAATAAATTAATGGCAATTAAAAAGGAAAAAGAAATGAGGAAAAGCTGTTAGTCAGTAGAACGAGGGATGTAATGGAAGGAAGTGTGGAGGGGCAGAATGAATATGAAAACCAAGGCAAGATATGGTTAACCGATAGCGTACAAAATAATATGAGAAGAATAAAAATGAAGAAAATGAGGAAAAGATGTTAGTCAGTAGAACGAGGGATGTAATGGAAGGAAGTGTGGAGGGGCAGAATGAATATGAAAACCAAGGCAAGATATGGTTAACCGATAGCGTACAAAATAATATGAGAAGAATAAAATTGAAGAAAATACGTAGGATAAAAAAAGGAATGGAACGAAAGTAAATTAATGGCCATTAAAACAGAAGAAGAAATGAGGAAAAGATGATAGTGAGTCAAAATGAATATGAAAACCAAGGCAAGATATGGTTAACCGATAGCTTACAAAATAATATGAGAAGAAGAAAAATGAAGAAAATACGTAGGACAAAAGAAAGGAATGGAACGAAAATAAATTAATGGCAATTAAAATGGAAAAAGAAATGAGAAAAGATGTTAGTCAGTAGAACGAGGGATGTAATGGAAGGAAGTGTGGAGGGGCAGAATGAATATGAAAACCAAGGCAAGATATGGTTAACCGATAGCGTACAAAATAATATGAGAAGAATAAAAATGAAGAAAATACGTAGGACAAAAGAAAGGAATGAACGAAAATAAATTAATGGCAATTAAAAGGAAAAAGAAATGAGGAAAAGCTGTTAGTCAGTAGAACGAGGGATGTAATGGAAGGAAGTGTGGAGGGGCAGAATGAATATGAAAACCAAGGCAAGATATGGTTAACCGATAGCGTACAAAATAATATGAGAAGAATAAAAATGAAGAAAATACGTAGGATAAAAGAAAGGAATGGAACGAAAATAAATTAATGGCAATTAAAAAGGAAAAAGAAATGAGGAAAAGATGTTAGTCAGTAGAACGAGGGATGTAATGGAAGGAAGTGTGGAGGGGCAGAATGAATATGAAAACCAAGGCAAGATATGGTTAACCGATAGCTTACAAAGTAATATGAGAAGAAGAAAAATGAAGAAAATACGTAGGACAAAAGAAAGGAATGGAACGAAAATAAATTAATGGCAATTAAAAAAGAAGAGGAAATGAGGAAAAGATGATAGTGAGCCAAAATGAATATGAAAACCAAGGCACGATATGGTTAACCGATAGCTTACAAATAATATGAGAAGAAGAAAAATGAAGAAAATATGTAGGACAAAAGAAAGGAATGGAACGAAAATAAATTAATGGCAATTAAAAGGAAAAAGAAATGAGGAAAAGATGTTAGTCAGTAGAACGAGGGATGTAATGGAAGGAAGTGTGGAGGGGCAGAATGAATATGAAAACCAAGGCAAGATATGGTTAACCGATAGCGTACAAAATAATATGAGAAGAATAAAATTGAAGAAAATACGTAGGATAAAAGAAAGGAATGGAACGAAAATAAATTAATGGCCATTAAAACAGAAGAAGAAATGAGGAAAAGATGATAGTGAGTCAAAATGAATATGAAAACCAAGGCAAGATATGGTTAACCGATAGCATACAAAATAATATAAGAAGAAGAAAAATGAAGAAAATACGTAGGACAAAAGAAAGGAATGGAACGAAAATAAATTAATGGCAATTAAAAAAGAAGAAGAAATGAGGAAAAGATGATGGTGAGTCAAAATGAATATGAAAACCAAGGCACGATAATATGGTTAACCGATAGCTTACAAAATAATATGAGAAGAAGAAAAATGAAGAAAATACGTAGGACAAAAGAAAGGAATGGAACGAAAATAAATTAATGGCAATTAAAAAGGAAAAAGAAATTAGGAAAAGATGTTAGTCAGTAGAACGAGGGATGTAATGGAAGGAAGTGTGGAGGGGCAGAATGAATATGAAAACCAAGGCAAGATATGGTTAACCGATAGCGTACAAAATAATATGAGAAGAATAAAAATGAAGAAAATACGTAGGATAAAAGAAAGGAATGGAACGAAAATAAATTAATGGCAATTAAAAAGGAAAAAGAAATGAGGAAAAGATGTTAGTCAGTAGAACGAGGGATGTAATGGAAGGAAGTGTGGAGGGGCAGAATGAATATGAAAACCAAGGCAAGATATGGTTAACCGATAGCGTACAAAATAATATGAGAAGAATAAAAATGAAGAAAATACGTAGGATAAAAGAAAAGAATGGAACGAAAATAAATTAATGGCAATTAAAAAGGAAAAAGAAATGAGGAAAAGCTGTTAGTCAGTAGAACGAGGGATGTAATGGAAGGAAGTGTGGAGGGGCAGAATGAATATGAAAACCAAGGCAAGATATGGTTAACCGATAGCGTACAAAATAATATGAGAAGAATAAAAATGAAGAAAATACGTAGGATAAAAGAAAGGAATGGAACGAAAATAAATTAATGGCAATTAAAAAGGAAAAAGAAATGAGGAAAAGATGTTAGTCAGTAGAACGAGGGATGTAATGGAAGGAAGTGTGGAGGGGCAGAATGAATATGAAAACCAAGGCAAGATATGGTTAACCGATAGCTTACAAAGTAATATGAGAAGAAGAAAAATGAAGAAAATACGTAGGACAAAAGAAAGGAATGGAACGAAAATAAATTAATGGCAATTAAAAAAGAAGAGGAAATGAGGAAAAGATGATAGTGAGCCAAAATGAATATGAAAACCAAGGCACGATATGGTTAACCGATAGCTTACAAAATAATATGAGAAGAAGAAAATTGAAGAAAATACGTAGGATAAAAGAAAGGAATGGAACGAAAATAAATTAATGGCCATTAAAACAGAAGAAGAAATGAGGAAAAGATGATAGTGAGTCAAAATGAATATGAAAACCAAGGCAAGATATGGTTAACCGATAGCTTACAAAATAATATGAGAAGAAGAAAAATGAAGAAAATACGTAGGACAAAAGAAAGGAATGGAACGAAAATAAATTAATGGCAATTAAAATGGAAAAAGAAATGAGGAAAAGATGTTAGTCAGTAGAACGAGGGATGTAATGGAAGGAAGTGTGGAGGGGCAGAATGAATATGAAAACCAAGGCAAGATATGGTTAACCGATAGCGTACAAAATAATATGAGAAGAATAAAAATGAAGAAAATACGTAGGACAAAAGAAAGGAATGGAACGAAAATAAATTAATGGCAATTAAAAAGGAAAAAGAAATGAGGAAAAGCTGTTAGTCAGTAGAACGAGGGATGTAATGGAAGGAAGTGTGGAGGGGC
This sequence comes from Pyrocoelia pectoralis, assembly GCA_036250285.1. Lineage (NCBI taxonomy): Eukaryota > Metazoa > Arthropoda > Insecta > Coleoptera > Lampyridae > Pyrocoelia > Pyrocoelia pectoralis. The sequence continues at coordinate 27,270,486 of CM070083.1, forward strand.
AGAATGAATATGAAAACCAAGGCAAGATATGGTTAACCGATAGCGTACAAAATAATATGAGAAGAATAAAAATGAAGAAAATACGTAGGATAAAAGAAAGGAATGCAACGAAAATAAATTAATGGCCATTAAAACAGAAGAATAAATGAGGAAAAGATGATAGTAGAACGAGAGATGTAATGGAAGGAAGTGTGGAGGGGCAGAATGTATATGAAAACCAAGGCAAGATATGGTTAACCGATAGCGTACAAAATAATACGAGAAGAAGAAAAATGAAGAAAATCCGTAGGAGAAAAGAAAGGAATGGAACGAAAATAAATTTATGGCAATTAAAAAGAAGAAGAAATGAGGAAAAGATGTTAGTCAGTAGAACGAGAGATGTAATCGAAGTGTGGAGGAACTGCTACAAGTGTTACTAAATCAGATGAGGAGGAAGAAAAACAAAATATAACATACGTCGAAGAAGGACATAGAATAGAAAGCGAAGCTCCAACAAATGAAGAAATATAAATGAACAGCGTACGAGTCACGGTCGCATATGCACAGGAGACGTGGGTGCTTGGCAAACCAGAGGAGGAAAGATTGGAACGATAGGGGAGGAAAATGTTAATAATTATCCACAAAGGTAACAAATAAGTCCACTCAAATTACTTATCTTTGTATTTTTTTATGGAGTTCCATAACGTAAAGTTGGAGAAAGTTACTTAAGTATAGAGAAAAATGTTAACTGCAACGTACGAAAAACTGGAGGAAAGATTGGAATGATGGAGAAAATTACTTATAGATAAAAATGTTAACAGCAACGTACGAAAAATAAGAGACAAACAGAGATTTGGAGTAACCCAAAATGATAAGCTTTCTTTTATTCAGTCATTCTCTTTTGATGATTTATTATATTTGAATATTTAATTTGTTAATGCACCCTTTTGAAAGTTTAAAGGTGAAAATGTAAAGAGTCGTAAAGCGAAAGAGAATAATATATAGACTGCCTATAATGGAGAAGCTCCATTAATTAATGTATTCGCATCTAATCCCTCCTTTCGACTTTATTTAAATTGGTTTTCCATAACAATTGTGCGTATTGAAATTGCTACCAAACGTTAATATTTACTCAGATATTTATCTTTGGAAAATTGACATTTTCTCTTTACTCAGTGCCAGAATTTGAAAGCATTTATAAACCATTCCTCTATATTCAGAATGGTCTACAAAGCTGATGAAACATTTCAAATTATTATTTTAATATAACGTCGGGTCGACAAATGATTTTAAGTGTTCCCATCAAGTTATTGTTACCGAAGGGTAAAACAGAATGGAAATGTAAATGTAACTGAACAGTTTTGAGTCAGGAACATGTACAATTTTAGAAATTCAAACTTCTCGACGTGTCCGCTCTTCCATGAAATTATGCGGTCAGTAACGTCTCTTTGAACAGAACGATTGCGACGTTGACGTGCATTTTGATTCGCTTTTGAACGTTTTTTATCAATGTTCTCTGAAACTATCTTGTGTGTGTTTTAGGCATCATTGTAATATTGCTGGATGAATGAATTGTGTCAAAAAAACATTTGGGTTAAAAGGTATACGAGGTGTCCCAACGATGTAGGAGTGGAAGATTGTGCTTAAACTGTTAATTAAAAACAAAACAATACTAATCTCGCATTATTGTAGGCAACATGGAGGACCACCCGGTATATCTCGAGAAAAGAGTCTGCAATCAGAATCTGGACTCTTTTCTGATTTTTATTCCTTCTGTGACACTGTCTTGTGTGTGATTTAGACATCATTGTGATGATGCCGAATGTAAGAATTGTGTCAAAAAAACTTCTGGGTGAAAAGGTATACGGGGTGTCCCAACGATCTAGGAGTGGAAGATTGTGCTTATACTGTTAATTAAAAAAAACAATACTAATCTCGCATTATTGTAGTCAACAAGGAGGAGCACCCGGTATATCTCGAGAACAGGGTCTGCAATCAGAATGAAGACCCTTTTCTGATTTTTATCAACTTTCTCTGACACTGTCTTGTGTGTGATTTAGACATCATTGTGATGTTGCCGGATGTAAGAATTGTGTCAAAAAACTTCTGGGTTAAAAGGTATACGGGGTGTCCCAACGATCTAGGAGTGGAAGATTGTGCTTATACTGCTAATTAAAAAAAAACAATATTAACCTCGCATTTTTGTAGTCAACAAGGAGGAGCACCCGGTATATCTCGAGAACAGGATCTGAAATCAGAATGTAGACCCTTTTCTGATTTTTATCAACCTTCTCTGAAATTTTCTTGTGTGTGATTTGGAGGTCATTGTAATATTGCCGGATCTAAGAACTGTGTCAAAAAAACTTCTGGGTTAAATGGTATACGGGGTGTCCCAACGATATAGGAGTGGATGATGTGCTTATATTGTTAACTAAAAAAAAAACAAATATTAACCTCACATTATTGCAGTCAACAAGGAGGAGCACCCGGTATATCTCGAGAAAAGGGTCTGCAATCAGAATGTAGACCCTTTTCTGATTATTATCAACCTTTTCTGAAACTTTCTTGTGTGTGATTTGGACATCATTGTAATATTGCCGGATGTAAGAATTGTGTCAAAAAAACTTCTGGGTTAAAAGGTATGCGGGGTGTCTCAACGGTCTAGGAATGTAGGATTGTCCTTATACTGTTAATTAAAAAAAACAATACCAATCTCGCAATATTGTAGTCAATAAGGAGGAGCACCCGGTAGATCTCGAGAATAGGGTCTGCAATTTTTATCAACCTTCTCTGACACTGTCTTGCGTGTGCTTTAGGCATCATTGTGATATTGCTGGATGTAAGAATTGTGTCAAAAAAACTTCTGGGTTAAAAGGTATACGGGGTGTCCCAACGATCTAGGAGTAGAAGATTGTGCTTATACTGTTAATTAAAAAAAAACAATATTAACCTCGCATTTTTGTAGTCAACAAGGAGGAGCACCCGGTATATCTCGAGAACAGGATCTGAAATCAGAATGTAGACCCTTTTCTGATTTTTATCAACCTTCTCTGAAATTTTCTTGTGTGTGATTTGGAGGTCATTGTAATATTGCCGGATCTAAGAACTGTGTCAAAAAAACTTCTGGGTTAAATGGTATACGGGGTGTCCCAACGATATAGGAGTGGATGATGTGCTTATATTGTTAACTAAAAAAAAAAACAAATATTAACCTCACATTATTGCAGTCAACAAGGAGGAGCACCCGGTATATCTCGAGAAAAGGGTCTGCAATCAGAATGTAGACCCTTTTCTGATTATTATCAACCTTTTCTGAAACTTTCTTGTGTGTGATTTGGACATAATTGTGATATTGTCGGATGTAAGAATTGTGTAAAAAAACTTCTGGGTTAAAAGGTATACGGGGTGTCTCAACGATCTAGGAGTGGAAGATTGTGCTTATACTGTTAATTAAAAAAAAACAATATTAACCTCGCATTTTTGTAGTCAACAAGGAGGAGCACCCGGTATATCTTGAGAAAAGGGTCTGCAATCAGAATGTAGACCCTTTTCTGATTTTTATCAACCTTCTCTGAAACTTTCTCGTGTGTGATTTGGACGTCATTGTAATATTGCCGGATGTAAGAATTGTGTCAAAAAAACTTCTGGGTTAAAAAGTATACGGGGTGTCCCAACGATATAGGAGTGGATGATTGTGCTTTTACTGTTCATTAAAAGAAAAACAATACTAATCAGTAGTCAACAAGGAGGAGCACTCGGTATATCGGGAGAACAGGGTCTGCAATCACAATGTAGACCCTTCTCTGATTTTTATCAATCTTCTCTGACACTGTCTTGTGTGTGATTTAGACATCATTGTGATATCGCCGAATTTAAGAATTGCGTCAAAAAAGCTTCTGGGTTAAAAGGTATACGGGGTGTCCCAACGATCTAGGAGTGGAAAATTGTGCTTATACTGTTAATTAAAAATAAACAATACCAATCTCGCATTATTGTAGTCAACAAGGAGGAGCACCCTGTATATCTCGAGAACAGGGTCAGCAATCAGAATGTAGACCCTTTTCTGATTTTTATCAACCTTCTCTGACACTGTCTTGTGTGTGATTTAGACATCATTGTGATGTTGCCGAATGTAAGAATTGTGTCAAAAAAACTTCTGGGTTAAAAGGTATACGGGGTGTCCCAACGATCTAGGAGTGGAAGATTGTGCTTATACTGTTAATTAAAAAAAACAATACTAATCTCGCATTATTGTAGTCAACAAGGAGGAGCACCCGGTAAACAATACAGCCTAAATCAGATGAAAGCAGCAAACAACAAAATTTTAACTGACGAGAAAGAAATAATGGAAAGATGGAAAGAGTATTTTGAAGATCTCTACAACGATAATGACAGAAGCAGGATAGCACAAGAGATAAGAGTTAACAATCACGAAGAAAACGAAATAAGTATAGGAATGGAGGAAGTGTCAGAGGCGATAAAAGAATTAAAGAGAGGAAAATCGGCAGGCCACGATAACATTACTGGAGAAATGTTAAAGAGCATGGGATTAAGGGGGGTTACGCTACTGACAATGATTCTTAACAAAGCAGGGAACATCGGAAGGATACCAAGTGATTGGAAGACAGGAATAACTGTGCCATTATTCAAAAAAGGAGATTCTAGAGACTGTTCGAACTATAGGGGTATTACACTGCTAAGCACCCCCTTTAAAGTTTATGAACGCATACTAGAGAAAAGACTTAGAGTACAAACAGAAACACAATTAGCAGAAACTCAAAGCGGGTTTAGAAAAGGGCGTAGTATACAGGATAACATTTTTAGTATAAAACAAATAATAGAAAAGGCTAGACTGCATGAAACCGAAATATGTATGCTATTTTTAGATCTGGAGAAAGCATTTGACAGAGTACCACAAAAAGAAGTTTGGGAAAGTTTAAAAAGAAGAAATGTTTGTCCGAAATTAAGATCAGCAATACAGAGTTTGTACGAGAACAACGAAAATTATGTTAGGAAGAACAACTTGGAATCAGAAACTTTTGCAATAAAAGATGGTTTAAGGCAGGGAGGAGTGATGAGTCCCACGCTATTTACACTGGTAATGGACGACGTAATCCAAGCAACAAAAGACAAAACCAAGAAGGTATATGTAGGAGATAGCAAATTAATGCCAGTGAGGGTGTCAGAATTCGTATTTGCAGATGATGTCGTGATATGTGCATCCAAAGAAAAAGACTTACAAGAAAATTTAAGAATATGGGAAGAACAACTGGCAAAGAAAGGAATGAAAATAAATACAAGGAAGACAAAAGTGATGGTAGCAGGCAGTACAAATAGCCAACTGGATATAGAAATAAATCTGGAGAAAGTTGAACAAGTGGACAGCTTTAAATACTTGGGCGTATTAATATCAAGAGACGGAAACATGGAAAATGAAGTGATAGAAAGAATAAATAGTGCGGCAAAACTATACCACAGCATAAGCAATACATTCTGCAGGAAAAAGGAAGTTAGTAGAAAAACAAAAATGACGATATACAAAACGGTCTTTAGACCCATTCTGACATTCGCAAGTGAGAGTTGGATTTTGACAAATACACTGAAAAGCAAAATACAAGCCATGGAAATGAAGTACTTACGAGCAGTTGTAGGAATAACACGGAGAGATAGGATACGAAACGATGTAGTACGGGAAGAACTAAAAATTGAGTCAGTTATAACCTTCATAGAAAAACAGCAATTAAAATGGTTTGGGCATATGTGCCGGATGGAACACGAAAGACAAGTGAAAAGCATATGGGAAGCGGGAGTACAAAAAAGGAAGAAAAGAGGAAGACCCAAGAAGACATGGAACGAGGAAGTGATTGCAGTTTTAAAAAGTCGAAACAAAACCTGGCTGGAAGCAAAGAGATTGGCACAAAACAAGAAAAATTGGAGGAACTTTGTACACATCATATGATTAGAAAAAAAAAAAGAAAGAAAAATAATTAATTTGTAGTTCTTAGTTGAAATGTAATTTAAGTTGTTAATACCTTACACCCTAGGGTAAAAGGTTGAATGATTATATATATATATATATTATTGTAGTCAACAAGGAAGAGCACCCGGTATATCTCGAGAAAAGGGTCTGCAATCAGAAAGTAGACCCTTTTCTGATTTTTATCAACCTTCTCTGAAACTTTCTTGTGTGTGATTTGGACGTCATTGTAATATTACCGGATGTAAGAATTGTGTCAAAAAAACTTCTGGATTAAAAGGTATACGGGGTGTCCCAACGATATAGAAGTGGATGATTGTGCTTTTACTGTTCATTAAAAGAAAAACAATACTAATCTGTAGTCAACAAGGAGGAGCACCCGGTATATCAGGAGAACAGGGTCTGCAATCACAATGCTGAGAAGATTGATAAAAATCAGAGAAGGGTCTCTGATTTTTATCAATCTTCTCTGACACTGTCTTGTGTGTGATTTAGACATTGTGATATTGCCGTCAAAAAAACTTCTGGATTAAAAGGTATACGGGGTGTCCCAACGATCTAGGAGTGGAAGATTGTGCTTATACTGTTAATTAAAAAAAATCTATACTATTCTCGCATTATTGTAGTCAACAAGGTGGAGCACCCGGTATATCTGGAGAACAGGGTCTGCAATCAGAATGTTGACACATTGGAAAAACAAACCCCAAAATTTCACTGTGATATCTTTCAAAATGGCGGAACGGGCCTAATATTTTGACATAAAAATGTCAATAGCTCAGCAACCTATAACAATATTAATTAATAGAGAATAAAAATATACGAGGGCAAACTTGAAAGTAAGGTCTGCAACAGTGTTAAAGGTCAGATTCCTCCTCATCCCCTACTCTCAGCTTTTCTATACCGCCTACACTCTCATCATTTACTATCACATACTCTAAAACCGACTCCCCCCTCTCACTTATATATGTGTACTCTCCTCTCCCTCCCTCCTCCATATTTCCATTCAGAATTATCCACCCCCTCCCCTCACATAAGTCCAACAACTTAATCCTCTGCCCATTTATCTTCTTGTCCATCGATACCCTCCTTCGCACTTCTCCGTTTACCAACATCGCCCCTTCCTCCCCTATTCTTGCATTAGAATCCCCTCCCATTATAATTTTTTCTTCGTCCGTCTAACCAATAACTTTTTCTAGCCTCGCTGTTGTCACCCCCATCTACTTCCCGTACACCGTTACTATAACATACCTCTCTCCCCGTTTTGCCTTCATACATCTTTTCACTACCCCCTCCTCTTCACAAATCCATTCCCTTTTCACCCCCGTGATTATTCCTCCTTCTGCCTTGCCTTTTTTCTCCTCTCTCACCGCAAACTGCACTTTCCACTCATACCCCTGGCGCAACACATCCTCCCACTTTTCCCACTCTTTTTCCTCCAAGCATGTCTCTACTAACCCAACCATCACAAACCCCCCATATAGCTCCAAAAGTCTCTCCCCTTATTCTTTACGCCTACCACATTCCAAAATAACACCTTTACGTTTCCTTTCACTCTTCCTCCGCTCCGTCTGAAATCCTCTCACTACTGTATTTTTTTCCTCCTCCTCAACGCGTTCCCCCATTTCTCGAACTTCCTCTTCCAATCTTTTCCTTTCCTCGTCCCATTCACTTTCTTTCCTTCCATGCTCATCTTTCATTGCTCTCATTTCCTCCATTATATTCTTTATTTCTTCTTTAGCTCCTTTTAATTTCTTCCCAAGATTATCCATTTCCACCCTAACCCCCTTCAACTCGTCTATCATACATTTCAAACCATTCCTGATCTCCTCAATGTCTAGATCCCCACTGTTGCTCTCTCCTTCACTCCTCGGCAATCTCTCCGTCACCTTGGTTCTCTTGAAAGCCTCTTCTCTTTCCTCTGCCGCCTTCTCCTTCTCCACCCCTCTCTCTTCCTTTTTAAAAACTCGTCCACAGTAACCCTTCGCTTTGTCACCCTGTTGTCTACTCAGTTCAAAACTAAGATGAAATCGACAAATTCAACCCAGCTCCGATCTTTCAATTTTTATAGTGGGAACAAGTCGAAAGGTCGAAAATTTTAATTTTGACTAACTCCACTTCGTTAACTTTAAAAGAGCACTGGGGTTACACAATTCTACTAGGTTTTAATGAAAATTACCAAGATTTTCATAAAGGAAATTGAAAAAGCAGTTTAAGCAATTTTCTTCGCTTTCCAATTACTTTGTCTCTATAACGTTTTCGTTGGCCGAATTAGGTATTCAAACATTCCTCCCCATCGGCTTTTTAATCTTGGCATTAAATTAAAACGAAATTAAGAAACACGAAAAAAAATGTATAATCAATACGCAATTGAATTGTAAATTCTTCTTTGTTCCAACGTTTTATTTCCGTTACCCTTCGTCATAAAGGTTACCGGTCCAGAGATAAATCAAGTGGGGGGAGGGGGAGGGGTTGCATATAAATGTAGGTAATAAGTACACTTTGTTTCAGATTTCGTGTGTGCAGACCAGAAACTGAGAGATCGAATCGCAAATAATTCTGCTGGGCGTGTTCGTAATTAGTGATCATTAGTGCAATAATTAATTACGGGGGTGTGTTAATCAGTTCATTTCGCGATGTTGTAAACGGTGTGAACAGTTCCGTCATAGTTAATGTGAAGTGAGGAGAAAACTTGAATAACGAAGCGTTAAATCTGAACCGAGGATCAAACATGCAGACAACAGCACCATAAAAGGTAAATTGCTCACTTGTTTTTACAACGCAATTAACCTCCTCCGCGAGGTGTTGCCATTATCCGTAATTACATACTTTATCGGTTATGAGTTTAGATTAAATATCAAACCGTAACGTAAGGGCAGATTTATGTTAAATTAGAAAAAAAGAAATCTTTGTTCGGGAGAAAAAAAAAGGGGGGAGAAATGATGCCATTGGGACATATAACGTAAGAGACGACGCTGAAAAGCAATTCCTTTCATAGTTTTTTTTAGATCTAAAGATGCGGAACAATTTACCATCCTTTTTATTACTTTAAAAAACTAAACAGAAGGAAAATACAAACTGTAATGATAAGAATCCTTCTGTGTATTTCTTTGCATATTTTGGCATATTTCATGCAAATATGCGTACATTTATTTCAAACAGTGAATGTTTCGGTGTTACTTTACATAAAAAAATATGACGCGAATCATATTCATAGTATATTAATTCAAATCTATATAACTGCATATTTTGTAAAACGTAATCACTTACGAAATGCCAAACAGGCGTTAATTACGCGTACATACTTCTGCATATTCGTCTGACTCACCATCGGTTACCTTAGGTATAACAAGTACCAAACTTTTGTATGAATACTCCGAGCGTTTGTGTTAAGATACATTTGTGTATAGCCTCACTTGGCACAGACCAGACAGCCACGCCTCTCTCCACTAAGCCCCTTCCCCGTTGTTTCTATTGGCCAAAGCCGGTCTGGTCTGGGGTTCATTATCACGAAAAGTACGGAGAATTAAGGTCGAAAGGGGTACCGAGAGACTTAATGGGAGGGAAGAAGGAAATAGTGGAGAGGTATAGATATGGGAATGGGGAGAATGTCAACAAATATTGATGGGACGGCGGAAAAGTAAATGCAGGTTATGTGGGAATGGGTGGGAGAGCATAATTCACATGGTCGATGAGTGTGAGGAGCTTATTGAAGAGGGAAGAAGTTGGAGATATGGGTTAGAGACGGAAGAAGAAGGAATAAGGTGGACGGGAAAGGTAGAAGGAAGAGGTGACACTGGAATTCCTCGCAGATTGATTGTGCTACAGCATTTCTTGTGAAAAACGTTTGGCCTTGGATTGGAAGTAAATATTTTCTTTGAAGTTATTTACGAAAATGTTCAACACGAAGATCTCAAGATGTTGAAGGAAGAAAGTGTTCGATGTTCGTGTGTCTGGAACTTGGGACGAAACCCACATGTTCCGTGACCATTGAAGGAATGCAAACAGCTGTGTCAGCGGTTGACAAGTGAATAGAAATATTTGCGAGCTTCAACAGATGAAGGGGTTCGTGCTTTACCACAAGAAGTACAAACATAATGGACAGGAAATTTTAATTTTGAGATGGCGCTGTGGATGGGTGTTGTATCGGTTTATCCTCAGAAGATGTGAAGTGATAATGGAACAAGCAAGTGCTGCGTTGTAACGGCCACTGGTTCAAGACAAGGTAATTAGCGAAGATCTGCTGAGATCTGAGAGATCTCCTTTGGTCGAAGGTAACAGCGGACAAGAGCTTTGAAGCTGGAGCAACTACACAACCTTGGTTGAGTTTGCCTCCCAAAGCACTCTTTTGTTAATTCTGGAACTCTCTCTGTATCTAAGAACGATCCTATTTGGCGCTCGTTATCTCACCAAAATGACTTATTCTTCTTGTAGTTGAACCAAAAACATCTCTTTGGTGATGGCGGTGATTGCACTCAGCTCCCAGCTCGTCCGCTATTCGTATTGACATCCTCATTTTCGATTTTGGTTCTTTTGGTAGTCTTCTTCCATCCCTCGATGCCGACACTAAGGGAATTTGATACAAACACGAATTAAGAACATTGGCATTGTTGTTCTATTTAATATCCTGAATAATACATCAAAAGTGCCCATGTAACGACCTGGAAGTTCTGGAAACATGGATTGACTGAGAATACCGTTTTTAAAAAAAATTGGGTGGAGGTCTACTGCATTTGTCACCTCTGTTAGAAAAAGACGTAGGTATGTTAGATCTTTTCCACACTTTTCAACTTACCGGAAAGATGTTCCCGTTCCTCTTCTTCCATTGATATTTTTTTTACTCCAGACAGTTTTTTCTTTTGATGACAGACCTTCAAGAATGCAGGAAAAGCTAAATTGAATTTCTTGATCGAACTTTCACTTATGTGTTGTTCACGTGGTAACACCTCTTGGCATTTTAACGGACGTGCTCCATCCTCCAAGAGACGGTCTTCCGTATCTTTCTTAAACTGATCAGTAGGCATTTTTTGCTCCAGATTTTCCATTTCATGTGTGGTTACGATATCAAAAATAGAACTGTTCTTGTTCTTCTTCGTCGTCTTCTTCTTCTTGGACCAGTAACCATAGACGTTTTAGGGATTTGATCTCCAAGATCATTGCAGAAGAATTTTTCTGCTTGATTTGATTTTATAATCTTCAGAGAGCCTTTTAAATCAAATTTGGGTGAGATTGCGATGGAGTGCCGCTTGGTGGTGGTGTCTATTCATACTATCTCCAGTTACATTAACATTCTTGGGACTATAGTTTTTGTGCTGACAGGAACTGGTTGGTAGGAACCCACTCCTCTGGATCGTAGTGGTAAATTTATAAAATGTTGCGCAGCACTTAAAGTAAGAACAGAAAAGATCCTTAAAGAAACCTGACAAGAGGTATAAAATTGTAAATACCGTTTTGCTCTCCTTTGATTCCTCTACCAATTTATATTCACCGTCCACCTAGAACGAGGGATCCAATTCAGTAGCGAGAAGACAGGCTACCGAAGGATCTTTGTACCTTTTGCCTTCAGCAAAAAGCATTTTTCCTGCTTACCGTTAGAATATACTCGATGACTATATAGGAGCATCTGGAGAAAGAGTTGGAGGAGAATAGGCATATGTGGGGGGCAATCGGGATATAGTGGAGAGAGGGGGTAGTGGATAATGTGATAAAGCAACTGGTGAATAAAGAGCTAGAGAAGAAGGGGGAAAAGCTGCCATTGATAGCGTATGTTATGGGGAAAGCTAAGAAGAAAGGGGTAAGTGAGGATTTGGTGCAAAGGATAGAAGAGACTTATAGTGAAACGAAGTGTAGAGTTAAAGTGGAGGCAAAACTTCGCGAGGTATTTGAGGCAATAAAGGGACTGAGGCAGACATGTCCGCTGAGCCCGAGTCTCTTCTCACTATACATTGAGGGATTGGTGGATCGACTAAGTGAAAAACAGAGTGGAGGGGTGGACGCTGGCATTTATGCAGACGATATGGAGGTGGTGGCAAGAACTGGGAGAGAAATGAGAGAAATTATCCTAGAGAAACGAGAAATGAGGGTGAATGTGAAAAGTAATATTTCAAAAAGGGGAGGAGAAAGCAGGAATGGAAATGGGGTAGCAAGGAAATTGAACGTGTGGGGTATAAAAGGGCGAATGAGTTAGAAAAAAGGGAGTGTAAAATATTAGGGCAGATGTAAGGCTGAGGAGTAAGAACATTTGGAAATGACTTGATGAGAAGGGGGTGGCTGTTCGAAAAGCTAGTGAAAAGTATTGTATGTATGGTGTGGAGATATGGGAATGGAAGGAACGTGAAATACTGGAAGGGATGGAAGATACGTATTGGAGATGGGTATTAGGTTTAGAAAGGGGGACACCGGGATACGTAGTGCAAGAGGAACTGAAAGGGGAAAAGATTGTCTTACTGGCGGGGAAGTTGCCGATGAGGTATAAGGAAGGGATGGATAGGGGAAGAGGATATTGCAGATTGATGGAAAGACGTGAAGATAGGATACGGACAGGTAGAAAGACGGAGGGGGATACACAAGATAGGAGGTAAAAAGGAGAAGGGAAATGGGAAGGGGAGACCAAAAGAGATGAGATAATAATGACAGTTGTAGATACGCAGAATCGGGAAAGAGGGGGCAGGATAGGGAGGGGAGCAATCGAGTGTCATTCCACCATTCTTATATTTTAGTTTATCTCTTTTGTACATAAATTTCTTCCACCTCCATTCTAGTACAATTCTTGTCATTTCTCTGATGCAAGAGTTTAGATATTAAGAATCAGGCCGTAACTGTTATAAGGGTGTGAATGATTGTATGAAGAAGATGAGGGGGAAGCGGATAAAGTATGGGCAAGAGGACTGGAGACTATATTACGAGAGGGTGGGTTATGCGAGGGAGGAGGTAGAAAGAAGAAGGGAGGAAGGAACAGAGATGGTAGAGGAGGTGGTCAGGAGGGATAAGGATGTGCAAGGGCAGGAGAGGAGAGAGAAGATATCCGGAGGGAGGTATAATGAGGGATATGGGGAGATCATGGCAGAGGGCAAGGCCAAGTACCTGGCGGGGGAGATGAGACTGAAAGAGAAAAGAATTGTAGCGAGGTTTAGGTGCGGAAACGAGGAGAGAGAGAATATGTATTGGCGGGAGGAGGAGGAGAGAGTTTGCAGAATGTATAGGGAGGGGAGGGAGAGCATGGCGCATATTAAGGGAATGCGAGGAGATGAGAGAAGAGAGAAGGGAAAGAAAGGAGCGAAGGGGGAAGGGTTGGGATGTATGAAAGAAGTGCTAGAAAGGAGGGAAAAGGTGGAAAGTTGGGGGAAGGTCAGGCGGGAGTAGTTTTAGGATGTGGTGTAAATGAAATAGAATCCTGTATTATTTGATTAATTTGTAAGGATACAACACACCTATTTGATTTGATTTTAACTGTTATAAGGGCTGCACTCTTGTGTTCCATTGCTACCCTAGCGTGGCAAAAAGTTCGGACTGCCCTTACATCCAAAATAAGTATGACATAAGACGTAGTCATCAACGCCCTAATCGATAATACTAAATTATGTAGTCCTTTAACTTGCTAAGTTCATTTTAATAACTTTTCGAGCTGTTACGCGCTAGAACACAACGACTAAATATTCAAAATGAGTCCCTTCACGTATACATGAATATTAAATCTTCCAGACGGTACGAAAGGGTCTTCGTTTTTTTTTCCTGTAATTTAGAATATCTAGATCTACAATATTTGACAACACTATAGAAGGTAGACAATTTCCGTTCCTTTTGCATATTGATACAATCGAACCTTTCTCACTTTACGTCAGGGCGCTGTCAGATCCCCTTTTATTCTAAAATGATCCGAAACGGTAGCTACAGTCAGCAATACAATTTCGTTTTTAGTAAACATTTTAATCTCCGAGAAACTCAAGATTGTACCCGAAAGGAATAAGATAATAATGCATTAGAGCTCCCGAAAGCTTTTCCTCTAAAGTACGTACCTTTAGCGTTAACGAGGTGTTAGTACTTTAACACAAAAGGAAACCCGTAGATCTAAATCCACGAATCTCAGCCCCGTAATCTTTTACGCATTAAGTAGTCTTAAATAAATAACGGAAGCTCTAAGATATGGAAATGAACGTCCTAGTTAGACAAGATGAAAAGGGAACGGATAACCACAATGTACTCTAATCCCTCTAAATGTCATACTGCGCTGACTTAGTACTACAAGCGAGAGCATAAAATAAAATTATTAACCATGCAATACAAAAAATGAAAAGTAGGGACCGTTTAACAATATTATATTACGCAACAAGTTTAGAAAAGTGAAGTTTTACTAGACGAGTGTGACTCGTTTTGTGTACGAGCGAGTACCTACTCAAAACTCACAAGAGTCTAGTAAAATCACTTTTCTAACGCAGTGCGTATATACTTTTTCGCATGTTTCACTAAAAATTGTTTCGAAAGATCCATTTAAATTTTGAATTTATTATATTAAAAATAGTAGTAGGTTAAGAAATATAAAATTGCTTCCCGTGAAATGAGTGTGTTTTAATGACGAAATTGTTACTATTCCCAGCAAACACACATGTAAAATATACATACAACATATATAAATTGAAGTAAATACCCCTACATATGCTTTTTGATATATCAAGTATGTAAGTATTCTTTAATAAAGTTATATAAACCATATGTCACACAATTACGTATATTTTACATAATATTATAGAAACTTACGGATATTCTGTAAACAGAAATTCATATAATATATACATATAGATAATTACATATCACTCATGAAATTCATGTGCTGTCATATTTACATGATTAGATTTATGTACGTTATATGTAAAATATTGTATGTAATATTACTTATTTTTTATGTATGCCTTCTGTAAATATAATTAGAAATTATCATTACATTACATGTATTGTATGGTCGAAAATAAAGTCCGTTTCTATTTGCGCCACATAAGTAATCGCACGCGCGTGTTTTCTATAACGCCGAAAATTGTAGTTCACGTACCTTTAATATTAGATCCGTATCGACTAAAATGCGTCTAATTTATATAGAAAATAAATAATATGAAATAAATTAAATCCTGGTCATTTTTAACATAAAGTTAAAGATAGGTATAATTATTGAATAAGACTTCACTCAACGGTATAATCAAACAAAATTTAAACTAATAACGCGAAACAGCGCCAAGTTACGAAGTACGAAATAAAAAGAAGGGATGTTACAGATTAGCGCAGTGGTGCAATGTCGGATTTCAGAATTTGCAACGCCCACCCGCAAGCGTTCGAATCCGGTTAAGGGACACTTTTCAAGAAAGTATATCATAATAAACTGTCGGTTTTCAATTCGGGTGAAAACGGGTTCGTGCAAGAATTAAGTTAAATATAATTAAAATTACAGTTGCACGTAAAATGTAGTTTTTCCATTTTTTGTATGGAACTGTTTAAATAATTTTTTACATCGATAATAATTACATTATGCTCGAGTAGCTGCCATTTTGGTCATCGCAACGCTTTTACAACTAATATTTTTTATGTAAATATTACATAAAATATACATAAAACGTATATAAATTCATGTAGAAGAATTTACATCTAATAGACATATATTATTTTGAAAATTGCTGACATCCAGACATTAAATATCTCTTATTTTTCTTCCAGTTTTATATAAATCTAAAAAGCTCTTACATAATTTATATGTATTTTATATATAAATGTATTTGCTGGG
Organism: Pyrocoelia pectoralis; assembly: GCA_036250285.1. Taxonomy (NCBI): domain Eukaryota; kingdom Metazoa; phylum Arthropoda; class Insecta; order Coleoptera; family Lampyridae; genus Pyrocoelia; species Pyrocoelia pectoralis. The sequence continues at coordinate 27,286,205 of CM070083.1, forward strand.
TTCAGTAAAATGTTTCATTACCTAAACGATTTGGTATTGATCAATGTAGTCCCATTACTGTGTAAAATGCGAAAATTAGTACATTATTCAACGGGCATGTAATGCTAGCTATTACTCATGAAGATGAAGTTTGCAACACGAGCCGCCAGGCGAGTGTGGTAATCATCTGAGTGAATAATAGCTATTACATGCGGTTACTTCTCCTACCACTTGCTTTTTTAGAGCGATAATACTTAATATTCAAATATATGTTATAATAATTAAAATAGCGTTAGTTGTCAAGCATCGTCCCAACGTACGTCAACCGGTAACTATTCTATCAGACAAGGCACACCTATTAATATTTAGGCACTTTACCGTTTATAATCATAACTTAACCCATGTAGCATTTAATATTGGTGTAATATTGGCATTTCATTGTAAATATAATGGTAGAATACGAATGTACATTGTACAATATTGTAATGGGTCCCAAAATAGTAAGAAAGGAGGTGGCCTGGGTCACCCCAGAGCCGTAACTGCTCTAAGGGACTATTTTCCACAGCGCAGTGCCTGCAGGGCTCCAAGTGCTCCGGTGGTACCTTCCTCAGGAACCCCATTCACTTTGTGAAGAGTGCGAGGAGATCAGTGATGCTGAAAAAATCTTTTGCTTCAAGTAGGATTCGCACCATCGATCACCCGGTTAGAAGGCACTGAGGTACGGAAATTTATACAATTTTGGAATTTAAAGATGAACACTATAAAATATGGAGGAGGATGATTATTTTAATATCTCTAAATCGGCGAAAATTAACATTCGGCGGATTTTGGGAAAGTATCATAACGTTATTATTTGTCAATATTTTTTTCATGCTGTCTAAATATATCATTTTAAATACTGTGTTTTCAATATTAAATATTGAAAACACTGTATTGTTATGTTATTGATAAATAAATATCGACTTTATATTGTGTAGCAATATCTACTAAATATTATAAATATGTATGTAATATTGCTTAAATATCGATTTTCAATATGTAGTAATATTGTACTCACAATAATGTAGCAATATTGAGTGTGCAATATTACATTACATTAAGTAATGTACATTAAATAGTAATATTTACTACATATTACAAATATGTATGTTATATTGCTAAAATATAGATTTTCAATATTTAGTAATATTGTACACGCGATATTGGTACATTATTGGGTGTACAATATTTGAATTTACATTAAATAGCAATATTTACTAAATATTGTTCCGATATTCACTAAATATTGTATTTCCAATATTTTAATATTATTGCAAAAATATATTCCCCCAATATAGGCTGCAGTTCCGACAATATTGCTCCAATCTCTCTTATATTGAGTCAACATTTCGCCAAGCTAACGCCAATAAACGGTGCTACATGGGTACATATGAATCGTTTTCAAAATATGTTCTTTATAACAATGTGGATAAATTAAAGTCATGTGTTTAATTGAAGCCGTGAGTAATGCATTATTACATTTTGATTATTTTGATATCTCTAAATCGGCGAGAATTAACATTCGGCGGATTTTGGGAAAGTATCATAACGTTATTATATGTGAATATTTTTTTCATGTTGCCTAAATATATCATTTTAAATAGGTACTGTGTTTTCAATATTAAATATTGAAAACACAGTATTGTTATGTCATTGATAAATAAATATTGACTTTATATTGTACAGCAATATCTACTAAATATTGTAAATATGTATGTAATATTGCTTACATATCGATTTTCAATATGTAGTAATATTGTACTCACAATAATATACCAATATTGAGTGTACAATATTACATTACATTAAGACGTAATGTACATTAAATAGCAATATTTACTAAATATTACAAATATGTGTGCTATACTGCTTAAATATAGATTTTCAATATTTAGTGTATGTATTTCCAATTTAGAGAAATATATCCCCCTAATATTGACTGCAGCTCGACAATATTGCTCCAATCTCTCTATATTGGGTCAATATTTCGCCAAGCTAACGCCAATAAACGGTGCTACATGGGTACATGTGAATCATTTTAAAAATATATTCTTTATAAGAATGTGGATAAATTAATGTTATGTGATTAATTGAACCCGTCAGTAAGGAATTATTATATTTTGATATCCCTAATTGGGCGAAAATTAACATTCGGCGGATTTTTGGAAAGTATCATAACATTGTATTTTTTGTGAATATTTTTATCATGTTGCCTAAATATATAATTTTAAATTCTGTGTTTTCAATATTAAATATTGAAAACACAGTATTGTTATGTTATTAATAAATAAATATTGACTTTACATTGTATACCAATATCTACTAAATGTTGTTAATATGTAAGTATGTAATGTTTCTTAAATATCGATTTTCAATATTTAGTAATATTGTACACACAATAATGTACCAATATTGAGTGTACAATATTACATTACATTAGTGTACATTAAATAGCAATATTTACTAAATATTACAAATATGTATGTTATATTGCTTAAATATCGATTTTCAATATTTAGTAATATTTTACACACAATAATCTACCAATATTGAGTGTGCAATATTATATTAAATTAATGTACATTAAATAGCAATATTTATTAAATATTACAAGTATGTATGTAATATTGCTTAAGTATAGATTTTCAATATTTAGTAATATTGTACACGCTATATTGGTACACTATTGTGAGTAATGACTTATTACTCACGGGTAAGTAATAGGTGTGATTATCTATTCAAAACTCACGAATCATTATAGTGCGTTTAAGATTTACGTACATTCATGAGAACGTGTAGACTGTGTGGTGGGGGATGGGAGAATTTGGGACGTATGTTAGAAAAATGTGAGGAGCTGAGGGAGGAACGAAAGAGTTGGAAGGGAGTTGGAATGTAAATTATGTTATATTTATTTAATTTGGGTATAATAAGAACCCATTTGTCAAGATTGTGTTTATTATGACAAAAATAAAATTACTTACTGCTGCAACCTCTGCTATGCTGATTGTTCCATTCAGCTTACTGGAGTTATTGACCCAGTCGTATCGAATGGGGATTGTTGTCTTAAACGGTTTAGTTGGACAAACTGTTTTGGTTATCCTCTCAGTTATCACGCTGGTGTCTCTGGAGATTTTATCGAAGTTCAGCAAATGCTCCACCCTTGACGATCCCTCGTTGCCGTTGACTTTCAGCTGGTATTCCCCTCTGAGCACTTCTGCTTTAATTACTAGGTTTAGTGGCGGTAGTTTCAATAGAGTCTCCATAATTGTTCCAGCGGTCCTATCACTGTTCCTGTAATTCCAAGGTGAGCCCTGCCCTAAATATTTGTATGTTCCTCTGGATGAGGGTTTTATGCCCACAAGCTGCACTATTTTGAAGAAAGGATCTGTTCACACTTCCTGATATTTTGAACTACTCTCAGCTTCAAAAATACTGGCCAATGTAAATAGGACTTGGCGAACTAACGCTGAAAAGATATGGTTAGAGAAGTCTTTTTGACATTCGACAAATCCTCGGAAATTGTCGTCTCTGCTATTATGCTGAGCATGGCATGGACTCAACCAGCCACAAGAGATCCTTTAGCCAATATTTATATTAAAAAATACCGATGTCGATGCACCTTCCATGCCACGGTGGGCGTAGGTATACTTCGGTATGTCAAAAATTGACAAGATACCAAAATAAACCTTTTGTGCTTTTCCAAAAAGAAAAACAAATGGTGCCTTACAGAAGATCATTATTTATGGTATCTACATAAATATCTTTGGTTGTTCTAACCAAGGTCGGGATTATCGATGAGGATGAATCTACCAACTGTCATTCTGTTGATCCATGGAATTTCTTCATGACTTACCACCAAGTCCAGATGTGTTTTGGAAGAGATGAAGATCGCCCCGTCGTTAGCTTAGTGTATTGAGTAAGTATTTTGAATGAATAATGAATCCCTCTTCGTTCTATGCAGCTATTTAACGGATGTGGACACTATTTCCCCCAAAAGTGACCCAAGAAGAGGTAACCATAGATCGTAGAGTAGACCATCAATGTCAAGGTGGAGGAAAGTGAACTGAAGACCTGTAATTTAATATTAACACGTCACCAATCTTTAATTCTCCTTGACAGCATTCGTATTTCATTCGCTGCCGAATTTAAAATCTTTTAATAATAAAAAACCACCCCTAACCACGAGGAAGTTAATATCAGATAACGTCCACATCGAGCACTTTATCCTGCTGACCTAATTCCCAATTTGTAACGTTGTCTTGGGGGTGCGTGGTTTGGGGGAAATTCCTTGTTCTATGATGGTGGCGGAATTCCATAAATTTTGTATAAACCCTTAAAAGCGCTTGAGTATTTTTTGGAGACAGTATTTTCACATTTGATACCTTAGTCTTGTTGTATTGTAATGCTAAACCTCGAGCTCGCGCTCAATAAAGATGAAAATGATGATCGTTTTCTGCTGTCGCGTGACATTTTAAAGGATCCCTTAATCCTTGTAATGACCTCGCATAACCTGAAAGGACACGTTAATATGTATTCTCGACATCAAGCAACGTCCTAAAACATTTAAATGCCCATTACCATCACCGTTGAGCGGTAGTGGAAAATTTAGATATTTATTTATAGTACGAGATAGACACTCTAAATTCGTCGGTTTCGTGACATAAATACGTTTTTCATACGAATCGAATTCATTATCAACTTTTGCAAGGTTTATGTGACAGGAGTTTATGGATTTTCTCTATGTGTAGAATAAACGAAGAGTTTGTCTTTAGATTATGTAGAAACGAAGTGAAACAACAAATTTTTAGGGCGGGGAGCGCACCCCTCCCATTTGGACCTAGAAAAATAATCAATATTTTAGTGGAGGTTTAATGGACATTTTATTTTTCAATTGTTAGGTTAATTAGGTTTCATTACTGAGCCACAGATCCCCCCGCCCTTTTCGCAACTCTTCTGGAACGCACTTCTTTATGCAATCTGCTTATCCGTTGGAAATATCATTCGAAAAAAAATTCCGAGACGTAGCCGCAACAAACATTGAGAGTTACATCCACGGTCGCTCAGTTTATGGGCAATATGGGTCGGGGCTAATTTTGGAAGGCAAACGAAAGATATTCTTTATTTATTAAGGGCGCCGAAGGTGTTAACAGCTTCTTCAGGAACAACTGATATGACTGATATAACCATTCCTGAAGAGATTGATGACTTATAAGCATAAATAAAGACTTAATGTTGGCAAAAAATTAAAGGTAACAAGATAACCGAACTGTTTGACGTTAACTTGAAAGTCGAGGGGCAGATGATCTCGATAATTTAAATTTAAGCTTCGATAACAGCTTAAAATATCATACAAATCGAAGAGAAAATTCGGAGATCGGACGAGACAACCAAAAACAAGGAAAGGACAAAAGAAAATCTACCATCGCACCCACTACGTTAGAAAACTAGTGAACTAGAAAAGAGGTTTATGCAAATGTTTTCACAGAATTTGAGGTTCAAATGGTGTAGTTGACTTTTGCTAATCGGAATAGTGGCCCTAGTCACCGATATGGATCACAAAAAAATCGTGTCGGCGGCGACTGATTGGTGTAAATAGCTGGAAAGAAAAACAAAAGATTCACGATCGAAAAAAAGAAGAATAAGTATGGTGTTTATTACCTGGTTCATCAATATGTTCAACGAGACATTCTATCCTAGACTCCTCAGAGATATATTTGCTTCTCCTGTGTTTGAACAAGTTTGGCCCTTTCATTTAAAGGTTAACGCAAAAGCATTTCATCCTGGTTTTCCAACAGGAAAATCCACCGCGGCACCTTTTTTGATACTCGCAGGATATACTGATAAGTATATCTCAGTTGGAGCTGGAGTGTTAGGGTTACTTCTGGGTTTCGTTGATCTCAGGCCCATCTGTAGTGGGTCGATCTGCTCATTTGGATTTAGTGGCAGGTGGGGAAGGGGGGGGGGAGGAGGACGCCAGGTTAATATTAAGTTTGACAATCTAGAACAGGGATTTCCAATAAGTACCTCTACAAGCATTCTTACCTTATAATATAATCCAGTAATTGTGTCTTTGATCGAAGAGGTACCATCCCAAGATCTGTAACATAAACGATTAAGCATAGGGCCGAGGGCTATAAACGCTCCAATATAAGAACGTGAACACTGTCTCGCAGTGTAATCAATGGGATACTGATATAACAGTTCCTGAAGAGAATGATAAGCATAAACAATGACTGAATGTTGGCAAATTATTAAAGGTAACAAGATAAGCGAACTGTTTGACGTTACAAATCTAAAACATATTTCGATCGCAAATTGTGAATCAACGAATTTAAGTAAGTAATACAGAAACGTCAACGAGATGAACTCGATAATTTAAATTTTATGCTTCGATAACCGCTTAAAATACGATACAAATCGAAGTGAAAAGGAATACGGTTTCTTCGAACTGAGCACGACGTGACTATTAAGAGATCGGACGATACAGCCAAAAACAAGGAAAGGACAAAAGAAAATCTAGCATCGCACCCACTACGTTAGACAACTAGTGAACTAGAAACGAAATCTGTAACAAAAGCAACTTTTTGTGAGCTTTATGCAAATTTGGCGCGAGAACGTTACAATTTCATTTACCCCTTATTCCACTGTGAGACTTCAACACTGCCCTAGATATTGAACGGTGATATCCGAAACAATGATAGGTGATATTTGCTTGCCCAAAAGAAGATGCAACAAAACACGCAGAAGTAGCAGAGCGACTGAACAACTTTGGAAACCAGGGCTTTTCCATATCGTTATATTTTATTTTTTGATTTAGTTCATCACTAATTTGTATCTTTATTTATTTTTGCTGTTTGTCTCCAATATTTCCCAATTTCTTGCTGGCTATAATATAATCCACAAACATCGGGCCCATCCAAATAAGCCCATTATACCATTTTTAGTAGTTTTATTCTTGTCTTAACTTCTTTGGTAACATCGTCTAATACTATTGAGCGTAATAGTGGGCTTAACACACAACATTATTTTAGTGCCACCCTTATTTCAAATTCTTAGACCTTTGGCTGTTGGTTTGTACTATGAATTTTCCATATGTTTTGTCTTCTTAATACCCCTTTTCGGGGTTTATGAAACACCTATGCGTTTCTTTCTTCTTGGCTATAAACTTTTGGGTAATTTGTCTTTTTTCGCATGTATTAGTTCTTGTATGTTTCTTCCTCTCCTAAACCCACATTGAACGCCTTTTATGCAATCTTCAATTTTTCTTCTTATTCTTCGAGAGTCCCCAATACAATTAATTATTATATTTACAAATAATGAAATGTGCATAGGCGTGCAATTGGGTTTCACAATCATTCTACAAAATTTAATACCAGAAAATCGTTGACAATTTGGGGGGGGGGGGCATTGCCATAAATTATGAAGCCAAATTTGAGAATAGAATTCCACGATTCGAGCTGTTTTTTAAACTTTGTGTTAAGTTTTGCAGTTTGTTCTGGTTATTTCCCACTGAACACAGTACATCCATGAAACGTTTCTAAATGTTGCGTAAGGGTTACAAATGAAACATTCCTAAGAAACATCTAAGACACATTACTGGTACATTCCTGTCGAAAGCGAATAAATGGTAATGTCTAATAAACGTTTCAATTGATACGTTACATAAAATACAAAACATTCACATTACAACACGAATGTTTTAGATATGTATCCAAAAATACATCTCTGTGATGTATTTTTTGGAATGTGATAACGTATAACATTATTTTTAGAAACGTTACAAATGTGATGTTTCGTTTGAAACAAAATAGTCATATCTCAAAGTTAACGTTACGGAGTTGTGTTTAGTAGTGTTGTACCAGAAACCTTATCAGTTGAAACATATCGTAAGAAACACATCATACACGTTTCGGTGTGAACGTTTTAGATACCTATGTATCCAAAAATATATCTCTGTGATATATTTTTTGGAATGTGATAACTAAAGCTAGGATGCCTTTTTTTATAAATGGAGAAACATAAGGCAGACCCTATTTAAAATCCGTTTTAGAGTACGCACTTTCCAAAAATGCAAACTTTATTCTGCCTTTTTTGGTTTCTTTTAGTTTGTTTTCCCTTTTTTACCTAATTTTTTGATATTTTTGCGTAAGTATTTAGTACCTCTTCTGTAAATTTTTGTTTAGTTTTTTGTAATGTAAGTATTTCTTAATTTTTAGATTTTATATACATTTTTCTGGGTAATTTCTAACAAAGCATATTGTTTGAAAGGGAAAGAAATTTGGTGTACAAACTGAAGACAAACTTTCTTTTTCAATATTTAAGCCTCTTATAATAATAACTCGGATGAGTCATTTTCCTTACTTTGAAATATTTCCCATTGTATTATTTCTACCTGCACTCTGCACCTACATACAGTCTTTGTTGAAGCTGCATCCCTTAGTCATTATGCCGTGTTAAGCGTATTTTAATTAGCCAGGAAACTTTATTGAAAAAGAATATCAGCAGATAGCATCTATCAACTATAATTACTTTTTCAAATAAATGTTTGTTTATCTATACCTAAATTGAATATGTATGTGTTGATTTTATCCTTTTTGTCTCGACAGTTTTCGCTTTTCCGCGCTCTTTTTGTCCCTTTTTTGTTTATTTAGATGCTTTTTTAAAATTATTTTTTATGCCTTTTTGCCTGCCTTTTTTAAACTTTCATTTTGTCTAACTATCCTAGCTTTAGTGATAACGTATAACATTTTAGAAACATTAAAAATGTGTTGTTTCGTTTGAATCAAAATAGTCATCTTTCAAAGTTAAGGTTACAGAATTGTATTCAGTAGCGTTGTACCAGAAACCTAATCACTTGAAACATATCGTAAGAAACTAAAAATACACGTTTCAATATGAATGTTTTACATATTTATCCAAAATTACAATTTAGTGTTTAATTGGAACGAACAATTTCCGTTTCGAAAAATAGATTTATTCATCATTCATCATAAATATTATAGATGTGTGATATTGCACATCTAAATGGCTTATTTGCCAAAGAGTCGGTAGCTCAGGGGGTTTGCGTGACTGTTTCCTGAGTTCCTAAACAAGCGACCGATGTTCGAATCCCACTTGAAGCAAATGGATTTTTCAGCATCACCGATCTCCTTCGAGTCTACACGAAGAGAATTTGGGGGCCCTGGAGAACGAGCCACCGGAGCACTGGGAAAAGAGCCCCTCAGAGCAGTTGGGGGGCTCTCGGTACCGTAGTTAGGTACCACATCTCAATTTTTTTATACTTAGGTATGTTTCAAGTGAAACATATATGAGACATTTCAAATATTCACGTATGAAACATTTATATGGACACATTTCTCTTACATATCAATAAATTACTCTCTGATATGTTTCAAGAAACATTATATAAAATGTCGTGTATTTATTTCACCTCTATATAAAATGTTTCGATGTAACGTTTTTGTGTTGTTTCAAATCTAGGTTTCTGAAGGCGGACATTAAACATCTATGTTATGTGTATGATACGTTTCTGTCGCTGTTTCGGAGATGTTTCATGTTTCAGAGATACGTTTCTAAAACATTTCAGAAACGTTTTTTTGCACTGTGGGTTTAAGTTTTTGAAAATTATATTTTTGGTTTTTTTATTTTATTTAAACGGTAATCATCAAATCATCCTTTCCTTTTGGCAAAGAAATGTTACAAAAGCAATAAATGATCGAAGTGTTATACAGGGTGTAGAATTTCCACATTAGTGGAAATTTTTATTTGCTTTCTGAAAAATTCAAAGTAAAAATAAGTAAATCAGTCGATTCATAATTTTTGTCTGTACCAAAAAGTTATATAGACTTTTGTCTAAAATAATTAGGGAAGCAAGTAATCCAATATTAAGATTTTTACATTGAAATCCCATCGGCCAATCTACACCCTGTATATGGAGCATCATCATCCATAGGTACATTTTTTTTTAGAAACTTTATTTCACGAAATTAAACATCCTGGGATTTGCAATATAAGCGGACGTCTTAATGACCATTGTCGTCATTAACAACTCTTATTCAATTACAATGTTTGACCACATTAAAGCTCTGAGAAAAATTCAACTGTAAGTCCATTCAATTTCTGCACCGCCACGGCCATTGATTAGTCGCCTTTTACGACACGCAGTGCCACTGCGGTAGGATTATTCTTAACCCGACCCTACACGGGGATGATTTAATTTAATATTTATATGAAATATGGGGAAGGTTGTGTGAGAATTTTTATCATTAAGTCAACTCGCATTCAACACAACGATTGACCCCATCACATTCAATTTAATATTCGATTACAAGAATTCGAAAATAATTTTCTTTAAATTGTTACTTTTAACCTTGGAACGCTTTTGATAAAGTTAGGTTTTTGTCTCCGCTTAATAAATTAATTTCAGATTCCGTTGTTAAGATCATTAGTTGATATTATCAATTTTTTTCAAAGAAATTTTCCAATTTCTTTGTTATTTTTACTTCTGTTTTCTACTTTGAACGTAATCTTAAATAATAAAGCTGCTTAATTTAGTTTTCTTTTACCTTTGTATCAATTTTTCAATTTTTCATTGATAAAAGAAAACTCCCGAAGGAACGAACAAAACATAAATAGATAACATATAAGGGCTGTATCCATGTTATTCTTTCATTTCATTCTGACATATTTCCTATGCAGGAAAGGTCCTCATAATGGAATTTTACATCATTCTTCGAAACGGTCACAGAAGCGATACGTCCACATTTTTTTTTCCTGTATAGTTTGCGACGTGCAATATACACCCCACTGTTTACAGATTAAATATGCGCAATGCGTCCCGAAGCTTTTTGATAAATCCAAGCATGACATTATAGAGAAATGTATAAATCATGCGATTACGCAATTTGGCCAAATTTCGACCTACGACAAGAGCTTCGTCAGGGTTTGGGGTGAGGGGTGTACCACCGCCGCTTTGATCATTTAATAAACCACAGACCGAAATAACTCGCAACAGTGATAAGTTTTCCAATTTTATACGAATCGATTTTCGTTCGTTATTAGTATGCGAGGAACCATTCCTAAAAGGATGTCAAACTTTATTTCCCCAATTCGTATAAAATTTAAATGATAAATTTTACAATCCGCAATGTCACGAAATGTTTCGATCAACAAAATGGGAGGCATTCTCTACATTCGGATAACCTGGGCGATGCAACTGGCTAGTAAGGCAATAGCCGATCGTTACACGTTATTTCAGCTCTTAGTATTTCGTATTCAATTGTGCCACATTCCGTTACCTATCAAAAAACCCCAAAAGGAGCATATTTGAGTGGTATTTCAACGATAGCGCTTCTTTGGAACGTAGCCAAAAGATAGTGCTGTAGAAAATTGAGATGTCTGCAACAGCTGTGCTCTATTAATGCCGAATGCACTGATTAAATCGGGTTATACCCCAACTTTTCTACACAAAGTTTAAGGGAATTGTTCATAATCAGATACGCTCATTAAATAAAAGTTCGCACAATAAACGATACGGTTTAATTTCATAATTTCAATGCGAATCAAACTAATTTACGAAATTTCTGCACAAATTTACAGCAAATCACCACTCTTTTAAATTTATCTGTCAATAGAACAACATAACTTAGTTGTGATTATTACCTGTGATCTTTATATAGCGGCACATTAGGATTTTAAATGATAAATTCTTTCTGTAAACAAACAAAACAGAATGGGTTACTTTTACAACCATTTTTAACCCTCACACACAAATGTATATCTCTCTTACCCCCCCCCCCCCCCCCCCCCCCGTCCATTACGTAAAGGATTTATAATTATAGGCCCCATAATCCAACAAAATTGTTTATTCTTGTGGATTTCACCCTCTTTGTTGTAGACTCTACTAATCGAAAATCGAACTCGGGACGAGCTTTGTGTAACTTTTACCTTAAGATATAAGTGACGAATGATAAAGAAATATCTCGACGCCTCAGACATACCTATTGCCTGTATAACAAAACCTCTACGACACGAAATGCGGTTTTACAGGACCCCACGGTGGGAAATCGATGACCCACCCCGCGGTATTCTGTGTTATGAAACGCTCAATTGGGAATTTCAGTTTGAAATTAACGACAAAACTACATTTTACCCAAATCGTTTGAGCTTGTATACATAAATTATCTTCTCCCACCTTTAATTAGGTCATTAAAACGGATAATTTCCCCAAAATCGTATACAAGGAACTGTTCGCATTGATTATGTAATCTCGTTAAACTTCCCTCCCAATGAAAATTATGATCCGCAGTTACAGTAGGCGAACGGAAATGGGGCGGGAGTGAATTATTGCACTAAAACAATCATTTTGTCACGTTATGCAGTCGCGAAAGTTACGTGAATTAAATTTTACGCTATTACTACCGAGAACTAAAATGAATTTGAAATTGTGCACGCGAAAGGGTCGTTTATTCGTTCCGTTCTCCTTACGTGTGAATCTAAAGACAATTTGTAAATGACCACTTTCGTCACGGTGGTGTGGTAAGATTGACCGTCACTCATTTCAAGGCCAAGCGGCCTCTGGTAGCGGTTATTAGAACTTATTTCAATATTATATTCGCTGTATATTAAAAATGTCCTTTGACGTGTCTTCATTTCCTTACGTGACATTTAAATTAATGATAACGACCTCTTCAGACGCTCTTGAAATACTGCAACTAAACCTAGTAATTAGAGGAGCTCTGAGGGGGGGGGGGGGTCATACGGGCTGAAAGTTAATGCAGAGATGTTTCTGTAATGTAATGATTGATAACTTTAACGTCACGTTGCTAACGTTGATGTTATGGCAACGACACATTATGACATTTATATGAAACTATTATAGTGATGATTATACAATGTGGAAACCTGACGAGCTCGCAAAATTCATTAAAGTAAAGCTAACGTGCGTACCTGATATTGACAGAATAGAAAGACGACACACAATATAATAACAAAACACAGCTGGAAATAAACAATACAACAAGACGGAATTGGCGAAATTCACGGAAAGACAAGTAAAAGTTAATATAAATCCAGGGAAAATAAAGAAATTTCGAAATTTATTCAAACGCACTTCCGATCCCTACAAAAATATTACTGATCGATATTAATTTTCGACAGTGTTATATGGAATGGCCGTCGTTATCAATTATATTTGTTAAAATTGGTTTAGGTTACTTTTCACGTTTAAGTAAAAAAGATCAGCTTGTAGTGACTTAACGGCGGTGATTCACGTAAAATTAAACAATTTTTGCACATACAACCACTTCATATAACAGCTCCTATGTCAAGATACTAAATTGATTTTGGAAACACCTACTTTAAAACCCATACATGTACACTCCACCGCTGAAATTAGTATACAAACGTTTCATTTCTGTAATTTGCACCCTCGATTTGAAATGTGGCGATAGCAACAATACTATCGACCCGCTATGCAAATAGAACGGTACTCTCTTCCTTTTTTGTACTTTTTAATGGTAATTAAAGACAAACAAGCCCCGTTTTCTGCTTGATTTGTTTAAACGTTTCTTGTTAAAAATTATAACCTATTTTTTTTCTATACAAATTACCAACCGCTGACTCTATACATTAGCATGCGTAGGGCCAGTGTAACAATATTATTCAATCATCTGACCATATTTAATGGAATGGTAAATTTGGTAAGCGTGAGTGAATCTAAATTATTTGTTATGACAACGAAATTCCAAACACGAATACTTATTGATTTGTTTATACAATCGACGTTTGTTGCTAGAAATTCAATTAGGAATCTCTTTCTCTGTTTTACGATAAAAATTATTACCAATTTGTGCCCCTTCATCTTCTTTTAGGTCAGTAAATGTCCACAACAACTAATATTGATCTTCATCTGTCCCGAAATAGCTTTCCATCCCGCCTTAAACACTTACATTAAGCCTTCCTTTCAAGCATTTGCTATTTCTAACAGGATATCGATATCTACATTAAACATCTCCTAATTGAAACCGAAGATGACGTTGCTTGACATACTTGCTTTTTTTAAATGTGAAATCAAATTGTTACGAAGATTCGTTAATATTGACAGTTGCGGTTAAAATTCCACAACTAATTAATTTTATGAGTTTTATACTTTTTAGGTGCCTAATTAGGTTCACGCAGTTTCGACATTGAATTGTTTTACATTACGTGGTGTTGGTGCTAATTTAGTGCTGACCGTGATCATACACCTGTGTGTGGCTTTTTCGCTGATTAGGTGCTCTTTAGTAAACAGAAATTAGCAGTAACCACAAAAATTCAGCAGTTTTGAATGTTCATTGCTTGCGATAAAGCCCCCATATTTCAGGTATCTTAATTTATTGTGTTAAAATTAGGTGCACCAAGTCTTAACAGTGTGTTTAATCAGTTTAATACGTTTAATTAACCGAGAAATTACTTAAGGTAAAAAGGAACCCTAATTTGACCCTAATAAAAATTCTTTCGCGTATAATATGTACAAGGTGCCATTCTACGTCTTTTAGTTACTCCCTGAGTCGATGTGGTTAGGTGCCTAAAGTTTATAGACAGGCACGCAATGGTGAACATCCTATGAACACCAATTGAATGAATTTATATTTTAATTGCATGTATATATATTTCCGTGTATAATAATTAGATGAACTTTAGAGGCACCTAATTTAAACAACACATTTATATACAAATACCTAATGTGTTTACATAGCTACTTTTTTAAATGTGAAATCAAAAGTAAAATTGTTACGAAAATTCGTTAATATTGACAGTTGTGGTTAAAATTCCACTACTGATTAATTTTATGCGTTTTATACCTTTTAGGTGCCTAATTAGGTTCACGAAGTAATTTGTGTTTTTCAACATTGAATTGTTTTACATTACGTGGTTTTGGTGCTAATTAGTAATTTAGTGCTGACCCTGATCGTAAACCTGTGTGTGGCTTTCCGCTAATTAGGTGCTCTTTAGAAGACAGAAATGAGCAGTAACCACAAAAATTCAACTGTTTTGAATGAGAATTGCTTGCAATAAAGCCCTCCTAGTTCAGGTATATTAATTATTTGTGTTAAAATTAGATGCACCAAATCTTAAAAGTGTGTTTAATCAGTTTAATTAAAGGGGAAATTACAGGTAAAAATGTACTCTAATTAGACCCTGATTAAAATTCTTGCGCGTATAATATGTACAAGGTGGCATTCTACTTCTTTTAGTTACTCACTGAGTCGATGTGGTTAGGTGCCTGACGTTTATAGACAGGCAGGTATTAGTGAACATCCTATGAACACCAATTGAATGAATTTACATTTTAGTTGCATTTACATGTATATTTCCAATGTATAATAATTAGGTGAACTTTACAGGCACCTAATTCAAACAACACATTTATATAAAATTACCTAGTGTGTTTACATAGCTACTTTTTTTAAATGTGAATATATCAGTGGTCACCAAAAATTCAGCTGCCCTGAATGTTAATGTTAATTAGGTGCAGATTTTGACCACAGACGCACAGTCTAATTAACTGTTTCATTTTTTGTATGGTCTCGGGCGAGAAAATGTAAATTAGGTGCTCATCGGATTACATTTTTTTAAGGCACACGCAAATTATCTAGGATTGGCTTTGATTTATAATTAGGTGTCTTTAGAATTTAGCACTTAAAGCTACCCTAATAAAATTCTTTCGCGTATAATATGTACAAGGTGCCATTCTGTTTCTTTTAGTTACTCACTGAGTCGATATGGTTAGGTGCCTGAAGTTTATAGACAGGCAGGCAGTAGTGAACATCCTATGAACACCAATTGAATGAATTACATTTTAGTTGCATTTATACATAATTACGTGTATAATAATTAGGTGAACTTTAGAGGCACCTAATTCAAAAAACACATTTAGATACAATTACCTATGTTAAAAGTTGCCTATTTTTTCAAGTGGTTAAAAGTGGAAATAACTTTAAACTACAATGTTAATTCAATTGATAATTAGGCGTAGTTAGTAATTAGGAGGAAACCCTTCCTTTTACAGTAAATATCTGTGAAAATGTTGTGAATAATGATATTTTTCGTTAGGTATATATTACTTGAACATTATTTGCCTTTAAAAAGCAGATAAACCCTGAAGAATTAATGAATGCTCATCTGAATAGAAACTCGTCAGCAGCTACTAGGTACAAATACATTTTCCTTAGAAACGTTCCTTTGTCTGTACTGGTTTATGTCAATGTAAATAGTTCTCGAAACAGGAATAACTCTCCCCGGTATTGACTTATTGTAGTTTAGTTTACTTTGCAAACTTCTCGAGTTGTGTCGTCAAACTTGGAACAAAATAAATACAACACAAATTTCAAATTGAGTTTGATCAAAGTAGATGCAATTCGATAACAAAGAAAATAGATAAAATAAAAATTTTAATACTCCAGATTGAACATTCGAAGAATTTCGTTATTCAATGCACGCGTCGGAAACTTTCGAAAAAAAGTTCAAAATGAATCGATAAATTACGAAAGTTGTACAAGAAACGTCAGGAGTTAAATATCCTGGTGTGATATGGGTCTATTTTTATTCGTACTTCGGGGATGAAATAGAAAGAGGCTTTTACAAAATAAAAATGAAAGCTGCGAACACACCGATGTACGTTGTAATTAATCACAATTATTACTTAATTAATAAGAAACGATAACGTAAACAAAAAAATGAAATAAATTATAAGAAACGAGAATAAATTTAAACAAAAAATCAATAAAATTGCTGTTATAAACAAGATGAAAAAAAAAGAAATGTTGAAAGGAGGGATAAGGATGTGCAAGGGCAGGAAAGAAGAGAGAAGATAGCCGGAGGGAGGTATAATGAGGGATATGGGGAGATCATGGCGGAGGGCAAGGCCAAGTACCTGTTGGGGGAGATGGGACTGAAGGAGAAAAGAATTGTAGCGATATTTACGTGCGGAAACGAGGAGAGAGAGAATAGGTATTGGCGGGAGGAGGAGGAGAGAGTTTGCAGAATGTGTAGGGTGGGGAGGGAGAACATGGCACATATGTTAAGGGAATGCGAGGAGATGAGAGAAGAGAGAAGAGAAAGAAAGGAGATACTAGAAGAGAAGGGGGAAGGGTTGGGATGGATGAAGGAAGTGCTAGAAAGGAGGGAAAAGGTGGAAAGTAGGGGGAAGGACAGGCGGGAGTAGTTTTAGGATGTGGTGTAAATGAAATAGAATCTTGTATTATTTGATTAATTTGTAAGGATACAATAAATCTATTTGATTTGATTTGAAACCAATAAAATTGCTGTTATAAACAAGATGAAAAAAAAGAAATGTTGAAAGAAAGAAGAAGAAAAGAAAGAAAATCAAAACCATTGCATGCTCATTAAAAGTAAGAAAAGGGAGAGATATAATGGAAAGATAGAGAGATTGAATGTAATATATATTGGAAAAGGAGATGAAATAAAAATTAAGGAACCAAAAAAGAAGAAGTTATAAATTTAAAGAATAATACAGGTCCACGGTCAATGGAAATATTAATAATCATGATAAAGCATGATAAAAGCAGATGGACGTGAAGAGATATTTGATCTTAATGGAAGAAGGGCAAAAGAAAGACAACTAATAAGATCCAAACTGGCTCCAAAAAAATATTTAAAAAAAATTCTAAGAAAATCAAAGGAAGAAAGATTGGAACAAGAGGAGATGATAGTAACTAATAATGTAACAAGAAATTCTACACAAATTAGCATTTACTTACAGAGTCCACAACGTAAGTTTGAAGAAAAATAATTACAGAAGAAAATCCATTGAGGAAAGTGCATGGAAGAGAAAACGAAGCAGAGACCTGAAAGAAACAAAAGAATTAGATGGAAACAATTAGAAGGGCATCAGGACGATGAAATTGTCGATGAATAGAAGACCCATAGGAAACGTGGGAAAAGAACAACCATGAAAAGAACGAATCGAAAGGGAAGAAGGCACTTGCAAAATATGGGTGGAAAAATCAAGTAGTGGACTGTATTCTTTGTCCATTTTCCATTCTTACCCAGCTCCTCTTCTTCCATTATATTCTCACATCGTAAGTGGTTCGCGTAAAACCCACGCATTGTGCACACCTTTTTATTTCCCAACTTTTTCTTTCGACTTCTATTTCTTCTCTCGATTACTCAGCCTTTTCTTCCTTGTATTTACAGAATTGTATATCTTTAGCCTTTCATTTCTTTTTAAATTGGCAGAATCTCATGATCTCTTCATCCATTCTGTTAACATTTCCAGTATTATACCTTATTATTGTATTTTTTTTTGTTCAATCTTCGTTTCACTTACTACCTCCTCAGTTTAAGCGTTTTGTCTCATGATTCTCCATAGTTTTATATTTAGTCTACCTTTTCTCCCTTTCCATTTCCTTCTTTATGTTCTCTATGGTAATGAGTGCTTCACCGTTTCCGAATTTTTTATTTTTTTGGAAAATCTAAATTTCCATTCACTCAGTCCTCGGCGCATTTACCTCTTTGATCGATATTTTATTTTATACTTTATTTATTTCGACATCTCTTCATCTCTTGCACTGTCGTATATTTTCTAATACCATCTTGAGCGCTTTACTTACTTCATAAAAATATCTAGAACTTTCCTCTTATGGTCGTCCCATTTGTATCCTTGTCCTATTTCCGTCGAGAAGAAGATGTTATAATTGAAGAAATGAAAGGGAAAACAACATAGACTACCGAGGAAGAGAAAAAAACAAGGAGCAGAACTTAAGGAGGAGCATAGATATCAAAGAAAGACTTGCAGATGAGTGATTGAGTCATGGGTGCACCACTACCAACCCGAAACCAAGCGTGCCTAAATGTAATGGAAACGTCCTTCTTCGCAGCCAAGGTTGTGTCCTCAGCTGGTAAGGTTATGCTTACCATGTTCTGGGACTCTCAAGAAGTGATCCCAGCCCATTTCCCGAACAGAAATGAGAACGTGACTGCTGAATCATGCTGTAGAGTTTTTTTGTTGCTTATGATTGCAATTCGACGAAAACTTCCAGGCCTACTGACGATAATGCCAGGCCGAATTCGGCCCACTTGAGCCAGGCGAGAATTGCAGAATTATGGTGGGAACCTCTTGAACATCCGGCTTACAGTCCTGACCTGGCCCCAAGCGACTATCATCTGTTTGGTCCACTCAAAAAGCATCTTGGTGGCAAATATTTCGAGGGTGACAACGATGTTCAACAAGAGGTGCGCACGTGGTTCAGACGCCAGCCCAATGTTTTATGCAGAAGGCATTGATAAAGCGATTGGATAAGTGTAGGAAACTGTTGAAAAATAAAACTTGTTTTTGACTAACTATTTCTCTCATTATTTTCATAAGAGCTTTTTGTGACATATTTAATGACTTTCCCTCGTAGCAGATACTAATAGCCTCACAAAGAAAAACAATCGAAACGGTAAAGTTCGTGGGAGGAAAGGGATCTACGTAGTTAATGACTATACTACATAATATTGTGAAGACGGGAAGCATACCAGAAGACTGGAATACAGGAATAATAATGCCAATACACAAAAAAACGGGGATATACCTACTCTGTGACATAAAAAATTCAACACCAAGGCGGCGTTGGAATTTTTGGAGTACACTTGGCAGAAATGTGGTACTTGATTAAAATTTCAAAGAAATAAAACAAAAGATAAAGGCATTTTTTATTAATAATGTGTTGGACCACTCCCGCACCCGTCCTGGCATGGATTCCACCAGGTGGTCGATTTCTTCCTGAGGTAATCTGTAATTCATTCGGGAGAGCTTCTAGTCTCTGTGGAGGATTGGCTAATTGCTAATTGCCTGGGCAAGATATTGCCGTTAGCCTCTTCGAAGCGCTCCATAGAATGCCTTGCACGGGCATTATCCTGTTGGAAAATCGGGTCCCCAGCTCCTGGAGGAATGGAAGGATATGGTGTTCCACCACTTCACCAACATATCGGTGGGCATTCATATTGCCTCGTATAAATATTAACTGAGACCTGCTTCCATAAACAATAGCACCCCATACCATAATCCCCATAGGGTGGTGCGCATGGCGCTCAACAGTAAACTGCACATTGCGACGTTCTCCACGTCTACGTCTGATCATCATACGACCATCGTGCATTCCCAAGCAGAATCGGAATTCGTCACTGAAGAGCACCTTATGCCATTCCACGCCCCAATTCAGTCGCAAGGTACACCACTCCAAACGTTGTTGTCGATGAGGAGCCGTCAGAGGAAGCACAAGATATGGTCGATAGGACTGCAAGCCAAAATCTCTAATTCGACGGTAAACTGTACGAAGGGTTACAGGACGTCCTTCGTTTCGAAACTATTGATCTTGTACTCGAGAATCGGCTTCTTAATGATGGCAGTCCTGGACCACATTTGTCTGTCTTAACCGTCCATTTCCTCGTCTACGACTTTCTTGACCTTTTCTGGATGATATGGTATTAGTGGCACATCCAAAGGAAGAAATTCAAGAAGACCTAAAAATGTATCATTCGTGACTGAAAGAAGTATAAATAGAAATAAATGTAAGTAAAGAAAATCCGCAATAAATTGAGGGGATAGAAGAGGAAAACAAAGAAAAAATGGAAAAAGTTGGAAAAGTGACCCAGTGCTTTATGGACTATTTTCTTGAAAATCTTTCCCAACGAAATAAAAAAAAACCGAAATGTACAAAAAGGTAACGAATTCCTCTGTAATTTATGGGACAATCTCAGACCGGAATAAAGGATTTCTGGGCAAAATATGTAGAAAAAAACCTACAAGATATTAGGAAATCAGCTGGGATGGATTGTCCACATTCAGAAAATGGACGAAAATAGATTTACACAAAATATTTATGAAGTTAAGGGGGGAGAAAGAAATTAAAATTAACAGGTCGAGAAAAAGAGGAGAAGATGTACGCCGAGTAGTTAAAAAAAGGGGTACAAGATTCGTTATCTGAACAATTTAATAATATGAACGTAAACCTTTTCGTTCAAGTGGAAAGATTAGTATAGGTACCGTACGGCTCTAACCACCCCTAAATTCAGTTGTTAATTAATAAAGCATTGATATCCAGAGACCTTTTCAAAAAGAGGGAGAAATAATTCTAAAGAGAAAAGTTTGTTTATTAATAACTTTGCGGGACGGTGGTTTTTAGCTTTGTCCCGCCTGTAATTAATAATTCTTTTGAAGGTAATTGATTTTCTCGTTCAATTAAAAAGCACTTACGTTGGGAAAGTGTGTAATTAACTTCGGTTCATGTCAGACATGTAACCATTACGTCAACCTAGTTACATTACTAATTGAAATGTTGTACGGATGGCGTTCCTTAACTGAAAGTAAGTTTTGAAGATCTTTATGATTATTTAAGAACACTTTTCAAGCTTTAGAGTGCTCTTATAAAGATAAGATTGTACTCGATGTGCTTGCAACTTAGTCGGTTGGTTTCAAACAAACGAAATTAAAAAATTAGAGCTCATCTTTATGGAGCTTTAACGAAATGAAATGAAAAGGGTGGAGAACGAATTTTCGTAGATAAACTTTTATTGTAAACCTCCAACAGACTCGGCGAGCAACTGCCTGTTTTAATATAAAGCAACTTTGCTACCCCTCAGAACAAAATTGCGAACCGGTGCCTTGTTGTGCCTACAGTATACATTTTTTTATCTAATTTTAGTTTGCTTGTTTAAGCTTGAACAAACTTTGTAACGTACGCGCGATATGAACATAAAGTTTAGGTAGGTATACCAACAAACTGTACTTATGTACCTACAGTTTATTACATAGGAGCACTACGACAATTTATATTATTGTACTTTATGCGCCTTATAAAGTGTTTTAGTACACCTACGATGAGGTTGAGTGTAAAAAGGGATCATCGCCAAATTTTTTAGTACACAGCCAATGTTGAGTACAAGATTTATGCAGGCGTGTTAAGAATAAGGTTGGAACAAGAGATAGAGGAGAAAAATCTGGTGGGGGATTGGCAAACGGGATTTAGGAGGAAAATGGGGACCATGGATAACATTTATGTACCGAAACGGCTGGTGAACAAGAAACTGGAAATAAAAGTGGGAAAATTATACGCATGTTGCTTGACCTGAAAGCCGCTTTTGGCAGTGTTAATAGATAGCAACTGTGAAGAAAAATAAGAAAAAAAGACATAAGTGAGGATTTAGTGAGAGCGATAGAGAAGATATATGAAGAGACAAGATGCAGGACCAGAAGGGAAGCGAAGTTGGGGGAAGCATTCTGGACGAATACAGGAAATAAGCCCGAGTCTGTTTTCGCTATATATAGCGGGATTGGAGGAGGAGGTGAAAGGGCAGCCAAGAGGAGGGGTGGTAATAGGAAGGTCAACGGTTTGGGTACTGGCGTGTGCGGACGATGTGGCGGTGTTAGCAGAGAATGAAACGGAAATGACGGGAACAATAGGAGTGGTGAAGAAATACTTGGAAAGGAAAGACCTGAGAACTAATGTAGGGAAAACTAAGATGATGATGAAAAAGATGGAGGTGGAAAAATGGAAATGAGGTGAGGAAGAGATACACGATAAAGCACGACAATAAAGATGAGAGACATATTGAAGAACTGGTAACGAAGGCGAATAGGGTGTTGAGACAGGTATGGGGAACGGCGGAGAGAGTGAAAAACGGAAATGGGTGGGCGTTATAATGTTTAGAGCGGAGGTTTGGGGGTGGATAGAATGGGAAAAGTTGGAGAGGGTGCAAGAAAATGTATGGGAGATGAACGTTAGAGTTAGAAAGAGACACTCCGGGATACATAGTGGAAGAGTAAATGAAGTTAGAGAAAATAAGGATACAGGCGGGGAGAAGGTCGATGAAATATGAAGAGGGGATAGATAAAAGAGAAGGAAATATGTTGAAGGAGTGAGGAGTGGGAAGAAAAAGAGGAGATTGTACTATGAAAGAGGAGGGTACGCAAGAGAGTGGAGAGGAAACGAGAAAAACATAGTGGAGGAAATAGTAAGAAGGGATGAGGACACCCAAGCGCAGTAGAGAACAGCGAAAATAGGGGAAGGAAGATATAAGGAGGAGGAGGTAGAGGAAGCACTGGGAAAAGTAAAGTTAGGGAAGGCACAAGGGCCAGATGGAATACAAGGGGAGCAGTGGAAGTATACGGGGGGGAAGATAAGAGAGAAGGTAAGAGGGATACTAGGGGGTGTGTGGCAAGGGGGAGGGATCCCAGATGAGTGGAAAGAAGCTAGGATAGTGCCAATATATAAAGGGGGGGATAGGAAAGAGGCGAAGAGCTATAGGGGCATAAGCATTATGAGTGCGGGGTACAAGATATATGCAGAGGTGCTGCGAGCAAGATTGGAGAGGGAAGTGATCGATGAAAAGTTGGTACAGGACTGGCAGGCGGGATTCAGGGAAGTAAGGAGGGCGGTGGATAATATTTATGTGCTGAAGCAGTTGGTAAATAAGGCGATGGAGAGAAGAGGGGGGAAGATGTATGGGCTGTTTATAGATATAAAAGCAGCCTTTGATAATGTAAACAGGGAGAAAATGTGGGGAATGTTGAGGAGATATGAGATAGGAGAAGAGCTGGTGATGGCGATAGAGGAATTGTACGAGGAAACAAGGTGTGTGACCGGAGAGAGGGGAGAGGAAGGAAGAAGGTTCTGGACGACAAAAGGCCTGAGGCAGGGATGCTCGTTGAGCCCAAGTTTATTCGCGCTATACGTAGGGGATTTGGAGGAGGAGTTGCTGAGACACCAAAGAGGAGGGGTAGTGGTAGGGAGGGTCAAAGTGTGGGCACTCGTACGCGGATGATGTAGTGGTGGTAGCAGACAGTGAGAACGAAATGAGGGGGGAAATGGGTGTAATGAAGGGGTACTTGGGGAAAAAAGACGAAGATAATGGTATTCCAGAAGAGAAGAGAGAGGGGAGGGAAGTCAAAGTGGTGGTGGGGGGAGGAGGAGATAGAAAGTGTAAAGGAGTGGAAGTATTTGGGATATGTAGTCAGATATGATAAAAAGGACGAGGGACACATAAGGGAACTGGCCAAGAGAGGAAATAGGGTAGTGGGGAGTGTGTGGGGGATAGGGGAAAGAGTGTTCGGGAAGGACATGGAATAGAGGAGATGGTTATTTGATAAGTTGTTGAGGAGCGTGATGGGATACGGGGCGGAGATATGGGGGTGGAAGGAGTGGGAGAGTTTGCAAAAGGTGCAAGAGAAGTATTGGAGATGGACGCTGGGTTTGGACAGGGAGACATTGGGGTACATTGTGGGGGAAGAGGCGAAAGTGGAAAAATTGAGAGTGCAGGCGAGAAGGAGGGCAGTGAAGTACGAGGAGGAGGTCAGGAAGAAGGCAGAAATAATAATGGTGAATGAATGTATGAAGGAGATGAGGGGGAAGCGGATAAAGTATGGGCAAGAGGACAGGAGACTATATTACGAGAGGGTGGGGTATGCGAGGGAGGAGGTAGAAAGAAGGAGGGAGGAAGGAAGAGAGATGGTGGAGGAGGTGGCCATAAGGGATAAGGATGTGCAAGGGCAGGAAAGGAGAGAGAAGATAGCCGGATGGAGGTATAATGAGGGATATGGAGAGATCATGGCAGAGGGCAAGGCCATGTACCTGACAGGGGAGATGGGTCTGAAGGAAAAAAGAATTGTAGCGAGGTTTAGGTGTGGAAACGAGGAGAGAGAATTGGCGGGAGGAGGAGGAGGATAGAGTTTGCAGAATGTGCAGGGAGGGGAGGGAGAACATGGCACATATGTTAAGGGGACGCGAGGAGATGAGAGAAGAAAGAAGGTTAAGAAAGGAGATACTAGGAGCGAAGGGGGAAGGGTTGGGATGGATGAAGGAAGTGCTAAAAAGGAGGGAAAAGGTGGAAAGTAGGGGGAAGGACAGGCGGGAGTAGTTTTACGATGGGGAATAGAATCATGTATTTATTTAATTATTATGTAAAAAAATACAATAAACCTATTTGATTTGATTTGATTAAGTAGATATAATGAAGGACATAGAGAGTTGGTGATGGAACAAATACCGGAATACTGAAGGGGAGGGAAAAGCTTAGCCGTGAATAGAATGACAGCACGGTTTAGGTGTTGGAATATGGAAAATGTCAATAGCTACTGGAGAGAGGAGAAAGAAAGATGGTGTAAGTGGTGTAGGGAAGGATATGAGTGTTGGCAGCACATGGCGGTGAAGTGTGAAGAGCGGCGGGGGAGAAGGGCGAAAAAGGAAGAACGTACTAGGAGAAAAGGGGAAGGAGAGGATTGGATGAAGGAGGTATTAGAAAGAAGGTGGTCGGGGAATTGTATGGGGGAAAATAAATTGTTTATGCAGTTACGATAGAATCGAATCTTTTGTTAAAGAATTATAGATCTACATAAAAAATAATAAATAAATAGAATAGTATCATCCCCTCATCCACCTCTTCTTCCGTCCATTGTTCCTTCCCCAGATTCCCCTCATACAATTTGATTCCCCCTTCGTTCCAAACACCGATCGTTGGTTGTTATATTTTATCTATATCTATATACAGGGTGTCCCAGGTTTAATGATCAGGACTTTGACATTTTGTAGAAAAACACATTTTAAGGCGGGTTGCTCCTATAAACATAGTTCCTAAAATTCTTTGTTTCTGAGATACAGGGCGTTAAAGTTTTCTAAAAAATAAAGTTTTTATTTATTTATTTCCAAACTGTGGCAATAATTCAAACCAAAATTGGCATACAAGATACAAGGACAGAGGGCCATAAGATTGAAGAATATAAATTTTTTTAATCAACCAGTTGCGGAGATATGGGTAATCCGTTCTATTAATTTGATAAATAAAAAGAGTACGGCCCTGAATTAAATATTAGAAATATGCTTTTCGATGGAGCATTCAATTCTGAACAAAAAATGTCTCATGGCAAAATGTGTTTCTTTACAAAATGTCAAAGTTCTGATCATTAAACCTGGGACACCCTGTATAAGATGGAAACGAATCTCTGCACTCAAGCGCCTATTTAAAAAGAACACAGCTTACGTAGGAAGATCATTTAATTTTATTTTACATTTTCTAAAGGACGTGTAGCTGCAATAATCTCCACACTCTGGCAAGGTGGGAACTGGAAAACCTAAAAAATAACGAGGGTTATCCGTAGACACATTGACCAGCAACAATATGCTCGGCGAACCAATTAGATCGTTGGGTTTTTCCCGACAGCTCAAGTACTGGAGATTGTATCACTGCGAGACACCATGATAGGGACGAAAACTTCATAGTAACATCCCAAGTGGCCGAACCCGGGAAAAGCTGTGAGAAAGGAACATGCAGTAAGGGTTGCTTTTGCTAACGTTATCTTCCGGAACACGAAGAAATCCTACGATATGAATTTCCTAAGACCTCCAATATCGAACAGTGGCTCTAGTTCACCTGAATTACGTGAAACGCAGTTCTGCTGGAATTATTCTGATTCAACTGGACCACACCCAACACACAATCCCCAAGACAACCAAGTCGACATTCACAACCAAGAGCTGAAAGAGGAACGAAGTGCATGGGCCATTGTTCGCATTACACACCAGAAAAAAAAGTATGGCAATGGGAGGAACACCGAGACAGCAGTAGTGTCTCAATCGAGTCTCTTCTGAAATGTGCATCAAAACCAAAGTCGTTACAGTGGACAATACGCGAATTAGGATCCTGCGAAAATAGAATGATAAATAGGGGCAAAGTCGTAGAAAGAAATTAAAAAAAGAAATATATAGTGTGTAGTATAGTTGTAATCAGAATTTTTGAGATTTTGAGAAAATCGATTTTTAATTTTTGACCAATTTTGGGCACCGATGAATTGGCCACGATAAATTTTTCTTCTTTATCAATTATAAGTCAAAGTTCTGGCCATCCTTTGGCTACAATTTCCAATTTTCAAATTTTAATTAAGTTAAACGGTTCTTGAGGTACACCCTAAAAAGTAAAAAACTTGGAAATTGGGAGCCATTTTAAATTTAGTAACAAACGAAAAACCATGTCTACTAACTTGTAGCCAAGGGAAATTCGTTTGGGTTAAAATTTGAATGTTTGCTCCCAAAATAACGCGCCAAATTTGGGCCCCTTTAGGTCGCTTGTGATGGGAGGCTTGTTTTACCGAAGTTTTTTTTATAGGCCTTAATTTTAAATGTCATTAATTATTGTTATATTACGTTAATTAGGCAAGTTTCAAAGGCTAAATTAAAATCTAGTTTGTGCCTTAATTCCATGCGGTTCCTCCAATTATTACTAGGTGCCTTTAGGGTTGGTTATTTAGTCCCTTTTTTGGAGTGAAATTGGGTAGCCGTCTGGAGTTTTGAGCACAACTTGAGATTCGAGTGCAATTTCGCCAACGTCTCTGTACGGGGTTGTAATTTTGAATTCCCTCACAATATTCGCGATAACTGTCTTCATAACCATGAAGGCGTACTTCATGCCTACAAAATACGTGTGTACAATCGGATGTTGATAGGGAAAGATCTGTTACCGATGCAATTACGGTGACCACCAGAAAAGGGAAGCCATGCATATGGGTGGCGTTTTGAGACTTGCTCAGATAGGAAACGATCTGGGTCGAATTTGAGCGGTTCTGGATATATTTCGGGATTTCTGTGCATGTGGTGGACGACTAGCGTCAAAAAAGAACCACCGGGAATAGTACAACCCTCTGCAAGCGTTTTCTGGAATTTATCTCAAAAATGGGAACACTTACTCAGTTTAATGTCACTTGTAACTGATCGTCCAAGAAGTGGTCCACCTGGAAAGAGTCGCAACGTCTCTTTTAAAACTCGCTCCAGATAAACGAACTTTGGCAAATCTTGGTAGACTATATTTCGATCGGATCCCAACACGTCCATGATTTCTTGGTAGACCTTTTCTTGTACAGTAAGGTCAATTCCTAATGTCAACAAGGTAAATGCCGTAGTTGTTGCGGTCGTTTCGCTTCCCTACAATTTTTGATGAGTATTTTCGAATAAAATCTTTTGGTACTCACAGCAATGAAGAACGTCATCACTTCCTCACGGATCTCTGTCTTGGTTAGATGGAGGGTGTCTTCGGATAGCTCAATGAGCAACTGAAGGAAGGTCTTGAATTTTGGTTCATCTAAAAGAAAATTGTACCACAACGGAAAAAAGGGGAGGAAGCTGAGTACCGCCTAAATATTCCTGTGCCACATTTTTTCTATAGGCTTCCAGTTGCCGGTCGACTATCTAAAATTTGGAAATAATCGAGAAAGGTTTACTGAGCAACTTACGGCCTGTGTGAACTCTTCCAGTCTCCGTTTCGATTCGCGAAACACTTCGGACATCAAGCTCATATTAAATAGAAAGTCGTTGGAGTACCACTTACTGAACATTCTTATTATGGCTATTTTGAACGCGCTACAAATTCGAATAATGGACTGAATTAAGTAGACAAATCTCACCTATTAGCCCACTCGAGCATCTGGCCTTCCGTATGTTGTGCGTTGATCGATAATCCCATTTCAGTTTCTGAAATTAAATACCGTTACGGTTATTATTAATAGGGGGGGGGGGGGGGGGGGGATTACCGAAAATAATATCCAGTGTGCATCGACTTATGTAATCGAACGAATCAAAAGTACCTTTTCCAACTATCGTCTCCAATTTTTTGACGAGAGTCTCCGATTGTCGTACAAAAGTTTGAACGAATCCATCCAAAATTTTCTGGTTGAATGTGGGCGCGAGTGCTCTCCTCCTAGTTTTCCACTTGTCAACTGCATGTGATAAAACATTAATAGATACGTCGGTTCAGCGCCAAATTGTGGTAAAATTTTATATTGTTTTACCTGGGGCGGTAATTAACCCATCGCCAAGTATCCCCTTCACAAATTTATAATTGACGTGTTTACCATACGCGTGAGGGCTCGTCAGTACCATCTCCAGGTCTTCGGGATCGCTTAGAAAAAAATTCAATTCCTGTCCGATCCAGACGGACGTAATTGATCCATATCTCTCTTGTAATCCAACGGAAGCATCCAAAATATCTAAAAATTCAAATGAAAGGCGCCAATTGGAATTAGTTTACGTAACTCTTGTTGATAAAGCACCATGCACCACCAATGAAAGGTAACGATATCGGTCCCGGTTTCTGTTTCGCCATCATGTACAACCTTCTTCTATCCCAGTGATGCTTTCCATACCAAACTGCTAACGTACACAAAAATATAATCAAACAATTTTGGAAAATCAAGCTTCCTCCCATGTATTCTGAACTAGCTGGGAACATTGCCGACAATATCTGTAATAAACTTTATAAATTCGTAGATTGTTAATGACATTAGTTAATGGACACCTATTAATTATGTTATAGTCTGGTTAAAAACTGCTATTAAATTTCAATTTGTATCCCAATTAGGACAGTGTAAATTCCCAAATTTTTTTAACTTGGCCAAATTCCCAAATTCGTTACAATTAAATCACGTCTATCAAAAATGGTACGATGGCAAAAGGTCACTTGGTCATAAGATTGGAAGGAAGGACACGATATATAGGACGTCTTCGTGTTATTTTAGGCATTGGGTTTTGTCATAAATTTGGGAATTGGGGAAAAATTGAAAAGGCCGTCTCAAGACAGATGGAGAATCGAAGAGCCATTTCAGAAATTTTGTTTTTTCGACACGAAAGAAAAGGTTACGTGCATCGACTTGTTTATGCCTAGGAGACATGGATGTATTTCGAGAATCCCAAACGTAAAAAGTCGTGGCCTCCACTTGCCGAAGCATCAACATCGACGCTACTGTCAAATCGCACAGGAAAGAAGAAATTCTGTATGTATCTCACAACACTATCAAAGTGGCTCCTTTCGACTATCACTGGCGTCGGTCGATGGCACATGGCTTGAATTGGCCATGTTTGGCCAAATTAGAAAAGGTGCCAAATTGGTTGGATGAATGGTTTGGGTGCCAAAGATGCGTTATTTTATCGTCGCATGCTTAGTACCAGCATTTTGTACCTAACCTTTCCAGCCTCTGAAAGAAGAAGAAGAAGAAGAAGAGGAAAACGATGGCTAAGCGTAGTCCTATCACTGTTAGTGAGTTATTTCCATCTGATCTATATCCAGATCAAGATCCAAAGCAAAAGCTTTAGTGAACTATATCCCCCTGTTGAGGACAGGGTCTTTCCAAAGTTTGCGACACCCTGTGCCTCAAGGGGAGGGGTCCAAACCTTCCTCTTTCCAAAAAGGTATTGACCAACCCCCCAGGTCGATACAAAATGGAGATAGGGCGTATTGTAGGGGGGTACTCGCGAAATTTGGATTTTGGGATTTTTTTTCGGTGAGAAGATGAGCTTGCAGACCAAAACCGAGGCCAGATTTGGATTCCTCGCAATCGATTTAGTCTTAAGACCAAAATTTCATGAAGATCGGAGAGATTGATCAAATTTCGATATCGCGCCCCCCGTGGTCTATTTCCTAATCTCCGGAAACGTCCATTTTTGGGGTCCAGGACATAGAAATATCGCGAAAAATCGATAATTGGCATTTTTCGTCCGATATTCATGAAATTTTGGTCGTACAGACTAAATCAGGTGCGAGGAATCCAAATCTGGCATCAGTTTTGGTCTGGGAGCTCATCCTCCCATTTTCTGAACGGAGCCTTTCACGACAAGACGAGCTTTACTACTTGCCATTTCCATCTCTTTTAGTTCGAAAAACCCATTTTTTGCTGTTTAAAGGTTTCTACCCTTAGGAATCTACTAATTCTTATGTTTTATTTTGTCTCTCTTTATCCATCGCATCTGGCCTGTTCATTGCTTCATTTACGATTGTTGGATCAGAGCTGTCATCAGACCCCAAAAAATATAACAAAAAATCTTCCATACCTTTTGGTCGATTCTCCAAACCTTCCTCTTTCCAAAAAGGTATCAACTACCCCCCTAGGTCAATAAAAACCGTAGATAGGGCGTTTTGTAGGGGGGTACTCGCGAAATTTGGATTTTAGGAATTTTTTTCGGTGGGAAGCTGAGCTCGCACACCATAATCGAGGCCAGATTGGATTCCTCGCACCCGATTTAGTCTAAGACCAAAATTTCATGAAGATCGGAGGGATTGATTAAATTTCGATATCGCGCCCCCCGTGGTCCCATTTCCTAATCTCCGGAAACGTCCATTTTTGGGATCCAGGACATAGAAAAATCACGAAAAATCGATAATTGGCATTTTTCGTCCGATCTCCATGCAATTTTGGTCTTGCAGACTAAATCAGGTACGAGGAATCCAAATCTGGCATCAGTTTTGGTCTGCGAGCTCATCTTCCCATTTTCTGGACGGAGCCTTTACTACTTTCCATTTCCATCTCTTTTAGTTCGAAAAACCCATTATTTGCTGTTTAAAGGTTTCTTACCCTGAGGAAGATCTACTAATTCTCATGTTTTATTTTGTATCTCTTTATCCATCGCATCTGACCTGTTCATTGCTTCATTTACGATTGTTGGATCAGAGCTGTCATCAGACCCCAGAAAATATACCAAAAAGTCTTCCATACTTTTTGGTGGATTTTTTACTCTTGTACTTCTCCTTACTTCATTGGGTTCATCGTCAGTATCCAAATTTTGATGTACCTCATCCTCTCTGGCTGCCTCTGAGTCTGTCTTCTCATGCTCGGTTGTTTTATTAGTGTCTGATACTAACAAGGATGGTGTGTGAACATCTTTGCTTGGGTTTTAGTAGGGTTTATTTTTATTTTCCATTTGTTGTACCAGAGGCATGTTACATTTTGAAGATGTTATTTCAATTGTGGCGCTCTGGGGTAGTATTGCTGTGTCATCAGCAAACATGGCTAGAGTAGTGTTATTTACTGTAAGCACGTCATGTACGTAGAGGTTTAACAGAGTTGGTCCTAATAAGCTCCCTTGGGGAACTCCTGCTCTTGTATTTTTGGCACTGGATAATCAATTTGAACAGCAACTTCCAGCCAGACTTTGTCGAAGGCTCCTTCCAAGACCTAAAAAGACAGCTGCCGTAAATTTCTTCCCTTGAAAACCTTTCTCAATCTTTTCTGTCACTCTAATGAGTTGGTGAGCTGTGGAGTGTGATTGTCTAAACCCAAACTGATGGGGCGGTATAAGTTCATTTTTTTGTATGAAGTCTTGCAGACCACCTTCTCAAGTATCTTAGCTAAAGTAACCAATAAGCTAATAGATCTGTAGCTATCAGTTTTATAAATTGATACTATATTTGCTGTACTCCAAGAGTGACGAAAGTACCCTAGTCTCATGCATCCATTATAAATTGAGGTCAGATATGCTATTGCTATTTTAGATAAGTTTTGCAATATTTCATTAGTGATCAGGTCTGGTCTCGGGGTCTTACGTTTTGGTAATCGCTGTACGTTGTCTTATCTTTAGTTATATAGCTTAGTGTACAATTTTTTAGCCTGATGATGACAACTGCGCTTGTCGAAACATGTAGTAATTAATTAATAATTTTACTGTGGTACTTGCACCACTTTACATTTAACTTCGTCTTCGTTTTACAACTTCAATAACTTCAATTTTACATTAAAATTTACATGGGGAAGGTTGTGTGATTTATTACTTAATTTGCTTCCACCCCATTTGGAGAATCGTCGTAATAACTTATATGGATCCCATCAAGTTTAATTTCTAGGATAGATCCAGGGGTTATTTCCATGTCTTGTCTCGTATGAAAGTCAGCTAAGGTGTTTGTTATTTGAGTGGCGAGTTCAATGTCTTCTTCGTCCGCATTTGTAGTGAACACCTTCTCTAGGTGCATTGCCAAAATTTTTGTTTTTTCTTCTTCAGTAGAGTATGTTGTGTTGTTAGCTATTAATGGGTAGATGATGCTTGGTTGCCTTCCACATGGTCGATTCGCCAGGATGTATTTCTTCTCGGTTGTTATTCTAATGTTATCCAGCTCTTATTTAACTAGATGACTTAGACGATTAAATAGCGTTTTATAGTATGGTATCCTCGTCCTCTGCCATTCTCTTCTATATCGATTTTTTGAGTTAATTATCTTGATTATATAATCCGCTCTTCTATTGTGCGAGTTAGTGATTCTTTGTTTCCTTGGTGTTAAGCGCTTTCCTGTATTGCTGCCGTCATTGACGCTATTGCTTTATCAATGTTCTTAGATGATTGGAGGGGTCCCATCCATCTTATTTTTTGGTCCAGCGTTTCTTGGAAGCATTTCCAGTCAGCTTTCGTCAACTAGTTTCGGCGCATGGGTCTTTATTTGGGTCACATCATAGGAGGTCATTATTATCGAGAGGTGGTCGGAGTCTAGGTCATTGATTACCGTTTCTTGAATTGGTGTTTGAAGGTTCTTATGTAGGATAACATCTAGGATGTCCGGGTGATGAGATACGTAGTGGAATTGATAGCAACTCTTTCGTGAACCTTAGCTATCTGTAGTATGATTCCGTACTTCTTCCTAAACTACCCCGTAGTTTTAATCTCAGAGAGGGTTCCTAACAAAGTAATGGAGGTAATGAAGAACTTTCTCATCCCCATTTGAGGGTTGATGCCGATTGGAGAATCACCAATTAAATCCCAAGAAAGAATTTACAAACATCATAATCAAAAACCAAGCGATGTCAGTGACGCAATTATTTGGGCAAAGTTTCTCAATTTGTTAATGTCTGTAAATGTCTAATTAGTAACCTTTAAACTATGATAAAAATTTGATTAATTCTGTTTGTGATTCTGATAAACTAATTTCGAAAATTGTCCTATTTAATTAGCTGACTGGTAGCTTTTGAAACGCATTCTGTACGATACCATCAAAAGGGGTAAGTTTTTATAACTTTTTGCTTAGCTTCAATTGAAAAATAGTTTTACACCGTAATAGGTCACAATGAAAACATTAACGAAACTACTGCTTCTAATTGTATTCGTGACAGTGCAACCGAAGGATTGTAACTATCGATTTTGGAAAGGAATATCGTGTAAGAATATCAGCTCATTGGAGCAACTGAAAAAGGGAATCCAAGAATGTATAGAACATGATAAAGTGCAAATGGAAGATTTTGTTAGTTTGGAGTTCGAAAATAGTAACATTAATTTTCTTCAACCCAACACGTTCGAAGGTTTTGACCATGTGAAGGTAATAAAGTTCGCTTCCAGTAATATAACCAATATACCTGAGGGAAGCTTTAAAAATTTAAAAAAATTGGAGACATTTGAAATTGATTTTAGTACCGTCGATAACATTGAAGATAAGGCATTCATGAATATGTTCAATTTGAAAAAGTTTCTAATTTACGTAACAAAAGTGAAACGGTTTCCCAAGGAAGCGTTCGTAGATATGCATGCCTTAGCTGAGATGAACCTTCACAATAATGATTTGGAAGAAATTGAAGAGGGCGCTTTTGATAATTCTCCCAATTTAGTTGAGTTGTTTATTTACGAGAACAAACTAAGAAGTCTCCCAAAAAATATTTTTGGAAAACTACCGCTGCTGGAAACGATTCATATCGGTCAAAATTCTATTGAACACTTAGACGAAGACACCTTTAAAGGTCTGATAAAATTAAAAGCGCTACATTTGGAAAATAATCTCCTGGCGACTTTACCTCCACAACTATTTCATGGTCTAAACGCTTTAACCCATTTGAACCTTCAACACAATGCTATTGAAGATCTTCCAGACGGAATATTTGCACACTCTCTCTCTGGGACTTCACTATCACACCTGGACCTTTCATCAAACCAAATTGAAAAAATCTCACCAGGTGCATTCAAAGGCCTACATCAGTTAACAGAAATTAATTTGGAATACAATAACTTGACTGAAATTGCAGCTACGTCCTTTGATGACTTAAAGGAGCTTTCTAGCCTCACTCTCAGCAAAAATAAACTAAAGGCACTTCCTGTCGAAATTTTTGGTGAAAATACCGCCTTGAACTATCTCTATCTAAGTAACAACGAAATAAGTAAACTGGAAAATGGAATTTTCGATAAACTGGTCAATTTAATTCGTTTAGATTTGACTAACAATAGAATTTCGGATTTGGAACCGGGCATTTTTAAGAATTTGAAGCAAGTGGAGTCCTTTGATATTGTCAATAATGAATTAAAAGTTATATCCGCGCAAACTTTTGTTGGATTAAGCTCCGTAACATATCTTACTCTATCGAAGAATCCCATTGGTAACATTGACTGCGATGCTTTCAAAGCATTCCCATCTTTGGAATATTTATCCCTACAAGACATCGATATGGAAGAATTTCCTCCTCATTGCTCTTCAAGTTTGAGAAATTTAGATAGACTCACAATCGTAAACTCAACAATGAAGCAGTTGAAGAAATGGAATTTCGCTGGAATGGAAAAATTGAGGTCGCTATCCTTGACAGAAAACCACATTAGTGTAATAGAACCGGGTGCTTTTGATGGACTTGCCAATTTGGATTCTTTAGCTCTCTATCAAAATAATTTATCGGACATAGTGAGGGACATGTTTATTGGTTTGGAAAAGCTTGATTGGCTGAGTTTGAGTGAAAATAGTATTTCGTCAATCGACCCCACTATCTTTGAACTGTTTCCAAATGTACGTTACCTCTATTTGGCATCAAATAAGCTAAACAATTTGAAGGGTACAGAATTTACCAAATTACCAAACCTGACCTACATAGACCTGTCGAACAACGATATTACGAGCTTACCGTCCGATATTTTTAAGCCATCAACATTTATAACTAACCTACATCTCAATTCGAACAATTTCAAAACATTAAAAAAGGGATCCATACCTGCAGCACCTAAATTGGAATATCTATATCTACAAAAAAGCAATATTAATGAAATTCAACCGGGCACTTTCGAGAATTTTAAATCTCTCCAAGAGTTGGATCTTTCCAACAATACTTTGAGGCATATCAGTGCCGAAATGTTCCAAGGGCTTACAGAGATGTACGCAATTAACCTTGAACATAACGAAATCAGCGATTTGAATCCAGATGTATTTGAAAATTTTCCCAATTTAAAACGCGTACGCTTGGAGGGCAATAGGTTGGATTCCAAAATTATGGAGGTTATGAAGGAGAGGTATCCGGAACCAGGATTGGTTGTTTTAGAATAGGTAATTGTTAACCGTTTTTAATTTTATGATTATATTGCTGTACACATGCATGATACCTTTCAATTCAACCACTCTGTGTTAGAAAAAAGTGAAGTTAAAGGACTTATTTATATATAAGTGATTAAGTTTATTACAACCGTATAGATATATGTATATAAAATTTTAAGATGTTATACTTTTTTGGATATAATCGGTTGATTTAAGGGCTAATATTTTTAAATAATGTAAATACCTTTATTACAATCTCAATATTTCGATCTGTATTAAGATCTTCATCAGGATTACTACAATAATAAAAGTTAAAATATGATGTTATACAACTAAAACTTAGTTGATTATTCATTATTCTTAAGTTTTACATATACACAATTTTAGTTTTATATCACGTTAGCTCATAATTATGACAACATCATACATCAAATTTTAATTTATATCTATCAGAAAAAAATTTAATGTTTGTTCCTTATATTAATTTTAACTGTTAATTTACCAATAGTAAGTTTTAGTTGTATAACATCATATTTTAACTTTTATTATTGTAGTAATCCTGATGAAGATCTTAATACAGATCGAAATATTGAGATTGTAATAAAGGTATTTACATTATTTAATAATATTAGCCCTTAAATCAACCGATTATATCCAAAAAAGTATAACATCTTAAAATTTTATAGACTTATTTATACGTCCTCTCCTTCCACTCCTTTCTCTCTAGTGCTATCTCCTTAACTCTATTCCAGTTAATGTTTCTATTCGCTAGTAAAGCTTTAATCTGTTTATCCGAATTTCTTTTTACGTCTTACTCTTCCTTTATTCTCCCACAACAGCCTTGTCACGTTGGGGGAACACTCCGTTTTAAAAATTTCCCTTCGATCGTCTTTTCTAACTATGTATTAGTCTTTTTATTAACGTCCACGACTTAATACTTTGTACCCCTTCAGTTTTCTCACTTCCCTTTTATAAATAATAATAATATAATAATAATAAGTTTATTTTTCTCTCATTTGCTATGTACTATAAATAGTTACTATAAATATTAGTAAATAAACAAATTCCCACAAAAGCGTAGCTTGTGTGTGGGGCATTGCCTGTTACATATTTTAATGTATTAATAAATGTATAAGAGAAAAGTTATCTTACCATAACTCAACTAAAGAATATATACGCGATTTAAAGATATGATTAACGCTTGATACCTGTTAGTCATAATTTGTTACGGTAAGAATTTCTCGGTAACTAAATTAAAAAATGCATTGG
Source organism: Pyrocoelia pectoralis (assembly GCA_036250285.1). Classification (NCBI taxonomy): domain Eukaryota; kingdom Metazoa; phylum Arthropoda; class Insecta; order Coleoptera; family Lampyridae; genus Pyrocoelia; species Pyrocoelia pectoralis. Next base: position 27,323,549 of record CM070083.1, read on the forward strand.
CATCGGTAGCTCAGTTTTAGTAGGCAAATGGGGTAGGTCAGTTAGGATGAGGAATTGATAAATCACGATAGGTAAAGTTAAGTGAACCCAAAGGGCGCCACGTAATTCTTGAAGAAATTTGGACCGCTAATCATAATTACGAAGGTATTAACAGCTTTTGTATCAGTGATGTTACTGCTGAAAGAGAAGGGGATTCTAGAGAAATAATTAGAGAGAGAGATGAGGGCCATACATTAAACTTCAATAAAATAAAATTGAACTGTCCGTTTAAACACAAAAGAAAAAAAATTAAGTTAAACTTTCCATTATAAAATAATAGGTATACATATTATGAATAATAATTTGAATAATATAGGTACATATGACCAAAGTTTAAGTTGTTTTGTTTGTTCACCTCTATAATTTGTTTACAATATTTTAGAAACCTTGTTTTTTTTTGATAGAGCAAAAATAATTAAAAATAAAATAATTAATTGTTTTATTTTAATTTTTTCTGATACGAATACATTACAAGGTGCATACATAAGGTACATACGATTACGATTGTGTTTCAATAGAAATAGGTACCTGGGAATATCTGAACATCATTTTGGCCCCGGGTCATTTAATGACAGACCATGTTACTATATTTTCTAATGGAATTTCAACCTTATTGACATCAGAATATTTATCGTTTTTATAATGTTTTAAATAGTAAATTATAAATGTACAATTTTTTCAAAATTTATACAGTTCGTATTTCGAAAAACCTGTCTAGAATATATGGCTTTTGTTAAAAATATTATCAGTTATAAAAAGATTCCAATTTAATGACTACTGGGAAAAAAATTCAATAAAAAATTATAAAAATTTAAATTAAAAAAAAAAAACCCTATATTCAGACATTTAACAGGTTGAGCGCCAAGGGTTTTTCACCAAAACATTCCCCTGGGCCAAGGTGACATTTAACTAATTATAGTTCTAACTATTCTCTAATCCCCACCATTTTAAATTTTTTTTTCGCAAGGAAACTAAAAAAAAATTATTTTCCAGGGCCATGGCGGACATATTACTACGTTAAACCGCATAAAAGCGTGTCCGCGTGGCCGTATAGGGATGCTAAATATTTGAAAGTCAGTCAAGCGGACACCGGTGTCCGCCGTGGCCCAGGCGGCTAAACGCAAATCGGACACCGATGTCCGCCATGGCGCTTAACCTGTTAAGAAGGTTTCGGGATTAATTTGACGTCTTACGCGTTTCTCTAAAGTTTCAGATAACTTCATAATGATATAAAAAGTTAGAACGTTTTTAACATTGCTCTTGTGGGGGTTTGATGTGTTGCCTAACTATCTATCGAGACCCCCTTATTCTGTTTGTGTGACTTTCAAACGAAAGTATTTGCCATAATAATTAGGAATAATTATTATCAAAAAGCCAAGCTGATAATTTTATTATTTGGACAAAGTGAACCGTTTCTCAATTTGTTTTCAGAAAATGTATGTACATGTCTAATTAGTGACCTTTAAAATATGATAATAATACGATTAATAAAAAAAGTATTCTGTACGATACGATCTAGGCTGGGTAAGTTCTCATAATTTTTTTCTCAGCTTCAACTACAAAATCATTTTACACTGTTAAAGGTAGCCACACACATACAGTTTTTCCTCAAGGCGCGGACTGCACAGGCCAAGTCTTGAGATTTTAAATAATCATAAAAGCATAAGAAGCATTTGAATAAAAAATTTTTGAAAATTTTCAAAGCCATCCATGTTTTGTAAAGTATGTAATTATAAATTTAATTAGAAAAATGTAATCATTAATTTTAGGTATAGGAACATGGTGGATCAATTTAAAGGACATTTATTTCTGCATCGAATAGGCATTCCATTTAAAAAAGAGACATTTTAAAGTTTTTCTTAAGTCTGGAAATAACGTCAAATAGATACTTAACCGCGGGCAATTTTTTATTATCCATGACAGACAATTGTGTCTCAATCTTTTGACATTGAGAACCTAAAATCCCATTTCCCTAACTTTTACCACTTTCGACTTTCAATTTTATTTCCTAAACAAGATTTTGACATTTTTCAGTAAAAAAAATTTCTTTTCTCAACAATCAAAACTGGTACGCCGATTATTTTAAGCACACTTACTAAACATTTTATGACACATCAGAATGTGAAAAAAAATTGCCTGGTTTGTATTTAAAATAAAGATGTTGATGCTCACTTCCGATATTTCCGGAAGTGATGCCATTTGGAAAATATTTTTATTTAATAGATTAAACACTCCATGTCGCATGTGCAAAAATTCAAATTTCTAGCTTTTACAGTTCTTGATATACTTCTAACCGACGGTCACCGTGAGACACCCTGTATATTATGGTTTTTCTGTCCCAACTCTGAACAAAAAATACCTACCAACTAAATGTGCCTATCTACTATTCATATATTATTAAAGTTCAACATTACGACATTCAATATTTATATATTTTTATAAGCTAGCCTATTACCGCCAAAGCATCATCGTCGGTAGATGCCATTGATTTACGAGTTACGAACGGACGTTAAATCTCAGTATGTATGTGCAGCAGCCTCATTTAACGGAAATCCTCAAGGTTTAGGCCGGCCGCACATTGAGCGCAGCACAGCATAGCACAGCGCAGCAGAGGATTTTGTAACCCATGGAATTAAATGGAAATAATCCTCTGCTGCTACTACGTCTCGGCTGCGTGCAATATTCGGTGTTCGCTTTACTTCCATGGGTTACAAATTCCTTTGCTACGCTGTGCTATGCTGTGCTGCGCTCAATGTGCGGCCGGCCTTAGACTGCGCAGTTTTGCCTTGAAGAAAAACTGAATGTGTGTGGCTACCTTAATAGGTCACAATGACAACATTAACGAAGCTACTGCTTCTAATATTTAATGTTTTCGCGACGGTGCAATCGAAGGATTGCAACTATCGATTTTGGAAAGCAATATCGTGTGAGAATATCAATTCATTGGAACAATTGACGTTATCGATGATAAATTCGTTCTATACAATCGCAAGGACACTATTCGCGACCTGCGCCAACTCTCAATATTGTCCAACCGGAACACTATCATTATGCAATTTAGATTTAAGTTATAATTTCCGCCACAATCCTTATCACTGTCAGAAGGTTATTTCAAACAAAAAATTGTTACTCGTCTCTATAAATTACAGATTTCGCAATTTTTCCTATTTAATTACCACTGATTTTGTACTGAAAAGTATTTTGTACGATACCATCAAAAGTGGGTAAGTTCTTAGATACAACGTTTTGCTCAGCTTCATTTAACAAATAATTTGACTCTGTAATAGGTCACAATGACAAGATTAACAAAGCTACTGCTTCTAACTGTATTCGTGGCAGTGCAATCGAAAGATTGCAGCTATCAATTTTGGAATGCAATATCGTGTGAGAATATCAATTCATTGGAACAACTGAAAAAGGGAATCAAAGAATGTATAAAACACGATAAGGTGCAAATGAGAAATTTCATTGGTTTGGAGTTCCAAAGTAGTGACATTAATTTTCTTCAGCCCCAAGCGTTTGAAGGTTTTGAGCATGTGAAGGCAATAAACATCTATTTCAGTAATATTACGAATATACCTAAGGGAAGCTTTAAAAATTTAAGAAATCTAAAGGAATTTGAAATTCATCATAGTACCCTGGATAACATTGAAGATAAGGCATTCATGAATATGTTCAAATTGAAAAAGTTTCAATTTTACGAAACTAAAGTAAAACGGTTTCCCAAGGGATCGTTTGTAGATATGCATGCCTTAGTTGACGTCGACTTTCACAATAGTGATTTAGAAGAAATTGAAGAGGGCGCTTTTGATAATTCTCCGAATTTAGTTGAATTGAGTGTTTTTGACAACAAACTTAGAAGTCTTCCCAAGGAGATTTTTAGAAAGTCACCGCGATTGGAAACGATTAATATCGCCCAAAATTCAATTGAACACTTAGATGAAGGTACCTTTAAAGGGCTTACAAAACTAAAAAGGCTACGTTTGCAAAATAATCTCCTGACGACTTTATCCTCACAAATCTTTAATGGTCTAAACGCTTTAACCCATTTGAACCTTCAACACAATGCTATTAAAGATCTTCCAGACGGAATATTTGCGCACTCTCTCTCTGGCACTTCACTAACACATCTGGACCTTTCATCAAACCAAATTGAAAAAATCTCACCAGGTGCATTCAAAGGCCTACAACAGTTAAAAGAAATGAAATTGGAGTCCAATAACTTGACTGAAATTGCAGCTACGTCCTTTGATGATTTAAAGGAGCTTTTTAGCCTCAACATCAGCAAAAATAAGCTAAAGGCACTTCCTATGGGAATTTTTGATGAAAATACCGCTTTGAAAGGGCTGTATCTAAGTAACAACGAAATAAGTAAACTGGAAAATGGAATTTTCGATAAGCTGGCCAATTTAGCTCGTTTAGATTTGACTAACAATAGAATTACAGATTTGGAACCGGGCATTTTTAAGAATTTGAATCAAGTGTTTTCCTTTCATATTGTCGATAATGAATTAAAAGTTATATCCGCGCAAACGTTTGATGGATTAAGCTCCGTATTTGATCTTACCATATCGAAGAATCCCATTGTTAGCATTGACTGCGATGCTTTCAAAGCATTCTCATCTTTGGAATATTTGTCTTTAGAGGATATAGATCTGGAAGAATTTTCTCCCCGTTGCTCTTCAAGTTTGAGAAAACTAGGTAGTCTCACAATCAAAAACTCAACATTGAAGCAGTTGAAGAAAGGGAATTTCGCAGGAATGGAAATGTTGAGGTCGCTATCCTTGACAGAAAACCACGTCAGTGTTATAGAACCGGGTGCTTTTGATGGACTTGCCAATTTGGATAAATTATCTCTCTATCAAAATAATTTATCGGAAATAGTGAAGGACATGTTCACCGGTTTAGAAAAGCTCGATTGGCTGGATTTGAGTGAAAATAGTATTTCGTCAATGGACCCCACAACCTTTGAACTGTTTCCAAATTTACATTACCTCAATTTGGGATCAAACAAGCTAAACAATTTGAAGGGTACAGAATTTACCAAATTACCAAACCTGACCTACTTGAACATGTCGAGCAACGATATTACGAGCTTACCGTCCAACATTTTTATGTCATCAACATCTTTAACTCACGTACATCTCAATTCGAATAACTTCAAAACATTAGAAAAGGGATCGATACCCGCTGTGCCTAAATTGGAATCTCTACAACTGTATAATAGCAATATTAATGAAATTCAACCGGGCACTTTCGAGAATTTTAAATCTCTCCAAGAGTTGGATCTTTCCAACAATACTTTGAGGCATATCAGGGCCGAAATATTCCAAGGACTCACAACGATGTACTCAATTAACCTTGAATATAACGAAATCAGCGATTTGAATCCAGATGTATTTGAAAATTTTCCCAATTTGAAGCGCGTATGCTTGGAGGGGAATAGGTTGGATTCAAAAATTATGGAGGTTATGAAGAGGAAGTATCCGGCACCACCATGTAGTGTTTTAGAATAGGTAATTGTTAATCGTTTTTAATTTTACGATTATATTGCTGTACACGTGCATGATACCTTTCAATTCAACCACTCTGTGTTAGAAAAAACGCAAGTGGAAAACTAACTTATACGTCCTCTCCTTTCTCTCCAGTGCTATCTCCTTAACTCTATTCCAGCTAAAGTTTCTATTCGCTAGCAAAGCTTTAATCTGTTTATCCGGATGTCTTTTTACGTCTTACTCTTCCTTTATTCTCCCACAACAGTCTCGCCACATTGGGGGAACCCTCCGCTTTAAAAACTTTCTTTCGTTCGTCTTTTCTAACTATTCCACTTTCAGTTCCTTTCTGGTATGTTCGGCCCATTTTACCATACAGTCTCGTTACTCGCGAAATCCTTGCCAAGAACCTCATTTCACAGGTTCATTAGTCTTTATTAACGTCCACGACTTAATACTTTGTAGGTACCCCTTCAGTTCGCTCACTTCCTTTTATAAATGAAGGATAATATTAACGCTTGATACAACCTGTTAGTTACGGTAAGACTAAATTTTAAAATGCAATGGCATCGGTAGCTCAGTTTTAGTAGGAAAATGGGGTAGGTCAGTTAGGATCAGCAGCAAGCGTTAAAATTGAGGAATCACGATAGGTGAAGGTTAAGTGAAGCCAAAGGGCGCCACGTAATTCTTGAAGAAAGTTGGGCTGCTAATCAGAATTACGAAGGTATCAACAGCTTTTGTATCAGTGATGTTAATGCTGAAAGAGGAGATTCTAGAGAAATAATTAGAGAGAGATGAGGGTCATACATTAAACCTCAATAAAATAAAATTTAACTGTCTGTTTAAACACAAAAGAAAAAAAATTAAGTTAAACTTTCCAATATCCCAGATAACACAAAGACATCTTAAAGATATATTAAAGATGTACATTCCAAGACATAACAGACATCTTTAATATATCTTCTATTTTCGGAAAGATATCTTTAAGACGTCTACAAGATATCTTTTGTTACAAATATTGATATCTTAAAGATGTCTTTAACACATCTCTAACATAAAACAAAGAAAAATTGCCTGTATTGGAATTTGAACCAACAACCTTCTGACTTGCCGCAAGGGGATAACCGCTAGACCAAATATTCACTTGTATAATACAGTTGTTAATAAGTCTTAACTGTAGCCATTTGAGATAGACAAGCGTCTTGACGAACTGTACCAGATAGAAATTTAACTAATAGTATCATTATATTTAGCGGGGTCGGATGCCGCTAATAGATTTCTACATGGTTTGCAATAAGTTAGAAATTCCTTCTCCTCTCTTTTTCATCAGCGTATTGCCTATTATCAGAATTGACGGATTATTTTACAATTAAAAATGTTTGACCTATAATAGTCCTAAAAAGACGTAAAAAGATGTACACTGATTTACATCTTACGGATATCTTGCTAAAGATATCTTTAACATATCTTATTAACGTCGTATGACATTCAGATGTTAAAACGATGTAAAAAGGATATCTCTAAGACGTCTTGTGTTATCTGGGATAAAATAATATACATATGAATAATAATTTAGATAATATACATATACAGGGTGGGCCATTGAAAAGGTAACACGCCTGTTTTGGGACACTTAGACAAGTTTCTTAACGCTCGGACACGTCGATTTTTTATTTTTGGGGGACACCTTTTGATGTCAAATTTGACTTTGGTAGGTCAACCCCCTAGTCCCAGCAACCCCTAACTCAAGAATTTAAATAGGGAAAGGGTGTCGAGCGACCCCTCATTTGAGGCGTCTTTTAATTCTCTATTCGAAAGTATGACCGAAATTAGTTTTATTCAATTTTTTTCCACCCCCATGAAAAGCACCCTCTGGATTAAGTAATGTGAGGGTGTTGTTTAGGAAAAATCCTGAAATGTGCCGTTCAAAAGGTCAAAGGTGCTTCAAATGAGGGTTCGCTCGACACCCTTTCCCTATTGAAATTCTTCAGTTAAGGGTTGCTGGGGCTAGGGGGTTGACCTGACAAAGTTCAATTTAACATCAAAAGTTGTCCCCCAAAGGTAGAAGATCGACGAGTCCGAGCGTTTTTTTAAGAAACTTGTCTAAGTGTCCCAAAACAGGCGTGTTACCTTTTCAATGGCCCACTCTGTATGTCACTTCTTAATACTTATAAGTAGGTACAATTTGATACGAGTATTGTGGTCTTCTTCCGAACAATCCCGTCATTAACTTATAGGTAGGTACATACCTCTGTGATGTATTTTTTGGAATGTTATAACGTATAACATATTAGAAACGTTAAAAATGTGACGTTTCGTTTGAAACAAAATAGTCATGTTTCAAAGTTAATGTTACAGAATTGTGTTTAGCGTTATTGTACCAGAAACCTTATCACTTGAAACATATCGGATGAAACTAAAAATACGCATTTGAATCTGTATGTTTTATCGAAAATTACAATTCCGTGTTTAATTGGAAGGAAAATTTTCCTTTTCGAAAAATAGATTTATCATGTAACATTTTACGTCTAAATGGCTTATTTACCAAACAGTCAGTAGCTCGGGTAGTTTGAATGGCTGTTGGCTGACTTCTAAATGGGCGACCGACGTTCGAGTCCCACTTGAAGCAAAGTGTTCTTTCAGCATTAACCGATTTCCTCTGGGTCTACACGAAAAGAAGGAGGTATCGTGGTACATGGGTCCCTGTAGGGTCTGCGCACTGGGAAAGAGACCCTCGGAGCAGTTGGGGCTCTCGGTGCCATAGTTTCCACCACATCCCAATATTTTTATATTCAGGTATGTTTCAAGTGAAACATTTATGAGATATTTCAAATATTCATGTATGAAACATTTATAAGTCTCCTACATATCAATATATTACTCTCTGATATGTTTCCAGAAACGTATATAAAACGTTTCGAAGTAATGTTTTTGTGTCGTTCCAAATCAAGGTTTCTGAAGGCGGACATTAAACATCTATGTTATGTGTATGATACGTTTCTGTCGCTGTTCCGGAGATGTTTCATGTTTCAGAGATACGTTTCTAAAACATTTCAGAAACGTTTTTTTTTGCATTGTGGGCGGATTCCGTGTCCTAGACGGACACTCTTCGTGGTTTTTATTTCAGCGAACCCCTATTTCGGGCCCAGTCGATTTTCCTCGTGATGATATTTTTTACCACCCATTCAGTGGTCTATTAATTCAGTGTGTTACACCTAGTAACTTACCCAATATTTTGTACATAACTTGTACACTGCGTGGGCTTTGAAAGAGAAAAGCGATGGCTAAGATGCGCCCTATCACTTTTAGTGAATTATTTTATGATAAGGCAGCTCATGTAACTAAGACACTTCTCCTATCTATCTGGAAAAAGGATTTTTACACTCGAATTGTTTAAGTTCTGGTGTGGGAGAAATACAAGATGTGAAAGAGATAATACTGAGCTCTTCGGAGTTGTATGGCTTGGTAAAAAGCAGTACTTACTTGAACTGCTCATTGTGGTATTCAGTGGACAAGGAAGGTATTTGACTACTTTCTTCAGACTATACACGATCTAAAACTCCTTTAGGGAAGATCTACAGGATTAGATAGGGATTTCCAAAAAGGGGGTAAGGAATTTGGAGGATTCGTACATTGTAGTACTAAAAACAGAACCCTTGAAGTGCGCAATAAATTACGGGACATAGTGCTGTGGACTATGAGAACTTGTGTAGAAACTTGATAAGCATAGTGTACATACTAAGAACGCAATCAGGTTTACAAAAACATCATGGAAGGGTTTGCTCAAACCCTGGGTACAAGTAGAGGAATTAGTTGGTAAGGTGATATCCATTCTGTATCAAGGGTTAGAACGGGGTTGTAAGGATTCCCATTTAAAATACATAATTGTCTCAAGCCAACATAATATTTGCCCACACTATTTCGGCAAAGGCTCGCCATCGCCATTCCTAGAGGGTTAATAAAAAACCTTCTAACCACCATTTCACGATTGATTCGATTGGAGGGCCTCAAATCTAACCTCAAGATGACATCTTTTTTAATTCTACCAAGTGTTTGGAGACCTAACAATTTCTAAAACGTGTACTAATTGTCAAACCGTAATCAACGATAATATTCGATTCCATAAATTCTGTTTGTTTGATCTTCAAACAAAAAAATTTACCATAGTAATTAATAATTATTATCACAAAAACAAGCTGACAATGACTCAATTATTTGGACAAAGTAAACAGTTTCTCAACTTGTTATCACGAAATGTCTAAATTGATGACCTTTAAAATATGATAATAATTCGATTAATTTCCTTATAAACCGATTTCGGAGCTTTTAATTAGCTGACTTGTAGCTGTTGATACCATCAAAACTCGGTAAGTTCTTACAATTTTTTTCCCAGCTTCAATTGAAAAAAATTTTTTACACTGTAATAGGTCACAATGAAAATATTAACGAAGTTACTGCTTCTAATTGTATTCGCGACAGTGCAATCGAAGGATTGCAACTATCGATTTTGGAAAGCAATATCGTGTGAGAATATCAATCCATTGGAACAACTGAAAAAGGGAATCCAAGAATGTATAGAACACGATAAAGTGCAAATGCAAGATTTCCTTGGTTTGGAGTTCCAAAGGAGTCACATTAATTTTCTTCAGCCCCAAGCGTTTGAAGCTTTTGAGCATGTAAAGGTAATAAAGTTTCTTTTCAGTAATATTACGAATATACCTGAGGGAAGCTTTAAAAATTTAAAAAATCTCGAGGAATTGGAAATTGGTTTTAGTACCGTCGATAACATTGAAGATAAGGCATTCACAAATTTGTTCAATTTGAAAAAGTTTGAATTTTACGTGACTAAAATAAAACGGTTTCCCAAGGGATCGTTTGTAGATATGCATGCCTTAGCTGAGGTCGACTTTCACAATAGTGATTTGGAAGAAATTGAAGAGGGCGCTTTTGATAATTCTCCGAATTTAGTTCAGTTGACTGTTTTTGACAACAAACTTAGAAGTCTTCCCGAGGAAATTTTTAGAAAATCACCGCTACTGGAAACGATTAATATCGGGCAAAATTCTATTGAACACTTAGATGAAGGTACCTTTAAAGGGCTTACAAAATTAAAAACGCTACTTTTGCAAAATAATCTCCTGACGACTTTAGCCATACAACTCTTTAATGATCTAAAGGCTTTAACCGATTTGAACCTTCAACACAATGCTATTAAAGATCTTCCAGACGGTATATTTGCACACTTAAACAATTTGGAAACCATCGACCTCTCTAAAAACCAGTTGACGGAATTACGTAACATATTCGAAGGACTAACGAAGCTGAACCGAATAAATCTGTCCGGTAACCGACTATTATCAATTCCAGATGGTGTATTCTCTGGTACTTCACTATCACACCTGGACCTTTCATCAAACCAAATTGAAAAAATCTCACCAGGTGCACTCAAGGGTCTACATCTGTTAGAAAAAATTACATTGGAATCCAACAACTTGACTGAAATTGCAGATACGTCCTTTGGCGATTTAGAGCAGCTTTCAAGCCTCAGCCTCAGCAACAATAAACTAGAGTCACTTCCTGTCGGAATTTTTATTGAAAATACCGCATTGGAATATCTGTATCTAAGTAACAACGAAATAAGTAAATTGGAAAATGGAATTTTCGATAAACTGGTCGATTTAAATCGCTTAGATTTGGATAACAATAGAATTACGGATTTGGAATCTGGAATTTTTAAGAATTTGAATGAAGTGCACTCGTTTGATATTCGCTATAATAAGTTAAAAGCAATTTCTGCGCAAACGTTTGATGGATTAAGCTCAGTAACAGTGCTTACTGTATCGAAGAATCCAATTAAAAGCATTGACTGCGATGCTTTCAAAGCATTCCCATCTTTGGAATATCTCTACTTAGAGGACATCGAAGTGGAAGATCTTCCTCCCCATTGCTCTTCGAGTTTGAAAAATTTACATAGCCTCACAATCAAAAACTCAAAATGGAAACAGTTGAAGAAAGGCAATTTCGTAGGAATGGAAAAATTGAGGAATCTATACTTGAGAGAAAGCCACATTAGTTCTATAGAATCTGGTGCTTTTGACGGACTTGCCGACTTGGATGCTTTATCTATGTATCAAAACAATTTATCGGAAATAGTGAAGGACATGTTTACCGGTTTAGAAAAGCTTGATTGGCTGACTTTGAGTGAAAATAGTATTTCGTCAATCGATCCCATTGCCTTTGAACTGATTCCAAATTTACGTTACCTCTATTTGGGATCAAACAAACTAAACAATTTGAAGGGTAACGAATTTACCAAATTACCAAACTTGTCCTATATAGACTTGTCGAACAATGACATTACGAGCTTACCGTCCGACATTTTTAAGCCATCAACATTTTTAACTCATCTTGTTCTCAATTCGAATAATTTCAAAACATTAGAAAAGGGATCCATACCAGCAGCACCTAAATTGGAATATCTATATCTACAGAAAAGCAATATTAATGAAATTCAACCGGGCACTTTCGAGGATTTTAAATCTCTCCTAGATTTGGATCTGTCCAACAACACCTTGAAACATATCAGTGCCGAAATGTTCCAAGGACTCACAGAAATGTACTCAATTAACCTTGAACATAACGAAATCACCGATTTGAATCCAGATGTATTTGACAATTTTCCCCAATTGAAACGTGTACGTTTGGAAGGCAATAAGTTGGACGCCAGAATTATGGAGATTATGAAGGGGAAGTATCCGGAACCAGGATTAGTTATTATGGAATAGGTTATTGTTAACTGTTTGTTATTTGATGACGATTGATGTATTAAATGTATACTAAAAACAAAGACTTACTTATACGTCTCTTTACCTTTGGTGTCCAAAATTTGAAATTTTAGCTGAACCCCTTCCACTATTTCCTCTCCTTCGCCCTCTTTCAGTTAACGTTTTTATTTGCTAGTAATCTGTTTGTCCAATGTCTTTTTACATCTTCCTCACCCCGTATCCACCACCTACACCCCCCCCCCCCGCATGGGGGCCCCCCGCGGATTTCTCGCTCTGATTTTCCGATGACAATTATTTCTGTCGTCGTTATAGGTAATGACTTCTATCCCGTATTTTACCAATGCTTTGCTATAATTTTAAATGTACTCATCCAGCCACTTTTCCATCTGTGATCGGCGTACACAAACTATCTAATTATTAGGGTTTACAATACCGGACGAAATTTTGAATACCGGTTTTCGGTATTCAATCAAGTGAATCCCGTGATCCCGGTATTGACTGCTGAAACTATAAAATATAAATAAAAAACGCATATCGTCGAAATTCAAAGTTCAAAATTCCAAATTCAAAGTATTCAAGTTATTTAAAGATGTAAATTAAATAATTCTACATAAAATTAAAAAATTTCGTATTCAAAATAGAAATTTGAAATAAAAAATTGAAACTCAAAATATTAATGCTAATGAATCCTAAATTATAATTTTAAAATTCAAATTTCAAAATTCGAAACGCAAAATATGACTACCTACTAACTACTTAAAGTTAAAAAGTTTAAATTAAATTCAAAATTGAAATTGGAAATAATAAACTCGCAATTATAATTTTGTAAATCCATAGTTCAAAAATTAAAACGTAATGAAGAAAAACTGGCAGTGCCATTAGAAAATTCAAGTTACCGTTTATAAAAATGTTTTAGTAATATCGCATCGTGACGGCCTTCTACGCTTTGTGATCCCTCCAATATCAATTTTTTGAACACATGCGGCCAAACGATTCGTTTTAAGTACTTGTGTAACAAATAAAGTCGCACTAGGGGGTTTCATTAAGAAAATGTAACTTTGATATAAACCACCCTGTATAAACTTTGCGATTTAAGTGAAAATATTTTAGATTTGGAGCCTTACCATATCCCATGAACGAACTTTCGAAATCTTCGTTAAAAAACCCACAGTCTTCCATCCACAGTCCACACACTATTGGCCCACCCTGTATACATACAATATGTTGCCACTAGTTATAAATATCATTAATCCAAAATATTTTCTACTAAAATTAACCTTATTAATACGTAAAGCTTATTACAATTATAATGAATTCCTTAACGATGATGTTTGTATTTAACTATCTATCACTATCTATAAGATTTATCAACTTATAAATTAATATAATGTTAGATTTAATACCTACTACTAATGACGAGTGTATTAATATGACGTGTGTAAGCTTCAAGTCTCGACACGAATAAATTATTATTATTATTATTATTATTATTAAATTAAATTAATACCGAAATACCTGTATTTACGCATGAATACCGGTTTTAAATACTGCATCAATTTTGTCCCCGGATCCCGGTTTTCGAAATCCCGGAATCCCTCTTCTAATTATCATTGGGTTCAGTTTTCTCTAACTCAATACTACCCCTTCGCTTCTGTTTTCATTTCTTTTGTTGTCTTCTCCACCACCAATATCAACAGGATGGGACTCAGGACGCTTCCTTCTTCTTCCTTCCTCTCCTAGTGTCCCTTGAATTCTTCCTCTGTTCGTCTCTTGTTCTTGTAAAGTTTATCCCCTTGACTAATTCGTACATACTCTCTCTCCTCTTTATTTTCTTTGGTTTTTCCTCTGTACCTTTTGATATAATAATTCTTTCCATGTTTCAGTTTAATTTTTCAGGCCCTTGCTCTTCGTATCCATTATACACTGTGTATTATTGCCTTTCTCTTTTTTAATTGCCTTTAGCGTCATAAACCTTCCCTCCTAATCTTTTATTTTCTTTCCTTGTGCCTTATACTCCTCGTAGGCTTCGTTGCTTTTCTTTACCATTTTACCATTACGCCTCAACTTTTAGGTTTTCGTTCCACCATGGTATTTGTTCTTTCTTGTTGTTTGTCCCTATTCCCACATACCACCATTTGAAATTATTGCACAACTTATTTATATCATTTGTGCTAAATTGCTTTCCTCAACCCATTTCCTAATGATTTTCTGACATTTTTGCTCCACCTCTTTCTAACTTCTTATCTGGTATTGCCTCATCACCCTTACAACTTCTTCCCTTTTTTACATTTCTTCATTATTACCATCTTGTCTATATGCAATTTCCTGCTCTCCTAATTGTTTTAGGGCTATATTTTCTCCGACCAAAATTCTACTGTAAGAAAGAAAATGAAGAATTAAATGCTGAATTAGAATTTGCAAAAATTACATTCCGATTATTTTGAGATTCTACCTAACCATGTCAAAAAAAAAGGTATTTAGAGAAGATTAAATACATTAAGTTCATAAAGGTGTTGACATATGCTTTTTTATATATCAAGTATGTAAGTATTCTTTAAGAAGTTATATAAACCGTATGTCACACAATTACGTATATTTTACATAATAGTATAGAAACTTACGGATATTCTGTATACAGAAATTCATATAATATATACATAGACATAATTAACATATCACTCATGAAATTCATGTGCTGTCATATTTACATGATTATATGTATTTATGTACGTTATATGTAAAATATTATACGTAATATTATTTATTTTTTATGTATACCTTCTGTAAATATAATTAGAAATTATTATTGCATATATTGTATGGTCGAAAATAAAGTCCGTTTCTATTTGCGCCACATAAGTAATCGAAAGCGCGTGTTTTCTACAACGCCAAAAATTGTAGTTCACGTACCTTTAATATTAGATCCGTATCGACTAAAATGCGTCTAATTTATATACAAAATAAATAATATAAAATAAATTAAATCCTGGTCATTTTTAACATAAAGTTAAAGATAGGTGTAATTATTGAATAAGACTTCACTCAACGGTACAATCAAATAAAATTTAAACTAATAACGCGAAACAGCGCAAAGTTACGAAGTACGAAATAAAAAAAAGGGATGTTACAGATCAGCGCAGTGGTACAATGTCGGAGACAATGAAAACACATGTCGGATTTCGGAATTTGTAACGCTCACTCCCAAACGTTCGAATCCGGTTAAGGGACACTTTTCAAGCAAGTATATCATAATAAACTGTCGGCTTTCAGTTCAGGTAAAAACAGGTTCGTGCAAGAATTAAGTTAAATATAATTAAAAGTACAGTTGCACGTAAAATGTAGTTTTTCCATTTTTTGTATGGAACTGCTTAAATAATTTTTTTACATTGTTAATAATTACATTATGCTCGAGTAGCTGTCATTTTGGTCATCACAACGCTTTTACAACTAATATTTTTTATGTAAATATTATATAAAATATACATAAAACGTACCTATATAAATTCATGTAGAAGAATTTACATCTAATAGACATATATATTATTTTGAAAATTTCTGACATCCTGACATTAAATATCTCTTATTTTTCTTCCAGTTTTATATAAATCTAAAAAGCTCTTATATAATTTATATGTATTTTATATATAAATGTGTTTGATGGGAGCGAAAGGCGAAACAAATATCCAAAAACTACATCGTGAAAGCATCGGCGAGTTCTTTGAAATTTAATTCGTCTCATCAAACTATTATAGTATTCATGGTAATGCTTTTTTAGGTTTTGCAAAGCTCAAACATTTTATCCACTTAAATTGTCTTTCCTTTTGAAATAAGTGACTCGGTTTTCTCACCCTGACACTTCGATCACTACGTTAGGGATTTGGTCAATTCTTATTTTTTCCTCATTTTTTGAGGAATAAGAAATTTTACAACCCTTAATGCAACAAGTTCTATCAATTTTCACTCTTTAAAACACTAGTAACTGTAGCATTCAGTACACAAAATGGCGAACTAAAAATGTTTTTTACATATGTTGTAGCAAAGTACCTATACTGTATTGGTTGTAGTTCAAACTTTAAGGAGAGAGGTCGCTAGGGATGGGCCTCTTTGGGTCAGTATCTAGCCTAATGTTAAGGTTGGTTTATCCCGACAAATTTAATTTAACGTTATTTTTGTACTTAACGTTAATTTAACGTACAAATTTAAGAAGTTCGAATACACACAGTCAAGTGCTTACGTTCATTTAGCGTTTTGTAAGGATTTAACGTAGGTACCTAACGTAAAAGTTAGTTAAATTTTACTAAAATTAGATTAAATGTGCACATACACGCCTGCGCGGGCTCACAGCTGATTTCTGTTTTTGGTGTTAATAATAGTTATTCAAGAAAAGTAGTTTGTTAATGAAGGCGATTAAGCGAGTGAGTGCCTTTAATAGTTGAGTTTATTAACCGCCCATTAACAAATGAGTTGATTAGGTACAATATTTTTTTCGTTGACCGTAAACTCTTTGTGACAAAATTAGAAATTAATTCGAAAATAACTCCATACATTTTCAATTTCACGTAAAAATCACGTTATCATTGAAAAATATTAAATGCGAATTGCCAAAAAAAGTTGTCATTGTGAAAAAGTGATTGTAAATTTGTAATTGTGCAGTTATGGAGCTACCGAAGTAACACAGCGAGCTGTAATTTGGTTATTACAACGTCATGGCAGCTACACTGTACAGGGTGGGCCAAATTGGACACTTTCTTATGGAAACATCCTTTATCTTAAGAGATAAAAACAAATGGACATAGGTCTTGAGCTTAATTTTAATAAGAAAATCACTGGTGTAAACAGAATTAAGCTATCTCTAATCGTTTGGCCACTAGGGGGCGTTTTTCGAATTTAGTCGATTTCTTTAATCCTCCATAACTTTCTTATTATTAAGGATAAGTGATTTTGCCAAATATTTCTGAGGGCACTTTTTTACGTAGAATCCATTGCGATGGACAATTTTTATACAGGGTGTTTGGTTTTTGGTGTACGACCCTAAACTACATTTTTTCATACGGACCACCCTATATATTTTGGGGTTTTTGAAAGAGAGTAACATTTCCGAAATTTTGATGCATCATTTGTTATATTTATGTTAAATATTATTTGCAATATTCGCATAACGCATTGTTATTTCAAATTTAAAATATTTGTAGCCAATTAAAATTTCCAGATAACTAAGACGTTGTCGTTTTAAATTATGCTGCCGTTTTTTGTTAACCATGGAAACCTAGATGTCTGCAAGCAAAATACTTTAATGCATAAAAATAATATTTCACATAAATATAATAAATGATACAACAAAGTTTAGGAAATTTTACTCTCTTTTCGAAAACCCCAAAATATATAGGGTGGTCCGTATAAAAAAATGTAATTTAGGGTCGTACACCAAAAACCAAACACCCTGTATAAAAATTGTCCATCGCAATGGATTCTACGTAAAAAAGTGCTCTAAGAAATATTTTGCCAAAATCAATTGTCTTTAATAATAAGAAAGTTATGGAGGATTAAAGAAATCGACTAAATTCGAGAAACGCCCCCTAGTGGCCAAACGATTAGAGATAGCTGAATTCTGTTTATACACCAGTGATTTTCTCATTAAAATTGAGCTCAAAAGACCTGGGTCCATTTTTCTCTATCTCTTAAGATAAATGATGTTATACCCTAAAAGTGTCCAATTTGGCTCACCCGGTACAGCCAAGTTGTCTAGCGCAGTAACTGTGACAGCGCTTTTACAGCGATGTGAAAACGTCTTTGTTGCCAAAATGGCGAGTCATAATCAAGCTGCTAGTACGTCTTGCAGCCATTTGGCTTTGTCGATTTCAGCCAAAATGTGTAGCTATAAAAGCGTTGCGATGACCAAATAGCAGCTACTTTTGCAGTCAAACTTATCAGCTGTCGCAACGTCGTCGCCATACCCAATTCACCACGATTCATATGACCTCATTAAAGGTAAAATTTTGTTTGCGCATAATAAAAAATTATTATTTAAGTAGTTCCATATAAGTACAAAAAAAGGGAGAAACTACATTTTTACGTGCAAACTGTATTTTTACTTATTTACTAACTTAATTCTTGCACCAACCCGTTTTTATCTGGGAACTGTGAAAGGCAACGCTGCTTGAAAACTTTCCCTTAAGCGGATTCGAACCTTTGAGGGTAGGTATTGAAAATTCGGAAATCCGACATTACCGTTGCGCTAATCTGAAAAATGTCTATAATTTTCATTTCGTACTTCATAACTTCTTCGTTGTTTCCCGTTATTAGTTTAAATTTTGTTTCATTATACCTCTGCCTTTATGTTAAAAATGATTCTTTATTTTATTTATTTTCTATAGGTATAGAAATTAGACCATTTTATTCGATACGGATCTAATTAAAGGTGCATAAGTGAATTATAATTTGTGTTATTGTTTGTTGCTTCCTTTAATTTTATTTTCAGAATTGGGAGATAAAACAAAATAATTCAAAATAAGGTTATTATCTCGGAAACTATTACCTTTAGATATAGGACATATTTAACAAAAATCAAAGATAACTTAAAACACAGTTTATTCATGAATTTAAAATAGTCAACTTTGGCAGTTCTTCTGTGGTCGTTAAAAAAAATTCAGTACGTCCTTTTTGAAACAAATTTCGTTCAAAATCAGCATATCGAAAAATAAAACGCTCTTTTGTTTATGATAATCTCAAATTTTGTTGCTCTGTTGCCAATGATTGAATAGTTATGATTTTTTTACTGATTGTTCATTTCGGCGACAATTTTTAACAAACATTTATTTTCTCCTAAATGAGTTGAGTTAAGTAGGTGAAAGGCTAAACAAACTTGGTCTAGAATCGAATATGGATTTCAAAAATATAAAAATCTATAGGTGTTCCATTTAAAATAATCGAGCACGATCCTGTACATACAGAAGAAACCGAGAGCAGTGCGGGCCTGAAAATATTTTTAGGTTGTAAACAAGGAACATATGAATAAGAAATGTCTCTTGACCTTTTGTCCTAAAATTAATATTAAAGGTACTATCGAAGAACGAAGGACAAGTGGGCAACAATTTATATATTTTGATTCTTTCGTTCTCCGTACATTTTGAAAAAAACTTCCAAACAAATTTGAGTTGAAATATATTAAGCAAATTATGGGTTTAGGTAATGATTAACTGTTTTTTGGTGTTTAACACATACAGCTAAATCGCTGTTATATGGTCATATTCGTTGTTGTCATGGACGATGCAACAGCTAAATGGCTTGAATTGACATATAGTTGTATATTAAAATTTCATTCGGCTGTAATGTACTCCATCACAGCCAAATTGCATTCTCAGCTAAATTTTCTACTTGAAAGCGCTGCCACAGCGCAAATGTAAAGCTTGCCAAAAAACAGCCATTCATGTGCTGCCAAAACGTTGTCGCTGCCAATTTTTGGCTGTGCTAGCTAAAGAGGCAGTCTTGTGTTACTTGGGTAGAAAACCTTGCTGAATTACCTGCTGCAGTGTTGGCAAGTGCGAACAATACAGCAGGTATCAAAACGTCAAAATCACAAAAACAGTTAGGTACTTAATGAAAAGGAGTGTATTAATGAGGTCTATTAATACATCCTTTTTGAAATAAAAAAATTCATTAATATCGAATTTAATAAACGGTTAACGAAAAATGTAATTAAATTACACTAAACAATTCTGCATAAACGTTCCCTTATTAAATTAAAAGTTACACTACGTTAAAGGCTTAAATTAAATTACGTTAAATTTGTCTGCATAAACAACCTTTAGCTCCTTGAGCAGTAAAAAGTGATAACAACTTGATTAATTCCCTTAGGTATCTATCATAAACAGCTGCCACAATCACAACTTGTCCTATTCAATTAGCCATTGAAAAGTATTCTGTACGATACCATCAAAAGTGGGTAAGGTCTTATAGCTTTTTTCTCAACTTCAATTGAAAAATAATTTAGACTGTAATAGCTCATCACAATGACAACGGTACAAGCGAAGAATTGCAACTATCGATTTTGGAAAGCAATATCGTGTGAGAATATCAATTCATTGGAACAACTGAAAAAGGGCATCCAAGATTGTATAGAAGAAGATAAAGTGCAAAGGGAAGATTTTGTTGGTTTGGAGCTCCAAAAGAGTGACATTAATTTTCTTCAACCCCAAGCGTTTGAAGGTTTTGAGCATGTGAAGGTAATAAAGTTCCTTTTCAGTAATATTACGAATATACCTGAGGGAAGCTTTAAAAATTTAAAAAATCTAGAGGAATTTGACATTCGTAATAGTACCGTGGATAACATTGAAGAAAAGGCATTCATGAATATGTTCAATTTGAAAAAGTTTCAATTTTACGAAACTAAAGTAAAACGGTTTCCCAAGGGATCGTTTGTAGATATGCATGCCTTAACTGAGGTCTACTTTCACAATAATGACTTGGAAGAAATTGAAGATGGCGCTTTTGATAATTCTCCGAATTTAGTTGAGTTGACTATTTATGATAACAAACTTAGAAGTCTTCCCAAGGAAATTTTTAGAAAATCACCACTACTGGAAACGATTAACATCCGCGAAAATTCTATTGACCACTTAGATGAAGATACCTTTAAAGGGCTCACAAAATTAAAAACGCTACTATTGCAAAATAATCTCCTGACGACTTTATCCCGACAACTCTTCAATGGTTTAAACGCTTTAACCGATTTGAACATTCAACAAAATGCTATTAAAGATCTTACCGTTAGTATATTTGCACACTTGAACAATTTGGAAACCATGGACCTCTCTAAAAACCAGTTGACGGAATTACATAATATATTCGAAGGACTAACGAAGCTGAAGCGAATAAATCTGTCCGGTAACCAGCTATCATCAATTCCAGATGGTGTATTCTCTGGCACTTCACTATCACACCTGGACCTTTCATCAAACCAAATTGAAAAAATCTCACCAGGTGCACTCAAGGGCCTACATCTGTTAGAAGAAATTACATTGGAATCCAACAACTTGACTGAAATTGCAGATACGTCCTTTGGCGATTTAAAGCAGCTTTCAAGCCTCACCCTCAGTAAAAATAAACTAGAGACACTTCCTGTCGGTATTTTTAGTGAAAATACCGCATTGGAATATCTGTATCTAAGTAACAATGAAATAAGTAAATTGGAAAATGGAATTTTCGATCAACTGGTCAATTTAAATCGCTTAGATTTGGATAACAATAGAATTACGGATTTGGAATCCGGAATTTTTAAGAATTTGAATAAAGTGCACTCGTTTGATATTCGCTATAATAAGTTAAAAGCAATTTTTGCGCAAACGTTTGATGGATTAAGCTCCGTAACAATGCTTACTGTATCGAAGAATCCCATTAGAGGCATTGACTGCGATGCTTTCAAAGCATTCCCATCTTTGGAATATCTCTACTTAGAGGACATCGATGCGGAAGATGCTCCCCTCCATTGCTCTTCGAGTTTGAAAAGCCTACATAGCCTCACAATCGAAAACTCAAAATTGACACAGTTGAAGAAAGGGAATTTCGTCGGAATGGAAAAGTTGAGGTCGCTATCCCTGACAGAAAACCACATTAGTGTTATAGAACCTGGTGCTTTTGATGGACTTGCTAATTTGGATGCTTTATCTCTCTATCAAAATAATTTATCGGAAATAGTGAGGGACATGTTTATTGGTTTAGAAAAGCTTGATTGGCTGACTTTGAGTGAAAATAGTATTTCGTCAATTGACCCCACAACCTTTGAACTGTTTCCCAATTTACGTTACCTCTATTTGGGATCAAACAAGCTAAACAATTTGAAGGGTAACGAATTTACCAAATTACCAAACTTGTCCTATATAGACTTGTCGAACAATGATATTACGAGCTTACCGTCCGACATTTTTAAGGCATCAACATTTTTAACTCATCTACTTCTCAATTCGAATAATTTCAAAACATTAGAAAAGGGATCCATACCAGCAGCACCTAAATTGGAATATCTATATCTACAAAAAAGCAATATTAATGAAATTCAACCGGGCACTTTCGAGGATTTTAAATTTCTCCTAGATTTGGATCTGTCCAACAACACTTTGAAACATATCAGTGCCGAAATGTTCCAAGGACTCACAGTGATGTACTCAATTGGCCTTGAACATAACGAAATCACCGATTTGAATCCAGATGTATTTGACAATTTTCCCCAATTGAAACGTGTACGTTTGGAAGGCAATAGGTTGGACGCCAGAATTATGGAGGTTATGAAGGGGAAGTATCCGGAACCAGGATTAGTTATTATGGAATAGATTCTTGTTAACTGTTTGTTATTTGTTGATGATTGATGTATTAAATGTATTAAAAACAATGTACTTATACGTCTCTTTACCTTTGGTGTCCAAAATTTGAAATTTTACCTGGACTCCTTCCACTCTTTCTTCTCTTTCGTCCTCTTTCAGACAACGTTTTTATTTGCTAGTACATAATATGTTTGTCCGATGTCTCTTTATATCCTCCTCACCCTGTATCCACCACCTACACCCCCCCCCCCCCGCATGGGGGAGTCCCCCGCGGATTCCTCGCTCTGATTTTCCGATGACCATTATTTCTGTCTTCGTTATAATAACTTCTATCCCGTATTTTACCAAGGCTTTGCTACAATTTTAAATGCACTTATCCAGTCACTTTTTCATCGGTCATCGGCGCACACGAACTTTCCAATTATCATTGGCTTTAGTTTTCTCTAACCCAATATCACCCCCTTTGCATTTATTTTGTTGTTTTTTCCACCACCAATATAAACAGCCCACTATGTAAAAATTCATCGCAGTAACAGCTCACAGTAACGTCACCCAGTTACACTGCGACCTTAGCATTGATGTACTATTAACATCGTGTTAACGTCGCAGGGACATTACAAGTTCGCGCCAATAACGTCGCACTGTAACATCGCAAACGCTACATTCACGCGATGTTACGTAAACGTCTACATTTCGAATTGTCGACGTTAATACGATGTTTAATTGTGAACGTCCTGACCATATTCTGTCAAATATTCATTGAACACCAAAAAAAGGGTAAAAAACTACATTTTTACGTTCATTACACAATCCGGATTTTTACCTAAACTTGAAAAGGCGACCACTTTATTATGTTACCTTACCTACTCTTGTCTTGTTGGAAAGTGTCCCTTAACCAGATTCGAACCTCTGTAAGCAAGGTCTTCAAAATTCCTAAATACGACATTACCGCTGAGCTATCTGAAACATACCTACTGGTTGGCTTTTCGTGCTTTACTTTGTAGGTATTCGTGTTAACAGTTTAAATTTTTTTAATTTTTCTTGGAAGTTGATAACTTAAACTTCCCAGAACGTTATCAAATAGACTTTATATAAATATTAATCAAAAAACATTTCACCTACAACGTACTTGAGACATCTCTGTGATTTGTTCAAAATAACGTCGCTTGAGCGAAAGTATGTTGACATCGATGAAACGTTATATGCTTTGTTAGAGTACAACGTTTTTTTCCTATACATTACATCAACGTTGGCTAACGTTAATGTTCACAAACATTTCATTTATAACGTCTTTGAGACGTCTTTGTGACTTCGTCAAAGTAACGTCGCTTGAACGAAAATATGTTGACATCGATGAAACGTTAAATAGGTACTTTTTTGATTACAACGTTGTTTTCTTATACATATAATTAACGTTAGCTAACGTTAATGTTCACAAACATTTCACTTATAACGTCATTGAGACATCTTTGTGACTTCGTCAAAGTAACATCGCTTGAAGGAAAGTATGTTAACATCGATGAAACGTTAAATGGTTTGTTTGATTACAACGTTGTTTTCTTATAGGTACATATAATTAACGTTGGCTAACGTTGATGTTCACAAACATTTCACTTGTAACGTCTTTGAGACATATTTGTGACTTGGTCAAAATAACGTCGCTTACCTAAAGTGTGTTGACATCAATGAGACGTTAATGCTATGTTTGGTTACAACGTTGTTTTTTTACACACTAAATTAACGTTGGCTAACGTTAATGTAACATCTCTTGCTTAGTGGGAGGAGGGCGCTCAGAACGGTCCCCAGTATGACGCCATCCTCTGATATTAATTACCTCATGGCAAAGATTTTATCATCCCTCTGGAGTCGCCCTATTTTCGGCTATTCCTTTCAGCACCTTTAAAGCAGTTTGTTCCCCGTCTCTGTACGTGGTATGGACTTTTTTTTAATCAATAACCAATTTAGTAAATTTTATGAATGGAGGAGGACTATTCCACCAAAACCGAATTCAAAATCATTCTTAAAACTTCCCCTCCCCGTCGATCACGATTTCAACATTTATGACTTTTCTTTGACTTCTTCTGTACCTTTTGATACTTCCTAGAAAAATAATAATACATATAATAAACATCTTTTTTTTTCAATTTCCCTTCTAACACATTCTCCCTTACCTTTACTGCCTTATACTACTCGTAGGGTTCGTTTCTTTTCTTACTAGTTATCTATACCATTCTACCTTTACTCCTCCACTTTTAGCTTCTCCTTCCAGCATGTTCTTTCTTGTTGTTCGCTCCTACTACTCCCCCATACAACTTTTCGAAATTAAATCACAACTTATTTATATCATTTGTGCCAAATTGTTTTCCTCCTTTATTATTACGATATCTATGATCGATTTTTCATTTCTCGTGTACTGAAGAATGTTCTCTATATTTTCCTGTTCTCTACCATCTTCCGTATTTATCGTATCCCCTTGCTGCCTCTTGATTCAACTTCATTCTAAATTCTTTTCGTCCATTAGCCGTTTGTATCCCATGGTTGTCCGTCTTCGTGTATTTCTCTATGCTCCCATTTTATTCATAAGTTCCTGTCAGGTCAGGTCTCCCAATACTGTTGTTTTTAAGTTTATTCATCTTATCCTCAGCTTGTATCACGTTCCTTTGAACCTCCATTTTCCATTTACATAAGAGCGCGTCTAAGCTTCCGGATTTCACACCATGGATGGCGCTAACGATATACTTACAACAGAGTTAGTAGATTAATAGAGTACCGCAAGCCTTTGACGCGACAAATGCCGCCATGGCGGCCATTTTTAGTCCATATACATAAAATATACTTACGAAGTGCGTAATTTTTAATAAAATGCCGTGTTGTTGTGCCGTTAAGTGTATTTGTTTTATTATATTCCGAAAAATTTAGTCAAAACATCATCTACTTTACTGAGCGTGCAGTGAGTGAAGCGCGGAAAGGACTAAAAATGATGGCGGAGGTTGCGGTACTCTACTTACAAGTCTAAAGTTGTGTTTTGTTCATAAGTGGGACACCTGCAACAAAAACCGGTCATAATACCAACTTCCCAACGCAAAAGCATTTTTTTTAAACGGGAGATATTGAATTTTGTGCCAAATAGACAACATTTGCTTGAGGCAACATGTACGCTATTTCGACAAAGGCTCGACATCTCCAGTTCTGATCTTATTCGGCTGATAGGTAACTTTTAGGAGGTGCTGGAGACCGTGTCATCTAATAGTACGGTTTTCGTTCGTACACACCGATGACTCCCAAGTATGTCACGATGAAATGTATAAGAGACCAGTAATCAAAAACAAAACCGGAACAATATGCTTGCGTAGCTTTTTCGTGGAGGCTATGGCGAATATAGATGCGATACTTCCCCGCAAACACATTTATATATAAAATACATACAAATTATGTAACAGCTTCTTAGAATTACATAAAACTGGAAGATAAATAAGAGATAGTGAATGTCAGGATGTCAGCAATTTGACATACAATATACATTATATGTAAATTCTTTTATATCTGTAGCACATGAATTTATATACGGTTTATGTATAATATATATATTATATGAATTTCTGTATACAGAATATCCGTAAGTTTCGATACTATTATGTAAAATATACGTAATTGTGTGACATACGGTTTAATAACTTTATTAAAGAACACTTACATACTTGATATATAAAAAAAGCATATGTAGGGGTATTTACTTCAATCTTATATTATGTTGTATGTATATTTTATATGTGTCTTTGTTGGGTACATATTTATCGAAAATTACATTTCCGTGTTTAATTGGGACGAAAATTTTCCTGTTCGAAAAATTGATTTATCATGTGACATTGTACGTCTAAATGGCTTATTTACCAAACAGTCGGTAGCTCAGGTAGTTTGAATGGTTGTTGGCTAACTTATAAATGGGCGACCGACGTTCGAGTCCCACTTGAAGCAAAGTGTTTTTTCAGCATTACCGATTTCCTCCGAGTCTACACGAAAAGAAGGAGGCACCGTGGTGCATGGGTCCCTGTAGGGTCTGCGCACTGGGAAAGAGACCCTCGGAGCAGTTGGGGCTCTCGGTGCCGTAGTTTTCCACCACATCCCAATATTTTTATATTCAGGTATGTTTTAAGTGAAACATATATAAGACATTTCAAATATTGACATATGAAACATTTATAAGAACACATTTCTGCTACATCAATACATTACTCTCTGATATGTTTCAAGAAACGTGTACAAAACGTTTCGATGTAACGTTTTTGAGTTGTTTCAAAAGTAGGTTTCTGAAGGCGGACATTAAACATCTATGTTATGTGTGTGATACGTTTCTGTCACTGTTTCAAAAATGTATCATGTTTGAGAGATACGTTTCTAAAATGTTTCAGAAACGTTTTTTTTGCATTGTGGGCGGATTCCGTGTCCTAGACGAGCACTCCTTGGTTTTTATTTCAGCGAACCCCTATTTCGGGTCCAGTCGATTTTCCTCGTGATGATATTTTTTTACCACCCATTCAGTGGTCTATTAGTTCAGTGTGTTACACCTGGTAACTTACCCAATATTTTGTACATACTATGTACACTGCGTGGGCTTTGAAAGAGAAAAGCGATGGCTAAGATACGCCCTATCACTGTTAGTGAATTATTTTATGATAAGGCAGCTCATGTAACTAAGACACTTGTCCCATCTGGAAAAAGGATTTTTACACTCGAATTGTTTAACTTCTGGTGTGGAAGAAATACAAGATGTGAAAGAGATCACACTGAGCTCTTCGTAGTTGTATGGCTTGGTAAAAAGAAGTACTTACTTCAACTGCTCATTGTGGTATATACCAATGCCTATCGTATTCCGTGGACAAGGAAGGTATTTGACTACTTTCTTCAGACTATACACGATCTAAAACTCCTTTAGGGAAGATCTACAGGATTAGATAGGCATTTAGAAAAAGGAATAGGTCAGGGTAAGGAATTTGAAGGATTCGTACATTGTAATACTAAAAACAGAACAAGAAATTACGGGACATAGTGCTGTGGACTATGAGAACTTGTGTAGAAACTTGATAAGGATAGTGTACACTGTACACACTTACAAAAACTTCAAGAGTTTGCTCAAACCCTGGGTACAAGTAGAGGAATTAGTTGGTAAGGTGATATACTTTCTGTATGAAGGGTTAGAACGGGTTGTAAGGATTAAGTGGGTGCCATTCCCATTTAAAATACATAATTGTCTCAAGTTAACATTATATTCGCCCACGCTATTTCGGCAAAGGCTTGACATCTCCATTCCTAGAGGGTTAATAAAAAACCTTGTAACCACCATTTAACGATTGATTCGATTGGTAGGGCCTCAAATTAAATCCCAAAATGACCTTTTGTTAATTCTACCAAGTGTTGGCGACTTAAAAATTTCTAAAACGTGTAGTTGTCAAACCGTAATCAAAGATAATATTCGATTCCATAAATTCTGTTTGTTTAACCTTCAAACGAAAAAATTGATAATTATCACAAAAACAAGCTGACAATGACTCAATTATTTGGACAAAGTAAACAGTTTCTCAATTTTTTATCAGGAAATTAATGTCTAAATTGATGACCTTTAAAATATGATAATAATTCGATTAATTTCCTTATAAACCGATTTCGGAGCTTTTCATTAGCTGACTTGTAGCTGTTGATACCATCAAAACTGGGTAAGTTCTTATAATTTTTTTTCCAGCGTCAATTGAAAAAATTTTTTACACTGTAATAGGTCACAATGAAAATATTAACGAAGTTACTGCTTCTAATTATTGTAATCGCGATAGTGCAATCGAAGGATTGCAACTATCAAGTTTGGAAAGCAATATCGTGTGAGAATATCAATTCGTTGGAACAACTGAAAAAGGGCATCCAAGAATGTATAGAACATGATAAAGTACAAATGGAAAATTTTGTTGGTTTGGAGTTCCAAAGGAGTGACATTAATTTTCTTCAGCCCCAAGCGTTTGAAGGTTTTGAGCATGTCAAGGAAATGAAGTTCCTTTTCAGTAATATTACGAATGTACCTGACGGCAGCTTTAAAAATTTTAAAAATCTAGAGAAATTTGAAATTCATTATAGTACCGTGGATAACATTGAAGATAAGGCATTCACAAACCTGTTCAATTTGAAAAAGTTTCAATTTTACGAAACTAAAGTAAAACGGTTTCCCAAGGGATCGTTTGTAGATATGCATGCCTTAGCTGAGGTCGACTTTCACAATAATGACTTGGAAGAAATTGAAGAAGGCGCTTTTGATAATTCTCCGAATTTAGTTGAGTTGACTATTTTTCACAACAAACTTAGAAGTCTTCCCAAGGATATTTTTAGAAAATCACCGCTACTGGAAACGATTAATATCTGCGAAAATTCTATTGACCACTTAGATGAAGGTACCTTTAAAGGTCTAACAAAGTTAAAAACGCTACATTTGGATAATAATCTCCTGACGACCTTACCTCCACAACTCTTTAATGGTCTGAACGCTTTAACAGATTTGAACCTGCAACGCAATGGTATTAAAGATCTTACCGACGGTATATTTGTACACTTGAACAATTTGGAAACCATCGACCTCTCTAAAAACCAGTTGACGGAATTACATAATATATTCGAAGGACTAACGAAGCTGAACCAAATAAATCTGTCCGGTAACCGGTTATCATCAATTCCAGATGGTGTTTTCTCTGGTACTTCACTCTCATACCTGGACCTTTCATCAAATCAAATTGAAAATATCTCACCAGGTGCACTCAAAGGCCTACATCTGTTAAAAGGAATTACATTGGAATCCAACAACTTGACTGAAATTGCAGATACGTCCTTTGGCGATTTGAAGCAGCTTTCAATCCTCAGCCTCAGGAACAATAAACTAGAGTCACTTCCTGTCGGAATTTTTAGTGAAAATACCGCATTGGAATATCTGTATCTAAGTAACAACGAAATAAGTAAATTGGAAAATGGAATTTTCGATAAACTGGCGAGGTTAACTCGCTTACATTTGGATAACAATAGAATTACGGATTTGGAATCCGGAATTTTTAAGAACTTGAATAAAGTGCACTCGTTTGATATTCGCTATAATAAGTTAAAAGCAATTTATGCGCAAACGTTTGCTGGATTAAGATCCTTAACATTGCTTACTGTATCGAAGAATCCAATTAGAAGCATTGACTGCGATGCTTTTAAAGCATTCCCATTTTTGGAATATCTCTCCATAGCGGACATCGAAGTGGAAGATCTTCCCCCTCATTGCTCTTCGAGTTTGAAAAGGTTACATAGCCTCACAATCAAAAACTCAAAATTTAAACAGTTGAAGAAAGGGACTTTCATGGGAATGGGAAAATTGAGGAATCTATACTTGACAGAAAGCCACATTAGTTTCATAGAACCTGGTGCTTTTGACGGACTGGCCGACTTGTATGCTTTATCTTTGTATCAAAACAATTTATCAGAAATAGTGAAGGATATGTTTATCGGATTAGAAAAGCTTGATTGGCTGACTTTGACTAAAAATAGTATTTCGTCAATCGACCCCACAACCTTTGAACTGTTTCCAAATTTACGTTACCTCTATTTGGGATCAAACAAACTAAACAATTTGAAGGGTACAGAATTTACCAAATTACCAAAATTGTCCTACATAGACTTGTCGAACAACGATATTATGAGCTTACCGTCCGAGATTTTTATGTCATCAACATTTTTAACTCACCTACTTCTCAATTCGAATAATTTGAAAACATTAGAAAAGGGATCCATACCAGCAGCACCTAAATTGGTATATCTATACCTACAAAAAAGCAATATTAATGAAATTAAACCGGGCACTTTTGAGAATTTTAAATCTCTCCTCAATTTGGATCTGTCCAACAACACTTTGAAACATATCAGTGCCGAAATGTTCCAAGGACTCACAGTGATGCACTCAATTGGGCTTGAACATAACGAAATCAGGGATTTGAATCCCGATGTATTTGACAATTTTCCCCAATTGAAACGTGTACGTTTGGAAGGTAATAAGTTGGACGTCAGAATTATGGAGATTATGAAGGGGAAGTATCCGGAACTGGATTAGTTATTATGGAATAGGTTATTGTTAACTGTTTGTTATTTGATGATGTATTAAATGTATTAAAAACAACTAAATTTAAAGACTTACAATTTTGGTGTCCAAGATTTGAAATTTTAACTGGATTCCTTTCACTCTTTCCTCTCCTTCGCTCTCTTTCAGTCAACATTTTTATTTGCTAGTAATCTGTTCGTCCGATGTCTTTTTACATCTTCCTCTCTCTTTATCCACCCACTACATCCCCCCCTCTACCATGGGGGAGCCCCCCGCGGATTTCTCGCTCTCATTTTCCCATGACCATTATTTCTGTCTTCGTTAAAATAACTTCCATCCCGTTTTTTACCAAGGCTTTGCTACAATTTTAAGTGCACTTATCCAGTCACTTTTTCATCGGTCATCGGCGCATACGAACTTTCCAATTATTATCATTGGCTTTAGTTTTCTCTAACCCAATATCACCCCCTTCGCATTTCTTTTGTTGTTGTTTCCACCACCAATATCAGCAGAACTCTCCCCAGTGTGACGCTATCCTCTGATATTTATTATCTCATGGCAAATTTTCTATCGTCCCTGGAGTCGCTCTATTTTCGACTATTCGTTTCAGCATTTTTAAAGCAGTTTGTCCCCCGTCTCTGTAGTTACGTGGTAGGGACTTGTTCACTCAAACCGAATTAAAAATCATTCTTAAGACTTCCCCTCCACATCGATCACGATTTTCTTCAACATTTATGACTTTTCTTTGACTTCTTCTGTACCTTTTGAGAAATAATTTTTTTCAATTTCCCTTCTAACACATTCTCAAGTTTCTCCCTTACCTTTACTGCCTTATACTCCTCGTAGGGTTGGTTTCTTTTCTTGCTAGTTATCTATACCATTCTACCTTTACTCCTCCACTTTTAGCTTCTCTTTCCAGCACGTTCTTTCTTGTTGTTCGCTCCTACTACCCCCCCATACATTATTTATATCATTTGTGCCAAATTGTTTTCCTCCTTTATTATTACGATATCTATGATCAATTTTTCATTTCTCGTGTACTGAAGAATGTTCTCTATATTTTCCTGTTCTCTACCGTCTTCCGTATTTATCGTATCCCCTGCTACCTCTTGATTCAATTTCATTCTAAATTCTTTTCATCCATTAGCCGTTTGTATCCCTTCTCCGTCTCCGTGTCTTTTTCTATGCTCCCATTTTATTTATAAGTTCCTGGATCATCCATTGTCAGGTCAGGTCTCCCAATACTGTTGTTTTTAAGTTTATTCATCTTATCCTCAGCTTGTATTACGTTCCTTTGAACCTCCATTTTCCATTTACATAGGAGCGCGTTTAAGCTTCCGCATTTCACACCATGGATGGCGCTAACGATACACCTAGTTACAAGTCTAAAGTTGTGTTTTGTTCATAAGTGGGACACCTGCAACAAAAACCAGCCATAATACCAACTTCCCTACGCAAAAGCATTTTTTCTAACGGGAGAAATTGAATTTTGTGCGAAATAGACAACATTTGCTTGAGGCAACATGTACGCTATTTCGGCAAAGGATCGACATCTCCAGTTCTGATCTTATTCGGCTGATAGGTAACGTTTAGGAGGTGCTGGAGACCGTCTCATCTAATAGTACCGTTTTCGTTCGTACACACCGATGACTTCCATGTATGTCACGATGAAATGTATAAGAGACCATAGTAATAAAAAACCAGAACAATTTGCTAGCGTAGCTTTTTCGTGGAGGCTATGGTGAATATAGATGGGATACTTGGAACAGATACTATCATCCTTTTGATAGTAAATATGATAATATTCGGTTCTATAAATTTTGTTTGTGCGACTGTCAAAAAAATAATTTCCAAGAAAAACCAAGTTATTAGAAAAAAGTGTTTTGCTTAATTCCATTATCTCTCATAAACAGATGTCACAACTTGTCCTAATTAATTAACAGACTTCGTAGTTGTTGAAAAGTAATCTGTACGATACCATCAAAAGTGGGTAAGTTCTTATAGCTTTTTGCTCAACTTCAATTGAAAAATAATTTAGACTGTAACAGCTCATCACAATGACAACAGTAGAATCGAAATTCGACTATCAATCTTGGAATGTAATATCGTGTGAAAATATCTGTTCAATGGAGCAACTGAAAAAGGGCATTCAAGATTGTATAGAACAAGATAAAGTGCAAAGGGAAAATTTTATTGGTTTGCAGCTCGAAAAGAGTGACATTCATTTTCTTCA
The DNA here is from genome assembly GCA_036250285.1 of Pyrocoelia pectoralis. Lineage (NCBI taxonomy): Eukaryota > Metazoa > Arthropoda > Insecta > Coleoptera > Lampyridae > Pyrocoelia > Pyrocoelia pectoralis. Next base: position 27,356,518 of record CM070083.1, read on the forward strand.
GCCCCAAACGTTTGAAGGTTGCGAGCACGTGAGGGAAATAAAGTTCTTTTCCAGTAATATTACGAATATACTTGAGGGAAGCTTTAAAAATTTGAAAAACCTCGAGGAATTTCTGATTGGTTATAGTACCGTGGATAACATTGAAGATAAGGCATTCATGAATATGTTTAATTTGAAAAAGTTACTATTTTACGTAACTAAAGTAAAACGGTTTCCCAAGGGAGCATTCGTAGATATGCATGCTTTAACTGAGGTCAACTTTCAAAATAATGATTTGGAAGAAATTGAAGAAGGCGCTTTTGACAACTCCCCGAATTTAGTTCAGTTGCTTATTTATGAGAACAAACTGAGAAGTCTTCCCAAGGATATTTTTAGAAAATTGGCACTACTGAAAACGATTAATATCAGTGAAAATTCTATCGAAGACTTAGATGAAGGTACTTTTAAAGGGCTTACAAACTTAAAAACGCTACTTTTGCAAAATAATCTCCTGACGACCTTACCTCCACAACTCTTTAATGGTCTAAAGACTTTAACCGATTTGAACCTTCAACACAATGCTATTAAAGATCTGACCAGAGGTATATTTGCACACTTGAATAGTTTAGAAACCATCGATCTCTCTAAAAATCAGTTGAAGGAATTAGATAATATATTTGAAGGACCAACGAAGCTGTACCAAATAAATCTGTCCGGTAACCAGTTATCATCGATTCCAGATGGTGTTTTCTCTGGTACTTCACTATCATACCTGGACCTTGCGTCAAACCAAATTGAAAAAATTTCACCAGGTGCGTTCAAAGGCCTACATCAGTTAAAAGAAATTTCATTGGAATCCAATAATTTAACTGAAATTGTAGCTACGTCCTTTGACGATTTAAAACAACTTTATAGCCTCAACCTCAGCAAAAATAAGCTAAGGGCACTTCCTATGGTAGTTGCTGGTGTACACTAAATTATACGGCGATTAATGATTAAGACATTTCCTTTTGCCGAGTTGATCTTTAGGACGAAAAGAATGATTTAAGAAGGGGAGCCATTAATTTTTCAATTGGGGGCGGGGGGTGGGGGTCCTGTCTAACTCGTAGCTGCAACGTCAATTTTGGTGTCATTTTCAAATAAATCAAATATGTAGAATTCATTTCTGATATTTAATTTGCAATATTTTTCACAGAAACAGTCAAAAAATTCAAAAAAAATCAACATTTTCCAATTTTTTGTACAAAATCGGCCATATCTATTATATTTGAATTGATAATAAAATAAGAATCACTTATTTAGAAAGCCTATTTAATCATCTTATTAAAAAGTACCCACATGACATGATGTATTGGTTTGAGTAATATGGACAAAAAAAAATTCTCGTCACAGTATCAAGAACACTATATTGCTTTCGACCACAAACTCATCTGACAGGAAAAGATGGTGCAGTTAAGATAGAGCAGGCGTGTCTAAATAATGTCTGTTATTGATAAGGCCGCAGGTAGTAATAAAATAAACTATAACGCCTTATTTTTAAATTTTTTAATAATTAAATTTAAAAAATCAAAATAAACGAGGTACATTAGTCTGGAATATCGTCTTCCACGTCGGCGTCGTCTAAGAGTGCCCGCTGTCTATTACACTGTAAGAATTGAAATAAGGATAAATGCCAAAGATAATAAATTATTAAAGAACCCATTCAAATATGTAAGTAATTCGTGAACCATAAAAATCGTACCTCGAATTATCGCAGTTCTCTCTGCAGTTACATAGCTGCGTGCATTGCGACTCTTTTCGATGAATAATGTCTTTATTATTTGCTTCAGTAGGTAAACACACATAGAATTAATTATGAACAAGACAAGTGAAACAAATAATCTCAAGGCGCAGTTCAAAAGAAAAGAAATCTTTTGCTCTTCCACTGAACCTTGGCGAAAAAGGAAAGCATTCACATAATTATTGTGCGACGTAACGCAAAGTAACGCAATAGAACTGACACAAAGGAAGTAGATAAAACGGTTAGAAAAAAGATTATAGACAATCATTAGATTAATTAATACATTGTTGGGACAGTAACATTCGGTACAATTTGTATTTAAAGGTAGTGATCGTGTGATATGATTTTATGAATTCTGGCAAACTGTTGTACATAGTCGGAAGTTGATAGGCAAATCCACGTTTATACAAAGAAGTTGTATGAATATGAATAGAGATTAATCCTCTGTCCCCTGCAACCTTCCTTACAGGAACACTTGGTTAACTGGTTAACTGACTGACAGATTCCCAGATATAGGCCTGGGTAAGTGGGTAGTCTATGTCCGCTTCCACACTTCTCCTGTGTCAGTTCATTCCCAGTCCGCCTTCGAGACAATGATTCAAAGGGTTGCTCCCATATATGGCCTGCCTGATAAGATGTCCGCATGATGTGCATCTTGAGAGCATCTTTTGTTGGAGGAATATTCTGCAGAGACCTATTTTTAGATGCGAATAAGAATTTTCTTGCATCGTTAACACTAATGATGTCAACGTCTCCACAGTAAAGCCGCACCGCATATTTTTCTAATGTATTAAATACATTCTGGACCAGTTCTTCTAGTGGGTTAGATAAGGCTTTGAAAGCAACAGTAACCTCGGGATATCGCTGCCAAGTATTCCACGTTAACGTTTTGCCCTTAGAATGAAACGTTGAAACAATATCACACGGTAACACCTCAATAGAAACTGACTTCGCGCGCCGCGCAGTCGGCAGTGCGCGCAAGTAGGTACAAGCGCATAGGCGGGGGACGCAAGCGAGAAAGAGAGGGAGCGATATGCGCGGCATGCAAGCGGGCGATGACCTTGACCGAAGCTTAGTGAGCCGTTCGGAACATCGGAACCGGCACATCTAACTTTAATTAAATTATCGTGGCAAAAACATTGCAACCCTTTCAAGGCAAAAGTGAATATTTTTATTAATTTTCTTTTTCTTTCGAGTTTTTTATATTAAATACTATTAAATATTATTTCATAAATGGATTCTACGTTTCGAGTTTAGTCGAAAATGATACTAAACTTAATTTTGTAACCTAAAAAAGCGCTTATTAACAAAAGACCTCCCCCTCACCCCCCACATCAAAAATTTGGATGGCTCTCCTTCGTAAAATGATCTAAGGGTTCTAACTATTCACTCTGCCAATGGAAACCTTTTAATCATCAAACGCCGTATATTGCAATTTTTTGTCGTGTACAGATGCCACTATGGGAATATTTGATGAAAATACCGCTTTGGAAGATCTGTATCTAAGTAACAACGAAATGAGTAAACTGGAAAATGGAATTTTCGATAATCTGGTCAATTTAACTCGCTTGGATTTGGATAATAATAGAATTACGGATTTGGAACCGGGAATTTTTAAAAATTTGAATAAAGTGGAGTCATTTGGTATTCTCTGTAATAAATTAAAAGGTATTTCTGCGCAAATGTTTGATGGATTAAGCGCCTTAACGTATCTAAGTATATCGAAGGACCCCATTGTTAGCATTGACCGCGATGCTTTCAAAGCTTTACCATCTTTGAGACGTTTGTGCTTAGAGGACATCGACGTGGAAGATTTTCTCCCAAAATGCTCTTCGAGTTTGAAAAATGTATATAGTCTCACATTCAGAAACTCAACACTGAAGCAGTTGAAGAAAGGGATGTTCGCAGAAATGAAACAGTTGAGGTTGTTACACTTAGAAGAAAACCACATTCGTTTTATAGAACCTGGTGCTTTTGACGGACTGGACGATTTGGAAGGTTTATCCCTACATCAAAATAATTTATCAAAAATAGTGAGGGACACGTTTACCGGTTTACAAAAACTTGAATGGCTGATTTTGAGTGAAAATAGAATTACGTCAATCGGCCCCACAACCTTTGAACTACTTCCAAATTTACGTTACCTCTATTTGGGATCAAACAAGCTGACCAAGTTTAAAGGGAACACATTTATCAAGACACCAAACTTGCTCTTTATAGACTTGTCGAACAACAATATTAAGAGTTTACCCTACGACATTTTTAAGTCATTAACATATTTATATCACCTAAATCTCAATTCAAATAATTTCAAAAAATTAAAAAAGGGATCGATACCCGCTGTGTACAAATTGAATGATCTAAATCTGAATCAAAACAATATTAATGAAATTGAACCGGGCACTTTCGAGGATTTTGAATATCTCGTAGATTTGGATCTCTCCAACAATACTTTGAAGCATGTCAATGCCGAAATGTTCCAAGGACTCACACGTATCTACTCAATTAACCTTGAATATAACGAAATCAGCGATTTGAATCCAGATGTATTTGACAATTTTCCCACTTTGAAACGTGTCAGCTTGGAGGGCAATAGATTGGATTCCAAAATTATGGAGGTCATGCAGGAGAAGCTCTGAGCATTAGAATGGAGAAAGGGTGGAAGCCCCACACTACCTCTAGGCAATTAGAACCAAGCCAAGTAAAAAAACAAAAAAAAAAAAGGTTGGATTCCAGAATTATGGAGGATTGTTTGTTTTGGAATAGGTAATTGTTAACTGTTTTTAATTTTATGATTATTGCTGTACACATGCACGGTACCTTTAAAGCAACCAATTTATGTATTATTAGAAACCATTAAAGTAAAAGATTTACTGAAGGCCTTTACCTTTAGATGTCCAAAATTTAAAATTTGGCTGGAACCATTCTCATGAACTTCCAATCTTCCGCCCCTCTCGAATGCTATCACCTTCGTCCTCTTCTAGTCAAAATTTCCTCTCCCTTTATTCTTCCACAACAGCCCTGCCACTCTGGGAAGCCCTTTTCGCTTTAACAACGTTCTTTCGATCATCTTTTCTATCTATTCCACTTTCAATTCCTTTGTGATATCTTCGCTTCCTTTTTTATACTTTGTACAGTTTCAGTTCTCTCACTTCTCTTTTATAAATGAAGGAGATGCATCCTGTTAGTCGCACTACTTCTGTTCATAATGGATAGTTAATTTTTCCCACGTGTTGTCCCAATCGATCTTAAGTATCTAATTTTATCTCATGGATTTCTTGTTCTGATTTTCCGATGACAATTATTTCTGTCGTCGTTATAATGACTTCTATCCCGTATTTTACCAATGCTTTGCTACAATTTTAAATGTACTCATCCAGACACTTTTCCATGGGTGATCGGCGTACACGAACTATCTAATTATTAGGGTTTACAATACCGGACGAAATTTTCAATACCGGTTTTCGGTATTCAATCAAGTGAATCCCGGGATCCCGGTATTGACTTTTTTTATTAATCCAAAATATTTTCCGCTAAAATAAAATTAAATTAATATCGAAATAACGGTATTTACGCATGAATACCGGTGTTAAATACCGCATCAATTTTGTCCGGGATCCCGGTTTTCGAAATCCCGGAATCGCTCTTCTAATTATCATTGGGTTCAATTTTCTCTAACTCAATACTACCTCTTCGCTTCTGTTTTCATTTCTTTTGTTGTCTTGTCCACCACCAATATCAACAGGAAGGGACTCAGGATGCTTCCCGGTCAGACGACGTCCTCTGATATAAATTATCTCATTTTGTGTTTCCCACTTTCCTGAAGCCGGCCCATTTTCGACGATCCCTTTCAGCATGTTTAAAGCGGGATGTTTCCCGGCTCCCTCTCAGCAAACACACATATAAAATATACATACAACATATATAAGATTGAAGTAAATACCCCTACGTATGCTTTCTTATATATCAAGTATGTAAGTGTTCTTTAATAAATTTATATCAACCGTATGTCACAGATTACGTATATTAATAATTGTATAGAAACTTACGGATATTCTGTATACAGAAATTCATATAATATATCTATATGTATCTATTATATGAATTTCTGTATACAGTATATCCGTAAGTTTATATACTATTATGTAAAATATACGTAATCTTTGACATACGGTTTATATAACTTTATTAAATATACTTACATACTTGATATATAAAAAATCATATGTAGGGGTATTTACTTCAATTTATATATGTTGTATGTATATTTTATATGTGTGTTTGCTGGGATAAATGTCTTAGTCAAAATAATATTGTCCTAACGCTATTTCAGCAAAGGCTTGAGATCTTGATTCCTCTTCCTATCCGGCTGCTGACACTTAGGAAGGTGTTGCAGACCGCGCCATCAAATAGAAAGTATGGTTTTCGTTGGTACACACCGATGACTACAAAAACTCTTTTTTTAATTCTACCAAGTGTTGAGAGACCTAAAAATTTCTAAAACGTGTAATTGTTAAAGCGTAATCAAAGATAATATCGTCGCCCAGATGTCAAAACCTCGTATCTCAAAATTTACTGATTTTGAGTTATGAGTTTTATTGTCACTACGAATTCATATTCTATCGATTTCAAAACCTAGTAACTTGATAGCGTAACAACAAGCATGCGCTACGCTAAATTTTTTAAGATACGAGTTTTTATATGATAAGTTTTTTTTCATTTCCTGAAAATTGTGGTTTTTGAGATACAAGGTTTTGACATCTGAGCGACGGTATTCGATTCTATAAATTCTATTTGTGTGACTTTCAAACGAAAGAATTTAATAATTATCAAAAAGCCAAGCTGATAATTTTATTATTTGGACAATTTAAACAGTTTCTCAATTTGTTTTCAGAAAATGTATGTACATGTTTAATTAGTGACCTTTAAAATATGATAATAAAAAGTTATCTCTCATTAACCGATTTCGGAACATTTAATTAGCCGACTGGTAGCTATTGAAAAGTATTCTGTATAATACGATCTAAGCTGGGTAAGTTCTCATAATTTTTTTCTCAGCTACAACTACAAAATAATTTTACACTGTAATAGGTCCCAATGAAACCATTAACGAAGTTACTGCTTCTAATTGTATTCGCGACAGTGCAATCGAAGGATTGCAACTATCGATTTTTGAAAGCAATATCATGTGAGAATATCAGTTCATTGGAACAAATGAAAAAGGGAATCCAAGAATGTATAGAACATGATAAAGTGCAAATGGAAGATTTCATTGGTTTGGAGTTCCAAAGGAGTGACATTAATTTTCTTCAGCCCCAAGCGTTTGAAGGTTTTGAGCATGTGAAGGTAATAAAGTTCCTTTTCAGTAATATTACGAATATACCTGAGGGAAGCTTTAAAAATTTAAAAAATCTAGAAGAATTTCAAATTCGTTATAGTACCGTGGATAACATTGAAGATACGGTATTCACAAATATGTTCCATTTGAAAAAGTTTCAATTTTACGGAACTAAAGTAAAACGGTTTCCCAAGGAATCGTTTGTAGATATGGATGCCTTAGCTGAGGTCGACTTTCACAATAATGATTTGGAAGAAATTGAAGAGGGCGCTTTTGATAATTCTCCGAATTTAGTTGAGTTGACTATTTTTGACAACAAACTTAGAAGTCTTCCCAAGGGAATTTTTAGAAAATCACCGCTACTGGAAACGATTAATATCGGCCAAAATTCTATTGAACACTTAGACGAAGATACCTTTGAAGGGCTTACAAAATTAAAAACGCTACTTTTGCAAAATAATCTCCTGACGACTTTATCCCCACAACTCTTTAATGATTTAAACGCTTTAACCGATTTGAACCTTCAACACAATGCAATTAAATATCTTACCGATGGTATATTTACACACTTGAACAATTTGGAAACCATTGACCTCTCTAAAAACCAGTTGACGGAATTACATAACATATTCGAAGGATTAACGAAGCTGAACCGAATTAATCTATCCGGTAACCGGTTATCATCAATTCCAGATGGTGTATTCGCTGGTACTTCACTATCACACCTGGACCTTTCATCAAACCAAATTGAAAAAATCTCACCAGGTGCACTCAAGGGCCTACATCTGTTAGAAGAAATTACATTGGAATCCAACAACTTGACAGAAATTGCAGATACGTCCTTTGGCGATTTAAAGCAGCTTTCAATCCTCAGCCTCAGCAACAATAAACTAGAGTCACTTCCTGTCGGAATTTTTAGTGAAAATACCGCATTGGAATATCTGTTTCTAAGTAACAACGAAATAAGTAAATTGGAAAATGGAATTTTCGATCAACTGGTCAATTTAAATCGCTTGGATTTGGATGACAATAGAATAACGGATTTGGAATCCGGAATTTTTAAGAATTTGAATAAAGTGCACTTGTTTGATATTCGCTATAATAAGTTAAAAGCAATTTCTGCGCAAACGTTTAATGGATTAAGCTCCGTAAGGTTTCTTACTGTATCGAAGAATCCAATTAGAAGCATTGACTGCGATGCTTTCAAAGCATTTCCATCTTTGGAATATCTCTACGTAGAGGACATCGAAGTGGAATATTTTCCTCCTCATTGCCCTTCGAGTTTGAAAAATTTAGAAACCCTCACAGTCAAAAACTTAAAATGGAAACAGTTGAAGAAAGGCAATTTCGTAGGAATGGAAAAGTTGAGGAATCTATTCTTGAGCGAAAACCACATTAGTGTTATAGAACCGGGTGCTTTTGATGGACTTGCCAATTTGATTGATTTATCTCTCCATCAAAATAATTTATCGGAAATAGAGAGGGACATGTTTATCGGTTTAGAAAAGCTTGATTGGCTGAGTTTGAGTGAAAATAATATTTCGTCAATCGACCCCACTACCTTTGAACTGATTCCAAATTTACGTTACCTCTATTTGAGATCAAACAAGCTAAACAATTTGAAGGGTAACGAATTTACCAAATTACCAATCTTGTCCCATATAGACTTGTCGAACAACGATATTACGAGCTTATTATTATTATTCTCTCTGGGGGTGGTCCCGATAGGTTCCCGCACTGCGACCTTTTGGTCTATTGTGCTCCCCGGTGTTGTCTACCCTTCAAGAATACCTGTGTCTTTCACAAAGTCCAGGATTTTAGTAGGGCGAATCTTCGTTACTTCCTCTTGTGTAATTTTTTCATTTCCAAGTAGGAGTTCCCTTGCCTTTATGAATGCCTCACATTGGCAAATGACGTGATGGGGCGTTTCATCTGCCTCACCACAACCCCTGCATGTCGGGCTTTCGGTCAGTCCCATGTTGTGCAGGTGTTTGTTCATGCGACAGTGGCCAGTGACCATTTCTGCCGCAAGTTTTATCTTCGTCCTGCTTAACTTTAAGATGGACGTAGTTAGGTCCCCGTTTGGGGTTTCCAGGAAGATCTTGGAATGACTCTGTCCTGGGATTTTCGACCAATGTCTGCAATGCTCTTTCGTGAGTATTGCTTGAATCTCCTTTTTGACTGTGTTATAAGTAATCCCACAAGCCGGTTCGGGTCCTATGAATGGTTTTGCGCTTGCCATTCTCGCAAGCTCGTCAGCAACCTGGTTACCTGCGATTCCCGCATGCCCAGGTGCCCACACTAGTGTGACTGAGTTGCACTTACCTAGTGCGTTTAGCATTTGTGTGCATTCAAGGACTAGCCCTGAATTTACCACATATGAGTCTATTGCTGCAATCGCTGCCTTGCTGTCTGTCACTATAAAGATTTCCCTTTTAATAAGGTTCTCTTTTAATAGTTGAGCAACCGCCGTCAGGATTGCATATACCTCGGCTTGGAATACGGTCGCTTGTTATCCTAGGCTTACAGAAATTCTGCAGCCCCGTCCATTGCTCCCGTATACTCCAGAGCCAGTGCCCTTTGTGGTTTTCGAGCCGTCTGTGTAATACACGATTCCATTCAGCTTCGCTTTACTGGAATTGCTCTCCCAGTCGTGCCGAGTGGGGATTGTTGTCTTAAACAGTTTGATGGGACAAACTGTTTTGGGTATCCTCTCAGTATTCATACTAAGGGTTTTGTCTTTGGAGATTTCGTCAAAGATGAGCGAGTGCCCCGCCCTTGACGATCCCTCCTCGCCGTTAACTCTCAGCCGGTATGCCCCTCTGAGCGCCTCTGCCCTAATTGCTAGGTTTAGTGGCGGTAAGTTCAGGAGGGTCTCCATAGCTGCCGTAGGGGTGGTTATCATTGCCCCCGTGATTCCAAGGCAAGCCCTACGCTGCACCTTGCTCAGTTTCTGTATGTTCGCCTGGGTGGAGGTTTTATGCCACCACACCAGTGAGCCATACGTAATGATCGGTCTGATCATTCTGGTGTATATCCAGTGGGTCATCATTGGAGATAAGCCCCACTTGCTTCCGAACGCTCGCCTGCAAGCCCACAAGGACTTTGTGGCTTTGTTCGCTGTCTTCTCTAGGTGCGGTTTGAAGGTTAGCCCTTGGTCAAGCGTTATTCCCAAGTATTTACCTTCTCCCACAACCTTCACCTTGGTGCCATACATTGCTATGTCTTTTAGCTTTGTCGGCCCTTTTCTTCGTGAGAAGAGAATGAGGTTCGTTTTTGTTGGATTAACCGACAGACCCTCTTCTCCGCACCATGCTTCCACTAGATTTAAAGCTCCCTGCATCACAACTGATACGGTCTCTTCAAATCTGTCGCGTACCACAATCGCTATGTCATCGGCATAGCCAACCGTGGTGTAACCAGCCTCGCTTAGTCGCCTCAGCAGTCCGTCCACTACCAGGCACCACAATAAAGGAGAGAGAACTCCCCCTTGTGGACATCCTCGTGCGGCCCTGACCACTACAGAGTCGTTATTAAGCGAGGCTGTAACGTTCCTATGTTTTAGCATGGTATGTATCCACCTGCGCACGGTAGGTTGTACTCCCTTGCTTTCCATAGCTGTTTTAATTGATTCTAGAGAGGTATTATCGAACGCCCCCTCTATGTCTATAAACGCCCCTAGAGCTACCTCCTTACAGGAGATCGCCCTTTCGGCTATGTCCACTACTCTGTGGATGGCGAGCTCACAGGATCTACCTGGTTGATAGGCACATTGGTATTTACTGATGGGCTCGAGTCCCAGCACCTCTTCCCTAATGTGTCGTTCAATTAGTTTCTCCAATAGTTTTAGGAGAAACGACGTTAGACTGATAGGTCTAAACGACTTGGCTTGGGCGTATGAGTCTCGCCCAGGTTTCGGTATGAACACGACTTTTATGTCCCTCCACGCCATGGGTATGTATCCTAGGGCAATGCTTGCCCTTAGTAACGTACAGAGCGTGGTGGCTACTAGGTCGAGGCCTTGTTGTAATAGAGCAGGGAGAATTCCATCCATCCCTGGGGATTTGTACGGATGGAAATTCTTCACTGCCCACATATTACGAGCTTACCGCCCGACATTTTTAAACCATTAAAATTTTTAGCTAAACTAAATCTAAATTGGAATAATTTCAAAATATTAGAAAAGGGATCGATACCCGTTCTGCACAAATTGGAATATCTATATCTACATAAATGTAATATTAATGAAATCAAACCGGGCACTTTCGAGGGTTTTAACTCTCTCCTAGATTTGTATCTGTCCAACAACACCTTGAAACATATCAGTGCCGAAATGTTCCAAGGACTCACAGAAATGTACTCAATTAACCTTGAACATAACGAAATCACCGATTTGAATCCAGATGTATTTGACAATTTTCCCCAATTGAAACATGTACGTTTGGAAGGCAATAAATTGGACGCCAGAATTATGGAGGTTATGAAGGGGAAGTATCCGAAACCAAGATTAGTTATTATGGAATAGGTTATTGTTAACTGTTTGTTATTTGATGATGATTGATGTATTAAATGTATACTAAAAACAACGTCTCTTTACTTTTGGTGTCCAAAATTTGAAATTTTATCTGGACTTCTTCCACTCTTTCCTCTCCTTCGCCCTCTTTCAGTGAACGTTTTTATTTGCTAGTAATCTATTCGTCCCATGTCTGTTCCTCTCCCTATATTCACGCCACCATGAGGGAGCCCCCGCTTTAACAAGTTTCTTTCGATCATCTTTTTTATCTATGTATTCCACTTCCAAGTCCTTTCTGATATCTTCGCTTCCTTTTTTCATACATTGTCGTTACTAGCGGAAACCTTCTCAAGAACCACATTTCACACGCTCATCAATCTTTTTGTTAACGTTCACGAGAGCATACTTTGTACACTTTCCGTTCTCTTACTTTCCTTTTATAAATGAAGGATATCATTAACACTTGATACAACCTGTTAGTCCTGCTCATAATATCTTCCTGCAACTCCCCCTGGTTCATTTATCATTGACCACAGATAGTCAATTTTGCCCACGTGTTGTTCCTTTCGATCTTAACTATTTAGTTTTCTCTAACCCAATACCACCCCCTTCGCTTCTTTTTCCATTTCTTTTGTTGATTTTTTCACCACCAATATCAACAGGAGGGTACTCAGAACGTTCCCCAGTGTGACGCCATCCTCTGATATTAATTATCTCATGGCAACGTTTCTATCGTCCCTGGAGTCACTCTATTTTCGACTATTCGTTTCAGCATTTTTAAAGCAGTTTGTTCCCCGTTTCTGTACGTGGTATGGACTTTTCCACCCAAACCGAATTCAAAATCATTCTTAAGACTTCCCCTCCCCATCGATCACGATTTTCTTCAACATTTATGACTTTTCTTTGACTTCCTCTGTACCTTTTGATAATTCCTAGAAAATCTTTTTTTTTTCAATTTCCCTTCTAACACATTCTCAAGTTTCTCTCTTATCTATACTGCCTTATACTCCTTGTAGGCTTCGTTGCTTTTCTTGCTAGCTATCTATACCATTCTACCTTTACTCCTCCACATCTTTTCGTTCCAGCATGTTCTTTCTTGTTGTTCGTTTCTACTACCCCCCATATAACCCTTCGAAATTAAATCACAACTTATTTATTTGTGCCAAACTGTTTTCGTCCTTTATTATTACCATATCTAGGTTTCCGCATATTCACCGAAGATGGGTAAGCCCATTAACAAACCAAATCTAATCAAAGAACCAAACACTGCTACTATTTCTAAAGTAGAAACCGACGTGAAATCTAATAATACCAGTACCGCCAAATTGGAAAAAAATAACGTTGTTGATAAAGTTGTTGATCCATCGTTAACAAAAAATCGTAAAACCGTTCAAGTTAAAAGTTTAACAAAAAATTGTGCAACCAAATCTAAGGTGCTACTGTTAAGCGACAGTAATGGTCGTAATAGTGTCACTATGCTACAAAAATTACTACCATCTGATAAATTTAATATCCAGTGTATATTTAAGCCTAATGGTACCTGGGAAAACACCGTCGCCGATGTGGCTAATTTAGTAAATGGCTTTTCTAAAACTGATTATTTAATAATTTGGGCTGGTGCAAACAACGCTCTAAGTGGTACCACAATAAAAAACAGTATCTTAACGTCAACAGTAGCAGCTACCGCAAGTACTAATGTTATTTTTGTATCTGTTCCATTTAGTAGCTCCCGTTCTATATTAAATAAATTTGTATATAGCGTAAACAAACAACTGTATGATTGTATACTAGAAAATTCTAACGACATTCGCTTTATCGACATAAATTCCTTGTTTACAAAATATGTCGCAGATCGTAGCTTACACGCTAGTGGTGATAACAAAATGTACTTGTTTAAAAATATTGCAAACACGATATTAGACGACAATAATTTTCAAGACTATAGCAACGAATACTATATCAACTCAGACAACTTGATTAATATTAAATTTAGGTAGCAATTGAGTAATACTTCTGTTGAAAATTCACCATGTACTTTATCTCATAACAAAAATTCGAAGCTTCTCTTATTAAATATCCAGTGTATCCGTAATAAAACTGATGAATTGTTCGCTTTTTTGCAAGAGCATAAGTTTCCTGCTATTGTATGTTTAACCGAACACTGGTTGTCACATGATGAATCCTTAATTATAAGTAACTATAAAACTGTGTCCATTTACAAAAGGACTGTTAAAACTCATGGCGGAACAGCTATTTTATCAGTAGACGGTTTAGAGTGCTTACCGATTTTCTTAGATGGTTTACTGTCAGAGGTCAATTTCGAATTTTCATGTATTCGTTTAGTAAACAACAGCACCTCAAACATTTACATTTACATTATATGCATTTATAGATCACCATCAGGTGATTTTGATATTTTCATTCGCAATCTTGTAACCTTACTATCTCATTTTAGTTCTAATGACATAATCATTTTAACAGGCGACTTGAATATAAATTTTACGGAAAACTCTTCGAAAGTAATAATGCTAAACAATGTGTTTTTATCTTTTAACTTAACTATGCGTGTCCATTGTCCAACCCGAGTCACATCAGTAAGTATGACAACTATAGACTATATCTGCACAAACTTACCCGAGACTAATGAAGCATTAGTTATAAATTCAGGCCTTTCTGACCATGAAGCATTGTTTTTTGAATTTAAATATTACTTGCAAAAAAAAACAAAAACTACCGTTGGTAGGAAATTTAGCCCAACAAATTTTAATAGATTTAGAAAATCTCTCGAAAACTTTAACTGGAATGATCTCCTTGTTGGTACTGTCGATGATAAAATGGATGCGTATACTTCAATCATAGTTAATAAATGTAACTTGGCGTTTCCTACACAATGTACTAAAATCAGAGTACAAAAATCATGGTTGACCAAAGGACTAATAATATCACTAAAAAATAAACGCTTCTTAAGCTATGCGAAAACATTTTTTGATGATATATGGTTCCATAAATATTTTTCAACTTATAAAAAAATATTAAAAGCACTAATTTCCTTATCAAAAAGGCGAATCACAGCCATTCGCTTACGTAGATCTAAGAACACCGCTAAAGAAATATGGAAAATAGTAAATGAGTGTACAAACTACAAGAGACCCGTTCATGACTTAAAACCAAACCTCATAGTCAACGGAAAACCATTGACAAACCCTTACGAGATTTCTGAGTGCTTTAACAAATTTTTCTCGGAATATGCCAGCAAATTGATTGGTAATATTGACACCAAATCAACTACACCCCCTCTCAACAATATTGTAACCAATTCAAATTTCTTTGTTTTTCCGACAGACCTAAGTGAACTAAATATTGTCATCAATAAATTAAGAAATAAAGATTCCTCTGGCATAGATGGTATTCCATTAAAAATAATACGAAACCTTCCAATTTCTTCCTTAAAAGCCTTATGCACCATAATTAATGACTCATTCCTTCAAGGAATATTTCCTTCGTGTCTAAAAAAGGCAATAGTTGTCCCTTTACACAAAGGTAGTAAATCGAACTCGCCTTCGGATTTCAGACCGATTTCACTACTTCCATGCTTCTCTAAAATAATTGAGTCGCTTATGTTTTCTAGAATGTCTTCGTTTATAAGTAAACATAACCTAATATCTAGGTTACAGTATGGGTTTCAACCAGGAAAAAACACGCAAGATGCAATCTTCCATTATACAAATTACATCTATAAACACTTAAACGACAATCAATTTACCGTCTCTGTATTATGTGATTTGGCTAAGGCTTTTGACTGCGTGAATCATTCACTCTTGCTAGCAAAGCTAGAAGCATATGGATTCCGCGGAAACTCGTACAATTGGTTCCAATCATATTTGAAAAATCGTACTCAACTAGTTCGAATAACAGTTGAACACAATAGCTTTTACTCTAATCCCTTGCCGATCCAACATGGAGTTCCGCAAGGCTCTATCCTGGGGCCTGTCCTTTTTATCTTATTTATTAATGACTTCTGTAGGTTACCTATAGACGCCAATATAGTTTTATTCGCCGACGACACCTCAATCACCTGGAGCAATAACAATCCATTTGAATTACAACGAAAAATAAATGCGGATCTAGTGGTCATAAAACAATGGTTCGAAAATAATAAATTAACTTTAAATCTAAATAAAACTACATTCATAAATTATAAACGCTGTCATAATTTTGATCTTAAGCTAGATCATGTCAATATTGTGGAGTCTCGTCATTGTAAATTCTTAGGACTTACAATTGACTCAAACCTGATGTGGACTGTTCATATTCAAAATTTGTCTAAAGTTCTGTCATCTGCCTGTTTCGCTCTTCGTACCTGTAGTAGCAAAATGGATAATAAGCTACTACGAATGATTTACTTCTCTCTATTTGAATCGCGTCTGAGGTATGGAATTGCCTTTTGGGGGTTTACCTCAAATGAGAACCTAAATCTATTATTCAAAATTCAAAAGCGAGCTATAAGAATAATAAATCATGCACCTGATAGAACGTCGTGTCGTGAGTTATTTATTAAAACTAATGTATTAACTATTTTCTCATTGTTTATTTTAGAAACTTTGTGTATCATGTTTAAGCACCGATATTACCAGCAAACTGGGCAAGATCATCATAGTTATGATACGCGTCAAAAGTCACATCTTTATCTACCTCAACCTAATACTAACTTGTGTAAGAAGTCCATATTCTATATGGGCAAAATGTTTTTTAATAAATTACCTAATGACCTCCGGAATTGTGCAAATATAGGTCAATTTAAAAAAGTAATAAAACATATTCTGGTCAATGAAGCGCTTTATTCTTTAGAAGAGTTTTTTCAAATGAAATTTTAATGTGTTTATGTAAAACGATATTTACTGTTTGTGTTTACTGTATCTATTATTTATTTCATTGTGTGTAATTTTCTTTGGCTATATTCAATAGTAACTGTACCTATTTTGGTGTTAATAAATACTACTACTACTACTACTACTACTATGATCGATTTCTCATTTATCGTGTAATAAAGAATGTTCTCTATATTTTCTTTTTCTCTACCAACTTCCTGGATCACCCTTTGTCAGGTCAGGTCTCCCAATACTGTTGTTTTTAAGTTTATTCATCTTATCCTCAATTTGTATCACGTTCCTTTGAACCTGCATTTTCCATTTATATAGGAGCGCATCTAAGTTTCCGGATTTCACACATGGATGGCGCCAACAATATACTTACAAGTCTGACGTTGTGTTGTGTTCGTAAGTGGGACACCTGCAACAAAAACCAGTCATAATACCAACACATATCGCAACGAAAAAGCATTTTTTCTAACGGCGATATTGATTTTTGTGCCAAATAGACAACGTTTGTGTTTTGCTTGAGGCAACCACTGAAAACTACATGTGAAGATTGGTTTAAATGCTTTAAAAGTAGCGATTTCGACACTCGCGACAAGGAGCGCCCCAGAAGAGCAAAAACAATTGAGGACGCCGTTCGGCAAGGGTTACTAAATGGGGATGATACGCAAACACAAGATCATTAAACATAGCTCACCAAGGTATTTCCAAACGTTTACATGCTATGGGAAAAATTTAAAAGGATCGAGGTGACTGAGAGACAGATGGAGAATCGAAGAGCCATTTCAGAAATGTTGCTTTTTCGGGATGAAAGAAAGAGTTATTTCTGTATATGGCGTTGGGAAATGGATTTATTTCGAGAATCCCAAACGAAAGAAGTCGTGGCTTCCACTTTCCGAAGCATCAACATCTACACCCAGCAAACACACATATAAAATATACATACCACATATATAAATTGAAGTAAATACCCCTACATATGTTTTTTTATATATCAAATATGTAAGTATTCTTTAATAAAGTTATATAAACCGTATGTCACACAATTACGTATATTTTACATAATAGTATAGAAACTTACGGATATTCTGTATACAGAAATTCATATAATATATACATATAGATAATTACATATCACTCATGAAATTCATGTGCTGTCATATTTACATGATTAGATTTATGTACGTTATATGTAAAATAATATAATTATGTAATATTACTTATTTTTTATGTATGCCTTCTGTAAATATAATTAGAAATTATCATTACATTACATATATTGTATGGTCGAAAATAAAGTCCGTTTCTATTTGCGCCACATAAGTAATCGCACGCGCGTGTTTTCTACAACGCCAAAAATTGTAGTTCACGTACCTTTAATATTAGATCCGTATTGACTAAAATGCGTCTAATTTATATAGAAAATAAATAATATAAAATAAATTAAATCCTGGTCATTTTTAACATAAAGTTAAAGATAGGTATAATTTTTGAATAAGACTTCACTCAACGGTATAATCAAACAAAATTTAAATTAATAACGCGAAACAGCGCAAAGTTACGAAGTACGAAATAAAAAGAAGGGATGTTACAGATTAGCGCAGTGGTACAATGTCGGATTTCAGAATTTGCAACGCCCACCCGCAAACGTTCGAATCCGGTTAAGGGCACTTTTCAAGCAAGTATATCATAATAAACTGTCGGCTTTCAGTTCATGTGAAAACGGGTTCGTGCAAGAATTAAGTTAAATATAATTAAAAGTACAGTTGCACGTAAAATGTAGTTTTTCCATTTTTTGTATGGAACTGCTTAAATAATTTTTTACATTGATAATAATTACATTATGCTCGAGTAGCTGCCATTTTGGTCATGGCAAAGCTTTTACAACTGATATTTTTTATGTAAATACAATTACGTAAAATATACATAAAACGTATATAAATTCATGTAGAAGAATTTACATCTAATAGACATATATATTATTTTGAAAATTGCTGACATCCTGACATTAAATATCTCTTATTTTTCTTCCAGTTTTATACAAATCTAAAAAGCTCTAACATAATTTATATGTATTTTATATATAAATGTGTTTGCTGGGGCAGTACGGCCAAATCGCATCGGAAAGAAGACAATGCTTTGCGTTTTTTGGGACCAGAAAGGAATCGTGTACTATGAATTTCTGAAACGAGAGAATCTGTCAACTGATCAATTTATACCGCGCATTGCTCGAAAAACGCTCAGAATGGGACAGGAGACACGAGCGAATGATCTTGCAGCCTGAAAATTCCTCGTGCCATCGCAATTCCATCTCTAACGGCACCATCAAAGTGTTAAAATCATTCACCAGATCTTCCCCTTTCCGACTTGTTTCGGTCGATGGCACATGATGCCTTGGCTTGGCTATATTTGGCCAATTTCGACGGGGTGCAAAATTGTTTGGATGAATGATTCCGGTCCAAAAATGCGTCGTTTTAGTGTCGTGGTAGTCACGTATTGCCAGAAATGGCAAAAATGTGTAGCTAGCGAGGGACGATACTTTCAAGATCTACAGGATTAGACAGGCATTTCCAAAAAAGAATATGCCAGGGTATGGAATTTGGACGGTTTGTAAATTGTAATATTACGTGCTACAAACAGAACCCGTGAAGAGGGTGATAGGACCAGTGGTATTTTTTTGTTTATGTTCGAAGGAATTGATTGGCTAGTATCATTATCGTAATTACTGTAGGTGTATCGGTTTTTTAATTATATTCATCTTATCCAAACCGAAACTCCATGGCCTTCTCCACAGCATTTGGCTTTGATTTTTGAGGAAATTGGAAAGAGTCTCTCATTTATATAATAATCAATCTTTGCCGGAAGATGACTTTGAGGCACTAGCAAGTGTACTTTGCAATTACAATTCCGTAAATAGGAGAGGAATGTTCATATCGGTAGTACAGCTAGGTCGATCCTAACCAATTTCAAGGTCGCTCTAATGGCGGATTTTAAAACAAATTCATGAACGAAGCCAAGAAATTCTACAGTTCGATTTCAACATATTGGGAATAGCTATCAAAGTTTTACGGGTGACATAAATTGTTGGAAATAAGAATACGTAATAGAATAAGCGAACACTGATGTTAACAGCTGAACAGATCTTGGTACGGAATAAATTTCGAAAAACATTTATTTTCCGTACATTAAGCTCGGCCTTTAGTTCACTTCGTGACATTATTAATATATTGCAGATGTCTGGAACCGGCATAATATAACTTACCGGTGCCTAATCGACCTTTAAACCAGACCGAGTAACATACGGACAAAATTAATGGAGCGTTTTCTAAATATACGGAATATCTATTGTGAGTGCTTCCCAAACAGATTAGATGCTTCAGTTAAACAGACATTCTAAAATTCTCATTTCAAAGATGATTTACGCCCTTTGACTACGGAACCATTCAAACGGAAGTTTAACCTGCCACGAGCAACGAAAAGCTTATTATTATGTAAGTTTAGGTCTTTCCGCTTAGCCGGAGTTCATTGCGGTTTTTTTTTTTTAAAAAGTTTAATTTTTCACGTTTATGAAAAACGAGTACGGATAAATCAACTTTATTACTTATCGTTAGTTTAATTTCATTTTTGAAAGTTTAAACCGTATTTCTCCGATTTCCGTTTTTCTATTTCTTTATATGAACGTTTCTTTATTACCTCCTCATTTACAGTAGATTTGATCTGACATAAAACTTTTTTAATTTTAACAAATTGTACGGATGTCGGTTTTTGTTAAAATGTCAATTACGATTTATACGTGGAAGAACACAAATTGAAGTGTGTCGTGATCAACTAAATTTCAAAATAGTTGGATTTACAGGACACTTGCCCGATTTTGCCAGGACAGTCCTTTCTTTTCAATGTTCATCCCGATTTTTTCATAATGTGAATCGGGACGTCTAATAACGATCCAAACGATAATTTTGTCTATTTTTACAGGTCGCGCGCATTAAGGTAAACTAAACCGGCGCATGCCGAAGTCGAATCCAGTCGCTAACGAGAAACTCCGCCAATGCGCGGCCCACAAAACACGTATTTGCAGTTTACGCGGGCTAAAATGACGATTGCGCATTCTCAGCTTTCCTTAACGCGCGCCACCTGTATATCAAGTTGTAGTCTTTGGTATGTAATAACAATAACTCAATGACAATTACCATTACGCAACTACGCACAGAAAAAGGAACTCTTGAAAAAGATTCATTCATTTGAAAAGCATTCGATACCCCACCCCCCCCAACGAACGGCCCCGATTACGGAACTTCTAAATATGGTCACCTTACTTTGAAATAATTTCCCGCTGTTTAATTGAGATTCGTTTACTGTATAATTAACGCCTAATTACATGTAACGCAAACAATTAACAGCGAATAGTAAAGTAACTAATTAAAGAATGTCAAGCACTAATTTTTTACTTGAACCATTTTTTGTAATTGCTAGTTAGTGAGGTTCAAAATCCAAGGGGTGTCCATTAGATGGAATTTTATTAGCGATACTAGTATTATTAATGCCGAATTAGATGCAAAGGTGTTTACTAAAGTTACTAATTAATTAATAGCATAAGTACACTCTTAATTGAACATTTCTCCTAATAATAAATCAGCGAAGGATGTCAAAGTTGGATAGAATATAATTACTCAGGCTAGTCCCAATTGGATTGAAAAGTTTGCAGGTTAATAACTAATTAATTAAAATGTGGAGAGCATAGGTACAGCGTCCACCCACTGTTCTAATTGAACCCTTCCTTTTAATAGCAAGTTAGTGAGTACCAACGTTAGATGGCATGCTAGTACCTAATTAAATGTAAAGGTTGCAAAAATACGGAAAATAATAAAGTAATTAATTACTTAATTAAATAAGTGCAGAGTATCAGTGCAGTGTCCGAAAATCCTTTCAATTGAATCGTTCATCTAATTACAAGTTGGATAGGGTCAAAATCCACTTAGCTGCTCAGGATAGTATGTGAAAGTTATCAGAATTACGGCTGATTCTAATGTGACTTAATTAATTAGTTAATTAAGCAAGTTATATCGAGCATAAGTACAGTTTAATTGTACCGTTCTCTTAACTACGAGTCATCAGCGAGGATCAAGGTCAAAGGGCGCTTGTAATTACACTGACTAGTGTAAGGAGTACCTAATAAGATGCAAACGTTATCACAATTACGGAAAATGATAGAATTAATAATTAATTAAAAGGGAAGGGGATGAATAAGGGGCAGGGAGAGAAGGAGGTGGTGAAGCAGTTTACAAACTTAGGGTATACCCTAACGAAAGGATAGGAAAGCCACAAGATAGTGGGGCAAGTGTGGGGATTAGAAGAAGAAACATTTGGGATACACATGGACAAAAGGCTAGTGAAAAGTGTGATGTTGTATGGAGGGGGGGGGGGGGGGGGATATTGGACCGGAAACGTTCCTTGGAGGGGGTGCAAAGAGAGACGCCAATTAGCGAGGATCAAAATGAAAAGGGTGTCGACGTTAGATGGAATTTAATTATCCAGACTAGAATAATCAATGCCTAATTAGATGCAAAGATTACGAGAATTACGGCGTATATTAAAGTTACCAATTAATTAAAATATATCAAACATAAGTACAGCATCCACCTCCTCTCTTAATTGAACAGTTTTTCTAATAATAAACCAGCGAAGGGTGTCAAAGTTGAATAGAATTTAATTACTCAGGTTATTTTAATGAGTACCTACCAATGTAAAGGTTGGCAAGTACTAATTAATTAAAAAGGGTCCAGCATAGGTACAGTGCCCACTAACTGTTGTAAACTTTTCTTTAAATAGTAAGTTAGTGAGGATCAACGTCAGATGGCATTAATTACTCAGGCTAGTACCTAATTAGATGTAAAGGTTACCAAAATACGGAAAATTCTCAAGTGATTAATTATCATAATTATAAAGAGGGTCAAGATGACACTTAACTATACTCAGGGTAGTATGTGACTTTCACCAGAATTACGACAAATGTTAAAGTGACTAATTAATTAAACTGTACCGAGCATAAGTACACCCGCCCTCACTAGTTTCATTATTGTTCATCTAATTCTTTTAATTCAACCGTTCCGATAATAACATGTTAGTGAGGATCAAAATAAAAAAAGGTCAATGTTATCAGGCTAGTACACGAAAGTGATAAATTATTAATTAAAATATTTCGAGCTAATTACAGCCCCCTTAACTAACTTAATTGTACCGTTCTATTAATTATGAGTCCTCTGCGAAGATCAAAATCAAAAGGATATGCAAACGTTTTAGATAGAATGTAATTACACAGTTTAGTATAATTAAGACCGTATTAGATGCAAACGTCACCCTACTTACGAAAAACGCCAAAGTTGATAATTAATTAATTAAAATATGTCGAGCATAAGTACAGCGTCTACTAACCCTTTTAATTAAACCCTTTCTCTAATAGAATCAAAAGGGTATCTGAAACATAATTAGTTGCCAGAATACGGTTAAAGTAATTAATTACTTGATCAAAAGTGCCCGCAAAATCTCTTAATTGAATCGTTCATCTAATTTATTATAAGGTGGATAAAGTGATAATGCAAAACAGTGTCGAGATGAGTGCTCAGAATAACATGTGAAAGATGTCAGAGGTGACTAATTAATTAATTAAACTATATCGAGCATAAGTACAGCCGCCCTAACTAGTTTCATTATACCTAATGTTATTCATCTAATTACGAGTCAGCGAGGATTAAAATCAAAAGGGTGCAAACCTTAGATAGAATTTAAATGTATAATGTGTGCCTAATAACATGCAAAAGTTACCAAATTACGGAAAAGTTAATAACTAATTAATTAAAATATGTCGAGAATAAGTACAACACCCACTACTTCCTTTAATTCAATCGTTCTTATAATAACAAGTTAGTGAGCATCAAAATCAAAGAGGTATCAGTGTTAGATGACACTTTACTACTCAGGCTAGTACGCGAAAGTTGGGAGAATTATGGTGAATACTAAAGTGACAAATTAATAATTATAATATTTGGAGCATAAATTACAGCCTCCTTAACTAACTTAGTCAAAATCAAAAGGATACAAACGTTAGATAGAATGTAATTACACAGTCTAGTATAATTAGAACCGAATTAGATGCAAACGTTACCAAAAACTCTAAAGTTATGCTCGACATATTTTAATTAATTAATTATTAACTTTACCGTTTTTTACCTAATGTTGTTCATCTAATTACGAGTCAGAGAAGACCAAAATCAAAAGGTTGTAAATGTGAGGCTGTACTTATGCTTGACATATTTTAATTAATTAATTATTAAGTACGGTGTCCACTAACCCTTTTAATTAAACCCTTTTTCTAATAGCAATTTAGTAACGATCAAAATCAAAAGAGTATCAACGCATTAGTTACTGGGGCTAGTATAACTGGAACGGCTGACGTAATTAATTACTTAATAAAAGAATAATTCCGAGTATAAGTGCAGTGTCCACGAAATCCTTTAATTGAATCGGTCTTCTAAGGTGGATAAGCTCAAAATTCAAAGTGTGTCAAGAATGTCAGAATTACATCTAATGTTAAAGTGACTAATGAATTAATTAATTAAACTAAACTAAACTCACTAGTTTAATTGTACCATCCTTCTAAGTACGAGTTAGCGAGGATTAAAATGCAAAGGTTGCAAACGGATGGAATTTAATTGCACACGCTAGTATATTGAGTGTCCAATAACATGCAAACGTTAGAAACTTACGGAAAATGCTAAAGTAAATTATTAATTAATTAAAATATATCGAACATAAATACAGCGCCAACTGCTTCTTTTAATTCAACCGTTTATATAAGTCAGTGACAAATTAATTAATTAATATATTTCGAGCATAAGTAGAACCCCGCTTACTAATTTAATTGTATCGTTCTTTTAATTACGAGTCATCTGCGAGGATCAAAATCAAAAGTATGCAAACGTTATAGATAGAATTGAATTCTAGCATAATGACTATGTAATTAAATGCAATGTTTTTCTATAATTACGAAGTTACTAATTAATTAATTTTTTTAAACCTTACTTTATGGGACTCCATAAGTTTATGTAATAATTAAAGCTTGTAGTTACGCTAATTTTTATTTTGAATGTAACCCAACGCGTTTCGACGTTTTAATTGTAAATTAATCTGCTATTCTTGATGACAGTTAGTGTTGAAACGCAAATGGTTAGATTTTAAATAAAAATTACAACAACTGCTGATTAATTAAAAGGCAACGACAAGTAAAATTAAAAACATATCAACATTAGATAGAATTTAATTACTCAGGCTAGCATAATGACAATGTAATTAAATGCAATGGGTGTCGTAATTACGAAGTTGCTAATTAATTAAATTTCTTCAAACTTGCTTTAGGGGGGACTCTATAAGTTTATGTAATAATTAAAGCTTGTAGTTACGTTAATTTTTATTTTGAATGTAACCCAACGCGTTTCAACGCTTTAATTATAAATTAATCTGTTATTCTTGATGACAGTTAGTGTTGAAACGCATTTGGTTAGATTTTAAATAAAAATTACTACAACTGCTCATTAATTAAAAGGCAACGACAAGTAAAATTAAAAACATATCAACGTTAGATAGAATTTAATTACTCACGCTAGCATAATGAAAATGTAATTAAATGCAATGGTTGTCGTAATTACGAAGTTGCTAATTAATTAAATTTCCTCAAACCTGCTTTATGGAGGACTCCATAAGTTTATGTATTAATTAAAGCTTGTAGTTACGTTAATTTTTATTTTGAATGTAATCCAACGCGTTTCAACGCTTTAATTGAAAATTAATCTGTTATTCTTGATGACAGTTAGTGTTGAAACGCATTTGGTTAGATTTTAAATAAAAATTACTACAACTGCTGATTAATTAAAAGGCAACGACAAGTAAAATTAAAAACATATTAACATTAGATAGAATTTAATTACTCACGCTAGCATAATGACAATGTAATTAAATGCAATGGTTGTCGTAATTACGAAGTTGCTAATTAATTAATTTTCTTCAAACTTACTTTATGGGGGACTCCATAAGTTTTTGTAATAATTAAAGCTTGTAGTTACGCTAATTTTTATTTTGAATGTAACCCAACGCGTTTCGACGCTTTAATTGTAAATTAATCTGTTATTCTTGATGACAGTTAGTGTTGAAACGCATTTGGTTAGATTTTAAATAAAAATTACTACAACTGCTGATTAATTAATAGGCAACGACAAGTAAAATTAAAAACATATCAACATTAGATAGAATTTAATTACACAGGCTAGCATAATGACAATGTAATTAAATGCAATGGTAGTCGTAATTACGAAGTTGCTAATTAAATAAATTTCTTCAAACTTGCTTTATGGGGGACTCCATAAGTTTATGTAATAATTAAAGCTTGTAGTTACGTTAATTTTTATTTTGAATGTAACCCAACGCGTTTCGACGCTTTAATTATAAATTAATTTGCTATTCTTGATGACAGTTAGTGTTGAAACGCATTTGGTTAGATTTTTAATAAAAATTACTACAACTGCTGATTAATTAAAAGGCAACGACAAGTAAAATTAAAAACATATCAACATTAGATAGAATTTAATTACTCAGGCTAGCATAATGACAATGTAATTAAATGCAATGGTTGTCGTAATTACGAAGTTACTAATTAATTAATTTTTTTAAACCTTACTTTATGGGGACTCCATAAGTTTATGTAATAATTAAAGCTTGTAGTTTCGTTCATTTTTATTTTGAATGTAACCCAACGCGTTTCGACGCTTTAATTATAAATTAATTTGCTATTCTTGATGACAGTTAGTGTTAAAACGCATTTGGTTAGATTTTAAATAAAAATTACAACAACTGCTGATTAATTAAAAGGCAACGACAAGTAAAATTAAAAACATATCAACATTAGATAGAATTTAATTACACAGGCTAGCATAATGACAATGTAATTAAATGCAATGGTTGTCGTAATTACGAAGTTGCTAGTTAATTAATTTTCTTCAAACTTACTTTATGGGGGACTCCATAAGTTCATGTAATAATTAAAGCTTGTAGTTACGATAATTTTTATTTTGAATGTAACCCAACGCGTTTCAACGCTTTAATTATAAATTAATCTGCTATTCTTGATGACAGTTAGTGTTGAAACGCAAATGGTTAGATTTTAAATAAAAATTACTACAACTGCTGATTAATTAAAAGGTGACGACAATAAAAATTAAAAACATATCAACATTAGATGACATTTAATTACAGCTGGTGTACTAAGTACCTAATTAGCTGTAAAGATTCTTGTCACGTACTTATTCAATCAGTTGCTAATTTACGTGTACAAGTCACGATGGGAGCAATTAATATAACTAGTGCATTACAATAAAATTACTTTAAAACGAATAATTTTGATCTTAAAATGGCGAATAAGACATTGCTTGGTTCGTGCAATTATAACTTTCAAAGTTGGGCAAAGAGATTTCTATTTAAATTGGGGGTGTAAAATGGAGCGCTTGTAAAATTAGATTTCACGGGGAGACTACAATATGCAAAATTAGTTGTAAGTAAAACGGCTTTAAAAGCTCTCCGCTTTTTTCTTGTTTCAAAAAAAACCAATTAATTTACAAGTACACCGCGGAACATATAATTTATCTGTTACATAACGTCCAAGAGCATCAGATAAAACTTGTTACGACCAACATCGATAAAAGTTTATCCCTATTGCCAATCTTATTATTTTTCACGTTCGAGCTTTTATATACTCTACGGAACGGTGGGTAGTCAACTTATATTACTTTTTTTTCCTGAGGAATCCTTTTGAAGGATCGTATATTGCCAAATTGTAAATAAAATTATAACTTGTTCTTCAAATTAATCTAAAAATAATTTCGATCCAATTCTTTGCAACTCGTTTTAATGCGGGTTTTTTTAGGGATCATAAAGCTCTCCGAATAGGATTAAGCTGGGCAATTAAACGTTTTTGCTGAGAGAAGCAGATTTTTTATCTGGGAAAAGTGAGCTTAGTAACGTATGCTGCACTAGTACAATGGTTGAGAATGGTATTGAAAAGATAAACAGCCCTCGGCTTTTCAAGTGCCCTGTGCGACACAGAATAGTTATACAGGGCCTCAGGAAACATTCCTGTTTTAAAATACAGTCATAATAGATTTAAAAAGGAGATGGAATTCGTTTTGCAAATCAACGTTACTCGAGGGTGCTCTTTTGAGTTTTCTCGTATCGTCTTAAAATTTTAATATTGGCACCAGGTAGGAGACATCCTTCCACTAAATATCCCACTCCATTCATCTAGACTATAGAAAAAAGGTCGTAGAGCGAAAAAGAAGAGAAATCCATTCCTGAACGTTCTTCCCAATTAACAATCCCAAAGGATATCTGCCCGCTCTTAAAGGTTCCTGATTGTCACTCACCGTTAACATGTTCTGTTCTTCAAGAAATTATCCTGATCAAATTAACACCATTAATTAACCCTGCTCATTCCCAGCAAACACACATATAAAATATACATACAACATATATCAAATTGAAGTAAATACCCCTACAATTACGTATATTTTACATAATAGTATAGAAACTTACGGATATTCTATATACAGAAATTCATATAATATATACATACAGATAATTACATATTACTCATGAAATTCATGTGCTGTCATATTAACATAATCAGATTTATGTACGTTATATGTAAAATCTTATATGTAAGAAGTATTACATATCTTTTATGTATGCCTTCTGTAAATAGTATAATTAGAAATTATCTATACATATATTGTAGGGTCGAAAATAAAGTCCGTTTCTATTTGCGCCGCATAAGTAAATAATGTAAAATAAATTAAATCCCGGTCATTTTTAACATAAAGGTAGATATAATCATTGAATAGGACTTCACTCAACGATATAATCAAACAAAATTTAAACTAATAACGCGAAACAGCGCAAAGTTACGAAGTACGAAATAAAAAGAAGGAATGTTTCAGATTAGCGCAGTCGGATACAAAGAAAACACGTCGGATTTCGGAATTTGTAACGCCCACCCCCAAAGGTTCGAATCCGGTTAAGGGAAGCTTTTCAAGCAAGTATATCATAATAAACTTTCGGCTTTCAGTTCAGGTAAAAACGGGTTCGTGCAAGAATTAAGTTAATTAAAAGTACAGTTGTACGTAAAAATGTAGTTTTTCCATTTTTTTTATATGAAACTGCTCAAATAATTTTTTACATTGATAATAATTAGATTATGCTCGAGTAGCTGCCATTTGGTCATTGCAACGCTTTTACAACTAATATTTTTTATGTAAATATTAAAACGTATATAAATTCATGTGCTACAAATATAAAAGAATTTACATCTAATAGACATATGTATTTTATACGCCAAATTGCTGATATCCTGACATTCACTATCTCTTATTTATCTTCCAGTTTTATGTAATTCTAACAAGCTCTTACATAATTTGTTTGTATTTTATATATAAATGTGTTTGCTGGGTTATGATTAGGGATCCGCCGACGTTACGTTGCTAAAACTTGGACGGAGCCCAGTTCTTGAGGAAGCTTCGTAGGATGAAGTCTCTTGTCTTGGGTGGTGTTCACATCTCCGCAAATTATCAGCAGCCATTGAAGCTGTAGCAATGAAAGCCCTTCAGGCACACACAAATAGTAAGTTCTGACCCTGTAGCTACCTAAGCTACTGCTGGATCCCCGTAATTCCCACTGGTCCCTTACGAACTCTCGTTAAACACTCGACTACTACTTCTCAACCTACCCCCGTAGGTTTTTTCTTTCGTTTAATTTTAATCCTAATTATTCACCGACATTAGCGTTATTCATCCCAAATCAAGTAAAACCTTTTTAGAACAACAGCATACCAAAGAGGTTAAATGGCACCCTTACAACTTTCTCATTCATACAGTTAATAAAGTATAATCGAATACATACCCCTTTAATGGCTGCCGAGCGAAATCTTTTAAAACAACACAAACTAGGTAACACATAATTACACAACACCGAAAACCCCCAAAACCGCAATACAAATCCACTATCGAACGCGTTTCAAGACCGAAGTTGTCATCATCAGCGATCAACTAAAACTAAATGACAACATTGATATAAGTACTACCTACTACTAAACGAAACTGGCATAACTAGTTATAGTGAAAGTTTACAAGTTGTTATACGTCTAAAGTACCTGAATCATAGTCATTCTACAGGGTGGCCCAACGAAAAGGTAAGTAACAGGCGGGTTTGTAGCTAGAAACATTTTTTTTGGAGAAATGCAAAAACACGTCATTTTTTATACCAAAGGGGTTAACTTTTGTCATGATTTTCAACCTGAAATGATTTCATTCCTTAGTGCTAAAATTTAAATAGGGACGCTCGGGAAAATGATACGTCATTTGAAAGATCCTTCTTTTCTGAATTCAGTGCACTAGTTTTTATTTCAAATGGCCCGTGATCCCTATTTAAATTTTAGAAGTTGTTCTCACAGCGCTAAGGGATGAAATCATTTCAGGTTGAAATTCATGACAAACCTTTGATATAAAAATTGACGTGTTCGTGTATTTCTCAAAAAAAAATTTTTCTGGCCAAAAACACGTCTGTTACCTTTTCGTTGGGCCACCCTGTATGCTGTATAGTGTTTGTAGCTTATACAGTGAACCCCCTGGTATATCGCAAAAAAATTTGGAGCACCTAAATAGGAGATGAAAACCTATTTCTTTATGAAAAAATGACATCTATCTAAAAGTTTCAAAATGGTGGCTGAGTCCCGTACATTATTCCAGTTTCGAAATCTGCTCATGTAGTAGTATTCTTTATTGCTCTTATAATAATAATTCGCAAAGATCCTTATACTAAACTTGCTCCTATTTACAGATCATTTTTACATAATATATCCTCCCTTAACTCCCTGCATTTTCTTAGCATATATGACACTTTCTCCGGCCCTTCCCCACACAGTCCGCAATTTCTTTCTTCTTCCTCCCTCCAATACTTATTGTCCAGCTCTTCGTTCCCGCATCTGAACCTCGCCACCATTCTCTTTCTTCCTTTTTCCTTTTGCTTTTGTGCGTCCCTGTCCCTTCTTAGTCTTACGCAAGGGACCATATTTTCATCCTCTCGACCACCACTCCACCAGCCAGCTGTCTTTTCATTGTTTCTTCTAGGTCCCCTACATATGTTGCAAATAGCGTGGGGCTCAGTGGGCACCCTTGCTTCAGCCCTTTCCTTGTCACGAATTCTTCGCTCATCTCCCCATTCACCTTCACCCTATTCCTGGTCTCCAAATAAATTTCCTCTATCCTTTTTAGTAACCTTTCGTTTATGTTGTTTCTTCTCAGGTATTCCCATAACTTTTCCCTATTAACCTTATCAAATGCTGCTCTTAGGTCCACAAATAATGCTACCATTTTCCCGCTTTTCCAACACATGTCTAATTATTTATACGTTATCCATCGCTCTTCTACCTTTTCTGAACCCCGCTTGGCCGTCGGGCAGCATATTCCTTTCTTTTAACTTCGCCTGTAGTCTTCCTTCTAGTACCATCCCATAAATCTTGTATGCCCTGTCTAATAACGTTATCCCTCTGTAAATTTTTACCTCCCTCTTGACGCCTTTTTTATGTACCGGGCAAATTAATCCTAGTCTCCATCTTTCTGGGAAGCCTTTCCCTCTCCATACCTCTCCCATTCATCCATTTGTATACCCGTTTTTCCTCCTGTTCTCTTTCTTCTCTTTCTCCTTGTTTAAATATTTCCATACTTCCTCTTCCATTTTTATTTCCTTGATCATTTCTTCCTGTTTTCTTCCTTTTTAATCTCACAGATCTTCCTGTACTGCCTTACTTCTTCTTTATATTCTTCTTTCCCCATCCTCCCTTTTTTCCACTCTCTTAGCGCTCGCCTTGCTTCGCCTCCTTACATTCACCATTCCACCATTTTTTCCAGCCCATTTTCTCCTCTTTCCATATTCTCCGTTTCGCCTTTTCCGTCGCCTCCTCCACCTTCTCCCTCATTTCCCCCACACTTTCGTGTACATCTTTCCCTACTCATATTGTCTCTTCCATTCTTTCTTTGTACTTTCTTATGCTCTCCTCTGCTCAGACTCGTTTTGTAATATACTCTTCCGCTTTCTCCCTTTCATCTCCTTCTCTCCCTTCCATTGTAAGTTCCAGTGCCTGGTGGTCGGACTCCACCCTCTCCCCAACCTTGAATCTCTTCACCTTTTTCCCCGCTGCTTTATTCGCTATAACATACATGAATTCCCCCATTTCCCCTTCCTCCCTGGTCCCATTCAATATTTCCCATCCCCTCTCGTTACATACATTTCTAATAGTTCTTTTCGCTCCTTGTTTGCCACTATATCCCTTGCTCGTTTCTTTTTCTTCCCTTTTCTGTCTAGCCTTCTTCTCTCCTCCCCTATTCTCGCGTTGAAATCTCACCCAATAATTACCAGTTCCCTCTCGTTTTCCCCTATCATCTCTTCCAAGTTTTTCCCCGCTTCATTCATCCCCTACTATATACTGCCGCTGCTCTTATTTCTGTATCCCCCCATTTTACTTTCCCCTCCACCATTCCCCTTCTCTCTTGCACTTCCTCTTCTTCTTCTTGTTTCACTCATTCCTCTCTTATTCTCATTATTATCCCCCCTTTGCTCTTCCTTTTTTGCTATCCCTTTCTGCATGCTGTGCTACTCAGTCAAACTCCCCTGGCATCTTCCCCTCCCATCTCTCTCATTCTTTTTCTTCCAGCCACGTTTCTTGTAACCCCACCACATCGTGCTCCCTAATATATGTCCAGCACTCTTGATCTTTGTTTTTGATTCCCGTCACATTCCAGAATAGTATTTTTAGTTCTAGATGTTCTGCCCTTTCTCCCTCTGTCCTTTTCTTCCATCCCCTTATTTGCTCGTTTCCCCTTCCGTTACTCGTTTTTCTGTTTCTTCGCCGTTTCGTCACCCTTTCATCCCCCTTCCCTCTCCTGTCTTCTCTTAGTTTTTTGACCGGTGGTTTTCTCCCTTCTCTCCCCTTTCTCCGCTGAGCCCTTTTGTTCTCTAATTCCACACATACCTTTCCCCATCTATCTCCATTTTCTTGTACCCACACCATACCCTTCTGCCTTCCGCTCTTATTCCCGCTGCCCTGCTCCTTATCTCTCTTTGTACGTTCCTCTCCTCTCGCGTGAGGTCGTGGTCTATGTACACCGTGGTGACCCTTAGCTTTGTTTTCTCATCCATCACCTTTTTCTTTTCTTCCCAGTTCTCCATCTCTACCACCACCATCTCGTTTTCCTTCTCTTTATTTACAACAGTTATCCTTTTGAATTCTGCCCTCAGGCTCAGTTTCTCTTCCATGATCTTCTTTAACTCTTTTTAAGATTCTGCACTTTTCCACCCTCTTATTACGATGTTGTTCTTCCGTTTCCACCTCTCATAATTCTTAACAGTTTCCCCGAATACACTTTACTCCTAAACTGTATCTCCAAGCGCCACTTAACTTCCACCAGATCTTCGAATTGCTCCAGAACGCAAATGGCAGCCTTACGGAGCCTTGGATAATAATCTACCCGAATTTCCTCTAGGTGCCCAGCCTCCTGTAACGGTGGGAGGTTGTTAATAACATTTCTACCAACTTCAGGAAATGGTACAAGGATCTTGTCAGATGACCTCAAACCCTTGACAGTGGGTGCTAGAAAGTGGTTTTGTAACATATTCGCCAGGTTAGCTCTTAGCTTGCTCCGATGATTCTTGGTATTGTGTTTCTTGGTCTTGTAGCTACAGTTGTGGGGTGGTCTGAGATGGTTTGAGGTTGTGATTGGCCCTTGCTTGATGAATGTTGAATCGGAGTTTAACCTATCCCTATCTGCCTATTACATCTACCTAACCTAAAGTTGGTTCTAAAATCTGGGCTTGATCAGCTTTGTTTTCGTCCTCGTCTTTTTTTTTAATTTTTAAGGCCCTATCATCTGCCACTAAACGTTCTGGAACGCTTCCTCTGTAGCCCATCTTCCACTAGTCAGCACGTTGTATTCATCGCTTGAGGTGCACCTGTACGGGGAGTGCAGAATACTGAATCTTATAACAGATCTGCATTGTTAGTTGTCAGGTGGATCATTGGTTGCCTTTCAGTAGCTGCTGAGCACTTTCTTGGCCCGAGTGCCCTCCTCGTTTGCCTGTTGCTTGTAATCAGCGCAAGGTGTCTCTGGATGGATCGTGTTCGAAGAGGTTTGATAGAGCGCCGAACAAGTTCCATCTTCGCTTTATTCTGCTGCGCGCCAGATACAACTTACCCTAATTCTGTTAATCGCTTTCAACTGATGATGAGGATGATGAGGAATGTCCTGGGACTCTCCATCTTTATTAGCCTTTTTATCTATATTTAAAGGTTCATTCTTCTAGTACTCAGCCCAATACAAGTGAGTCTATCGATACTCTATAGATATTAGAACGATATAGAATAGAATATCGCTTTTTCTCGCTCTTGCTTCGTACCTTCCACTAGCCATTTGTTGGAACCAACATAACGCACTGTGCACCTTACACCTTCTGGCCGAAGTACTATATTCTGGTAGTTTGTCCGAATTTGTTCATCCGATGCTTTTATTCTACATTTTCAGGGGATGAGCGAACCTATCCACAGACTGAGTTTGAAGTTTAGCTTCAGTTCCACATATTGCACAGGGCGGTTGAAATGTTTATCACGTTTTAAACAATTTTACGTAGGAAAGAAAATATTAATGGCAGTAGCATATTTTCACATATCTGTAATATGCAGAAATATGCTAACGTATTTACTCGTGCTATTACAGAAATAAAGCGCGAAAAGCGAAGGAACTAAATTTTCCTTTCGGTATCTCTATGAGGTAAACGAAAAATATGCGCGTTAAGTGGTTGTACGCATTACACGTTTCAACTATCCGCACAATTCGCTTTAGAGGAAAAGGAAATCATAATTTACTCACATTTCCTTTATGAAACTGCAATCTACACAAAGTAGGGCTATCTATTTTCATGCGAACATTTTCATAATACGCCCTACTGTCTGATAAATAACTTACTGC
This sequence comes from Pyrocoelia pectoralis, assembly GCA_036250285.1. Classification (NCBI taxonomy): domain Eukaryota; kingdom Metazoa; phylum Arthropoda; class Insecta; order Coleoptera; family Lampyridae; genus Pyrocoelia; species Pyrocoelia pectoralis. The sequence continues at coordinate 27,391,115 of CM070083.1, forward strand.
AACATTTTACATAGCCGAAATATTTAGGAAATATTTTCGTATTTTCGGAATTAAGCCAGCTATTCTCTTTGGAATTCCAGCACCTGAACGTCACGTAAATTTATCGATAGTATTTAGGTATTTGGTCCTTAATGGCAGGTAACCCGCTTACGCTTCCAACCTATGAAACATTAATTAAGTTTAATCAGAGGAAATTTCATGTTACCACTCAGTTATTGTTAGTGCTCTTCATATCATACATACAACAACCACTCGTAAATGCTTCATTTGCACTTTCTGGGGTAAATATTCGTGTATTCAATTTTGGGAAATTCGCAATTTGCCTCAAAGAAATATTGGTTTATACAGGGTGTTTCAGACCACCCGTACCGCCCCAATATCTCACGAAATACAAAACGCACTGAAAAAAGAAAAAATACGTCTAAAAAAATTTTTAAGGCTCTATTGTTTGATAGTAATAGGATGTCCCCACTCCCACCCCCGAGGGGTGGAGAGGGGGTAACTTCGTAATCTTAAATAGCACCCCCCAGTTTATTATGCAGATTTAAATTCTGCGTTAACAAATAGGAACTTTTTGTTTGAAACATTTTTTGAAGTTCGTGACAGATGGCGCTGTGATCGCCGAAATAAGTTTTCCGATTACCAATGCTAATTTGATGTCAGTTTTGTTAAGTGACAATCAAAAATGTTAATGCCTTGTAAAAGGGAAGAGGGGGGAGCTTTATTTACTCCCTCCCCTCCCCCACACCGCCACTTCACCCCTAATTTTAGATTTAAACGTATCTCGAATGTCAATGTGTTCTTTATTCGTGAAATCAAAGTATTTCAAATTTTTTTTCTATTTTCCATCAAAGACAAAAAAAATTTACAAAATTTGACTTCTTCAATCGTGGTATTGAACAGTTGTTTAAATCTAAAATGGTTGCGCTTTCCCATCCTAGGTTATGGGCCGTAGGGGTGAAGTGGCGGTGTGGGAAGGGGGGGGGGGTGTTAATAAAGCTCCCCCTCTTCCCTTTTACAAAGCATTAACATTTTTTATTGCCACTTAACAAAACTGACATCAAATTAGCATAGGTAATCGGAAAACTTCTTTCGGCGATCACAGCGCCATCTATCCCGAACTTCAAAAAATGTTTCAAACAAAAAGTTCCTATTTGTTAACGCAGATTTAACAATCTGGCTCGCAAATCGGAGATCAACTCCCTTGTTCAGGACTCTCGCTAATCCCAGTTCAGCTGCCAGTTGGTAAGTATCTCTGCTCTGCTCCAGCTTTCTACCCTGGCCATCACTATCTGCTCTGCGGGTACCAGCCCTGCGATTGCTGCGATGTCCTCGTAGGTCACTGTACAGTAAGCCGCAGCGACCTTAATCGCCAGTAGCCTCTGCACCCTGTTCATTTCCGTCTAACCACATACCCCCCTCCGTCTCACCCGTTCTGGCATTAAAATCGCCTCCCACTAACACTCCAACCCTCTCCTCTTTTTTAGTCACATCTTCTATAATCCCGGTAATCATACCCCCACTTGCTCTTCGCATCTTTCTCTCTTTCTTAGCGAACTACACCCTCCAGTTATAACCTCTGGGTAATCTTCTTTCCCAATTCCCCCACTCTGTCTCCACCAGCCACGTCTCCGTCAGCCTCACCATATCAAAGCTTTCGAGATAATTGCAGAATTCAACTCACTTATTTGTAATTCCAAACACGTTCCAAAATACAATCCTCCTTCTCTTCCCCATTTCCTTCAACTCTTCTTTCTCCTCAACCCTCTTTACCGCTCCCCCCCCCAGTTTTTTGATGCCCTTCCCCTGTCCTCCACCTGCGCTACCTTTACTCGTCCTATTTCGCCATCTCATTCACACCTCCTATCCCCTATTCACATTTTCCTATATCCAACCCTTGTCCTCATCCCTTTCTCCCTTACCTCCTTTGCTATCTTCTTGATTTCTTCCTGTACCCTTCTTTCCTTCAAGGTCAGATCGTCGTCAATATAAATGTTGGTATTTCTTAATCTATCATTTATCTCCATGATCTCCCTCTTTTTCCTCCAAGTTCCCAACTCCCCTACAACTATCTCCCTTCTCGTCCCCTTTCCCATTACCCATGCCTCCCTAATATCCACATTTACCCCCACTTTCTCCCTTAGCAAGTCTCTTAAGTCTCTCATCGGGTCCTCCGTCTTTAAACCCCACACCACTATGTTCCTTTTCGTCATATTCTTCTCCTGCTGCTCCACCCGTTCCCCAATAGAACGCAACTTATCATTCAAATCTTTTCGTTCCTCTTCCCAGATTATTTCTTTCCTACCATGCTCTTCCCCCATAGATCTCATCTCCTCCCTTAGGGTCTTCATTACTTCATTATTCTCCTTTACCCCTTCCCCAGATTTTCCACCCCCAACCTTAATCTCTTCATCTCTTCCACAATACATCTCAGACGCGCCCTGTTTATTTTGGTGCGTACGAGCCCCTATTTCAGGGCAGTGGCTCACACCTGCACGCCGTATATCCATATAGATTGTATTGCAGATGCAAGGACCCTCCTTTTGGAGGCTCTTGCCCCTCCCTTGTTGGGCAGTATTCTTGCAAGCGCTTTTAGTGCCCTACCCGTCACTTGCCTAACGTGTTCGATGTATGACCCGTTTTTGTCCAGTACTATTCCAAGAATTTTAATGCTCTTATCTATCGTGACCGTGTGACCCAAGATCTCCATGGTGTTCTGTGACATTCGCCTCGTTCCTGGCATAAACGCCAACTTGGTGTTCTCTGGAACTAACCTTAATTTCCTCTCCTCCACCCATTGATGTTTGGTAGGTAACTGTTAACCTGATCTTATCTACGGCCAGGTTTGATGCCTTGTCCCTTGCAACGTTTGTAATGTCATCAGCGAAGCCCACCAGTCGCACCCCGGTGGGGACCTGTCGCCTCAGTACGTCCTCGTGCATTGCACTCCACAAGGTCGGCCCGAGGATCGACCCCTGTGGCATTCCCGCAGTGCTTTTGCCCTTGCTATGGTCTGCAGCGCTTGTATGCTAGATCTTCCCATCCGGAACCCTAATTGGTTTTCCGCCAGCTTGGTGTCGATGACTCCAGTTACCCTGTTCTTTGTAATCTTCTCGAAGATCTTGTCCGGGAAGCTCACTAGGCATATCGGTCGCAGATTTTTGTTCCCCTTTGGGATTAGCACCAGCCTGGTGGTTTTCCAGCATTCTGGAAAAATGCCCTTGCGCAGGCAGTTGTTACAGATCTCTCTCCACGATCCGGGTTTGGTGCTTATTAGCCGGTCTCGTTGTTACTCAAACCATGGTTAGTGTGTCAGGGATGATGATTTCGAATCATATTTGGCATTTGGTCTTGACTATGTGATTCCTCCATGGTCATCGAACCAGCGATCTTTGTGAAGGGTTTTTCCATACTCTTTATTTCTTCTGTTTTGAAGTAAGGATGTCACGTACTATGGAGCACTTGAGGGGTGGATTAGAGATTAATTAGAAGTGGTTGACAGCGAGATTTAGATGCGGGAACGAGGAGACGGAGAATAAATAGTGGGAGGAAGAGGAAGTGAGAAGGTGTGAACTGTGTGAAGGGGCTTGAGAAAGGAGAGGAATGTGACAAGTTAAGAGAGAAGCGAAGGAGATTTTAGCGTAGGGGGGGGGGGGGGCGACATCAAACTATTAATATACAAACCTGCAATTACAGATGGATGTGAGAGATTAAGAGAATCAATAACTTCCACTGCGTGCATAACCTTTTGGAAGCGCCCTCTATGTCGAAAGCAACGCAACTTCTTCAGGAGATCAACACACCAGCGCATGTTAATCTCGTTACCTCCATCACCAAAGAAGGAGCAGGAGTCATTGATGCTGACCTCATCCACACTAGCGTGGGGTTCGTGTTCGGCAAGTAAAAACGAAGAATTTCAGGTTACAAGTTTGTCTACAGAAGCGATGTGTAGGCCATCTAGTGTTCGTGACCATTAACTAAAATGAACTACTCCCAGTTTTATGTTTGTAACGCTTTATATCGTTGTTTAATTAAGAATTATAGGCACTGACCGCTCAGCAAAGTACCATGTTACTCAAAACAAGAACCGTTTGACCTTCAAGTAACCGTTAATTTAAAAATCTCGTTAATTAGAACCGTCAACCAGAGTAAATAATTCAGAAAAGTTTACAAGGAATTACACGGTCAAAGAATATTAAGCATTTTTTCTTAATTAAATTTTTAAATAATTTTCCGAAATTCTGAAACAGTTTAATTTACAAAATTTTGGATGGAGATTGAAAACTTTTCAATTATCACAGCCTATGTAACGATGTTGTTCAATTACGAATCCCTTTTCCGTCTTTATGTCTCAGCGTGAAAATACCACAATTTCGTTACTCCCTTTTATCCTATATTCCTTGCGTTCCTTTCACTTGTATCTTCAAACGAGTTTATTACGATTATATTTGTTACCCCACAGGGAGAACATCAACTCTGAACGGTTTCTCAATCAAAAGTATTAAAAGTTGGTCCTTTTAGTGTTCTTTCGAGCGAAACTCACGTAAATTTTTTTTCACAGTGACTTATATTTATATTCCCTTTTATTTTTGCCCAAATTTACATAATTTTAATGGGGAATAAAATTGCTGTGGTTAGCCATTCGCTTGAAGAGTTTTTAATTTCGATTCGTCAGATATTTAAAATAATATGAAACGTCAGTTGCAGATTATTTTCAATTTAGAATGAACGAATACAACATAAATTAATCTAATTTAGCTACACTTTCACGAAACAACGCCTTCGGCGTTTTGGCTTTAATGCGACAAGATTATCTTTAAATCCACTGTCATGGACCATCAGCTGGGGCTTTACCAACAACTATTTGCCATAAAATAAAAACATGTTCTTTTGCTACCCTCATAAGTGCATCGCCTAATATCTCTCTTCTACCTCCTTCCTCCTCTCTCAACTCCCCACATTCCCTCATCATATGTTTCAAGCTCCCCCACCCTTTCCCACACAGTCTACACCTTCTACTTTCGTTCTCCCTCCAATACCTATTTACTCTCTCTTCATTTCCGTACCTAACCTTGCTACTATTTTTTTTTTCTTTCAGCTCCATCCTTCCCTTCTGATATCATGGTATTCCGTCTACCATTGTTCCTTCATATTGTTCATCTCCTCTCTTGTCCCTGTACGTCTTTATCACTCATTACCAACTCCACCTCAACGCTCCTTCTCCTTTCCACCTCCTCCCTCAACATACCCCCTCTCTCGTAGTATTTTTTCCTTTCATCTTCTCCCACTTCGCCCTATTGCCATTCACTTCTCTCCAACATTCTTGCAGTAATTATCTACTCTTAATTCCATTCTTTCTTCATACCTTCCTGTCTGAACCCTTATTCTCTCCAATTTCATCTCTTCCTCCACTATATATCCCGGTGTCTCTCTGTCTAAGCCCGTTGTCCATTTCCAATATTTCTCCTGTATTCTTTCTAATCCATTCCTTCCAACCCCATATCTCTGCACCATATGCCAACACACTTTTAACTAATTTTTCGAATTGCCATTTCCTTTTCTGTATATTATCCTTTCCGAATACCCTTTCTCCTACCTGCCCCATACCCCTAACACTTTGTTCCCTTTCTTCGCCAGTTCTCTTATATGACTGTCATCCCTATTGTTGTATTTCAGCGTATACCCTAGGTATTTCCATTCATCCACCCTCTTTATCTCCTCGTCCCACACCACCACTTTTCACTTGATCTTCTTCCTCTCCTTCTTTGAAATACCTACCATTATTTTTGTCTTTTTCACATTCGCCCTTAAATCCTTTCTTTTTTCCAAATACCTTTTCCGCCCTCATCTTTTGCCACAATCGCCACATCGTCCGCATACGCCGGTACCCACACTTTACATCTTCCTATGACCACCCCTCCTCTCTGCTGCCCTCTCGTAGCTTCTTCCAGATCTCCTATGTAAAATGGAAAACAGGCTAGGACTCAACGGACATCCCTGCTTCACTCCTTTGATGTCGGGAACTGCTGTCCCATCTTCACCACCACTTTAATTCTACACCTCGTCTCGGCATACACTTCTTTCAATGCCTCCACCAAATCCTCCACCACATTTCGCCTCCTCATTTCCTCCCACAGCTTCTTCCTATTTATATTGTCGAACGCCGCTTTTATATCCAGATACAGCGTATGAACATTTCCTCCTTTCTTTTACAACTTCTTATTCACCAACTGTCTCATAATATATAATGTATCCCCTCTCCCCCCCCCCTTCTTTTTCTAAACCCTGCTTGCCAATCCCCCAACAATTTCTTTCCCTCTAATCTCCTTCTCAGCACCTCTGCATAAATTTCGTATCCCGTGTTCGCCAAACTCATCCCTTTGTATCCCCTCCCTTATAAAACGGGCATTTCCTTCCATTTCCCTGGAAAACCTTCTCTTCTCCAAATTCTACTCAGTATCCTTCTAATCACATCTCTCACCTTCTCTCCTCTCTTCCATTGTTCTCCTTGGATTCCATCCGTTCCTCCCACTTTATGTGCCTTCACTTTTCTCGTCGCTTCCTCAACTTCTTGCTTCCACTCCTCTTTTCTTCTCGTTAATTCGCTAATTATTAGTGATAATGACCCTTTAAAAAATCGTACGATTCAAAAAATTCACTCAAATCAATTCAATTTAATTTATTGTACTTATTACATGTACAAGAACCCTAACACAATAAAATAATAATACCCACTAAAATTACAATTTATCCACTTCCCATCCCCTACAGATTACCACCCTCTCCTTTTCCTAAATTCTATCACCTCCTCCATCCACTTTATCCCTACTCCTCCTCCGTCGCTTAACTCCCATTTCCACCCTCCCTCCGGTTCTCTTAGTTCACAACATTCCTCCACCATATGCACCATCGCCTCCTTTCCCTCCCCACACAGCCTGCATACCCTCTCCTCCTCTTCCCACCAGTACTTATTGTCCCTTTCTTCATTCTCCACTCTAAACCATGCTACTATCCTCTTCCCCCTTATGTTGATCTCCCCGATCAGATACCTCGCAAACCGTTTGTCATCAACTCCCTATACTTTCTATTGTACCTCCCTGCATTAATTTTCGCCCTCCTCTCCTGCCTTTGCACATCTTCTATTCTTCTTACAATATCCCCAACCATCCTTCACCCCTCCTCTCTCCTGCTGTCCACCTCCTCTCTCGCATATCCACCCCTCTCGTAGAATCACCTTCTTCCCTCCTGCCCATATACTATCTTCATCTTCTTCACTTCAATCCAACTACATCTCAAGATCCCCCCTTCTTCCTGCCTCTCCATCCTTTCCCCAAAGGCCATCGCTCTCTTCCCCGCCACTATTCCAATTTTATCTACCTTCACCTCTCCCTCCACCACATATCCCGGGGTTTCCCTTTCAAGCCCCAATACCGACTTCCAGTATTTCACTTGAATCCTCTCTATCTGTTCTCTTTCTATCCATCCCCACACTTCTGCCCCGTATACCAATACACTTTTTACAAGTCTGTCGAAGAGCCACCTCCTTTTCCACATATCACTTCCCATCCACCTTTCTCCCACCTGTTCCACAATTCCATTTCCTTTCCTTGCCAGCTCCCTTATCTGTGCATTGTCCTTGTTATCATAACTTATCCTGTATTCCAAATACGTCACCTCATCTACACTTTCTATTTCTTCCTCCCCCCACTTCCATATCGCCCTCTTTCCCCTCCCTCTCTTCTTTTAAAATTCCACCATTTTTGTCTTTTTTCAAAAAATTCACTCGAGAGGTTTAAAACATTGCAAAATGTAAAACTTACAACTAATTTGAAAAACAAAAACTGTGGTTCGTTTTGTTAAGGAATCTCTATCCACTTATTTCCGGGGGAACTATATATCCCATTGCCATTTTTCTTCTTTTTATTTTTTTTAATTTTCCCCTATTTTTTGCCACCTCATACTGTTTAGAGTGAAAAGGATTTCTCAAGTTGCGCCTGGACGTACCTTGGGCATGCAAAGCCAAATGTCCTGGCAACAATCTTCGCCGCTGTTTGGATTTGATGGAGATGGACTGAGAGATATTGTGTCAGATGGTACTCCACCTCTCCTTGCTTCCCCTTGGCCCATCTCTCAACCTCTCGTGTAACCCTAGTAGTCAATGAATTTCTCACTGTCCCTGCTTCCATTTCTCTCTCTTTGTATCTCCCTTCCATTTGGCATAGAGGAGGAGTCGAAGCTATTCCAAAAGAGCCTCGATTGCCTACTACCCTATAGCCAGGCGTAATTTTCGAAATTCGCTACTGACATCCACAAGGTACAGCTGGAGGCCTTTTGTCGCTTCCTGGGAGTATTTCCAATACCTTCGTCGTCTTTTTGACGTTCCCACATACTTCATAGCATTGTGTCTCGTAAGTGCCTCATCTGTTTTCTCTGAATCATGAAGAAAGCCTGCACTCTCTCAAACATCATTGCGTAAGAATGTGCGCACTTCCAATTAATGATAATTACCCCTAAAACATCGTAAAAACATTGTATGATTCCAAAAATCGTACCTTAGAGGTCTAAAAACATTGTGAAAGGTACAATAATTTCAAAAACAAAAACTGTTACAAGAAATGTCTATCCACTGATTTCAGGGGAAACTATATCCCATTGTTCTTCTTTCCCTTTCTTCTATGGCTGCTCCATAATGTTTAAATCCGGTTTCCAGTTATACTGTCGGCCTTTTTTTGGGTTTGATGGAGCTTCACCAAGAAGAACAACTTTTTGTTCTAGTCCTGATGAAGACCGTTACGAAATCGAGCGAAACGTGCATTTTTATTTCAATTTTGGCACAATCCGACTCCGGAAGTTGATTTTATTTTACTGACCATGGCTGTGGAAGCCCTCGTTATGACATTGAGGTTAAATAGTTTTACTGAATTACCGCCATATTGCTAAACCTCCTTTAAGTCTCACGGCTTCAACTGCAATGCCGTTTCTCCGTTCTCTCATAATTCGTTTGCAAGTTCTACTTGCTCGAGGGTGACATTTAATAGGAATATAAAAACTTTTGGATGATAAGAAAAGTTTTATTCACGGACGCTAAAATTCTACGCTACGGCATGAAAACGTTGAAAACTTTTATAGTTTTTTTATGAGAAATTCGTCAGCTGTGCAAAACATGTTTCATTTCACGTAGTGAACGAGGATTAAATTTTTGTATGAAAATAATGAATGGGAGAAGTGTTTCGATTGCGATTCGCGTTCTTTGTTCGATCATCCACAACAAATTAAGCCAAAATTTATTAATGGGTACTCGAAACGTTAATACGCGGTAAGAGCACTACACAAATCACAATGTTACCTCGCACATGCTCATCATGGAATTAGTACTAGTAAATAACAGGAGGGATGCCGAGATTTTAGACGTAAAATTTATTTCGCAACCCCCTGGATCGTTTTAAAGTGGAAACATGTTTCCGTACTGGAGCGCATCCTAAATTTGGCACACTTCCAACCGACCCAAAGCGAGAGAGTAAAATCCAATACCTCTTTTACAATTCTGTTTCTGTCTGTTCGACGCACTAATAAATTTCGCCTTTTATCTCGTCCATATATTAAAAAAAAAACCTCCCCTTGCCCTCATTTACACACGATTCTCGATGAATTAAGCAAAAGGCATCGGCGTGTTGATTATGTCAAGGTATACTTTATGGGTGTGCCCCTCTCTGAAGGAGCTTGTAATATAGCTGGAATCTAACCCTAACAGCGTAACGGTATAATTTATGGGGGCACGAATTTGGATACAAAGCGAATTTAGAGTTTTTCCTTGACCTATCCAGCGTCTTCCATCTTTCTATTATTGCGAATTCCAATTCTATTCAAAAACACGTGAATTTTACCCGCGAAATATCGACACGAACACGAATTGAACAGTAGAAGTTCCCATTCCCAAAGGAAACCGATTGGATTTTAGGTAGAGAAAATATTGTCTCGAGCCCGAATCAGAGGAACGTGTTTATAGCAACTAAAGCACTATTTGTCTGAATAAAAACACCGTTCTTTTAGTGATCTGTTTTCTAATGAAAATGTCCTAGACACAATCTACGAGAAAAGTTTCGTAACTTACGAGATATCAATTGACATTAACGGTGAAAGGTGAAATATGGTACAGAACATGTGCCATTATTTAACTCCGTATCCGAAACTGTGGTTCAAATCGGTATCAGATCCAATTAATGTTTCAAAGGGTATACAATTGATCGTAACCGCAAGCGTGTTAATAACTAAGGTGCGGTCAGTGGAATGTACATGCTACGGTTAAAAAAAATTGAAGGAAATCAATGATGAAATTGTGAGCGTGACATCTTCCATTTTCCCATTAGTCTTCCTTAACACCCCATGTCCAGCTTCGTATCTCCCACTTTCATGGATTTCATTACTGGGCTTCCTTGGTTCATTACTTGCCTTTTTGACATTAATAGTGAGACGTCATTTTTTGGTTCCAATGGAAGACAGAAAAAGGGGAAAGACTGCCTGTTCCAGTTCCAAGACCACCAAATAATCACAGGAGAAAATCAAAACAACTTCCAATATGTTAAAGTAGGAGAAAGGAAGCAAAAGTAATACTCATACCCAAAAAAAAAAAAAAAATTACGGACGGAGGGATGAAGGTAACTCCTAAGGCAATCCAAAAAACCGAAGATGCTAGTTAAAAGCAAAGGAGATGGGGAAAAGGTTCATACCAGTCTATACGTGGAGCACGATTATACTCATACCCAGCAAACACACATATAAAATATACATACAACATATGTAAGATTGAAGTAAATACCCCTACATATGCTTTTTTATAATCAAGTATGTAAGTGTTCTTTAATAAAGTTATATAAACCGTATGTCACAGATTACGTATATTTTATACAATACTTAGTATAGAATCTTACGGATATTCTGTATACAGAAATTTATATAATATATACATATATATAATTACATATTACTCATGAAATTTATGTGCTGTCATATTTATATGATTAGATTTATGTACGTTATATGTAAAATCTTATATGTAAAAAGTATTACAATATATTTTTTATGTATGCCTTCTGTAAATATAATTATAAATTATCATTAGGTACATATATTATATTGTCGAAAATAAAAGTCCGTTTCTATTTGCGCCGCATAATTAATCGCACGCGCGGGTTTTCTATAACGCCAAAAATTGTAGTTCGCGTACCTTTAATATTAGATCCGTATCGACTAAAATGCGTCTAATTTATATAGAAAATAAATAATATAAAATAAATTAAATACTGGTCATTTTTAACATAAAGGTAGATATAATCATTGAATAAGACTTCACTCAACGATATAATGAAACATAATTTAAACTCGCGAAACAGCGCAAAGTTAGGAAGAACGAAATAAAAAAAAGGAATGTTTCAGATTAGCGCAGTGGTACAATGCCGGATACAAAGAAAACACATGTCGGATTTCGGAATTTGGCACACCCACCCGCAACGGTTCGAATCCGGTTAAGGGAAACTTTTCAAGCACGTATATAATATCATAATAAACTGTCGGCTTTCAGTTCAGGTAAAAACGAGTTCGTGCAAGAATTAAGTTAATTAAAAGTACAGTTGCACGTAAAAATGTAGTTTTTCCATTTTTTTGTATGAAACTGCTTAAATAATTTTTTTAATTTGCAATAATTACATTATGCTCGAGTAGCTGCCATTTGGTCATCGCAACGCTTTTAGTTTATGTGAATATTACATAAAATATACATAAAACGTATATAAATTCATGTATTACAGATATAGAAGAATTTACATCTAATAGACATATATATTATTTTGAAAATAGCTGACATCCTGACATTAAATATCTCTTATTTTTCTTCCAGTTTTATATAAATCTAAAAAGCTCTTATATAATTTATATGTATTTTATATATAAATGTGTTTGCTGGGTACTACCCGGTTATGTTTTGAGAATTGGAAAAAATTAGCACCAAGAAAAAATGAGACATGGAAATCATCTAAAAGCTGAATAAACCGTTCCAGTTTCATTATGCAAAAAAAGACAGATAAGGGATAAACATATCAGCACAGAAAATGCCAAAAGAAAGGGAAGCCTGAGTCGTCTGAGCAGCTCGTCTTTAAAAAATTCACAGATACGGTTCAGGCATTAGTGAAAAAAATAAAGGGGGCGAATTTTCATTGTGCCTTTAACTCACAGTCGAGCAGAAATGGGATGGAGACTAATATAGATTAAAGAGGGGCAGACGCAAGCAAGGTTACTATCGAAGGAAGTGTACTCACACTAGATTAACGGCTGCTCCCCACAGCGTAGAGTGATAAAACGTTGCCTTAGAATCTGGCGTGCCCAACATCACGATTCAGGAGATGGATTCATTTGTAGGATAGTAGGTAGTCGCAACATTTTTGGAATAACTCGGCATTCCTCCTCTATGTCGAATCGAAGCGTAAATAGAAGCAGCGAGAAATTCATGAACCACTACGCTTACACAAGAGGTTGAGTGGAGTACCACCTGACATAATTTTTTCTCAGTCTATCTCCATCAAATCCAAGAAAACGACCGTGCCCAACACGCGGCCAGAATTAGACTATTTTATGAATCAAAGGACTGAAGTTTTTCAATTTTGTGTGGGGGTAAAGATGCAACAAAAATTAGTTCTAAATTGAAGCCACTGATCCACTGATCAACTCTGGTATGGAAAAACATTGGAAAGTGTCCTGTAAATCCATTTAGAAGTGGAAGCTTCGGAACGTATTCGATCTTGATCATGACATGGTTCAGTTTGTGATGGAATCAATGTTGTTCCACTGTTTTCGTTCCCTATGTAGTTTGTCGTCATCTTCTCTACAAATTTTATCCATGATTCTTGTCCTGTTCTTCACCCTTACGTATTTTTTCTTGCAATGACCAAAATCTTCAGGGTTTTTTTGTTTTTATATAATCTCTGCCAGCTATCCTTCTTCTATTTACCTATGTTCTGTATTCATGTCTTTGTGACAAGTTTCAAGTGCTTGATCTAACAGGCAATTTTGGATTTATCCCATTTTCCTTCAGTTCCACGCCTTAATTACGTCATTTTTTGGTATTGATCCTTAAGTTAAGGACTTTTTAATTTAATAGTTCATACTCAGTTCTCATTTTTCGTTTTCTCCATTTCCTTGCGAACTTTTCACATTTTCTATTTTCATTTCTTGATCAGAAAACCAATCAACTATAGACTCCACTTTTCTTCTATTTCTTCTGTTCTTTTGTAAGTTCACAGTTACCCATCGGTGTATCCAATAGAAATTTTTTGAATTGGTCTGTACGATCTGCGACTAAAAGGAAAGAATATTAATTTTGAATTTCGAAATCGTTGAGTGAAATCTTTTACAATAACAGGCGATGGTAAACTTTATGAAAAAAGGAATAGGAGTAGAAGTAACGGTGAGGCAAGTTATCCAACTGGCACCGATAACTTCTAAAGGATAAAGAGGAGATAATGCAAAATAAAAGCAAGTTGAAGAAGAAAAGGGCCCAGATCAATAGGACCAATAAATTTAGGAAAGCGGGAAGGGAAATACAAGACAAAATAACAGCAGAAGTCAATGAAGAAAGAGGCAAAGGACTATGTGGTCAATAGGGAACGAAAGTGGGATAAGAAAAATAACAAGTTCTTCGAAGTGAATACTGGAGAGCATTCATTACCAAAAAACTGAGAGAAAATAAAGCTAGAAGGCATACGAAAATTACCTAGGGTAGGACAATAAATAAGAACATGGGACAACATCAAAGAAATGAAACAAAAAGGAAAGTTGCAAGTATTATTATTATCATTATTATTGTGCTAGGGGTGGTTCCAAATTGATTTCTGCACTGCCACCTTTTAATCTATTGTGCTCCCCGCTGTTGTCTACCCTTCTAGAATACCTGTATTTTTAACAAAGTCCAGAATTTTTGTAGGACGAATCTTCGTTACTTCCTCTTGTGTAATCTTTTCATGTCCAAGTTGCCTTTGCCTTTAGGAATGCCTCACATTGGCGAATAACGTAGGGCGTTTCTTCTTCCTCACCACAACCCCTGCATATCGGGCTGTCGGTCAGTCCCATGTCATGCAGGTGTTTCTTCAGGCGACAGTGGCCTGTGACCATTTCTGTCGCAAGTTTTATCTTCGTCCTGCTTGACTTTAATATGGATGATCCCTCCTCGCCATTGACTCTCAGCCGGTATGCTCCTCTGAGTGCTTCTGCCTTAATTATTAGGTTTAGTGATGGCAGGTTCAAGAGAGTCTCCATAGCTGCCGTAGGGGTCGTTATCATTGTCTCCGTAATTCCAAGGCAAGCCCTTCGCTACACCTTGCTAAGTTTCTGTATGTTCTTCTGGGTGAAGGTCTTATACCATCACACCCGTGAAGCTTACGTACTGATCGGTCTGATCATTCAGGTGTATATCCAGTGGGTCATCGTTGGAGATAGGCCCCACTTGCTTCTGCTACAGGCCCAAAAGGACTTTGTGGCTTTGTTCGCTGTCTTCTCTAGGTGTGGTTTGAAGGTCAGCCCTTGGTCTAATGTTATGACCAAGTATTTTCCTTCTCCCACTACCTGTAGCTTAGTTCCGTACTTTACTTTAGCTTTGTCGGCCCCTTTCCTCGCGAGAAGAGAATGAGGTTCGTTTTTGTTCTTCTTCTCCGCACCATGGTTCCACAAGATTTAAAGCTCCCTGCATCACAACAGATACAATCCAAAAAACCGACAGAAAATAAAGCTAGAAGGCATACGAAAATTACCTAGGCTAGGACAATAAATAAGAACATGGGACAAAATCAAAGAAATGAAACAAAAAGGAAAGTTGCAAGTAAATGATAAAAATGTGGGAAAGATAGAAACAGGACTATGTAAATTGTACGAAGTAGCAACACAAAGGGAGAGAATACTAGGAGCATGAAAAGTGAAAAGAAAAGAAGTGAAAGATAATGAAACTGGCGATAGCTGTTTTTAAAAACTACAAGAATGAAAAACAATACAATATTTTTGGGTGACCTCAATGGGCAAGTAGAAAATTGCAACAATTGATTAAAAAGAGCAATGTGTAGAGAAGTTGAAGAAAAGTCCTGAAGGGCTATAATTATAACAGAACAATTGAAGAAATTTATGGGAACGATAATCGAAGAAAATGGAATAGTGGATAAAGAGAAGAATGGAAGAAATTGGATTCGTACCAAATAGAGGCGAAATTGGAAATGAATTTGTGAATAAAATCGGTGAAAGACGAATGGCTGGGACACATACACAGAATGCCGAGAAGACAGACTTACCAGAAGAGAGTTTCATACGAGAGTGCTTGGAAACGACATGAGAGGAATGCCGGGAAAAAATGGAAGGAAGGAGTAGGCAGACTCTTAGAAATGAATTATACTTTTCTATTGGCATCAAAAAACGGTACCGATTCAAGGATTGTTAAATTTTCCTTCGAATAATTAGCAAAATTTTACTATAGTACAAAATTTTGGTCTATTAGAAACCGGTCTGTGAATAAATAGAAAAGTTTTCAAGTTGTGGATGTGCGATAGAAAATTTTGATTAAATTAGAATAATTTCGTTCGTCGAATTCAATGGTAACCCAGTAAACACATTTATATATAAAATACATATAAATTATGTGAGAGCTTTTTAGATTTATATAAAACTGGAAGAAAAATAAGAGATATTTAATGTCAGGATGCCAGCAATTTTCAAAATAATATATATGTCTATTAGATGTAAATTCTTCTACATGAATTTATATAGGTTTTATGTATATTTTATGTAATATTTACATAAAAAATATTAGTTGTAAAAGCGTTGCGATGACCAAAATGGCAGCTACTCGAGCATAAGGTAATTATTATCAAAGTAAAAAATTATTTAAGCAGTTCCATACAAAAAATGGAAAAACTACATTTTACGTGCAACTGTACTTTTAATTATATTTAACTTAATTCTTGCACGAACCCGTTTTCACCTGAACTGAAATCCGACAGTTTTTTATGATATATTTGCTTGAAAAGTGTCCCTTAACCGGATTGGAACGTTTGCGGGTGGGCGTTGGAAATTCTGAAATCCCACATTGTATCACTGGGCTAATCTGTAACATCTCTTCTTTTTATTTCGTACTTCGTAACTTTGCGCTGTTTCGCGTTATTAGTTTAAATTTTGTTTGATCATACCGTTGAGTGAAGTTTTATTCAATAATTATACCTATCTTTAACTTTATGTTAAAAATGACCAGGATTTAATTTATTTTCTATATAAATTAGACGCATTTTAGTCGATAGGGATCTAATATTGAAGGTACGTGAACTACAATTTTTGGCGTTATAGAAAACACGCGCGTGCGATTACTTATGCGGCGCAAATAGAAACGGAATTTATTTTCGGCCATACAATATAATATGTAATGTAATGATAATTTCTAATTATATTTACAGAAGGCATATATAAAAAATAAGTAATATTACATATAATATTTTACATATAACGTACATAAATCTAATCATGTAAATATGACAGCACGTGAATTTCAAGAGTGATATGTAATTATCTATATGTATATATTATATGAATTTCTGTATACAGAATATCCGTAAGTTTCTATACTATTATGTAAAATATACGTAATTGTGTAACATACGGTTTATATAACTTGATTAAAGAATACTTACCTACATACTTGATATATAAAAAAGCATAATGTAGGGGTATTTACTTCAATTTATATATGTTGTATGTATATTTTATATGTGTGTTTGCTGGGTTAACTTAGTCGCTTTTAGAAATGGGGAGAATTAGTTAATTACTACAAGTTCATTATGAAATAATGAAGTCATTACTTGGTAATTTATTATTGAACTGGGGTTTAAGGGCTTTATAGTTGAAATTACTCTTTGAATACCTAAAACAATGAAGGCACCAAGTAAAACAAGCAAGTAGTAATGTCAAACTGGCTTCACCAGCACAACTTTTGTTTTTAAATTTTGTTTATTAAACTATTGAGAAATTTAATTTACACAAGGAATTATGTTGCTAAACTTGACGTAACTAACCTGTATGGGGATGATTATGAAATAAATTATTACAAAATAAGAAAGCCGTGCATCTAACATAGTTGGAAATCCATATCTTTGTTATCCAGATCAGCAGGGAAAACTATTTCCTTAATTGGTGCTAACTAACAATGGGGTAGCTTTACAAGTAATTCATAATCTGGAAGTTATGAAATCCTTGCTACTAACTTACAAATTGACCAATTCTCATAAGTTATACCTACTCTCCGAAAAGGCCTTTACAATAATAATTGAAATTATACGTTATGAAGGTCTGAGATATATTATTAACTTTGTTTCTGTTGTTCCATTTATTTTACTGTACCGTTCAAGCTTCGTTACACTGAAAATTAATTCAACCCTTTATCCCTTTATTTAAGGAACAACGTACTCTGAATAACTTGTAACCACGCCGTAAAGTAGTGTTAAGGTAATAAGATGGCTACTCCTTTAAATGCACGAACCGGAAAAGACCTTTTTACGCTTCGCTTCGACAAACACTTAAAGAAAGCAGTAGCAGCAACAAAAATTTCCATTCCTCGGGCAATTGAGTGATATATCAAATTTTTTCTTAACGTTCACTCTGCTGAAAGATAAAGCTTCATCGTGTGGATTACGAGTACATTAGGGGGAGGAAGTCGTGCTCTTGAAAGAGATAAACCCGTATAATATCGAAAAGCGATTTAGTGAACTTAATTTTTTTTTCTCAAGTCGAAATGTCAAACTCGGTATTTAAGCGCGTTTAACTCCGTAAAAAAAAAATGAGTGCAACCAAAGTGATTGATGCTGACTGGGTGCCGATAATGGGTATCTTAACTCTTTATGTCTGTCATCTTTCAACAGTAAGAGCGCTCTTAATCCTTTATTGATTGCCGCTCTCTTAATGGAGATTTAACAGCCCTTTTTCCTGCGGGTGAAGTCCATGTCAGGTTTCAGCTTGAAAATGACAATCATTTGAAGCGGATCTACATTACGTTTGCAACTCATAAGCGTAACGCCCTCATTAAAAAATCGCATCGTCACCCTTAATATCAAAATTGGTATATAGACATTCCGAACATTCTTATTATGGCTATTTTGAACGCGCTACGAATTCGAATAATGAACGGAATTAAGGAGGTAGGAACAAGCCTCACCTCTTATTGGCCCTCTTGAGCATCTGGCTTTCCGTAAGTTGTAGACTGATCGATAATTTCATTTCAGTTTCTAAAATTAAACAGCAATACGGTTATGATTGATAACGGGGTGGTTACCCAGAACAATGGACGGCGCTAGTAGTCGATATACATGCCTAAAGTTGTGTTTTGTTTATCTAGCCCCTCGAACAGAGGGGTTGGGTCTTGGAAATTTATAACCATATAAAATTTTTTTTCTCCTGCCCTGGGAATTCCGAACACCCCCGCCTTGTGTCTACGGCGGGGATAATGTGGGGCTCCCACCCATTAAACCCTTTCATCCTTGTTTCCCTCTTAACCAGGCATCATTGTTAATAATCCTCCGGTTATGACGGTCGCCTAAAAGGCTTCATCCTTGTGGTAGTGTCTTAGGTTATACCTGCATACTAGTCCTGTGGGAGAGTTGACTCTGGTGACAATTGCAGCGTGTCCTGCTTGATCGACTATCCTCTGCCTTCTGCTTCCCTAATTCCGATAACCTTGTGGCAATATTTTCTTAATTAGGTCCCAGTTCGCCTCGCACTGAACCATTACATCCAAGGTATTGATGGGCTTTATTTTCTCCCCCAGGTCCCTTTTTTTCGCTCGCCGTACCACCTTGGGTCTTATCATCTAGGAGACCGCACTTTACGCACTCGTGGGTCTCACTTTTTCCCATTTTGGCCAAATATTGCCCGTTCTCCCCGGGCCTGTGAATAGTTGTGCGAGTACATAGTTGATTTCGTCATGTGGGTGGCCGATCCATGTTATTACGTCAGGTATGAGAGTGTGTGTCCAAGAGATGCGCTTGTCCCAGTCGACCTGCCACTCCATGCACCTCCTCAGCTTCCCCCAACTCCTTTCCGTACCCCCCACCAGGATATGGGCGGGGGGGATCCCGGTCAATACTAGTACGTCTTCGTGCGCGGCTGTTCGATATGCGCTGGTAGTCCGTGTTGCCATGTTACACAATACCTTCTTAATTTCAATTTCAACATTTATGACTTACTCTCATCCGCCCCAGTTGCCTCCCATTCTTCAGTCTCCCTAGTGGCCTTTGAATTCTTCCCCTGTTTGTCTCATTTCCCTGGAATTGTTTTCGCCTTGATTTTCGTACCCTTTCCCCCCTTCATTTTCTTTGATTTTTCCTTTGCCCATTTTCATCATCCGGATCCTTAATCTACTGTCTCTTATCTTTACTTTCTTCCTTTGTGCTTGATACCTCTCGTAAGCCTCGTTGCTTTATTTTCTTTACCATTTTACCTCCATCCCTATTCATATCATTGCCAAAATTTTGTCTGCTGCCTCTTGGTTCAACCTCATTCTGAATTCTTTGCCTTTGAACCCCCATTTTCTCTGCTCAAATCCTCCAATTTCTTTCATCTTTTTCTATTGTTCCTTGCAGTCATTCTGATCTCTTAAAACCATCTTTTTAGTGTAGTACTGTATTTCTGAATTTAAAAAACATACTGTGCTGTATTGCATTAAAAATTTCGGTATGTCGGTGTATTTCTTTAGAAAAAACATTGTCCATGTTTTTCAATTTCAGAAATCTCTTGTAAATATCCCAAGGAGTCTGTCGCCTCTAACTGAATCCCGATTAAGCCGCAAACCGGTTAATCGGACCCCGGTAAATTGGGAGTCGAATGTATTTTCTCCAACGTCTCTATACGGGCTGGTAATTTTGAATTCCCTCACAATATTGGCGAAAATTGTATTCATAATCTACAAAATACATGTAGCTACAATGGAATGTTGATAGGGCAACAATGCAATTACGGTAAACACCAGAAAAGGGAAGCCACGCATAAGGCATAGCGGCTTGCACAGAAAGGAAGCGATCTGGGTAGAATTTGGGCGGATCTGGATTTATTTTGAGATTTATGTGCACGTAGTGAATGGCGACTAGCTCTGCAAGGATTTCCTGTAATTTATTTAAAAAATGGGAGCACTTACTCAGTGGAATGTCATTCGTAACCGAACATCCAAGAAGTGGCCCATCTGGAAACAGCCGCATCGTCTTCTTTAAAACCCGTTCCAAGTAAACGAACTTTTAACCTACATTTCGATCGGATCCATGACCCTTTCTTGGACAGTAAGATCTATTCCCAATGTCAACAAGGCAAACGCCTTAGTTGTTGCGGTCGTTTCGTTTCCCTAAAATTTGTGCTGAGAATTTTCGAATAAAATCCTTTAGTACTCACAGCAATGAAGAACGCCATCACTTCCTCTGTCTTAGTTTGATGGAGGGTGTTTTCAGATAGCTCAATGACTAATTGAGGAAAAATTTTGAATTTAGTCGCATCTAAAAGAAAATTGTTTGACAACGGAAAAAGGGGTACTGCCTAAATATTCTTACGCCACATTTTTTCTTCCGTGATCTTCAGTTTTTCTATTAACGTCCACGACCCCGCCACTGAGTTTTCAGTTTCGTTTGCTCACTTCTTTTTTGTAAAGGAAGAATATCATTAACGCTTGATGCATCCTGTTGGGTGCATCAATTCTGT
Organism: Pyrocoelia pectoralis; assembly: GCA_036250285.1. Classification (NCBI taxonomy): domain Eukaryota; kingdom Metazoa; phylum Arthropoda; class Insecta; order Coleoptera; family Lampyridae; genus Pyrocoelia; species Pyrocoelia pectoralis. Next base: position 27,411,866 of record CM070083.1, read on the forward strand.
TCATAATATCAACCCTCTGTTTAGGGTTTTTGGTTTTGGTTGAAGTTATTAAATATTTCTTTTGTTTCTAAAAGATCCAGTTTGGTACCTTTCACAGATGTGAAGATTGTCGAAATTGGTTGTGGGGTTAAATGAGTGGCCTGAATCAAGGATGTGGTTGGCAAAGGAAGATTTTGTTATGTTTAATACAGGATAAATGTTCTGAGGTACGGAGTTCTAAATTTTCTCCCGGTTTAACCAATATAGAAGGCTTGGCACGTATCGCAAGAAAGCTTGTGAACGCCAGATTTGTCTAATCTGTCAATTTTGTCTTTGGAATGTACTAAGTAGTTATTTAAAATATGTTTGGAGGAAAACGCTACGTTAAGGTCGAAACGGTAGAAAAGTTTTTTGAAAAAATAAGAGGAAGGGCCTTTAACCCTTGAGCGGTCGCGTGGATGACTATTGTCATCCGCTGTTATTGTATTGCCTATAACATTCTTTCTAAGAAGAAAGGGGGGTTCAAGTTTTTAGTATTCCTTGTTTAGGGTTTTACGAATATAGTAGCAATATGTCAACCTTCAACGTGGTAAGTTGTACCATAATAAGACAATTGTGACAATTGTCATCCACGCGACTTACTGTAAATATGTACCTACTCTTTTATTCAAATGTTTGTTCATAGCAGTTTCAGTAATGTTATTAGTTTTTGTATGACATTCCAATTAAATAAATAATATATCAAAATCTTTTAATAAATTAATTCGCCCTTTCCAGTAGATAATAATTTTGAAATGGAGACTCTATGTAGGTACCTCTAGCGACTATAAGGTACTTTATCTTATTATATTATGCAGATATAACACTTTTTAAAGTTTACAATTATTTTACGTGTTTGTCTATCATTTAGTAAATTCATTAAATTACATCTTCTAATAGAAATATAATTGATAAATTCAAAAATAACTGATGGATGACCATTGTCATCCACGCGATCAATGGTGTTATTATTACCCACGCGACTGCTCAAGGGTTAAACGGAAGGGGGTAGCAGTTCTGAGGAGGCTCAACGGTAATGGGTTGTAAGGTATAGTTGGAGTTGCGAATGATTTTCTTGTAAATGTTATGGATAAGGAAAAAAGGGTAGCCACTACTGGCTGCAATTTCCAAAATTATGTTATATCCTTTCTTGTAATTGAAACGGTTAAGGGGTAAATTAAAAAGTCTGTGAAAATATAATCTAAAGACAGCAAAGTTTCTGAGATAAAGGGTGGAAAGAAGAAATGGGGATCACGTGATCCGTGGTGGCGGGCTTTCTATAAATTCACCCTTCTGGTGATAGTGAGGTCTAAAAAATTTGTTCGATTTCAAAAGTGAATTTTAATATGGGGGTGCAAGCCATTGAGAAAATCGAAACAATGCTAGGTCCTGAACGCTCCCTTTGAATATAACGAAGATATCGTCAATGTAACGTTTGAAAAACGAAAAACGTTCGGTAATCTGATTGCTTTCGAAAATCTTATTCTGTTCGAGGGATGTAATAAATAATTCGGTTAAAAGAGGGGACAAATTGCTTTCCATAGGAAGACCAGTTAGTTGAAAATAAGTGACTTTGTTAAACTTGAAAAAATTTTGGCTGTAACACACTTTTAGAGTGTTCCTCAGGAAGGAGCAAACGCCTATCAGGGAGGTTGGTCATCTCACGCGTGGGATGGCTTGAGTGATGTTGTGGGCTGAGTGACTCTAATCAGGGAGGCAGCACAAAGGGCCCGAATAGGTGGCCTACGTGCGCGTGGACTTTTGACCACCCTCCCATCGAAATCCAGAATCCAGATCCAGGGAGGTTGGGGGAATAAAGATGTGTAGTGACAATGTCTAGATATTCTGTGAAGGGCACGCTGGGGATTTACGATACCAAAAGAAAGCAAAAGACTGACAACAAATTTTGAAAGTTACTGTGATTATGGACCGTACAAGGATTTTATTCCCAATTTAACTTCACTTTTCATTTCATCTTCGCCCCATCAACGTTTAATCAATCTTCACCATTTATAAATTGTTACGTAGTAAGTATTTTTAGACTTTAATTTTGTACTTTTTAGCCTGATGATGACATCTATGATGTCGAAACATTTAGTTCATAATTCATTGAATTTTCAATTTCTATCGGTTCCCACCGAACTTAATTAAGTAAATAATTTATTTGGAAGGTTTTGTGATTTGTTAAAAGGTTACTATTATACAGGGTGTCTCACGGTGACCGTCGGTTAGAAGTATATCAAGAACTGTAAAAGCTAGAAATTTGAAATTTTGCACATGCGACATGGAGTGTTTAATCTATTAAATAAAAATATTTTCCAAATGGCAGCACTTCCGGAAACACCGGAAGTGACCATCAACTTCTTTATTTTAAATACAAACCAGGCAATTTTTTTTCACATTCTGATGTGTCATAAAATGTTTAGTAAGTATGCTTAAAATAATCGGCGTATCAACTTTGATTGTTGAGAAAAAAATTTTTTTTCACTGAAAAATGTCAAAATCGTGTTTAGGAAATAAAATTGAAAGTCGAAAGTGGTAAAAGTTAGGGAAATGGGATTTTAGGTTCTCAATGTCAAAAGATTGAGACACAATTGTCTGTCATGGATTATAAAAAATTGCCCGCGGTTACGTATCTATTTAACGTTATTTCCAGACTTAAGAAAAACTTTAAAAAGTCTCTTTTTTTAAATGGAATGCCTATTTAATTATCGGCCCATTCGATGCAGAAATAAATTTCCTTTAAATTGATATACCATGTTCCTATACCTAAAATCAATGATTACAGAGTTATTTACATTTTTCTAATTAAATTTATAATTACATACTTTACAAAACATGGTTGGCTTTGAAAATTTTCAAAAAAATTTTATTCAATTGTTTCTTATGATGACAGTTGTCAGTTAGCTATCAGTTTGAAAGTTTACGCTACATTTACGTTTGTTATCAGTGTTATCTGTTTGAATTTTGATTTTTGCGCTTAATATTTGTTTTTAATTGGGAAATATGGAATACACAAACGCTGATATTCTAAATTTGTTTTACATTCATGGCGAGTCTGCTCGTATTACTTTTCGGACCTGCAGAACCTTTAACCATTGAATAAAGAATCACTCAACACTTTAACGAAAGATATCCGCATTTACCTACAATGACAGAACAAAAAATCAGGATGATTGAAAAGAATATTTTAAATTTGGCCGAAGTAAATACGCCACGAAATTTGGAAAAGCCAATTGTCCCCAATGACGCTGCAGAAACCAATGTATTGGGATATTTTAATGTTTTCCCTGAAAGTTCTGTTCGTTCGGCGGAAAGAGACCTTGGATAGTCAAGAAGTTGCATAGATAGAATTTTAAATAATCATAAAAGCATAAGAAACATTTGAATAAAAATTTTTTGAAAATTTTCAAAGCCAACCATGTTTTGTAAAGTATCTAATTATAAATTTAATTAGAAAAATGTAAATAACTCTTTAATCATTGATTTTAGGTATAGGAACATGGTATATCAATTTAAAGGAAATTTATTTCTGCATCGAATGGGCCGATAATTAAATAGGCATTCCATTTAAAAAAAGAGACTTTTTAAAGTTTTTCTTAATTCTGGAAATAACGTCAAATAGATACGTAACCGCGGGCAATTTTTTATAATCCATGATAGACAATTGTGTCTCAATCTTTTGACATTGAGAACCTAAAATCCCATTTCCCTAACTTTTACCACCTTCGACTTTCAATTTTATTTCCTAAACACGATTTTGACATTTTTCAGTTGAAAAATTTTTTTTCTCAACAATCAAAATTGATACGCCGATTATTTTGAGCATACTTACTAAACATTTTATGACACATCAGAATGTGGAAAAAAATTGCCTGGTTTGTATTTAAAATAAAGAAGTTGATGGTCACTTCCGGTATTTCCGGAAGTGCTGCCATTTGGAAAATATTTTTAATTAATAGATTAAACACTCCATGTCGCATATGCAAAATTTCAAATTTCTAGCTTTTACAGTTCTTGATATACTTCTAACCGACGGTCACCGTGAGACACCCTGTATATTACTAGGTACTTGATTTCATCCACCATAGGTATAAGTGTTCTATAAGCGACAAAGTACTTTTGGTAGAGGGGAGAGTGCCAACGTGTCCTTATGGTTCGTGCCTCGACAGCAACATAATTGTTCTTGTTCGTATTTCTGTTTTTCATTACGTTCGTGATTAGATAAGCATTACCAAATACTGGTACTCTGTGTAGTTTTTTCTAATTATCCAAATTGCCTCACATGAGCGAAGTAGACTGTTTCTCAATTTGTTATTAGAATATGTTTATAATTGCCTAATTAGCGACCATTAAAAAATGATAACAATTTGATTAATTCCATTATCTCTCATAAACAGATATCACAACTTGCCCTCTTTCATTAGTTTGTAGTTATTTAAAAAGTATTCTGTACGATACCATCAAAAGAGGGTAAGTGTTCATAACTTTTTGCTCAGCTTCAATTGACATCTAATTTTAGACTGTAATAGGTCACAATGATAACATTAACGAAGCTACTGTTCCTAATTGTATTCGCGACAGTGCAATCGAAGAATTGCAACTATCGATTTTGGAAAGCAATATCGTGTGAGAACATCAATTCATTGGAACAACTGAAACAGGGCATCCAAGAATGTATAGAGCAAGATAAAGTGCAAATGGAAGATTTGGTTGGTTTACAGTTCAAAATGATTCACATTAATTCCCTTGAGCCCCAAACGTTTGAAGGTTTTGAGCATGTGAAGGTAATAGAGTTCCTTTCCAGTAATATAACCAATATACCTGAGGGAAGCTTTAAAAATTTGAAAAATCTTGAGGAATTCAAAATTGGTTCTAGTACCGTAGATAACATTGACGATAAGGCATTCGTAAATATGTTCAGTTTGAAAAAGTTTCTATTTTATGTAACTGTAGTCAAACAATTTCCAAAGGGAGCGTTTAAAGATATGCATGCTTTAACTGAGGTGAACATGCACAATAATGATTTGGAAGAAATTGAAGAGGACGCTTTTGATAATTCACCGAATTTAGTTAAGTTGCTTATCTACGATAACAAGCTTAAAAGTCTTCCAAAGGACATTTTTAGAAAGTTACCGCTACTGGAAACGATTCATATCAGCGAAAATTCTATTGAACACTTGGACAAAGACACCTTTAAAGGCCTTACAAACTTAAAAACGCTACATTTGGAAAATAATCTCCTGACGACCTTAGATCCAAAACTCTTTAATGGTCTGAACGCGTTAACTGATTTGAACCTCCATCATAATGATATTAAGGATCTCCCAGAAGGTATATTTGCACACTTGAACAGCTTAAAAACCATTGATCTCTCAAAAAATCAAATTGCAACCTTACGAAATGCTCCATTTAAAAGTACCCCTGAGATGGAATCCATCGACCTCTCTGAAAACCAATTAAAGGACTTAGATAACATATTCGAAGGACCAACTAAGCTGAACCGAATAAATCTGTTCGGTAACCAGCTATCATCGATTCCAGATGGTATCTTCTCTGGCACTTCACTATCACACCTGTACCTTTCATCAAACCAAATTCAAAAAATCTCACCAGGTGCATTCAAAGGCCTACATCAGCTGCAAGAAATTACATTGGAATCCAATAACTTGACAGAAATTGCAGATACGTCCTTTGATGATTTAAAGCAACTTACTAACCTCAACCTCAGCAAAAATAAACTAAAGACGCTTCCTGTAGGAATTTTTGGTGAAAATACCGCATTGCAAAGTCTGTTTATAAGTAACAACGAAATAAGTAAACTGGAAAATGGAATTTTCGATAAACTGGACCATTTAACTTACTTAGATTTTGATAATAACAGAATTACGGATTTGGAATCGGGCCTTTTTAAGAATCTGAAGAAAATGGAGTCCTTTCATATGGGCTCTAATGAATTGAAAGGTATATCCGTGCAAACTTTTGATGGATTAAGCTCCGTAACATATCTTACTATATCGAAGAATCCTATTGTTAGCATTGATTGCGATGCTTTCAAAGCGTTGTCATCTTTGGAAACTTTGTCCTTAGAGGACATCGATGTGGAAGATTTTCTCCCCAGCTGCTCTTCGAGATTGAAAAACTTATATAGTCTCACAATCAAAAACTCAACATTGAAGCAGTTGAAGAAAGGTAATTTCGCAGGAATGAAAAAGTTGACGTCGCTATACTTAACAGAAAGCCACATTAGTTTTATAGAACCAGGTGCTTTTGACGGACTCCCCGACTTGCATTCTTTATCTTTGCATCAAAACAATTTATCGGAAATTGGAAAGGACATGTTTACCGGTTTAGAAAAACTTAATTGGATAACTTTGAGTGAAAATAGTATTTCGTCAATCGATCCCATTGCCTTTGAACTGATTCCAAATTTACGTTACCTCTATTTGGGGTCAAACAAGCTAAATAAGTTCAAGGGTAACGAATTTACCAACTTACCAAAACTGACCCATCTTGACCTATCGATGAACGACATTACGAGCTTACCGTCCGACATTTTTAAGCCCTTAACGATTTTAACTAACCTAGATCTCAATTCGAACAATATCAAAATATTAGAAAAGGGATCAATATCCGATGTGGCCAAATTGAAAAATCTAGAACTGAATAAAAACGATATTAATGAAATTAAACCGGGCACTTTCGAGGATTTTAAGTCTCTCCAAGAGTTGGATCTTTCCAATAATACTTTGAAGCATGTCAATGCCGAAATGTTCCAAGGACTCACAGAGATGTACGCAATTGACCTTGAACATAACGAAATCAGTGATTTGAATCCTGATGTATTTGACAATTTTCCCAAGTTGAAACGTGTTCGCTTGGAGGGCAATAGGTTGGATTCCAGAATTATGGAGGTTATGAAGGAGAAGTATCCGGAACCAAAATATCTTGTTTTAGAATAGGTAATAATTGTTAACTGTTTCTAATGTTATGATTATTGCTGCACACATGTACGGTACCTTTAAATTCAAACAATGTACTATAAAAAACTGAAGTTGATGACTTACTTACTTAATACTTATACGTCTCTTTACCTTTCGTGCTCAAGATTTGAAATTTAGCTGAACTGCTTCTGATGAACTCCTTTCACTGTCTCCAATTCCATTACTTTCACCCTCCTCCAGCAGGGGTATACCTATAGATAATTGGGGGGGGGGGGGGGGGGTCGGCGCATGAGAGTTTGTCAGGTCGAGTCAACTAGCTCCAAATCAGTAATGAGAAAATTTACGGCTAACCATGTGATTTATAATTTAGTGCAGAATTTTAACTGATTTCGGGGGGGGGGGTATTAGGGGGTTTGAACCCTCCAGTCAACGTTTCTATTCGCTATGCAGCGAGAGTTGGCTGCAAAAAGCTGGTCTATCGAGTAACAGCATCAAATGATTTTTAAAAGTTGGTACTTATACAGACCATCCATAAAATCCTTTGCTGCCTGGGCGGAACTTGTGCAGAAATTCGCCATGTCCTCTCTCCTGAATACTTTTTGGATACGAACTGTACCCATCGAGTAACAGCTTCAAATTACTCTTAAAATATAGCTTTTATATAGTTAAAAAAGAAAAAAATTTTTTGCCTTGTTACAACTTGTGCTAATACCTTGGCAGAAAACTTTAAAAAATTTTTTTTTGGCACGTTGCCGTATCTATCGAGTAACAGCTATAACCAAATTAAAGTTTGATCCTAATTCTATAAGAAAAAAACATTTCTGCCTCGTTAAATCTTGTGCTAATACCTTGGCAGAAAACATTCTCTTTCTCAAAGTCTTATGATACCACTAATACAACTATCATAGAGGTACTTAGGGATAAAAAAAGAATCAAATGCCCATTATGATGAGAAAATGAGCGATAATGGCAGTTTTTTAGGATCTTTTAGATGCAACTAATATTTACACCCAAAGCAATTACCTAGTAAAGTATTTTTCGAGATATAGTTAAAATAGGCTACGTATGTATATGAAGCGCTTTCATGCGATGAGAGTAGGTTACTGAGGTCTGGCAATGGGCCCGTGCGCACTAAAACGTCTGGCATTGACATTTCCTACCACAGTACGTGATCACGAATTAAATAAGACCAACATCGACCATCTGGCAGTTGGGAAAAGTAGGGCTTCTTCCATTTTGCTTCAAACGCCCACCACTCCCACATCCGGCCGGTCCAAGGTGCCAGACATACCTTCGGTATCTTCGAGTAGTGTATCGAATGTCAAAAAAACAATTAGTCATTTGTGGACATGACTTGACCAAATCGATCGATAACTCTTAGTCTATAAAGTGTGGGTACTGGCGTACGCGAACGATGTGGCTGTTATGGCAAAAGATGAGGGTGGAATGAGGGGAGCAATAGGAATTTTGAAAGGTATTTGGGAAAAAAGGATTTAAAGACGAATGTGAAAAAGACAAAACTAATGGTACTTCGCTATATCGTATACGCTGAAATACAACAATAGGGACGACAGTCATATAAGAGAACTGGCGAAGAAAGGGAACAAAGTGTTAGGGCAGGTATTGGGAATAGGGAAGAAAATGGCTATTCGAAAACTTAGTTAAAAGTGTGATGGTATTAATGGTACAGAGTTATGGGTTAGAAGGAATGGTAAGGATTAGAGGGAATGAAAGTGGGGAGGGAATAAGGGTTCAGACAGGAATGCGGGCAGTGAGGTATGAAGAAGAAATGGAATTAAGAGTAGATAACAAAATACTGCAAGAATGTTGGAGGGAAGTGAAGGAGAATAGGGCGAAGTGGGGTGAAGAAGAAAAGAAAAAATACTACGAGAGAGGGTATGGCGAGGGAGGAGGTGGAAAAGAGAAGGACGGTGGGAAGGAGCGTTGAGATGCAGTTGGTAATGAAATGAGGGATAAAGACGTACAGGGACAAGAATGGAGATGAACAATGAACAATATGAAGAAATAATGGTGGACGGGATACCAAGATATCAGAAGGGAAGGATAGACATGAAAGGAAAAAAAATAGTAGTGAGTTTAGGTGCGGAAATGAAGAGAGAGTAAATAGGTATTGGAGGGAGGACGAAAGTAGAAGCTTTCTCACTGTGTGGGGAAGGGTGGGAGAGCTTGGAACATATTATGAGGGAATGTGTGGAGTTGAGAGAGGCGATGGAGGAGAAGGGGTGGTGTGGATGAAGGAAGTGTTAGAGTATATTATGTATAATTATGTTATGTAGAATCGAATTCTTTGTTTTAAACTTTTGTAAAAAACAATTAAATATTATGTTATGTAATGTTATGTCTAGAATGGCACTCTGTGTAATTTTTTTTTATTTTAAGTGATCTTTTCACTGTGATTACTACCCATTTGGTAGGCATATTAGTGCACGTTTAGAGGTGTAAGGCCTTTATCCCTAATATGTCTGTCAATCATATTTTCCTAGGAGAAAGGTGTCACCTACTCACATGACTAGCGTCCTGTTTTTGGTGTGAACACGACCATCACGTATCTCCAAGCTAGAGACACAGGTCCTAGTGCCACTTGGTGAAAACTTTGAACTATTCCTGCAATAGTGTTGGGAAAATTCTGTCTTTTCCCAGATATCCAAATGGTTATCAAAAACAAATAATTCCATTTAAAAATGTAATTACTAGGTTTTATTATTACAATTTCACAAAACATATTAATCTACTTATCTACTAGCTTCTAATCCTTCAAATTACCTCACCTACATTTGGGGAAACCAAACCCATACTGTTACTCAACTTGTTACAAGAAAATGTCTATAAATGTCTAATCAGCGACCTTTAAAATGTGATAACAATTTGATTAATTCCGTTATCCCCCATAAACAAATATCACAACTATTTAATTAGCTGCCTTTGTAGTCATTGAAGAGTATTCTGGTGCAATACCACCAAAAAGTGGGTGGGGTAAGTTTTTATAACTTTTGGAATCAGTTTCAAATGAAAAATAATTTTATACTGTAATAGGTCACAATGAAAACATTAACGAAGCTACTGTTTCTAATTGTATTCACGACAGTGCAATCGAAGGATTGCAACTATCAATTTTGGAAAGGAATATCGTGTGAGAATATCAATTCATTGGAACAACTGAAAAAAGGAATCCAAGAATGTATGGAACAAGATAAAGTGCAAATGGAAGATTTTGTCGGATTGGAGCTCAAAAGGAGTGACATTAATTTTCTTCAGTCCCAAACGTTTGAAGGTTTTGAGCATGTAAAGGTAATAAAGTTCCTTTTCAGTAATATAACCAATATACCTGAGGGAAGCTTTAAAAAATTAAAAAATCTCAAGGAATTTGAAATTGGTTTTAGTACCGTGGATAACATTGAAGATAAGGCATTCATCAATATGTTCAATTTGAAAAAGTTTCTATTTTACTTAACTGTAGTAAAACAATTTCCCAAGGGAGCGTTTGTAGATATGCATGCCTTAGTTGAGGTCAACTTTCTCAAAAATGATTTGGAAGAAATTGAAGAGGGCGCTTTTGATAATTCCCCCAATTTAGTTAAGCTGTTTATTTACGAGAACAAACTTCGAAGTCTTCCCAAGGATATTTTTAGAAAATTACCGCTCCTGGAAACGATCCATATCGGCCAAAATTCTATTGAACACTTGGATAAAAACATTTTTAAAAGGCTTACAAAATTAAAAATGCTACATTTGGAAAATAATCGTCTGACGACCTTACCTCCACAACTCTTCGATGGTTTAAACGCTTTAACCGATTTGAAGCTTCAACACAATGCTATTAAAGATCTTCCAGACGGTATATTTGCACACTTGAACAGTTTAAAAACCGTAGACCTCTCAAAAAATCAAATTGCAACGTTACGTAATGCTCTATTTAAGAATTCCCCTGAGATAGAATTCATCGACCTCTCTGAAAACCAATTAAAGGAATTGGATAACGTATTCGAAGGATCAACGAAGCTGGAGCGTATAAATCTATCCCGTAATCAGCTATCATCAATTCCAGATGGTATCTTCTCTGGGAATTCACTATCACACCTGGACCTTTCATCAAACCAAATTGAAAAAATCTCACCAGGTGCATTCAAAGGCCTACATCAGCTAAAAGAAGTTACATTGGAATCCAATAATTTAACTGAAATTGTAGCTACGTCCTTTGATGACTTAAAGCAGCTTTCTAACCTGAACCTCAGCAAAAATAAACTAAAGGCGCTTCCTGTAGGAATTTTTGGTGAAAATACCGCATTAGAAGAGCTGTATCTAAGTAACAACGAAATTAGTAAACTGGAAAATGGAATTTTCGATAAACTGGTTAATTTAATTCACTTGGATTTGGATAATAATAAGATTACGGATTTGGAATCGGGCATTTTTAAGAATTTGAAGCAAATGGAGTCCTTTCATATTGGCTCCAATGAATTGAAAGTTATATCTGCGCATGCGTTTAATGGATTAAGGTCCGTAAGATATCTTACTATATCGAAGAATCCTATTGGTAGCATTGAAATATTTTTCCTTAGAAGACATCGATCTGGAAGATTTTCTTCCCAACTGCTCTTCGAGTTTAAAAAATGTATATAGTCTCACAGTCAAAAACTCGACCTTGAAGCAATTGAAGAAAGGAAATTTCGTGGGAATGAAAATGTTAAGATTGCTAGACTGGACAGAAAGTCACATTAGTTTTATAGAACCTGATGCCTTTGAAGGACTAGCTGACTTAGAAACTTTATCTTTGAATCAAAACAATTTATCGAAAATAGTGAGGGACATGTTTAGCGGTTTAGAAAAGCTTGATTGGCTAACTTTGAGTGAAAATAGTATTTCTTCAATTGACCCCACAACCTTTGAACTGTTTCCAAATTTACGTTACCTCTATTTGGGGTCAAACAAGCTAAACAATTTGAACGGTACCGAATTTACCAAATTACCAAACCTGACCTTTCTAGACCTGTCGAAGAACGGTATTACGAGCTTACCGTCCGACATTTTTAAGCCATTAACATCTTTAACTCACCTAAATCTCAATTCGAATAATTTCACAATATTAGAAAAGGGATCGATACCCGCTCTGTACAAATTGGAAATTCTATATCTGAATAAAAACAGTATTAATGAAATTAAACCGGGCACTTTCCAGGATTTTAAGTCTCTCCAAGAGTTGGATCTTTCCAACAATACTTTGAAGCATGTCAATGCCGAAATGTTCCAAGGACTCACAGAGATGTACGCAATTAACCTTGAACATAACGAAATCAGCGATTTGAATCCAGATGTATTTGACAATTTTCCCAAATTGAAACGTGTACGTTTGGAAGGCAATAAGTTGGATGCCAGAATTATGGAGATTATGAAGAGAAAGTATCCGGAACCAGGATTGGTTATTTTAGAATAGGTAATTGTAAACTGTTTTTTTAATATTATTGCTGAACATCATTAAACTTAGCCAATATATGTGCTAGAAACAACTGAAGTGAAAGGTCTACTTATACTCTCTCCTTCCGCTCTTCTCCCGCCGCTTTAACAATTTTCTTTCGATTATCTTTTCTTCATTCACGACTTGGTACTTTGTATCTTCCTGCACCCCCCCCCCCCCACGTTGCCCACGTCTGTTCCTCTGATTATCGATGAAAATTATTTCTGTCTTCTGCCTATTTTACCAATGGTTTGCTCCAATTTTAAATGTACTCATCCAGCCACATTTTCATCGGTCATCGCGGTTCATGAGCTTCCTAAATATCATCGGCTTCAGTCTTCTCTAACTCAATACCACCCCTTCGTTTCTGTTTTCATTTATTTTGTTGTTTCGCCCACCACGAATATCAACAGGAGGGGACGCTTCCCGGTCTGATGACGTCCTCTGTTATAAATTATCTCATAATTCCAACCACTTGTGTTTCCATCTTTCCAGGATATTTCCTTTGCCCTTGTGGTATGGACTTTTCTACCCAAACCTTATACGAAATCATTCTTTATGATTTACCCTCATCCGTCCCAGCTGCCTTCCCATTTTTCAGTTTCCCTAGTGCCTCTGTTCGAATCTTGTTCTTGGAAATGTTATCACCTCATTGATACCCTTTCTCCTCTTCATTTAGTTATGTCTGTTTTCGTAAGTCGTAGTCCATATAGTTTCGCTTAATTTTTCAACAGCTTGCCCTCCGTATCCTTTATTGACTGTCCCTTATCTTTCACTTACTTCTTCCTTTGTGCTTTATACTTCTTGTAGACTTCGTTACTTTTCGTGCGAAGGTATCATTACCATTTTCCCTTTACGCCTTCACTTTTACCTTCACGTTTCAGCATGGTATTTATTCATTCTTGCTGTTCATCATCAATTGTGCTAAATTGCTTTACTCAACCCCTTTCCTCATTACTTTCTGATATTTCTCCTTTACCTCCTTGTAATTTCTTATATCGTTATAACTTTTACCCTTTTTGTTCTCCTAATCTCCGTGGGAGTACCAATATTCTCTCCATTTCTTGTCCACATCCGCATCTTATGCAGCATTGCACTTACCCCGTTAGGTTAGCTGACTTGGATAGTTTGTATTATGGTCGCTCCTAAGTTATTCTCCAAAGTATCAATTTCCATTGTGGCCATTCAATGGCCTGTTAGTTGTTTGTGTGTGTTAGGAAATCGCTCGTTCATGTTGGGGGCACGCGAATCCGAGCATTTGCTCCTTTCTGTTTCCTCCCTTTTGTAGTCTCACTGTGAATGACGCTAGGTTCCAGCAACAACAGTTCCATAGTTAAAAAATTTCTATTATGTCGCTACTAATATTGAATTTTGATGTTTCTTAAATGAACCACCCTTGTAACTTCCCCTAAGCGCTGGTCGTTATATACCTAGGATTCTTGGAATAATGTGAGATCGATACCTCTCTGTGTCCTATATTTGTATGGTCATAGTCCTAGCTTAGTCTTTACTAGTTCCAGGTAAAGAACCCTCTGCAGGTTCCTCCACCTCCTTGCACTTGCCAGTGGCGCCATCCAAATCTACTTTCCAATTGAAGGTTATCCTGGGGACGTTGAGCTGTGGTTGATGCTCATAGACTTCTTTTCGTTCGTGTTGAGAAGTCTGATCGATGAGGATAATGAGCTAGCTATTCTTTGGTAGTCACGTAGTCCGAACCATTGTCCTCATTGGTTTGGAAAGGATGTTGGCTTCAAGAAACCGTATTTATAAACCGGAAGTCGATTCGTCGTTGTGATTTTGCCTCAATATTAAATAACTAATGTTAATAACTTGGAATAACTCTTTTGGAATTGTGTTTAGTTCATAATATCTAACTTTTTCCATTGCGTCTCTTCATAAATTTTATTTAAGTGTAATCCTGAATGTAAAACACCATGGGACCTCTTAACTCGTACCTTACCTAATGAGAAATTGCAGTTTAATTTTTAATATACACAGCTCCGCGCAAACATTTTTAAAATTTGCTCAGGGTAAGTAAGGCTAAAAGGAGAAAAAGAAAACGAAACTTATCAAACACTTACTCAACTTTTTGGTGCTAATAGATCATTGGGCAGGCAATTTGAGTTTTGGTTACATCTCAACCAAACTATTGATTTATTGTTGTTTTTCTATGATTTAGTTTTGTATCTCGTATTGCAGGTTTCAGTTTTGTTAGTTATAGTAAGGTTCATTTTGCAATGTCAAGACGTTTTTTGAGTGTTATAAATTTTTTTGCTTTTCTTTTAACTTCTTATGAATATAGCATAAACAGGACATAGATTAAAAATAACAACTAATTTTAACTAATTCTGCTGTACTGAAAACAAGAAGATACCAAAGGGGAGGAGTGGTGATAGGGAGGATAAAAGTGTGGGTGTTGGAATATGTGGACGACGTGGTAGTGATGGCGGACAGTGAGGAAGAGATGAGGTGATTAATTGGAGTGATGAAAGGATATTTAGAGAGGAAGGGTTTGAGCGCTAATGTGAAAAAGACAAAGGTGATGGTATTTCAAAAGAGAAGAGGGAGGAGTGTACAGGAAAAAGGTGGTGGGGGGAAGAAATGATAGAAAGTGTGGATGAGTGGAAATATCTAGGGTATGTTTTACTGCACTATAACAAGGATGTGGAGCACATCAGGGAATTGGCAAATAAGGGAAATAGACTAGTGGGGAAAGTGTGGACAGTGGGGAAAAGTATTTGGGAAGGATATGGAGAAGAGGAAATTGATTTTGAACAAGTTGATAAAAAGTGTGATGGGTTACGGAGCGGAGATATGGTGATGGAAGGAGTGGGAAAAAATACAGGAAAAGTATTGGAGATGGACGTTGGGGTTGGATAGAGAGACGCCAGGGTATATCGTGGCGGACGAGTCGAAAACGAAAAAAATAAGGATCCAGGCAGGAAAGAGAGAAGTGAAATATGCGGAGGAGATCAAGAAAAGGTAGGAAATTATTGGTTTAAATGAGTGTATGAGAGAAATTAGAAGAGAACGGGTAAGGTATGGGCGAGGGAGGAGGTAGAAAGGAGAAGAGAGGAAGGTAGGGATATGGTAGGAGAATTATTAACGAGAGATAAAGATGTCCAAGGCCATGCGAGGAGAGCGAGGATAGCAGACCCAAGATATAATGAGGGATATATGGAGATAATGGTGGAAGGCAAGGCCGATTATATATTGGGTGACATGGGTTTAAAGGAGAAAAGAATGGTGGCAAGGTTCAGGTGCGGGAACGAGGAAAATGAAAACAGATACTGGTAGGAGGATGAGAAAAGGATGTGTAGAATGTGTGGGGAAGGAAGGGAAAATATATGGCACATAATGAGGGAATGTGAGGAGCTAAGGGAGGAGGAGAGAGAAAGAGAGGTGATTTTGGGAGGGAAGGGGTGGAGTGAATGAAGGGGGTGCTGGAGAGAAGGGGGCAAGAGTAGGAAGTTCTTATTTTTTGTAAATGTACCAGTTTTTTAGTAGAAATAAGAATCTTTCGTCAAAATTGTAATTAAGACAAATAAATAATACATACAATAATAGAGCTACCAAACAAAAAACCGAAAATGATTTTTTTGAGATATCTAGTTAGCCGTGCATTTTTTTCAAAAAACGAAAATCTCATTAAATTGTGTTGGTAAAACTACAATATTCTTTCCCCATTTAATCATCTCTCTATCTCTGTTAGTTTCCAAGATCCCTATACAAATAATGAAAAAAAAAACTCACCCTGTATAAAGACCGACATACTTATCGGTAGCGGATTTTTCACCCTTACTTATGGAAACACTTTCCAACAAACTGGAACTGATAATGAGTTAAAAAGATCTCTCCTACCGTGACTTGCCGTTGGTGTCAATTTCTCGACATCTTCACTTGTAGTTGTACGTTGGGTACAACAAAAAAAGTTGCACTTTTTGATTGGAATGTGCCCCTTTTTATGATCATAGGTGATGCCAAAAGGTAACTTTCAAGATAGGGAGCCACTTGAAAATCCGTGCAGGACACCAAAATGACGGAAATTAAAGATGGCCGCCACTGGCGTCGTATTTTTGTATCTCAGATCCTAATAATCCAATTTCGATTTTTCTTTTTTTTTTGTTTGAAAGTCCCTGTAAAGAGGAAACATTTTTGTCTTCACACATTTATCTCTGTACACTTTAAGTGTTCTGCACAATTTTCAAAAAAAAAACCTAAAAGTTCACTTTTCTCACGAATTTCATTGATAATTAATTTTATTACTCTGCTTAATACCCCTTTCTTTACCCACAAAAAGGGTTTATGTATATGGGGTTCCCTATATGTCTAGAAAAACTTGTTTTCATTAACATCAGTGATTTTAAGTATTTTGAAAACATTTCTTACATTAAGGAAGCAAATATTTACAAACAAAAAACAACTAAATACTAAGAAATACTCATCTAAATTAACTGCTTCTCTTCATCTTGTGAAACGAATTTAAAATAATCAATTAAACGCATACCTTTTATTAAATTTATTGCTGTATTGTTTGTTTTTTTTTGTAAATTGTGCAAAACCCTTAAGTGGGGGTTCAAGAATTTTTTTCGATCCAATATTGACTCTGATTTCTATCGAGTTGAAGGCCTCCAAAGCTCTCTTACGTCTACCCAGTTTGGTGTTCTTCTTAGCCACCTGCACGCACCGATCTTGGTTTACGTTGGCCCATTCCACCGAAGAAATCTCTATGAATTTGTTTGATGAATTTCGAAATTTTTGAATAATGAGAGCAATTTACGAGGAAATTTAGCCTGAGGTAAAGAGTTGTGATGGAACGACAATTTATCCTGCTAGTACGCCAAAAGTTCACTCGCCATTGGAAAATACTCGGACTTCATTTTTTGGAAAACTCGCTGTGACCACCGTATTGGTAGGATTGTTGACTTTTATATCTGAAAATGACCACAATGAACCCTCACGGCAGTTATGCCTATCGATCATGCATTTGGGTATGCTATTTATATAGTAATTTTGAAAGAATCGCAAAATATCGCAAGAAAACAGTATCTGTCACTTTGACACATCCTAGACAGCTTGAAACATTATACTTTTTGCTAAAACTAGGCATATGAGCTGTGGCATGTTCTTAGGGTCATTTTGAGACATAAAACTCCATGATTGGAGCAAAACTATGATCAGAGCGAGTTGTCCAGAAAAGCATGCCAAAGTCCAAAATCTCATGGTATATTAATTCCCATTCCGTAACATATTGTTCTTGTCTTGTATAAATGTATAACCTATGATTCCCGTTGAACTATTCTGAGACTTTGTATTGTCTGTTCCAGTTTCATATCTGGAGCAACAGCACTGAATGGACGATTTTGCTCCCGAAAAACAAAATAACCAGCCTTAAATTTTTTATATATTTCTGGATATTCTTCTGATAATATCCTCATTTTTTCTAGGTGCCATGATGAATACCTTAAATAATTAATGCTATTAAATTCGTAAAACCATGGTAAGCAATACTGAATTGCCTGGAGATGGCTGTCCCAATCACCCTCTCTATCAGCAGCTATCAATAATTTCAGTATGTTCACTAATTCCAGATATGTATCCCAGTACTTGCACATTTCGGATTTTTTAGCACAATAACTAGAAAAATTTTCAAAATCTTTACGCAGTTCGGATAACTCCCCCAAGAAATCATTAAAATCGTCCAAAGTGGTTTTTCTTGTTTTATCTTTCAAATTTAACCTTATATTAATCGCCTTTTCAATACACGGCGTATATTTTTCTTGATCGTTATTAAGCCAAAATGCTTTCCATTTCATTTTAAGAATAGCTTCTTCAAGAATAAGGAAACCTTTGACCGATCTAACGTAATGACTGCCATTCATGACACTTTCTTCTGATATCCCATGTTTTATTAAGCTAATCGCAAATTCAGTTATATTGTGCCGTTCTGTGACATGTGAAAGACAGAGCAGGTTTTTATCTACAATAAAGTTTTCGGGTAAATATGGTTTATGAGCTGGTTTATTATATGGGAGCAGTTCTTGGCAAGGAAGCTGTTTTTTATAATAATGGTTTCTATGACGTAAGTTACTTTCAGAAACTTTTGGCTTAGATACTTGAGTTTCTGCAGTAAGGTTTTCTTGAAATAAAACAGTCACACAGTCATGTGAGGCAGAAACCCCTGACAGACTAGACATATCTTCATGATCGAAGTTGTCAATAGCAGCAAACGTAAAGCTTTCCTTATCAAAATGATTTGGAATAGGTGTGTTCTGCACGTGACTTTTTCCCAAAGTATATGCTGCAAACTGTCTCCTTTTCCTCAATACTTCACAGTAACTAACCGAAACCAAGACTTTATGCATACACGTTACCAAATCTTTACTTTTGGACTTATCGTAAATTGCATGTCCAACCATGAGGTGTAAGGGTGTAGGTTTTCTACCACGATGAATGCAATAATATAAAGTTTGAAAAATGACTTTCGCTGAAATGTTTTTCTTTTTATCATAAGTGGAATCTGGTTCCTCTGTACTGCTCTCATCTTCATCGCCGTTATCGTTTAAGAGATCTTTATCTGTGTCATCCATATTAAAGTCACTTTTATCTGACATCAGTTCAGCTTTATTAATGTTCAATAATTCGGCAAGAAATGTTATTAACTCTTCTGGTATTTGAGTAGATTTCCATGAATCTTTTAGCTCTTCTGCATCGCAAAATCTGTCTGAAAGGCCAAAATCAACTTTCATCAAAGCTTCCCTAATATCTTTTGCGGCCGATTTAATATTGTCTGTTTTTCTAACCCGATTTAGTATTTCGTCAATTCCTAAATTGGAGGAATATACCATTAGAGAGTCACTTTTGTTTTCAGGACAATTAAAGCATATATCGGGTCCATAATGATTTTGTAGTCTCAGTTTCACCTCTGAATTTTTTATAATGTCACATTTTGCTATTGTGTTAATTAAATCACGGATTTCAGACAACTTAAAACCATAACCTTCTTTAAGTTTTTGTCCAATCATTTTGTTGACTTCCTCAAATACTTCATCCTTTAGAGAAACTAACTTCTTCAATTCAGGATTGATTCTCTTGTACTCATATCCCTTCAAGTACGTTTCTAAGCATACTTTGTGGTACAGAATATCTGCTCCAAATATTTCGGAAGGTGATTCGAGATCAGCTATGCGTGTATAAACCTCATCTTGTAAATTAAATGCGGCATTCAAAAATCTTTCTGCCCTCCCAGAATCACTAATTCTGAACTTTTCACGAATTCTCTTGTAAGATTGCCGTCCACGATATATGTGAAAGATGCCGCCAAGTTGATGGAGGTTCTCTTGGTGTCAAAGCAGATCGAGTTATCCTGTTTGATAGGTCAGCAAGACCTTGTTTTTCAACGTCCAGTTTTTCGTCGACCTTGGCTTTCTCTTCTAATGCATTTAGTGTTTTTTTAAGCGTGTATGATTTATAGCATCTGCTTGTCACGTGATAAAAAAAGTCATCTTCGGGTGTTAATTGCTCCAGTCTGTTGAGCACTATATCTTTTCTGATTTTTGCCGCTTCTCGTATTTGTCGTCTTCTATTGTCGCTTGTACTTGTGTTTACATTTTTATCACTCTTTTGGCAAATTATGCACTTTGTTTTATTAAATTCACTTGTTGGATTACTAAGTTCACGTGTGAGTTTTATTCCAACTAGTTGAGGATCCATTTTAGTGATTCTTAATGCACCTATTCTGTAACAAAAATTACATCTTAATATAGTAAGGTTATTGTCTGTTGTGCTTTGAAAGATACCAAAAACGTTTTTGTGTTGTCTAATATGTACATTGACATATATTTAGGAATTCAAGTTATTTAAAGACGTAAAACACATTGTACGTGTTCTATAAAAAAATTAAATAAGCTATCTACATACAAGTGCATATCGAAATCATAATTTGTAATTCCTTGACCTAAAAAAACGTGGGTATTGGTTCCAAAATCAACAATCTGCGACTATTATGTCCAGAGATATAAGGGATACTAGTAGACGGTATATAGCTATTTTTAAAATGGCGCTTCAAAAGTTAGTCCACCATTTGGTGATGTCTATCCAAGTTTTTTCTATAATGTTCTATGTTTACTAACGGCTGGTA
Organism: Pyrocoelia pectoralis; assembly: GCA_036250285.1. NCBI lineage: Eukaryota > Metazoa > Arthropoda > Insecta > Coleoptera > Lampyridae > Pyrocoelia > Pyrocoelia pectoralis. The sequence goes on from CM070083.1 coordinate 27,432,441, forward strand.
TTAGGTAGATAAATCAGAAATAAAATTTCTACGGGACTTAAGTTCAGATACCGGATTATACCGGATTATATAATTGCCCGCGGTTACGTATCTATTTGACGTTACTTCCAGACTTAAGAAAAACTTTAAAAAGTCTCTTTTTTTAAATGGAATGCCTATTTAATTATCAGTCCATTCGATGCAGAAATAAATTTCCTTTAAATTTATATACCATGTTCCTATACCTAAAATCAATGATTACAGAGTTATTTACATTTTTCTAATTAAATTTATAATTAGATACTTTACAAAACATGGTTGGCTTTGAAAATTTTCAAAAAATTTTTATTCAATTGTTTCTTATGATGACAGTTGTCAGTTAGCTATCAGTTTGAAAGTTTACGCTACATTTACGGTTGTTATCACTGTTATTTGTTTGAATTTTGATTTTTGCGCTTAATTTTTGTTTTTAATTGGGAAATATGGAATACACAAACGCTGATATTCTAAATTTGTTTTACATTCATGGCGAGTCTGCTCGTATTACTTTTCGGACCTGCAGAACCTTTAACTATTGAATAAAGAATCACTCAACACTTTAACGAAAGATATCCGCATTTACCTACAATGACAGAATGAAAAATCAGGATGATCGAAAAGAATTTTCTAAATTTTGGCGAAGTAAATGGGCCACGAAGTTTGACAAAGCCAATTGTCCCCATTGACGCTGCAGAAACCATTGTGTATTTTAATGTTTTCCCTGTAAGTTCTGTTCGCTCGGCGGAAAGAGACCTTGGATAGTCAAGAAGTTGCATAGATAGAATTTTAAATAATCATAAAAGCATAAGAAACATTTGAATAAAAATTTTTTGAAAATTTTCAAAGCCATCCATGTTTTGTAAAGTATGTAATTATAAATGTAATTAGAAAAATGTAAATAACTCTGTAATCATTGATTTTAGGTATAGGAACATGGTATATCAATTTAAAGGAAATTTATTCCTGCATCGAATTGACTGATAATTAAATAAGCATTCCATTTGAAAAAAGAGACTTTTTAAAGTTTTTCTTAAGTCTGGAAATAACGTCAAATAGATACTTAACCGCGGGCAATTTTTTATAATCAATGACAGGCAATTGTGTCTCAATCTTTTGACATTGAGAACCTAAAATCCCATTTCCCTAACTTTTACCACTTTCGACTTTTAATTTTATTTCCTAAACAAGATTTTGACATTTTTCAGTGAAAAAAATTTTTTTTCTCAACAATCAAAATTGATACGCCGATTATTTTAAACATACTTACTAAACATTTTATGACACATCAGAATGTGAAAAAAATTGCCTGGTTTGTATTTAAAATAAAGAAGTTGATGCTTACTTCCGGTATTTCCGGAAGTGCTGCCATTTGGAAAATATTTTTATTTAATAGATTAAACACTCCATGTCGTATGTGCAAAATTTCAAATTTCTAGCTTTTACAGTTCTTGATATACTTCTAACCGACGGTCACCGTGAGACACCCTGTATTATTTTTATATTGCATCCTCCCAAACTTTACTTCGCAAGTTATATTCGCTTGATTAACAGGTGTAGGTACGATCCATCGGCATTGATTTTTCTACAGCTCTGTTATTATAGGTTTTTTATTTCTGTCCCTAATTCGTCCCATTGGGTGCCAGCTTTGAGTATCTGAAGGATAAACTTCCAGTGGTTTTATTCTCTTTATTAACGGAAACCCTAACAATAATACTGAACGTTAATTATTATAAACATAAGAGCAACTCACCTAACACCATCATCTCTATTTCAATTTTGACAACAACAAATCTTGTAGATATTGCCTTTATGGTTGCTAACGTCTTCGATGATAAATTCTTTTTGTACAATCGCTAGCAAGGACACACTATTCGCAAACTTGACCTAAACCTGCGCCAACTCCAACCGGAATACTATCATTATACAATTTAGCTTTAAGTTATAATTTCCGCCACAATCCCTATCACTGTCGGAAAATTATTTCAAACAAATTACCGATTTTACTATTTTTCCTATTTGATTATCTGATTTTGTATATACCATCACAAGTGGGTAAGTTCTTACAGATTTTTGCTCAGCTTCAATTGAAAAATAATTTAACCCTGTAATATAGGTCACAATGACAACATTAACGAAGCTACTGCTTCTAATTGTATTGGCGACAGTGCAATCGAAGGACTGCAACTATCAATTTGGGAATGCAATATCGTGTGAGAATATCTATTCATTGGAGCAACTGAAACAGGCCATCCAAGAATGTATTGAACGGGAAAAAGTGCAAATTGAAGATTTTGTTGGTTTGGAGTTCCAAAAGAGTGACATTAATTTTCTTCAGCCACAAACGTTTGAAGGTTTTGAGCACGTGAAGGTAATAAAGTTCCTTTTCAGTAATATAACCAATATACCTAAGGGAAGCTTTAAAAATTTGGAGGAATTCGAAATTGGTTCTAGTAAAGTGGATAATATTGAAGATAAGGCATTCATTAATTTGAAAAAAATTCTATTTTACGAAACTGTAGTAAAACAATTTCCCAAGGGAGCGTTCGCAGATATGGATGGTTTAACTGAGGTCAACTTTCACAAAAATGATTTGGAAACAATTGAAGAGGGTGCTTTTGATAATTCCCCGAATTTAGTTAAGTTGTTTATTTACGAGAACAAACTTAAGAGTCTTCCAAAGGATATTTTTCGAAAATTAACGCTAGTGGAAACGATTCATATTGGCCAAAATTCTATTGAACACTTAGATGAAGGTACCTTTAAAGGTCTAACAAAGTTAAAAACGCTACATTTGGGAAATAATCTCCTCACGACCTTATCTCCACAACTCTTTAATGGTCTAAACGCTTTAAGCGATTTGAACCTGCAACGCAATGGTATTAAAGATCTTACCGATGGTGTATTTGCACACTTGAACAGTTTGAAAACCATCGACATCTCAAAAAATCAAATCGAAACCTTACGAAATGCTCCATTCAAGAATTCCCCTGAGATAGAATCCATCGACCTCTCTGAAAACCAATTAACTGAATTAGATAACATATTCAAAGGATCAACGAAGCTGAACCGAATTAATCTATCCGGCAACCGGTTATCATCAATTCCAGATGGTGTATTCGCTGGTACTTCACTATCACACCTCGACCTTTCATCAAACCAAATTGAAAAAATCTCACCAGGTGCGTTCAAAGGCCTACATCAATTAAAAGAAATTACATTTGAATCCAATAAATTGAGCGAAATTGCAGCAACATCCTTTGACGATTTAAAGCAGCTTATTTACCTCAACCTCGACAAAAATAAACTAAAGACACTTCCTGTCGGAATTTTTAGTGAAAGTACTGCATTGAAATATCTGTATTTAAGTGATAACGAAATAAGTAAATTGAAAAATGGAATTTTCGATAAACTGGTGAATTTAATTCGTTTAGATTTGGATAACAATAGAATTACGGATTTGGAATCGGGCATTTTTAAGAATTTGAAGCAAATGGAGTCCTTTAATATTGACTCTAATGAATTAAATGGTATATCTGCGCAAGCGTTTGATGGAATAAGCTCCATAACATATCTTACCATATCGAAGAATCCTATTTGGAACATAGACTGCGATGCTTTCAAAGCATTATCATCGTTGAAGTATTTTTCCTTACAGGACATCCATCTGGAAGAATACCCTCCCAGCTGCTTTTCGAGTTTGAAAAATGTACATACCCTCAGAATTAATAACACAATATTGAAACAGTTGAAGAAAGGAAATTTCGCAGGAATGGAAAAGTTGAGCAATCTATACTTGACCGATAACCATATAAGTTTTATAGAACCCGGTTCTTTTGAGGGACTGGCAAACTTATTTTTTTTATCTTTGGATCGAAACAATTTAACGAAAATAGTGAGGGAGATGTTTACTGATTCAGAAAAGCTTGAATGGTTAACTTTGAGTGAAAATACTATTTCGTCACTCGACCCCACAACCTTTGAACTGTTTCCAAATTTACTTTACCTCAATTTGGGATCAAACAAGCTAAACAATTTGAAGGGTAACGAATTTACCAAATTACCAAATGTGATCTATATAGACTTGTCGAACAACGGTATTACGAGCTTACCGTCCGACATTTTTAAACCGTTAACGTCTCTAACGTCTCTCAAGCTCAATTTAAATAGATTTAAAACATTAGAGAAAGGATCAATACCCGCATCGCCTAAATTAGAAAATTTAGATTTGCAAAAAAGTAATATTAATGAAATTAAACCGGACACTTTCGAGGATTTTAAGTTTCTCCTAGATTTGGATCTGTCCAACAATACTTTGAAGCATATCAGTGCTGAAATGTTCCGAGGGCTCACAGAGATATACAGAATTGGCCTTGAACATAACGAAATCAGTGATTTGAATCCAGATGTATTTGACAATTTTCCCAATTTGAAACGTGTAGACTTGAAGGGCAATAGGTTAGATTCCAGAATTATGACGGTTATCAAGGGGGAGTATCCGAAACCGGGATTGGTTACTAGAATAGATATTTGCTAATTGTTTTTAACTTTATGATTACTGTTGTAAATAAATTCAACTAATTCATGTATTAAACACAACTTTACCTAAACGACGTGTCCAAGGTTTGAAAATTAGGACCTCTTCCCATTAATTCCTTTCTCTCTCTCTCTAATTTCGCTCGCTCTCTTCTGGTCAATAAATAGTATTACCATAATCTGTTCATTCGGTTTCTTTTAATGTCTTCCTCTTCCACAACAGCCTTGCCACTCTGGGGAGCCCTTCGCTTTAACAATTTTCTTTCCATCATCTTTTCTATCTAATACACTTCCAATTTCATTCTGGTGACATCGCTTGCTTTTCTGGATTCTGGATTTCGATGGGAGGGTGGGAAGATCCACGCGCAGGTAGGCCACCTAGTCTCAGCATTTGCTAATTTCTGCTCCCGCGCTGATAGTAAGTTGGGTAGGTACACGGCTAAAAAAGCCAAAAAGTTGCATTTTTTGATTGGAATGTGCCACTTTCTGTGGTCATAGTTAATGCCAAAAGGTAACTTTCCAGATAGGGAGCCACTTGAAAATCCGTTCAGAACACCAAAATGGCGGCCATTTAGGGTGGCCGCCGTATTGGTGCACTAAATATTTTGTATCTCAGCTCCTAATGGTCCGATTTTGATTTTTTTTTTTTTTTGTTTGAAAGCTCTTGGGACTTCAAGAGATGTGGATTCTCTTTGGTGCTGGGAAGGGTCAGAGATACATGAACATTAATGCCATGTTTGAAAATTTGGGTGAACATAAAGCTGTTGCATTGAGCGGATTTCATGCATTCACCGGATCAGATGTAAGGTCATCATTTGCAATGAAAGGAAAACAGACTGCGTGGAAAGTGTGGAAATCATTTCCTGAAGCTGCTGAACACTTCCAAGCTATCTCTATACCACATAACAGGCTATTCCTGACGAGACTTTTCAAGTTTTTGAGAAGTTTACTGTTTTGCTTTACTACAAAGATGCAGAAGACTTCACAGTCAATCATGTTAGAAAGCTTCTCTTTACTTCAAAAAGTCGTAGTCTACATAGTCTGCACCCAACAAAAGAGGCACTAAGGCAGCATTGTCTTCGTTCCGCATATCAGGCAGGACAGGTTTGGGGTCGTGCGTGCTCAGTGATGGACAACATTCCAGAGCCAGAAGGATGGGGAAGGACCATGGTTGCTGGGGATTGGATGCCGGTCTGGTCTTCTCTTCCGTCTATTATGGAAGCCTGCAGGGAATTGGTTAAGTGTAGTTGCTCCGAATGTCGGACACGATGTTCTTGTTCAAAGACCAAGGTTCCATGCACGCTACTTTGTACGAACTGTACTGGGGGTCGACAATGCAGCAATATACAATAAAAGGTATGCGTTTAATTGATTATTGTAAATTCGTTTCACAATTTCAAAATCACAATATTGGTTTGTTGAACTAATGCCTTAACATTATAATAATTTATATAAAAATTATTGTGTCCCAGGGATGAATTGGAAGACAAAGAAGATGACTGCGTGATCTAGAGTCATAAAAGATGAACAGAACAAGGCAGTTAATTTACATGAGTATTTCTTAGTATTTAGTCGTTTGTAAATATTTGTTTCCTTATGTAAGAAATGTTTTCAAAATCATTAAAATAACTGATGTTAATGAAAACAAGTTTTTCTAGACGTATAGGGAACCCCATGTACATAAACCCTTTTTGTGGGAAAAGAAAGGGGTATTAAGCAGAATTAAATAATTATTTATTAATGAAATACGTGAGAAAAGTGAAATTTAAGGTTTTTTTGAAAATTGTGCCGAACCCGAGGCCGAACCCTTAAGGTGTAGAGATAAATGTATGAGGACAAAAATGTTTCCTCTTTACAGGGGCTTTCAAACAAAACAAAATAAAACGAAATCGGACCATTAGGAGCTGAGATACAAAATATTTAGTGCGGCCACCCTTAATGGCCGCCATTTTCGTGTTCTGCACGGATTTTCAAGTGGCTCCCTATCTGGAAAGTTACCTTTTGGCATCAACTATCATTACAAAAAGTGGCACATTCCAATCAAAAAGTGCAGCTTTTTTTGGTGTACCCAACGTACTATGATCGTTATACACACAGGATTCTTGGATTAATGTGAGATAGATACCTTTTTGTGTCCTATACGAATTCAGAGCTGTGGTAACCGTACAGGTTCCAGGTAAAAAACCCTCCTTGTACTTGCCAGTGGCGCCATCCAAATCTACTTTCCAATAGCATTGAAGGTTATCCTGGAGAAATTTAGCTGTGGTTCCCCTTGTTTGTGCGGAGAAGTCTGATCGATGACTACTTGGCCATTCTTTGGTAGTCACGTCCAGGTACCCCAACCATTACCCTTATACCTGACCCAAACTATTTAGTTTTGTATCTCGCATTGTATGTTTAAGTTTTGTTAGTTATATAGTAAGGTTTATTTTGCAATTCCAAGAGTTTTTTGAGTTTTGCAAATTTTGTTGCCTTTCTCTTAACTAATTATGCTGTTCTGAGAACAAGAAAGGGGGGGGGGGGGGGTACTGTAACAGGTAGCCTTGATTTATGTAGAAAAAATTAAAAAAAGATCTTGTGTCTTTGAAATACAGAGTCCGAGAGAACCGTTGCCTACCATTTAAATCAGAATCAAACGTTTACCGACAGAACGTTCCTGTCTATCCTGGTATAACACGCTTCTTTCCCGCTCATTAACTGGAACTGATAATGAGTTAAACAGATGTCTCCTACCGTGACTCGCCGGGACACTACGCCGAATGCCCACAACGCTGACAAGTGTACAAGGGACACTAAGCCGAACGTGACCACAACGCCGACTATTAGAGAAAAATTTAATAAGGACACTACGCCGACAGTACCCATATCGCCGAAAAGTGTACAAGGGATACAACGCCGACCATATCCACATCGCCGACGGACACTACGTCGACAGTGCCCATATCGTCCATAACTGTACAAGGGACAGGTCGCCGAATTTTTCTCTGTGTACAAAACGTCGACAATTATTTTATAAGATAGGTAATTATATTATTTCAAATAATAATTTAAAAGAAGATCGTTGGCGTCACGTTAAGCTAGGGCCACCACGAAAAAATTCGTTTTCCGAATTTTACGAATTTCTGATTGGTTGGCGTCTCCATATTAGTCATTAATATATGTTTAACGTGTTTAAAAAAGTGCGAGAATCACTTGTTTAACTGTTATTTTAATTAACAACAATAAAAACACTGAAATCAAGCTGCATTATTCCTTTACTGAGAACAAAATTTGTTTTCTTGTAATTCAAAGTACATGTTATGATTGTCGCGAAAGAAAGACGCACATATTCCCGCGAGAGGTAATCTACTACATCGCAAACAGCGAGCGGCAAACCACAACAATGTGATTATTCTTTTGCATTGTACAAAACCATGCGCTTCATAGCAATAGTGTACGACAACAGCTTCCCCGCGCACTGCACTTCACCGCGCCATCCTTTTTTCCAAATTTCTTTAAAAAAAAAACGATGAATAATGACATTTTTTTTTGAATCGTGTTAGACCACAACATAATTGGTTTAACTTTTTATATTACTGTCAATATTATTAATATCGACTTTTCAGGTCCTCAGTTACACAAGATGTCGTTTTTTTTATTATAGCTTATATATATATTTTATTATAACTCCATTCCTAAAGAAAACAAAGAGCGCCTCATATAACTTTTGAAGAAGTTACGGGATATTTATAAATTAGGAGTAGATTTCTTCCCAAATTCCAGAACAGATCACTTAGTCAAGTGATTAAGTGCAACATTTAATTACGCAATACTTGAATTAATACTTATTTAGAGGATTTAGAGGAGTTGTGGAGATATCAAAGGGGAGGGGGTGGTGATAGGGAGGATAAAAGTGTGGGTGTTGGCATATGCAGATGACGTGGTAGTGATGGCGGACGGTGAGGAAGAGATGTGGGGATTAATTGGAGTGATCAAGGGATATTTAGAGAGAAAGGGTTTGAGCGCGAATGTAAAAAAGACAAAGGTGATCGTATTTCAAAAGAGAAGAGGGAGAAGTGTACAGAAAAGCTGGTGGTGGGGGCAAGAGCTGATAGAAAGTGTGGATGAATGGAAATATCTAGGGTATGTTTTACGGTACGATAGTAAGGATGTGGCGCACACAGGGTCGGATTTACGGCGGGGCAAGCGGGGCTGAAGCCCCGGGGCCCCCACAAATTGAGGGCCTCCACAAATTTTGAATTTTCCATTTTTTAATGGCTTTCAAGAAAGTGAAGAGAAATGAAATACCTATATCTAAATATGTAATGTAGATTAGAAGATATAAAAGAGACTGTCCGATTATAATAGGTAGTATTTATTATACTAACGTAACTTTGGAAGGCCTAATTACCCCATTACCCCTCCTCTTAAATACGCGCTTGCCTGGAGAGATTTATTAAAGTTCAGACGGTGCTCCCTCGCACGTTTAAAGAACAGTAAACATTAAAGTTCTCGTTCTCGTCACTCCGTTTAGGCGTGTACAGTACCTATTTATATACTTCTATTTGTAAGACCGATAGTACTTTTGTGTATTAATTTCACTATTAAGCCTCCGCGACATGGCTTTTTAATCTAAAAATAAAATTATCCAAAGATATTTATTTTTTTAAAGGGGCCCCCCTTTGTTCATTGCCCCGGGCCTCCACACTCGTAAATCCGGCTCTGGGCCCGCGCACGCGCACATCAGGGAACTGGCTAATAAGGGCAATAGACTAGTGGGGAAAGTGTGGGGATTGGGGGAAACAGTGTTTGGGAACGATATGGAGAAGAGAAGATGGATTTTTGACAAGTTGGTAAACAGTGTGATGGGGTACGGAGCGGAGATATGGGGATGGAAGGAGTGGGAGAAAATGGAAAAAATACAGGAAAAGTACATTGGGATTGGATAGAGAGACGCCAGGGTATATAGTAGAGGAAGAAATAAAATCTGAGAAAATAAGAGTTCAGGCAGGAAAGAGAGCAGTGAAGTATGAGGAAGAGGTCAGGAAGAGAAATGAAATTGTAATGGTAAATGAGTGTATGAGAGAGATAAGAAAAGAACGGATAAGGTATGGACAAGAGGAGAGGAGGTTGTTTTATGAGAGAGTGGGATGTGCGAGGGAGGAGATAGAAAGGAGAAGAGAGGAAGGAAGAGATATGGTAGGGGAATTAGTTACAAGAGACAAAGATGTTTAAGGCCACGAAAGGAGAACGAGGATACGAGGGGGAAGATATAATGAGGGATATATGAAGATAATGGTAGAGGGCAAGGCCGATTATTTATTGGGTGACATGGCGTTAAAGGAGAAAAGAATGGTGGCAAGGTTCAGGTGCAGGAACGAAGAAAACGAAAACAAATACGGGTGGAAGGATGAGAAAAGGATGTAAAGAATGTGGGGGGAAGGAAGGGTATATGGCATATGATGAGGGAATATGAGGAGCTGAGGGGAGAGGAGAGAAAGGTGATTTTGGGAAGGAAGGGGGAAGGGGTGGAGTGGTTGAAGGTGGTGATGGAGAGAAGGGAAAGAGTAGAGAGAAGGGGGCAAGAATAGAAAGTTTTTAATTTACGGGGGGTAGAGGAAAGAAACAAAGGAGTGGTAGAGATAGGGTTTTTGTTTTTTATGTTAATGTTAAGTTAGAATCGAATCTTTTGAAAACATTATGAATGGTTATCATAACATTAAGTCAGGTAATGTTTTAACGTTCAAACAGGGCCGGCGCTAACTTAATTAGAGGCCAGGTGCAAAATAAAAATGCGCGGCTGGAACTTAAATAAAAATTTACTCTTCAAAATTAACATAGTGCTTGGTGGCAATAAAATAATAAAAAACATCTAAATGATAAACAAGTTAGTAACGAAAAAAAATTCATAGATTCTACAGTAACTCTATTACAAACAGTGATGACAAGCGGCTATTAGCTCCGCCCATCCGCCATTAAGAGGCAAAATTTTGGGCGGGTTTATATGAACTCAACGGTAGTATCCTAGCAACTTGCTAAATCCAAAAAAAAGTTACACGCCGATCAAAGGTAAACTACCACGTGATTAGTCCGGCCGCCATTAAGAGGCAAATATACCATGCCCAATAAAAATCGATACCACGCTTGTCGCCACTGTTTGTAATAAAGTCCCTGTAGATTTTTCGTACTTTGACTGAAGCAACGCGTCAACGGTTTTTAATGTATCCAGTTCGCGTCCAACCTCCTTCTCTACTGCCAACATAGCCAAACCCGCCAGTCGTTCTTGGCACATATCGGCACAAAATAAATAAGATTTAGGTGCAATTGTGATGTTTGCATGTGCCTCGCACACCGGGCCTGCGTTCAAACCATATCCAACCTTTTTGGTTCAAATTTTAAAAAATCGAAAAATATTCTAAAGAGATTTACGAATTTCTTAACCAATAAGCATCATAAAGATGGGTCACATGTGAGGGAATTGGCGAAGAAGGGTAATGGAATAGTGGGGAAAATGTGGGGTTTGGAGGAAAGAGTGTTCGGGAAGGATATGGAGAAGAGAAGATGGTTGTTTGACAAGTTGGTGAAGAGTGTGATGGGGTATGGGGCGGTGATATGGGGGTGGAAGGGATGGGAAGAAATAGAAAGAATTCAGGAGAAGTACTGGAGGTGGACATTAGGGTTGGACAGGGAGACACCAGGGTATATCGTAGGGGAAGAGGTAAAATTAGAGAAAATAAGGATAAGGGGAGAAGAGAGGGCGGTGAAATATGAGAAGATGATCAGAAAGCGGGAAGATATTGTTGGAGTAAAGGAGTGCATGAGAGAGGTGGCAAAAAAACGGATAAGGTATGGGCAGGAAGAGAGAAGACGGTGCTATGAGAGAGTGGGTTATGCGAGGGAAGAGATAGAGAGGGGGAAGAGATATGGTGGATGAGTTGGTAAGAAGGGATAAAGATGTGGAAGCGCAGGAAAGGAGAGCGAGAATATGTAATGGAAGATATAATGGCGGATATCAGGAAATTATGGAAGAAAAGAAGGCCGAGTATCTGGTGGGAGAAATGGAGCTGAAGGAGAAGAGGATGGTGGCGAGGTTTAGATGTGGCAATGAAGAGAACGAGAATAGATACTGGTGGGAGGACGAGAGGAGGCTCTGTAGAATGTGCGGTAAGGGACGAGAGAGTGTGTGGCATTTGATGAGGGAGTGTGAAGAGCTGAGAGAAGAGGGGAGAGGAATAAACGTGATCTTAGGTGGGAACGTGCTGGGAGTGGGGTGGATGAAGGGGATGATGGAGCGAAGGGATAAGCTGATGCCAAGGAGCCAGAAATAAATTTAGTTTGAGTGGAGGAGAGAGTTATGTATTATTCAATTAAATGAGGTGGTTTACGTATTTAGTGAAATACGAATCTTATGTTTCGTTTATTATAACAAAATAAAGTGCTATCTATCAATTAAAATTATCGGCGTTGTTGTCCACAGAGAAAAATTCGACGAAGTGTTCCTTGTACAGTTGTCGCCGAAGTGTCCGTCGACGATGTGGGACTGGTCGGCATTGTGTCCCTTGTATTATACTTGTCGGCGACGTAGTGTCCGTCGGCGTAGTGTCCCTAATCGGCGGTATGGACCATCAACAAATCGTATCGGCGTTGTGGACATTCGGGGTAATGTCATATCTGCATTTTTGTATGTATTGCACCCTCCCAAATATTACGATTTATTGCAATTGATTTTTTTACACGTCAGGTTTTTTATTTCCTTCTCTAATTCGTCCCGTTGGATGCCAGATGATAAGCTTTGGGTAACTAAATTAGAGGTTAAAGGATTAATTTCCAATGGTTTTATTAACGGAAACCGGGAAACCCTAACAATAATGGTGAACGTTAATTTATGAAAAACATAGGAGCAACTCACCTAACACCAGCTTCTCTATTTCAATTTTGACAACAACAAATCATGTAGATATTGTGGCTGCGAACGTTATCAATGATAAATTCTGTCTGTACAATCGCAAGGACACTATTCGCAACCTGTGCCAACTCTCAATATTGTCCAACCGGAGCACTATCATTATACAATTTAGTTTTAAGTTATAATTTCCGCCACAATCCCTATCATTGTCAGAAAGTTATTTCAAACAAAATATTATTATAAAACCGTAATCAAAAATAATATTCGGCTCTATAAATTACAGATTTCATAATTTTTCCTATTTAATTATCATTGATTTTACTGAAAAGTATTTTGTACGATACCATCAAAAGTGGGTAAGTACCTAGGTTTTGTTCATCTTCATTTGAAAAATAATTTAACCCTGTAATAGGTCACAATGACAATATTAACAAAGCTACTCCTTCTAATTGTATTCGTGACAGTGCAATCGAAGGATTGCAACTATCGATTTTGGAATGCAATATCGTGTGAGAATATCAAATCATTGGAGCAACTGAAACAGGCCATCCAAGAATGTATTGAACAGGAAAAAGTACAAATTGAAGATTTTGTTGGTTTGGAGTTCCAAAGGAGTGACATTAATTTTCTTCAGCCACAAACGTTTGAAGGTTTTGAGCACGTGAAGGTAATAAAGTTTCTTTTCAGTAATATTACGAATATACCTGAGGGAAGCTTTAAAAATTTAAAAAATTTGGAGGAATTCGAAATTGGTTTCAGTAAAGTGGATAACATTGAAGATAAGGCATTCATGAATATGTTTAATTTGAAAAAAATTCTATTTTACGTAACTGTAGTAAAACAATTTCCCAAGGGAGCGTTCGCAGATATGCATGCTTTAACTGAGGTCAACTTTCACAAAAATGATTTGGAAGAAATTCAAGAGGGTGATTTTGATAATTCCCCGAATTTAGTCAAGTTGTTTATTTACGAGAACAAACTTAAGAGTCTTCCAAAGGATATTTTTCGAAAATTAACGCAAGTGGAAACGATTCATATTGGCCAAAATTCTATTGAACACTTAGATGAAGGTACCTTTAAAGGTCTAACAAAGTTAAAAACGCTACATTTGGGAAATAATCTCCTCACGACCTTATCTCCACAACTCTTTAATGGTCTAAACGCTTTAAGCGATTTGAACCTGCAACGCAATGGTATTAAAGATCTTGCCGACGGTATATTTGCACACTTGAACAATTTGAAAACCATCGACCTCTCAAAAAACCAAATAGCAACCTTACGGAGTGATCTATTTAAGAATTCCCCTGAGATAGAATCCATCGACCTCTCTGAAAACCAATTAACTGAATTAGATAACATATTCAAAGGATCAACGAAGCTGAACCGAATAAATCTGTCCGGTAACCAGCTATCATCAATTCCAGATGGTGTATTCGCTGGTACTTCACTATCACACCTCGACCTTTCATCAAACCAAATTGAAAAAATCTTACCAGGTGCATTCAAAGGCCTAAATCACTTAAAAAAAATTAAATTGGAATCCAATAAATTGAGCGAAATTGCAGCAACGTCCTTTGACGATTTAAAGCAACTTATTAACCTCAACCTCAGCATAAATAAACTAAAGGCACTTCCTGTCGGAATTTTTGCTGAAAACACTGCATTGGAAGATCTGTATCTAGGTAACAACGAGATAAGTAAACTGGAAAATGGAATTTTCGATAAGCTGCTCAATTTAATTCACTTGGATTTGGATAATAATAAGATTACGTGTTTGGAATCGGGCATTTTTAAGAATTTAAAGCAAATGGAGTCCTTTCAAATCGCCTCTAATGAATTAACCGGTATATCTGCGCAAACCTTTGATGGAATAAGTTCCGTAACATATCTCACTATATCGAAGAATCCTATTTGTAGCATTGACTGCGATGCTTTCAAAGCATTTTTATCTTTGAAATATTTTTCCTTAGAGGACTTCGATCTGGAAGAATACCCCCCCAAGTGCTTTTCGAGTTTGAAAAATGTACATACCCTCAGAATCAATAACTCAATATTGAAACAGTTGAAGAAAGGGAATTTCGCAGGAATGGAAATGTTGAGGAATCTATACTTGACCGAAAACCATATAAGTTTTATAGAACCCGGTGCTTTTGATGGACTGGCCGACTTGGTTTCCTTATCTTTGCATCAAAACAATTTAACGAAAATAGTGAGTGAGATGTTTTCCGGTTTAGAAAAGCTTGAATGGTTGACTTTGACTGAAAATAGTATTTCGTCACTTGACCCCACAACCTTTGAACTGTTTCCAAATTTACGTTTTCTCTATTTGGCATCAAACAAGCTAAACAAGTTCAAGGGTAACGAATTTACCAAATTACCAAATTTGACCTATATAGACTTGTCGGACAACGATATTACGAGCTTACCGTCCGACATTCTTAAACCGTTAACGTCTCTAACGTTTCTCAAGCTCACTTTCAATAGATTCAAAATATTAGAGAAAGGATCAATACCCTCATCACCTAAATTAGAAAATTTAGATTTGCAAAAAAGCAATATTAATGAAATTAAACCGGGCACTTTCGAGGAATTTAAATCTCTCCAAGATTTGAATCTGTCCAACAATACTTTGAAGCATATCAGTGCTGAAATGTTCCGAGGACTCACAAACATATCCGCAATTAGCCTTGAATATAACGAAATCACTGATTTGAATCCAGATGTATTTGACAATTTTCCCAATTTGAGATGTGTACGTTTGGAGGGCAACAGGTTAGATTCCAGAATTATGACGGTTATCAAGAGGCAGTATCCGAAACCGGAATTGGTTGGTTTAGAATAGATAAAATTGTTAATTGTTTTTAACTTTATGATTACTGTTGTAAACAAATTCAACCAATTCATGTATTAAACACAACTTTACTTAAACGTCTCATTACTTTACGTGTCCAAGGTTGGTGACTCTACCAAGCCCATGCGGTGCATGTGCTTGTTAAGTTGCAGGTTTCCTCTGAATAGCCCTATACAGAAGTGCGCCAGGCTACGAGATGGTCTTGTGAAGGCCTCTCTCGCGTGGCGACTGTCTAACATCCAGTTCCACCTAGCCCTGTGCTGGGCTTGGGCGTCTTGGGTTATTAGGTTGTTTACAGTTGATACTGCAAGTGGAAGAGCCGGCTCTGGACTATAAAACGGTTGTTTTGAGGCCAGTCGGGCTAACTTATCGGCTTTTTTATTGCCTATTATTCCAGCATGCCCTTTAACCCATACAAGCTCAAGGGAATTGTAGTTTGTCACTTGGTCTAGTACCTGGTGCACTCGAAAACCAACCTAGAGGTGAATTTGTATTGATCTAGTGTCTGCAGAGCGGTTCTGCTGTCACTGGAGATTCTGATGATTTTATTCTTTATGCTGTGCATAAGAAATTCCTTTGTACTTAGCGTTATTCCTGCTAGTTCTGCCTGAAATTTTGCCTAGTGGTTGGTTGATATGGAAGTTTAGTTCTTGGGAATAAATACCTGTACCTGTTCCTTCCATTGTCTTAGATCCATCCGTGATGATGGATATGTCTGCTTGGGATGCCACTTTCACATCAAAGAAGATGTGGTAGTTTTCCCTAGTATAAATCGAGGGATGAGTGATTGAGATCGCTCTTCTAGTATAGGTAGTCGCTTGAACGCCTCGCCCAGAATTCGAGAATGGCCCACCTCGGTACCTTTTCTGTTCATCAACCCTTCAGCCCAGTATAGCCTGCTCTCTCACGTGGAGAACCAGTGGAGGCAGACCCAGGATGGCTTCCATGACGGCTGTAGGGTTTGTTCGTATTGCGCTTTGCACAATGGTTGAAAAATGCTTTGGTTGTGGATTGCCTGATTCTAGGCCACCAGACAATTGCTCCATATGGACCCCAAAGTCCTCCGATTGCGCGGCGACATTGCCAGAACGTCCTGTTTGCTTTCTCCGCTTTAACCCTTAACCACCGTAGTGCGAAAAGTGTAACGTTGTCACCGTAGTGCGGTCTCAGTGACCGCGCACTACTAACAGCCCTAATTATCAAAAATAATACATTTTTCATGGTGGAACTTCTCTTGTAGAATAGAGTAGGGTCGGAAATAATATCTAACAAAAAGCAATATATAATTTTTATCATAATTTATTTATGAATAACAAAAAACGTGAAAGAAAGATTACTTCTAGATTTGGTCGACAAACGCAACCCCGGAAGTTGCGTTATAATATTATGCTTCTGGGTTCTGGAATGAGAAACGAAACTTTGAGAAGACCACTTGTAACTATTTCCATAAAAAAAATTACCAATTTCAGATTCGTTTGTTTGGTCACTAATTTCTCCTGCTTGGTCACTGACACCGCTCCGTAACTTTAACCGTTATTATTTCGCAAACCGATACAAGCGCTATCGCCAACTTTTAGTAGAAAACTGAGAATATGTTCAATTGAAGGTAGCGAGAAGGTGGGGTGGTTATATTAAAGTGGAAGAAAGATATTACAGTAATTAATACCTGCTCCGGTCACCATGACCGCACTACGGTGGTTAAGGGTTAAGCTGGGTGTGCTTGCTCCAATTCAGTTTATTGTCCAGTGTAATACTTCACTGACTCTGAAAACTGGAGGTCTTTTTGGAAGAGTAGAGGAGCTTCGAAGGTCCTCTATATTCCTATTCCTTGTGATGAGAACTACCTGCGGTTTTGTCGGGTTTATGGACAGTGAGTGTTCCTTACACCATTCTTCGGTTACTCTGAGAGCTGAGTATATGAGACTGAACGAAGTAGTCTCAAATTTGCCAGGTATTGGGATGGATGGATCATCCGCATAACCTTAGGTATAGTAGCCGTTGTCGTTAAGACGACAGAAGAGGCTGTTTACAGCTATGCTCCACAGAAGTGGTGACAGCACCCCACCTTGGGGGCATCCTCTCACTACTGTGCACCTTAGTGTTTTGTCGTCGACGCTGAGTTTCAGCAGCTGCACAATCCAGCCGCGTACCACCTCTATTATGCCATTGTGCCGTAAGGCAGTTGCTTGTGATTTGAAGGTTGTTTTGTCAAACGCCCCTTCTATGTCTATGAATGCTCCCAGTGTGGACTGTTTAGAGTCCAAAGATCTTTCAACCAGCCCTACAACATAGTGCAGGGCTGATTCTGTAGATTTTCCTGGGGAGTATGCGTGTTGGTTAGGGTGCAGCGGAAATCGTATTAGCGCTGTATCCCTTATGTGTCTATCGCACAATCTTTCAAGTGTCTTTAGAAGAAAGATATTAGACTCATTGGACGATATGCTTTGGGTGTAGAGTTGGGGGATAAAAACAATTTTTACCTCCCTCCATTGTTTTGGTATGTATCTGAAAGCGATACAGCCTGTATAAATTCTCACTAGGTGAGCAACAATAACATCTAGTCGCCATTGCAGGAGAGCTGGTATTATACCTTCCAATCCCGGTGATTTGTATGCTGAGAAGGATTTCACTGCCCAGGTGACCCTCGTCACGTCCACCATTTGTTGGGCATTCACCCAGTCACCCCCCGTAGGACCTGAGTGGGCTGCCTCTGGCCAGATAGGGTATGGCGTAGGGGTGGCTCAGGGAAAATGAGCGTCTCTCAGTAACTTCAGCTGTCTCTAGAAGGTTGTTCGTATAAGAGCCATCTTCCCTTCTGAGGCTAGCTGGGTTAAAGTCGGATCTTTGGTCAGGATTTAGGATTTAGGCGGGATGAGAAGGATTCTATAGAGCCATAAAATTCCTTCCACGCCTCTCTCTGACGTCTCCTAATATCCCTTTTGTATTGCCTTAGGTTCGCCTTTATGGTTTTATTCTTTTTTGCCTTGCTGAACAGTTTTCCCAGCCGAGTTTTCTATTTATCGAGCGCCTTACACCACCAGGTGTTGTGGTGGGGAGTCTTGGCAGTTCTCAGGGGGAATTCCTGTTCAAACGACCTCATAATGGAGTTGGACAGAAGGTCAACTTCGTTCTGCAGGTCAGCAAGACTTAAGAGACGTCTCTCAGAAGGGCGTCCTTTTAGTTTCTCTCCAAGGAGGTGTTTGTATAGGGGAATGTCCGACGTCCGTTATTTTGGAATTGCGATAACTCCGTTCGGCTTCTCCAATGTGGTTCATTTCAAAGGCAAATGATTCTATGATCTGACATTGTCGCTTCTGGAGTGACCCGCCAGTTCATTATATGGTCAGAGATGCTCACTGAGGCCAGACTGATATCAATCACAGTCTGACTTCGGTTAGTTACGAACGTCGGATCACTGCACCGATTGAGTGTCTCTAGGTGAGTACTTGTCAAATATTGAATTAGTGATTTACCCCTGGGGTTGACGTTAGGGCTTCCCCACGTGGTCTGGTGAGCATTTGAATCACACCCTATAATGAGGTGTTTGTTGTTTTTCTCACAGTGTTCTATGAGCTCTAGCATCTCGTTACCGGGAGGTAGGTAAACAGAATCTCCTGGGAGATATATAGACGCAATGACTGGTTCAGCTCTTCCCTGTATATTACCACTTACCTACCTGTATGGCCGTGATATCACGTCCACACAGATGCGAAGGAACCGGTTCCTTTGGTACCCCCAAGACCAGAAACACTTGATTTAATAACCCAGGGCTCTTGGATGTGGGCGATGACCTGCTTTATAGTGAGGTGCCTGCTTAGGGTAACCGTAGCCGCCCTACAGCGTTGCAGGTTTATTTGAATAAAATGTTCTTTCATACTTTGGTATGTTAAAGAGGCAGGAGCTTCCTTTATATATGACTCCAGCAACGCCTCAAGGTTAGTAAACTCATCGCAGTTCGTAAATCAGCCCGGGTGACCTGCTTAAGTTGGAGCATTCACTCACCACAGGTTGCCGTGGCAGCCTGGGCGGTGATGCCCCTTTTTCCTCTGGAAGTTGCACCAGTGGCAACTGCTTAGGTTGTTGTTCTTGTTTTTGTGGTTGTGTCGAGAAACTGACTCCAACCAGTTTGGCAGGGCTCCTAACCCTCACCTTAAGAGATTAAGATTAAGATGACCGAAAACTATCAGCCTTCCTGGAGGCTGATCATTCACGGCTGTGTAAAAGACAGACCAGTTGCCTACATTTGCTCAGTGATTCTGACACGCAAGGCGCCGCTTATCCACCTGCACGTCCTCGAGTTCCTCCGGGATCCAGATGGCAGCCTAGAAAGGCAGCAGTCTTCCTGGACCGCCTTCAGGTGTGCAGCCTCTCATAATAGTGGGAGGTCGCTAACCACCTTCTTAAACCACTCAATGAAGTATTTGTACTCGCACGAGATCCGCAAGATCTCGCCCAAGTACCTCCAGCCCTTGAAAGTGGGTGCAGGAGTCGTGCTCTCTGGGCATAGAAAAGCTGGTCAAGAGTATTGGCCACTTGGTTAGGTGACAGCTTGCCCGGGGGATTGTTGGTGTCGATTACTGCTACCCTGAGTTGCCTTTCGGCAGCTTCTTTGTGGCTGTGGTTGTGGGTGTGTGCAGCCTTGCTACTGCTCGCTGTTGGTTGGGGATGTGGTCGACTCTTCTTCTTCGAAGGTGGAGTTGAAAATCCGACCTCTGCCACTTCATGCTTTTATCCACCCGTTTATCCGCCTGACCAGAGGTGGCTGTAGGAGCCTGCCTCTAAATCGTGGTTGGGCCACGGGAGATAGCTGCATTAAAGAGCGAAGTAGGGCCAGTTTGGCTTATTTGAGCCAGTCTGGTTTTCCTTCTACTCTTTTGATCGGCGCCAGAAATGCGCTTGCCTCTTGGGGGTTATTGAGGTGCGTCGACCTGCAAGTCCGTTTGAGGGACGCTCCCTTTGGACCCCCACCGTCCCCGCTAATCAGTCTGCTGCCGCTACCCTACAGAATCTGACTGAGTCGGCGGTCTGACCCGACGGTTGATCGAGATGGGTTAGTCTCGACCTCCCGTCTTAAGTGAAGTTCCCGTCAAAGTAGTGTGTTGTCGCTCTTGGAGATCTCAAACCGCTCCAAGGTTGACTCAACTACCAGGACCCGTTCACCCGCTATTACGGGTCGCCCCGCACGGTACAAACACGAGGATGTTGCAAGTAAGCCCCACAACCACGTCAAGGTAACAACATTGTGTGGGGCTGTAACCGTATCATATTCTTTTTGTGTTGCATCCTACCGAAATTTACTTTGCAAGTTACGCTTGATGCTTGATTAACAGGATGTTCGATCCATTGGCATTCCTTTTTTTAACACCTTTAGTTTATTTCTGTTCGTTGGGTGCCAGATAATTTACTTTGGGACGGCGCTTTGGATTTATGAATTAGAGCTTAAAGGATACACTTCCTGTGGTTTTATTCTCTTTATATTATAACGGAAATCGGAAAACCCTAACAATAATGATGAACGTGAGATTATAATAAACAGAGGAGCAACTCACCATCCATTTCAATTTTGACAACAAAAAATCTTGCAGATATTACCTTATGGCTGTGCTAACGTTTTCGATGATAAATTATTTCTGTACGCCTATTCGCAAACTTTGAATATTGCACAAGTGCATAACCGGAGCAACCATCATTATGCAATTTAGTTTCAAGATATAATTTCCGGCACAATCCCTATCATCATTGTCAGTAAGGTATTTCAACAAAAAATTTGTTAAACCGTAATCAAAGATAATACTGAGCTCTATATAAATTTCACAATTTTTTTACGATACGATACCATCAAAAGTAGGTAAGTTCTTACAGCTTTTTGCTCAGCTTCAATTGAAAAATAATGTAACCCTGTAATATAGGTCACAATGGCAACATTAACGAAGCTACTGCTTCTAATTATATTTGCGACAGTGCAATCCAAGGATTGCAACTATGGATATCGGAATACAATATGGTGTAGGAATATCAGTTCATTGGAACAACTGAAAAAGGGCATCCAAGAATGTATAGAACATGATAAAGTACAAAAGGAAGATTTTGTTCATTTGATGCTCGACGAGGGTAATGTTCATTTTCTTCAGCCCAACACGTTCGAATATTTTGAGCACCTGAAGGCAGTAACGTTCCGTTTCAGTAATATAACTAATATACCCGAGGGAAGCCTTAAAAATTTGGAGAATTTCGAAATTTGTTCTAGTGAAGTGAAAAACATTGAAGATAAGGCATTCATAAATATGTTTAATTTAAAAGAAATTCTATTTGACATAACTGTAGTAAAAAAATTTCCCAAGGGAGCGTTTGCAGATATGCATAGTTTAACCATGGTCGCCTTTAACAATAATGAATTGGAAGAAATTGAAGAGGGCGCTTTTGATAATTCCCCGAATTTAGTTGAGTTCCTTATTTATGAGAACAAACTTAAAGGTCTTCCCAAGAATATTTTTCGAAAATTACCTCTACTGGAAACGATTCATCTTGGCCAAAATTCTATTGAACAATTGGATGGCGACATCTTTAAAGGTCTAACAAAACTAAAAACGCTACATTTGCAAAATAATCTCCTGACGACCTTACCTCCACAACTTTTTAATGGTCTAAACGCCTTAACCGATTTAAACCTTCAACACAATGCCATTAAAGGTCTTCCAGACGGAATATTTGCTCACTTGTACAATTTAAAAACCATCGACCTCTCTCAAAATCAGATAGAAACCTTTCGAAATGCTCTATTTAATTTTCCTGAGATAGAATCCGAAGGATCGACGGAGCTGAACCGAATAAACCTGACCGATAACCAACTATTATCAATTCCAGATGGTGACACTTCACTATCACACCTTCCATCAAACCAAACAGAAAAAATATCACGAAGTGTATTCAAAGGCCAACATCACTTAAGAGAGATTAAATTGCAATCCAATAACTTGACCGAAATTGAAGATACGGCCTTTGAATATTTACAGCACCTATTTTACCTCGATCTCGGCAAAAATAGGCTAAAGGCACTTCCTGTTGGAATTTTTGATGAAAATAACGCATTGGATTATCTGCTTATAAGTAACAACGAGATAGATAAACTGGAAAATGGAATTTTCGAC
Source organism: Pyrocoelia pectoralis (assembly GCA_036250285.1). Taxonomy (NCBI): domain Eukaryota; kingdom Metazoa; phylum Arthropoda; class Insecta; order Coleoptera; family Lampyridae; genus Pyrocoelia; species Pyrocoelia pectoralis. The sequence continues at coordinate 27,454,876 of CM070083.1, forward strand.
CAATTACGAACTTTAACTCGTTTAGATTTGGACAACAATAGAATTACGAATTTGGAATCGGGAATTTTTAAGAAATTGAGGCAATTGCAGACGCTTTATATTGATAATAATAAGTTAGAAAGTATATCTGCGCAAGCGTTTGATGGATTAAGCTCCTTAGTATATCTTACTGTATCGAAGAATCCTATTCATAGCATTAACTGTGACGCTTTCAAACCATTGTTATCTTTGGACAATTTGTCTTTAATAGACATAGATGTGGAAAATTTTCCCCCCAACTGCTTTTCGAGCTTGAAAACTGTACGTAATCTTGTGATCAATAACTCAACATTGAAAGAGTTGAAGAAAGGGAATTTCGCAGGAATGGAAAAGTTGAGGTATCTATACTTGACGGAGAACCGTATAAATTTTATAGAACCTGGTGCTTTTGACGGACTGGAGGACTTGCGTGCTTTATCATTGCAACAAAATAATTTATCGGAAATAGTGAGGGACATGTTTATTGGTTTGGAAAAGCTTGACTGGATGACCTTGAGCGAAAATAGTATTTCGTCAATCGACCCCACTACCTTTGAACTGTTTCCAAATTTAAGTTCCCTCTACCTGACATCAAACAAGCTAAACAAGTTCAATGGTGACGAATTTACCAAATTACCAAACCTGGGCTATCTAGACTTGTCGAACAATGATATAACGAGCTTACCGCCCGACATTCTTAAGCCGTTAACGTCTCTAGGGCTTCTAAAGCTCGATTTCAATAGATTCAATAGTTTAGAGAAAGGATCAATACCCGCGGCACCTCAATTGAAATATCTACATCTGCATAAAAACAATATTAGTGAAATTCAACCGGGCACTTTCGAGGATTGTAAATCTCTCCTGGAATTGGATCTGTCCAACAATAATTTGAAAAATATCACAGCGGAAATGTTCCAGGAACTCACAGAGATGTACGTAATTAACCTTGAACATAACGAAATCGAAGATTTGAATACAGATGTATTTGACAATTTTCCCAATTTGAAACGTGTGCGCTTGGAAGGTAATCAGTTGAATACCACAATTGTGAAGTTTATGAAGGAGAAGTATCCGAGAGAACGATGGGTTTCTGTATAATAGGTAATTGTTTATAATTTTATGAATATTGATGTACACATGCATGGTACCTACCTTTAAATTGGACCAATTTATGTATTAAAAACAATTCAAGTTAAAGACTTACTTCCTTATACGTCTCTTTACCTTTCCGGCTCGAAGGACCATGTTCAGTCACCGGTGAGGGAGATAGAGCATTGGTGGTTTTTGTTGTGAGCGGTACGCCATCACTCACACCACCTTTGAGTAATTGAACAAAATGGCTTTCAATCAAAGACTAATTTATTTACAGGTTTATATACATTATTATTCTATGACGTTTTGCTTTTTGTTCTAGTTATAAGACTCTAGATCGTGTTTAACTGAGTTAAGTGCTACGATTGCATTTCATAAGTGATTACTTCCGACTTACTCAGCATTGTTTGTACTAATGCTGACCTAATCTACAATCGTATTACTACATTTCCTACTTCCTATTTTAATCATTTCTTAATTCTAACTTATTTTGATAAACAAGAAAACTGTTTAGTCCAAGATTAAACAGTGTAGAAGATTTGAAAGTTAGCTGAACTCCTTTCACTCTCTCCAATACCATTTTCTATTCCCTTTTCCAGTCAAAGTTTCTATTCACTGGTAATACCGCCTTAGATAATGGTATATGATCTAAGAATACCACAATCTGTTGGTCCCATCTTTTCCCATGTAGAAACGTTTATTGGCGTTAGCTGGGTGGAATATATTTTTGTAATATTATAGAAATATTGGAAATATAGTATTTACCTAGTGAATATTAAAACAATATTTGCAATATTTAGTAAATATTGATGGTTTATGTAAATTCAAATATTGTACACACAATAATGTACAATATTACCAAATATTGAAAATCTAAGAAATATAACCTACCTACATAATTTGCAATATTTAGTATATATTGCTGGTTAATGTAAATTCAAATATTGTACACATAATAATGTTCCAATATTGCGTGTACAATATTACTAAATAATAATAATGGGCCAATATTGAATAAATATTTTTCCCAATATTGAAATACCGGTTAGTAATATTTAGCCAGAATGTAAAATTGTTCACATTTCAATGTTGGGACAATATTGTGTACTCATATTCTATCAATATATTTACAATGAAAACGCCAATATTAAATGCTACGTGGGTTTTTACGTCTTCTTCTCCCTTTATTATCACACAACAGCCTTACCACTCTTTGGCAGCCCTCCGCTTTAACAATGATCTTTGTATCAACTTTTTTATCTATTCCACTTCAAATTCCTTTCTGATATCTTCGCCTCCTTTTTCATACATTCTGCCTGTCTCACCTTATTTTTTGTATGCTCCCATTTTATTCATAACTTTCTTGTTCGCTCTTTCGCGGGCCGGGTCTTCTACTATTGTTGTTTTTGAGTATATCATGTACCTTTGAACCTTCATTTTCTCTGCTCAAATCTTCAAATTTCCTCGGAAATTCACTTTTTGTTCTCCTAATCGCTTTCTTGTCCACATTCGCATCTATTAGAACTCATTATGCTCTATGGTACTTTCCGTTAGGTTTTCTAGGCGTCGATAGTTTTTGTTATAGTCGCTCGTAGGTGATTCTCCAATATTTCAATTTCCATCGGATTTCGAGTCCTAGACGTGGATGTTATTTCAGGATCAGTGATCAATTATCTATTATTTGTTCTAGTGTGTTGGGAGATCACTCGTTCATATTGGAGACACGCGAATCCTTGGCATTTCTGCCCCCTCCCTCTCGTACTCCCACTGTGGCTCCCACTGGGTTCCTGCAACGCAAGTTCCATAGTTAAAAAACCTGTACCTGTAGGGTTTTCCACCTCCTTGTCCTTGCCAGTGGTGCCATCCAAATCTACTTTCCAATGGCAATTAAAGTTATCCTGGAGACGTTTAGCTGCTGTGGATGCCCACAGATGTCTCTTGCTTTGTATCGAGAAGTCTGATCGATGGGCATAAAAGCTAGTGATTCTTTGGTAGTCAGGTCCGAACCAATTTTAGCCCCTTATGACTTATAAACGGGAATTGGGTGATTTTGACCCAATATTGTGTTATTTTTGCACTTGGGATAGCTGTTTACCAATTTTTTTCTAGCGCTCTTTCCATTCCGCCTCTTTCCTAAATTTTATTAAACAGTAATTCTGAATCTGAATCGATTTTGTTAATAAGCTATATAGATAATTGCAGTATGTTTGCCTAAAAGGGAAACGTAATTAAGTTTGAGACGGTGAGTAATTACAGGCGGATGACAATGAAACAATTCAAGATGGGTTGCGTTAGTAAATAACGAACACATAAATCCCATTTTACGAAAATCACATCCATCTCTCTTACAACCCTCAACTATTGATTCAGTTTAATTCGAAATGTGATCGTTATCTGCTTGATGAATTTCGTAACCCATCTTTTTACATCCGGAGGCAAAATTGCCACGTTCGCTATTACGTTTTGACAACTTTTCGAACCCTACTAAATTTTTCATTTGAGGTGATACAAGTAATAATAAAAGAGATCTAAGGGTTTAGCAAACGAGGGTGTGCCTTTATGAGATATTTGGATAACCTTCATATTGCCCCTATAAATATTTGCATTTTAAACGCTGTGATACTTATTTAAACTCTTCCGGTGTAAATAAATTTCGCTTCGGGAGAGCAAATAGACTTAATTAACGATGATGATTTTAATTAATTATGACTCAACTTTAATCAGTAGAAAATTTTGCGCGTCATTGCCCATTTCTTTGAATTAACGCTAATTATAGCACAAACTCGTGGCGAAGCAGAAAATCGTAACTTTTTTTACAGTTTACGTTCTAGCAATGTGTAGCAATTAAATGGAATTAGGTTCAATTTATTTCTTGCGAATCCTTTAATTAGTCATGATTGTATTTAATATTTATTTTATGTGTAAAAGCTAAAGTTTTTTCCAGTTTTTATTCACAATTTCAACTTTAGCAAAACTTTTCTAATTAGTTCAAACTATTTTTCTTAATTAGTGCTAATTACCCAGCAAAGACACATATAAAATATACATACAACATATATAAAATTGAAGTTAACTACCCCTACATCATATGCTTTTTTATATATAAAGTATGTAAGTATTATTTAATAAAGTTATATAAATATATAAACCGTATGTCACACATTACGTATATTTTACATAATAGTATAAAAACTTAAGGATATTCTATATACAGAAATTCATATAATATATTCATACAGATAATTACATACAGGGTGTATCAATCTTACGACAATGTTCGGTATATGGCTTATTTCAAGAGATATCAAAAAATGCTGTTAAGGAAAATAATAGATGTCTTTAAGGACCATATTTCTAAATTATGTTGAACTATACAGGGTGTTGCATAACTCCGTTACAAACCAAACATATGATTTTTTAAATGAGAGCCCCTGCATATTATGCCAAATTCGGATTGCCCACATTTTTTCGAGTCTTTTGATATAAGGTTTTGCTACGTTATACAGAGTCCTTTAAAAGTTATGGGTACGTTTATGTTAAAATCATAGCTAAATCAACGCCCTCTAGCTTACTGTACGTTACACAAAAAGACAATTTCTTGGCTAATCGAGTTTCGTAATATGACGTAATATCTCCTCATTCGATTACATTTCAATTATTTTCTCTCTTTGTGTACAGGGTGGATCGAAACTCGGATCTTTCATTTTCTTTCTTCTTTTAAATGGAACACCATGTATTTTATTGCATAAACAGAATCTTTGATTATGTAGCTTTAATTTTTGTTAAGCATTTTTTAAATTAAATATTACAAAATAACTCTGTTTTTATAAACTTTAGGCATAGGGAATGCTTAACAAAAATCAAAAGACTCGAAAAAATGTGGGCAATCCGAATTTGGCATAATATGCAGGGGCTCTATTTAAAAAATCATATGTTCGGTTTGTAACGGAGTTAATAATAATAATAATAATAATAATAATTTATTCGTGTCGAGACTTGAAGCTTACACACGTCATATTAATACACTCGTCATTAGTAGTAGGTATTAAATCTAACATTAATTTATAAGTTGATAAATCTTATAGATAGTGATAGATAGTTAAATACAAACATCATCGTTAAGGAATTCATTATAATTGTAATAAGCTTTACGTATTAATAAGGTTTTTATTGCTGTTTTGAATTCATTAGGTTTCAAATTTCGTATGTTTCCATTTAATTTGTTGAAAAACATTGGACAATAGTAATTAATTGAAAATCTACTTTTATTAAGTTTCGTTTTAATTATTTCTATATTATTTTTAAATCTGGTGTTATGCATGTGTATATCCGCATGAAGAGTATATTGGTTAACATTGTCAAAAACGTACAACAAACAGTGGTATATATACATACACGGTGCGGTCATTATGCCTAAGTTTATAAAATGATTTCGAACATCCGCTCTATAATGAATATTCAATATTGCTCTTATAGCCTTACGTTGAAGTGCAAATACTCTTTGTGAGTGTGGTGAATGTCCCCATGACAATATTGAATAAGTATAGATATTTTGAAAAATTCCGTAATACGCTGTTTTCAGCGTGTTTAAGTCTACTATTTTTTGTAAGTTTCTTAATAGATATATATTTTTTGACAATTTGCTAGTTAGAAAATCGACATGCTTGTTCCATGTTAAAGTTGGATCTAAGTAAATACCCAAAAATTTGACATCTCTGGTATTATCAATTAATGAATTTAAAGAGAACAGCATATTTTGCGTTTTATTAATATTTAAGCAAAGGTTATTTGCTGAAAACCATTTGTCAGCTTCCGATTGTTATGCAACACCCTGTATAGTTCAACATAATTTAGAAATATGGTCCTTAAAGACATCTATTATTTTTCTTAACATTTTTTGATATCTCTTGAAATAAACCATATACCGAACAATGTCGTAAGATTGGTACACCCTGTATATTACTATCATGAAATTCATGTGCTGTCATATTTATATGATTAGATTTATGTACGTTATATGTAAAATCTTATATGTAAGAAGTACTACATATTTTTTATGTACGCCTTCTGTAAATATAATTAGAAATTATCATTACATATATTGTATGGTCGAAAGTAAAGTCCGTTTCTATTTGCGCCGCATAAGTAATCGCACGCGTGTGTTTCCTATAACGCCAAAAGTTGTAGTTGACGTACCTTTAATATTGGATCCGTATCGACTAAAATGCGTCTAATTTATATAGAAAATAAAGAATATAAAATAAATTAAGTCTAGGTCATTTTTAACATAAAGGTAGGTACAATCATTGAATAAGACTTCACTCAACGATATAATTAAACAAAATTTAAACTAATAACGCGAAACAGCGCAAAGTTGCGAAGTACGAAATAAAAAAAAGGAATGTTTGAGATTAGCGCAGTGGTACGATGTCGGATACAAAGAAAACATAATATGTCGGATTTCGGAATTTGCAACGCCCACTCGCAAAGGTTCGAATCCGGTTAAGGGAAACTTTTCAAGCAAGTAGTATATATATCTTTCAGTTCAGGTAAAAACGTGTTCGTGCAAGAATTAAGTTAATTAAAAGTACAGTTGCAAGTAAAAATTTAGTTTTTCCATTTTTTGTATGGAACTGCTTAAACAATTTTTTACATATATAATTACATTATGGTTGAGTAGCTGCCATTTGGTCATCGCAACGGTTTTACAACTAATGTTTTTTTGTAAATATTACATAAAATATACATAAAACGTATATAAATTCATGTGCTACAGATATAGAAGAATTTACATATAATAGACATATATATATATTATTTTGAAAATTGCTGACCACCGTGACATTAAATATCTCTTATTTTTCTTCCAGTTTTACATAAATCTAAAAAGCTGTTACATAATTTATATATTGTATTTTATATATAAATGTGTTTCCTGGGTAGGCTATAATAATAATAATAATAATAATAATAATAATAATATATATTTCGTTCTGTTTTACATTAGATAAAAATGTGTAGAACAAGTCAGGTAGGTATAAAACATGTGTATTACATTGTCTCAGGTCTTGATTATAACTATTAATTTATTCTATATTACTAAATCACGAACGTTGGAATCTTACACTATTTACATAATTTTTTAACATGTACTATTAATAAAATAAAATAAAATAAGATGCTACGTCACAAAGAAGTCGTCTACTCGATACAGCACCCTTTGACACAGTATGTCTTTAAGTTTTCGTCGAAACGAGTGCAAAGGTAATTCATTGAGATTATCAGGTAGGGTGTTAAATATATTTATACAAGAGATGACTACCCCTTTTTGCACTTTTGTGTACTGAGTGAGCGGAGGGCGAATATATTTATGTGATACTCCTCTTGTACCGTGCTTGTGTTTTAATTCTTTGTTAGCAAATAACTCATAGTTCTTTCTAACAAAGCATGCACATTCTAACACAAATATGGATGGCACGGTAAGTATTTTATTTAGTTTAAATACCTCTTTGCAACTATCTCTTTTTTTGAGATGAAATATGCTGCGAACGCAGGACTTTTGGATTTTAAAAATTCTACCGGCTTCTACGGAATTACCCCACAGGATAGTTCCATATGATAGGTATGAATGCACATATGCATAGTATGCTGTTAAGCTAGCAGTTCTGTTTACGGATGTAGAAATGATCTTCAAGGCATAGTTGAATTTCCCAATTTTTTTGGCGATGTAATGAATATGTGGTCTCCAATTTAGGTTTGAATCTATTTTTATACCCAGAAATAATGCTTCATTCTTTAGTGTAAGTATTTCATTGTTAATTTCAATGTTTGAATTTGTGCTTGTCAATTTATTACATCCGATCATTTGGCTTTTAGATATGTTTAGCTGTAGATTATTATTTGTAAACCATTTACTAAGTATGTGTAGGGATTCTTGTATATCTTCATGAATGTTTGTTTTTGATTTAATGATTACGGATGTGTCATCAGCATATAGAGACATCACAGACTGAATTACCTTCGGCAACTCGTTGATGTATAGTATGAAAAGAAGAGGGCCAAGTATTGAGCCCTGAGGTACTCCCTTTTTCACTTTACACCAATCTGAGTAAATTCTTTGTCCCGTTTGTTGGTTGTCATAAATTAAGCATTGATACCTGTTTTGCAGATATGATTTTATTACTTCCAAAATTGTACCTCTGAAGCCCATTATTTCTAATTTTTCAAAAAGTATGGTATATTGAACGCTATCGAATGCCTTAGATAGATCCATCATTATGCAACATGTTGCTTCGTTTTCATTTATACCGCTAAGTATCTCCTCTAAGACTTGAAACATAGATCTAGCAGTCGATCTTCCACCTATGTAGCCATTTTGTCTGTCACTAAAGATTTTATATTTCATAATAAAATTATACATTCTTCCCTTAATAATTTTTTCAAATATTTTTGCCACAGCCGATATCAGTGCTATGGGCCGATAATTAGAAAGGAGAGTTTTATCACCCTTTTGTAGACTAGTTTTATAATAGTAAGTTTTAGTTGATCAGGGAACGTTTCTTTTTCTATTGTTAAATTAATAAGATGAGAAATCGGCTTTGCTAAAGTTGTAGAACAGTATTGTAGTAGTTTAGTTGGCACTTCGTCAAATCCTACTGAGTTTGTGCTTTTCAGCGATTTAATAGTATTTATTACCTCCATTTCTGTCACGGGTGTACACATGAAGGTATTTTCATTTCTTGCCACTAACGAATAATCTACTTCCTTTTGATTTTTACAATCTGCTACAATGTCAATTAATTGTTTATTTAATGATGTTAAAGCGTTTTGGCATATGTCTGTGTTGTTATTATACTTTTCTAGATCTAGTATAGTTTCATTCTTATGTTTTATATTATGTGTTGTAAGTTGTTTTACTAGAGTCCACGTTGATTTTGCTTTGTTGTCTGATTTCATGATGTAGTTAGAGTTATAATTACGTTTAGTTTCATTGATCTTCTTTTTTAGATTTTTCTTAAATGTATTGTAAGTTTCTTTAGTAATTTCGTGTTTTATAAGAGATTCATATAGTTGTCTTTTCAATATACATTGAGCTTTCAATTCCCTTGTCATCCAATTACAGTTTCTACTCTCATTATTGTTATGTTTTGTGTACGTTTTTGGGGAAATTTCATCGATTGTATTTTTTATTATTCTAATGAATATATCATAACATACGTTAGGGTCATTTGAAATAAATTTATCAGTCCAATTTATTGTTTGTAGTTGTTTATTGATAAATTCTAATTTTTGTGTAGAAAAGTTTCGTTTAACTATTTTTTTACTATTATGTTTTCCGTTAATTTGGACATTTAACTTTATTTCTTGTCCCATGTGATCGGATAATGCCGTCGCTACCACCTTGCTTTGAAAGCACTCGCCCTTATTTATTAATATATTATCTATAATAGATTTCGAACCATTATGTATCCTTGTATGTTCGTTAATTGTTATTTCTAAGCTGTGCGATTGTATTATATCAATAAAATCTTTCACATACTTGTCAGCTTGATTTTCTAGATTAAAATTGAAGTCTCCACTTACTACAACAGTATAGTTCCTTTTTCTTGTTATATGTTCAAGTAAGTTGTCGAATATATTTAGAAATTCTTCCTTGTCCCTTATATTGTTCGAATACGGTCTATAAATATTTAGTATAATTATTTTTAATTTAATAATATCTACAGCTGTGCATTCTAAAATGTTATCTTTACTTTTTTGTTTTAGGTGAATTAATTCTTCATATTCTATGTCGTTTCGAAGGTAAATACACGAACCTCCACGACCTTTTGCAGTACGAGAATAACAGGAAGCTAGCGTGAAATTGTGTATTTTGGTGAACCTTTCCTCTCCTTCTTTTAACCAGTGTTCTGTTAGAGCTAGTGCACTCAGTGATTTTTTATATGTATTATCGATTAATAGTTCGATATCTGTTAATTTATTTGAGAGACATTGAATATTTTGATGTAGCAGAATAAAATAGTTGCCTTTTATTTGAGGGTTTTTGTTTTGATTTTTTGAATTTTTTGAATTTGGATGCTCACCTTTGTCTAATCTAAAAAATTTAACTTGTTAATTGAATTTACTTTCTGGGGACTTGTTGACGCTAAAGTTTTATGTATCTCGTTACTATATGATTTGAGAATTGGTATTTCGTGCAGGGAACTGTAATTATAGGGCTTTGCCCTTATATTATTTATGAAATTGCTAAGGTGTCGACATACATTAGATTTTCCAAACGAGTTTAGATGTAGTCCGTGTCTTGTATAGTTTGTTCTATTTATAATATTGTTAATATCAAATACCTCGATTTTATTGTTTAATTTTTTGAGTTTCTGTATTTTATTACAAATTTGTTTATTAGCATCATATATTAAATTATTAAATTTTATTATGTCAAATCTGTACGGAATTGTTGAGATTATTACATTTGTATGAAAGCAAATATCGCTTATCTATAACACGGAATTGGCTACTTCTAAATAGTTGATATTGTTACTACCACCTAGAATTACAACATAATCATCCTGGTTAAAATTTTTAACTAGTGTGTCTAAACTATCTATTATTTTTTGAAAACTCGCTCCTGGTTTGAACAAAACCAGAATGTCAAATTTATCATTTAAATTTGTATTTGTATTGAGTTCATGTAGCAGGCCTCGACCATGACTGTCTGATAACAACAAAAGTTTATGTTTACCTTTTATTCGTCGAGTTTTATCACTGTTCTGCGCGTTCCATCTAGTTTCATTATTTTTTGTAAAACGTTCATTTGCTATAGTAAGTTCTTTTAATTTTTTATTTAGTTCACTTATTTCACTGGAAAGATTATCAATTCTTGCTAATTGTTGTCTTAACTGTATTTTTAAATTTTCACAAGGTTCACACGTGTTATGTAGAAGTAGATTACCTGCATTATTATCACTTTCCGCATTTGTTGATTCTTGATTTACTTCCAACGATTCGTTAAAAACTTTGCTATTCTCAAGTAAGGTTAACAGTTCAACAAGTTCGTGTTTTCTTAGGTTTTTTACATTAATACCGTAGCTCGCAATTTGGTTTTTTAAATCAGTAACCGTCGGCGCTTTGTTCATGCTTCGTCCTTAGAAAAAATAGATAAAGACACTTAAAAACATAAACTGCTCTGAGAATGTGTTGACGCGACGAGTTACAAACTACTACTACTATATGTTCAATGGTAACGTTTTATCGGTATAGGTATTATTTAAGCTGGTTCCGGACATTTTGCCCCCATACATTTCGCCCCCGTACATAAAAAACATACAGTAGGTACAGAAATTGTTATTGCTCTGGTGTTAGTGGTGATGTACCTATACTAAACAGCGCTTGAAACTAAAAAAAATGCTAACCTAAACGTAAATTGCCACTCACGCGCTTAGGTTAGAGGTAGGTTTAGTATATTTTTTTTAAATTGATACAAAAACGGGAATATGGTACTAAACAGCATTTGTGTGGGGGCGAAATGTGTGGGGGCGAAACGTGAAGGGCGAAAAGTCCTAGAAGCTATTTAAGCATGCTACGATTTTGGGTTCCAGATTAAGATAAGAGGGTGAGTATAGTCCACGCGCCTCCCTTATTAGAGTCGTCTACAACCCCCTCCACTCGTACTATATGCTTGGTGGATGTTGGATGGGGAAGAGGATCTAATCGTCGCCATGATTCCCTCAACATGAGTAGTAAAGCAAGAACGATTGAAATTCACTTCAAGATCAATCACCCCCTAGTGGTGACTTTGAAAATTAAATAGAGGTCAAATAGCTTCCACAGGAACAGACCGGTTTAAACCGGCTTAAACAGATAAACGATAAACAAATAAACAGCTATTTAATAAGCAAGTATGTTCCTGTACAAGTCGTACTTCTATTTAGTACTGGAAGCCACCACTAGGGGGAGAATAACCTTGAAGTAAACTAGAATCGGCCTTACATCACTACTAAGATGGATCCTCTCAAATCGACAAGTGAAGGACGGTATGTGGCACGCCATCTTGTTGTCTCAGTGACAACCCCTACAAAATGGTGATTCGAGCAAGCCCATACGGTGCATTTCTTTAGTTTACAGTGTCCAGAAAGTATACCCACAAGCAAGCACGGTTTCTAGGCTACGTAACGGTTCTCTGAAAGCCCTTTTCACTTGATGATAATCTATGTTTTATCTGGCCTTGTGCTGGGTTTGGGTGTCTTGAGCTTTTAGGCTGTTTATAATTAGTTCTGCAAGTACGACAGGAGGTTTAGGGCCACAAAACGCTCTGTTTTAGGACCAGTTGGGCTAACGACTCTGCTCTCTCATTTCCTTTTATTCCAGCATGCCCCTCGACCCATATGAGCTCATTGATAGTACTATTTACCACTTGCTGCCGTAATCGGCGACATTCGCAACCCAGCCTAAAGGCTGGTGTTGCCATAGGAGATTCTAATTACATTATTGTCTATGCTATCTATAAGAACTTTTCTTGCTACATGTTTCTGGAAATACCAGTGCCTGTTTCATCCATTGCTTTAGATCCATGGATACGTCAGGTTTGGTATGTCACTTACGCATCAACGAAGATGTGTGCATGCATCTCGTGAGATTATTAAGGTAACCGATATAAGGTTTTGAAAGATTCTACACAATTTGGAGTTTGTATTCACTAAATTGCTCCAAAATTGATTAATTTTCTCTAATTATTCGATTTAAACTAATCTATGTTTCAAATAGCTCAACTTCGCAGCAAACAGCTGATCTTACTTTCCTAGATCGTATTTTAAATAAATTTCCCGTTTCTAGTGTCGAAAAGTTATACTTTTTCATTTCTTTATTGACCGGTTTCTACTAGGCCAACAATTAAAATATGTCTTTCTTGTGCCATTTTAAATGCAAAGTATGTAAAATTTTTGTTTCTGGTTGACTTTTATTGGAAAATTAACGAAGCAAGAACAGACGACATTTTTCAGGGGATCTTTTAATATAGAAATTCGTTTTATGAAGGTCTCTTCGTTGTACTTTTAATTCAACCGTCATTTTTCTCTCGTCTTTATTTGACTATCGATCTAACATCAACCCCCTTGTGTGTCACCTTTTTTCTTTCACAATTTCGCATCGCATTAGACTTTGTCAAGTGTCGCGTTAATAACGAAGCCCTTTTTCTCTGTTGTTTTCGTTAACTATTCGTCGCTGTTTTCAGAACGTGAATCCATTTGTCTGATAATAGAACTACGTGTTTAAGTGTGATTTAGTTTTAACCGTGCTGCGCTTTTCAAATTTATGTACGATTTATAAAACTGAATTAATACGTGCACGATCCGTTTTTAATTATATCCGTTTGGGACTTTGTTGGGAGGAATTTCGTAACAAATTACAAAGATAATTGCTTTCATTTATAAAATTATGCTTAAATAACGCGTTTTTCATGGATTACTTTTGGTTAATTATACCAGAAGAAGAGAATAATAATGACCAATCGTAAATTAAGGAATTTATCCCATTTATCTGTTTTCGTTAAGCCTGAGCGCACCGAATTTAGCACAAAATTAGCACAAAATTTATGTATAAGTTCTATTATGATTGTGCTACGTTGACTGTTCCAATTTTAACTGCATTGGTGGATGTTTATTTTCAAATTAACTTTTACCCGTTTTTTCTCCAATATCCCCAGCAAACACACATAAAATATACATACAACATATATAAGATTGAAGTAAATACCCCTACATAATGCTTTTTTATATATCAAGTATGTAAGTGTTCTTTAATAAAGTTATATAAAGCGTATGTCACATATTACGTATATTTTACGTAATAGTATAGAAACTTACGGATATTCTATATACAGAAATTCATATAATATATGCATATAGATAATTACATATTACCCATGAAATTTATGTGCTGTCATATTTATATGAATAGATTTATGTACGTTATATGTAAAATCTTATATGTAAGAAGTATTACATATTTTTTATGTATGCCTTCTGTAAATATTATTATAAGTTATCATCACATATATTATATTGTCGAAAATAAAAGTCCGTTTCTATTTGCGCCGCATAACTAATCGCACGCGCGGGTTTTCTATAACGCCAAAAATTGTACTTCACGTACCTTTAGTATTAGATCCGTATCGACTAAAATGCGTCTAATTTATATAGAAAATAAATAACATAAAATAAATTAAATCCTGGTCATTTTTAACATAAAGGTAGGTATAATCATTGAGTAAGACTTCACTCAACGATATAATCAAACATAATTTAAACTCGCGAAACAGCGCAAAGTTAGGAAGAACGAAATAAAAAAGGAATGTTTCAGATTAGCGCAGTGGTACAGTGTCGGATACAAAGAAAACACATGTTGGATTTCGGAATTTGCAACGGTCACCCGCAACGGTTCGAATCCGGTTAAGGGAAACTTTTCAAGCAAGTATACAAATAAACTGTCGACTTTCAGTTCAGGTAAAAACAGGTTCGTGCAAGAATTACGTTAATTAAAAGTACAGTTGCACGTAAAAATGTAGTTTTTCCATTTTTTTTATATGAAACTGCTTAAATAATTTTTTACATTGGTAATAATTACATTATGCTCGATCAGCTGCCATTTAGTCATCGCAATGATTTTACAACTAATATTTTTATCTGAATATTACATAAAATATACATAAAACGTATATAAATTCATGTACTACAGATATAGAAGAATTTACATCTAATAGACATATACATATATTATTTTGAAAATTGCTGACATCCTGACATTAAATATCTCTTATTTTTCTTCCAGTTTTATACTATAAACCTAAAAAGCTCTTATATAATTTATATGTATTTTATATATAAATGTGTTTGCTGGGTCGTTAGGTTTTCTTGGGCCAGTATATATCATGAAGTCACCAGCAGAAGAGAGCCCTGGTTAGTAAATAGGGCACAATATGTGCACTGTACAGGCTTTTTGTTTGTTATCCAGGTCACATAGTATATCAGCAAGACTGCTGGTAGAGCTAATTTCTGCCCTAAGCAGTCTCGTCTTAAATAGTGTCTATTGTTATGTTGGGAACCTTTTTCGGATTTTTGTTAATTTCTTCGATGATCCACATCCACATCCATGAAAAGGCTTTTTTGAAGATGAGTTTTTTATTCTTTTGACATTTGGCTCCATTTATATATTTCCTCATCCTTCTAATCATTGACGCTCAGCTCTTCTTCCACCTTTCCCAGTCATCTTTTTCTTCGTCTTCCTTTTATCTTCTATGGGCTTTCTCGTAAGTACTGGTTTAGAGGGTTGTTTAATATCCAGGTCTCATAGTATATCAGGAAGGTAGTGGAGCTAATTCCTGCCCTAAGCAGTCTCGTCTTACATAGTATCTATTTTTGTGTTGGAGGCCTTGTCCGGTTTTATGTGAAATTCTTCGATGATCTTCACATCAATGAAAAGGCTTTTTTGAAGCTGAGATTTTTATTCCTTTGACATTTGGCTCAATTTATATATTTCAATTTTCTTCTAATCGTCGACCCCCAGCTCTTCTTCCATCTTTCCCATTTATCTTTTTCTTCGTCTTCCTTTTATCTTCTATGGGCTTCCTCGTAAGTACTAGTTTAGATGGTCGTTTAATATCCAGGTCACATAGTATATCAGGAAGCTAGTGGAGCTAATTCCTGCTCTAAGCAGTCTCCTCTTACATAGTGTCTATTATTGTGTTGGAGGCATTTTTCGGTTTTATGTTAACTTCTTCCATGATCCAGATCCGCATCCATGAAAAGGCTTTTTTTGAAGCTGAGATTTTTATTCCTTTGACATTTAGCTCCATTTGTATACATCTTCTTCCCTCTAATCGTCGACCCTCAGCTCTTCTTCCAACTTTCCCATTCATCTTTTTCTTCGTTTTCCTTTTATCTTCTATGGACTTCCTCGTAAGTACTAGTTTAGATGGCCGTTTAATATCCAGGTCACATAGTATATCAGGAAGCTAGTGGAGCTAATTTCTGCTCTAAGCTGTCTCGTCTTACATAGTGTCCATTGTTGTATTGGAGGCCTTTTTCGGTTTTATGTTAACTTCTTCCATGATCCAGATCCACATCCAAGTAAAGGCTTTTATTGAAGCTGAGATTTTTATTCCTTTTACATTTGGCGCCATTTATATATTTCCTCTTCCTTCTAATCGTCGACCCTCAGCTCTTGTTCCAGCTTTCCCATCCATCTTTTTCTTTGTCTTCCTTTTATCTTCTATGGGCTTCCTAGTAAGTACTAGTTTAGATGGTCGTTTAATATCCAGGTCACATAGTATATCAGGAAGCTAGTGGAGCTAATTCCTGCTCTAAGCAGTCTCGTCTTACATAGTGTCTATTATTGTGTTGGAGGCCTTTTTCGGTTTTATATTAACTTCTTCCATGATCCACATCCACATCCATGTAGAGGCTTTTTTTGAAGCCGAGTTTTTTATTCTTTTGACATTTGGCTCCATTTATATATTTCCTCTTCCTTCTAACCGTCGACCCTCAGCTCTTCTTCCACCTTTCCCATTCATCCTTTTCTTCGTCTTCTTTTTATCTTCTATGGGCTTCCTCGTAAGTACTAGTTTAGATGGTCGTTTGATGTCCAGGTTAAATAGTATATCAGGAAGCTAGTGGAGCTAATTCCTGCTCTAAGCAGTCTCGCCTTACATAGTGTCTATTGTTGTGTTGGAGGCCTTTCCATGAAGAGGTTTTTTTGAAGCTGAGTTTTTTATTCCTTTGACATTTGGCTCTATTTATATATCTCCTTTTCCTTCTAATCGTCGACTCTCAGCTCTTCTTCCACCTTTCCCATCCATCTTTTTCTTCGTCTTCCTTTTATCTTCTATGGGCTTCCTAGTAAGTACTAGTTTAGATGGTCGTTTAATCTCCAGGTCACATAGTATATCAGGAAGCTAGTGGAGCTAATTCCTGCTCTAAGCAATCTCGTCTTACATAGTGTCTATTGTTGTGTCGGAGGCGTTTTTCGGTTTTATGTTAACTTATTCCATGATCCAGATCCACATCCATGAAAAGGCTTTTTTTGAAGCTGAGATTTTTATTCCTTTGACATTTGGCTCCATTTATATATTTCAAATTTCTTCTAATCGTCGACCCTCAGCTCTTCTTCCGCCTTTCCCATCCATCTTTTTCTTCGCCTTCCTTTTATTTTCTATGGGCTTACTCGTAAGTACTAGTTTAGATGGTCGTTTAATATCCAGGTCACATAGTATATCAGGAAGTTAGTGGAGCTAATTCCTGCTCTAAGTAGTCTCGTCTTACATAGTGTCTATTGTTGTGTTGGAGGACTTTTTCGGTTTTATGTTAACTTCTTCCATGATCCAGATCCACACCCATGAAAAGGCATTTTTGAAGCTGAGATTTTTATTCCTTTCACATTTGGCTCCATTTATATATTTTCTCTTCCTTCTAATCGTCTACCCTCAGCTCTTGTTCCACCTTTCCCATTCATCTTTTTCTTCGTCTTCCTTTTATCTTCTATGGGCTTCCTCGTAAGTACTAGTTTAGATGGTCATTTAATACCCAGGTTACATAGTATATCAGAAAGCTAGTGAAGCTAATTCCTGCTCTAAGCAGTCTCGTCTTACATAGTGTCTATTGTTGTGTTGGAGGCCTTTTTCGGTTTTATGTTAACTTCTTCCATGATCCAGATCCACACCCATGAAAAGGCATTTTTGAAGCTGAGTATTTTATTCCTTTGACATTCGGCTCCATTTATATATTTCCTATTCCTTCTAATCCTCGACCCTCAGCTCTTCTTCCACCTTTCCCATTCATCTTTTCCTCGTCTTCCTTTTATCTTCTATGGGCTTCCTCGTAAGTACTAGTTTAGATGGTCGTTTAATGTCCAGGTCACATAGTATATCAGGAAGCTAGTGGAGTTAATTGCTGCTCCAAGCTGTCTCGTCTTACATAGTGTCTATTATTGTGTTGGAGGCCTTTTACGGTTTTATGTAAACTTCTTCGATGATCCAGATCCACATCTATGAAAAGGCTTTTTTGAAGATGAGATTTTTATTCCTTTGACATTTGGCTCCATTTATATATTTCCTCTTCCCTCTAATCGTCGACCCTCAGTTCTTCTTCCACCCTTCCCATTCATCTTTTTCTTCGTCTTCCTTTTATCTTCTATGGGCTTCCTCGTAAGTACTTGTTTAGATGGTCGTTCCCTACTTAATTTTCCTAGGTGCTGCGGCCATTTTAATCTTTGGTACCACATGCCGTTATTTTTGGTTCATTATACAGTATCTATATCTCGTGGTTTTTACGATATTTTTAAATATCTCAGAGATATTTTCGTATAAATAAAGAAATTTTATATACAATACAAAATGTCTGTCAGATATTTCCATTACACAATGGTATCTCTGAAATGTTGTGTTGAAATTATATTTCCAATTCCTTAAAAGCCGTAGGTATTTGGAAGTAGAACGGTGTGCGATATAAAAGAAAACAGTTTGAAAAATATTCGGTACAAATAGAAAAACGTATGCTGCTATACCAGAAAGGAAATTTTAATATCAATCGAAGCATAATCCTCATGAGGGTACCGACAAAAGGAACTCCATTTTTAAATGAAAACAATCGATAGAGAACGTCAGAAAAAAATATAAGAAAGCGTATATTTATTTCATTGATCTTAAGAAGGCCCTCGACAGGATTAGAAATTGGGAGAATTAGGTTAATTTTATTTAAAATTTAACGGGACTCGATTTATTATTTTTTATTCCATTCCCTGTCAATTAGACTTTATTAATTTTATTCACAATCGTCACCTGTAATTATTTCTATTTATTTTAAACTCACTGTAACATCTTTAGTGCATTTAAATTCGGCGCTTGTTCCTTCGGCATAACCGAAATTATTCAATCTTTCTACCAGGCTAAGCAGGTTTAAGGACCGTTCTTTATTAATGTAATTGCTAGAACTCTAATCATTCCAACTACCCTCTAATAGGCCGGTGACTGGGTTTAAAGGATGGGAGCGAAACAAAGTCGAAATCCGGCGTAGCCAGGATAGAGATTTTTTTCTCAATCAATATAATCCGGTTGGAGGAGTTTTGTAGCTCGATCAAATCAGAATAATTACGGTTTTTAGTTGAATTTCTACATCTGGAAAACTATTTTCTTTTATTATTTACTTCTATTTTATAAATATAATTATATTCCCACAACTGGAAGGGCCCAAGAGAGGTGTAACGTTCAAGAAAGGCTTGAAATGAACTGTATATGGCACGTGACGTTTCATAAGGGGGGGAACGATGAAAATTGCAGTATTACATATACTGCAATTTTCATCGTTCCCCCACCGGGAAAAAAACAATTTAAAGAGAAATTAACTTTTATTAAAGCAACAATTTAGTGAAGCCGTTATAAACGAAATGCTGTTAGGGGGGTTGCTGTATTTATAGCGTATAAATACGCTTTGTTATTTGTTAAAAGTTAGTTAACTCGACGCGCCGTGCACTGTCACCGCTTGAAATCCAATTAGTATTACAAAAAGAAGCGGAAACAGAGCCTTGAAAAGGCAGTGTTTGTAATTTTATTTAAAATTCAATTTTATTCCGTTGGTACTAAGTTAATTGAGACAGCACGAACCGCTAAAATCGATATTATCGCATTTAATTTTCAACAAAAATATGTTTATTATTAAACGCATAACTCTTTATTGTCACGTCAGATGTCTGAAAAATAAATCTACATTCACTGATTTATTACAGTTTGGCTTAAAGGGAAACTATGTTTTATAGATGTTTAATAAATGTTTTATAAATATTCGAATGTTTTAAAAAACATTTTGATACAAGAAAAATAATATATTAATACAAGAAAAGGTTCTAAAGTTTGTATATTTTTCCACGCCCATTGAATATATATTATTAAATATAACTTTGTGCTACTTGGGAGGATGAGGAATGCAAATGGTGGGTTGCACAGACTGACGTTTGTATCGATCACGATCACAACAAAGTTTTACAAACTTGATGCAATTAGTATTCCAGGGTAAACCCAAAAATAAATACTGGCGCCAGACAATTAGTAAAAAAAAATATCCTTTTTAGGTCATGCAGTTTTAATTAAACTAATTAAAATTGGTACATTATCCACAGTCGATAGATCTGGTAGTTGGTCGGACGAATGGAGCAGATTAATTAATCTGTTCCCCTTCAAATTTCCCTTTTCTCACGGGATTTGTTGATAGTATTTAATACAGCCCTGCCAGCAAGATACGCGGACGATGAACAAGGACAGAACACCAAAGATAAAGGCACATCTACATGTCCCTCCCCTCCTCCAATCAATAGCAAAAGCATTTTTTTAAATAAAAACGCAAAGGGTTAGTACCCCTTGAAAGGGTTTTTGAGGAAAATAAATTCTCAAATCAAAAAGTACATCTTGAAAAATAGGAAAGCAGGATTAAATTGAGGCACTATCACACTAAGGACGAGGTACAGGTGAAAAGGTTAGGAAAAGGAGGGTGTAAAATATTAGCGCAGGTACAGAGGTTAGGGGAAAGAACATTTGGAAATGATTCGATGAGAAGGGGGGGTGGCTGTTCGAAAATCTAGTGGAAAATTAAAAGTGACTATGGGGATGGAAGGAGCGTGAAGTATAGGAAAGGATGCAAGATAGATATTGTGACCGGGGCGAAATAATACAAATTTATCCAGAAGATACCTCATCCCAGAAAACACATTTATATATAAAATACATACAAATTATGTAAAAGCTTGTTAGAATTACATAAAACTGGAAGATAAATAAGAGATAATGAGTGTCAGGATGTCAGCAATTTAGCATATAATATAGGTCTATTAGATGTAAATTCTTTTATATCTGTAGCACATGAATTTATATACCTTTTATGTATATATCTGTATGTATATATTATGTGCATTTCTGTATATAGAACATCCGTAAGTTTCTATACTATTATGTAAAATATACGTAATATGTAACATACGGTTTATATAACTTTATTAAAGAATACTTACATAAGTACTTGATAGATAAAAAATCATATGTAGAGGTATTTACTTCAATTTTATATATGTTGTATGTATATTTTATATGTGTGTTTGCTGGGATACCACCTCTAAGGTCCAGGAAACGTTGGCACAAATCGGGATGAATAGTCCCTGTTTCTAACGGGGGATAGTTTGGTTTTTGAAAATTGAAGAAAGCACAGAAAAATTGTAAAAGTGAATGAAATATTTATTTGGATTAATAAATCAGTGCCTGCCATTTACTTTTTAAAAATTATTTCATGTAAATGTTGCACATAGCTGCGCATCAGGTGGTCCATTCTGGAAGTCAAATTTTGGCACACTTTTTCCAACATTCCGGCCGGTATTTCTACAATGATACGTGTAATGTTGTATTCCAAGACAGCAATCGTGGTTGGCTTGTCCCTATAGACGAGGGCATCGTCGCTGAAGACAATTTTTCGATAAAAATGGCGATTTTGATCCAGCTTCACTAATTCACCCAGTGATTCACCAAGCCAAGTAGCTTGACTTGAAATATAATGGCTTGGCTCTGGCTTGAAAGTCAAGCTTTTTAAGAAGAAAAGCTTGGTTTGGCTTGATGTTTGCGAATGCAGACTTGGCTTGGTTATCAAGCTTTATCAAACTTTTTCAAACTTCATCTTGCGAGTAGTGAGTTTGGAACACATTGGGAATTACGTCATACGTGTATAGCTCATTGTCTCCATATTACTCAACTGCTGGTTAGTGGATATTTTTAGTCACCGTTGAATGCTTAAGTAAGCGATTGTTAACTATGAGTTCTAACAAATTGTCTGAAAATTCCGAAGAACCGTTATTTAGACCGTACATTTTCCAGAATATAATTTTTATCATATCTGACTTCGTACAAATCGAAAACCGTTGCAAGACATCACCTGACAGCCACTAAAAACTACTGTTACAGCGTGACGTGCAACAGATTTTGTACAAGGTACCGTTGCACCCAATGCGATTTTGGGAAATATAATATATGTACAGGGTGACACAGGGCCATAACTTTTCAAGATATTCTTGATGTGTGAAATTCATTTTAGTGTCGAGCAAAAATGTACAGAGTGGTTCAAATTGGACACTTTCTTATGGCAACACCCTTTATTTTAAGAGATAGAAAAAATGGACCAAGGTGTCTGGAGCTCAATTTTAATGAGAAAATCACTGGCGCAAACAGAATTCAGCTATCTTTAATCGTTTGGACGCTAGGGGGCGTTTCACGAATTTGGTCGATTTCTAATGCTCCATAACTTTCTTATTTTTAAAGATAGATGATTTTGGAAAATCTTTCTTAGAACACTTTTTGGCGTAGAATCCATCGCGATAAACAGTTTCTATAGGTGTGTGGTTTTTAGTGTGCAACCCTAAACTACATTTTTTCATACGGACCACCCTATACATTTTTGGATTTTTGAAAAGAGAGTGAAATTTCCTAAATTTTGATGTATCACTTGTTGTATTTATGTTGAATATTATTTACAATATTGCATCTTATACATTGTTATTTCAAATTAAAAATATTTGGGTGTTACTAAAAATTTTCAGATAACTAAGACATTATCGTTTTAAATCATACTGTCGTCTTTTGTTAACAATGGAAACCTAGATGTCTACAAACAAAATATTTTAATGTAGGTATAAAAATAATATTTAAGAGAAATATAACAAGTGATACATCAACATTTAGGAAATTTCACTCTCTTTTCAAAAACCCAAAAATATATAGCGTGGTCCGTATGAAAAAATGTAGTTCAGAGTTGCACACTAAAAACCAAACACCTTGTATAAAAACTATCTATAGCTATAGATTCTACATAAAAAGTGCTCTAAGAAAGATTTTTCCAAAATCAATTATCTTTAATAATAAGAAAGTTATGGAGCATTTTTCTATCTCTTAAAATAAAGGATGTTGCCATAAGAAAGTGTCCAACTTGAACCACCCTGTACAACAGTCACAATGTAGATTATCACACTAGCATCTAAATTAAGTGTCATATCACTTGCGATATTCGCTGACAACAACTTCTTCATCATTACAATAGTTTTTCCAGAAAATCTCAATAACTATTCAGAATTGACCATATAAATTGCATATCAGTGGAAAGCTTATAAAAAAACTTAATCGACTCGTGAGCAGAAATACAGGGTGTTCCATTTATAACAAAAGAGTTATTCGACTTTTTGCCTTTCAGCACACCCTGTATAGTGTGTGCATACATGGACCAAAAGTCGACTGTTTATTAAAATTCCAAGTTATTCTAAAATTTTGTGTGGCAAGTTTTTCGAAAAACATCCATGGCGTACTGGGCAGTGATCCATCAGATAAGAGTCTTTTTTCGAACAAAACGGTGAATAACGCCGAAACGGAGAGACCTAGACCAATAGTGACCTATACAAAGTGCCATTATTTTTTCATGTAAAAACTAATAATGTAGAAATATACAGGGTGTCCTATTTAGACAAACATATATTTGGTTTACCACCCTGTATAGGAACATTCTCTACATAATCAAAATATTTTTATAATGTGTAGTATAAGTGTGCTTACTTGGCAGTGAAAACCGAATGTCGATATCTTGAATAGCAAAAAAGTTATGGACCAATCACAGAGTCCTGGGTTCCCTTGCATATTTTTTTTACAATGATTTTAAGTCAAATATTCCTTTCTTACTAAATCAAATCAAAATATCTACTAATGGTACATTTTGTTTGCTTAGAGCACAGACTATCTCAAAGATCTTTTATACCGAATACAGGGTGTCCCAGGCGGAGCTTACGCTACACGTATCTTGGAAACCGAATGTCACAAAAATTTGAAATTTTGGGGCCATAGTTACTTTTTCACTTAAAATCGACTAAACATATTTGCAAGGAAGTAGGCCATAACTTCGTTATTTTAAATGGCAACCCATATTTTTTTTTCTCTGATTCGAATTACCCTTTTTATTTAATTTCCAAATCACTCTACATGTCAAATGTCTGCATGGCTACCTTGACTTCACATGTGATGTAATGGAAATTTTATGAAATGCAGAGGTTCATACCAATGGCTGTAACTTTTGAACACATGGTTTTATAGAGGAAGAAGTGCTCTTTCTGGTCGTACCATACCTTCTTCAAATGAAATGTTCTAAGGTGACGTTTTGCTTCCTTAAATATTCGACATTTCAAATGATGAAAACTCCATATATTTTTTCTTACGATAATAAGTAGGTACAGCACTGAAAACTAAAAAAAATAGTGAAAACCGCAAAACGATATCTCTATTTATAACGAAGGTATTAACAAAAATGTTTAAATATCGTTTTGCGGTTATCACTATTTTTTTTTTAGTTTTCAGTGCTCTACTTATTATCGTAAGAAAAAATATATGATTTCATTTAAATTTTTAGAGATATTTAAAGAAATAGAGTAAGTTATAGATCAACGCCCTCTCGCAGAACAATGGATAAATATATTGTTGTTTTATTTTTATAGAAAAATACTTCCAAAAATTCTCTTTTAATCAAAAGTTGTTTCAGTAAAATCGGCCAAGCCAAACTGACACTACAAGCATTTTTCTTTTTCTGGGTAAAACCTTCCCCCACCACTTTATTTGACAGCTGTCAAAAAAATTGATGTAAGGTTTTTTATTCAAAAATGATCGTAGATTGCCATGGCAATATTTTCGGACCCACTTCATTGGGACTTTAAGCGAGAAAATTAAGCCTTTATGAACTATTATACCAAATACGCCCCCTAGCGGCCATCCTAGGAAGTCGAAAATAATTTCCAGAGTTTTTTTATGGCCACATTTACAATAATAAAAAAAATTCCATTGTTGTCAGATGAGCGAAGCCTGAGATACAGCCGCTTACTTCGCTTATTTGGCCAGCCGGTACAGTTCAGTTATTATGGTTTAGTATTGAGTAGGATTTATTAAGGCAACACAAAAAAAAACAATTAAAATTATTATAAACATTGCTATAGCAAAAAAAAAAAAACTAAAAGAAACTTCGATCATCTTCTTCAGTACCATTCCCATACTGCAATTAATGAAGAGGTTATCGCGCACAGTCGGACAACGCTGGAAGTAGAGCGGTGAATGCTTGAATGATTTCATACCAAGTTCTGAACGAATCCCGATGGTCACAATCTGGATTAGCTGTTACAGTTCCTGCAATACAATTGGCTGCTTCGATAAGGTCTTGTCTTGAACTCCGATATGTAATATCACTTATACACCCGTTAGTTTCGCTCTGAGGCCTACCTATATCACGTAATACGCTTCCAAAAGTTACGAGCGCTGCTGTATTAAGGACACACGTACTATTACTAATGCAATTGATTTTAGCATTGAAGAGATCCCCATAATTCCGTTGGTTTTGTAATAACCTTTCCTCTGCAATACCAACTTTGAGACTACTTTCAATTAACCAAAATAGTACTTACCAACAGTCGGATAACAAAATGCCACGTTGATCACAAAAGATAACACTAAGACGTAGTTTTTCATGGTGCTTTATGAACTAATATTCGCTACGCACAAAAATTCGGTTCCTTATATACAAAAATGTACCCTTCAAAATACATTTATCTCAAATTTTTAAATACAATTGGCGTAAATAAGATATAGACAGTACTTCATTGATAAAAAGCTTATAATTCACTTTATCTACACCTACTCCGTCGAATTCCATATGTTATATAATAGTAATAAGACGTAAATTATATGTACCTTCTGGTTTAGGTTACTGAACACCTCAAATACCAGAAACACCCCAGCAAACACACATATAAAATATACATACAACATATAAAAGATTGAAGTAAATACCCCTACATATGCTTTTATATATGTATATCAAGTATGTAAGTGTTCTTTAATAAAGTTATATAAACCGAATGTCACAGATTACGTATATTTTACATAATAGTATATAAACTAACGGCTATTCTGTATACAAAAATTCATATAATATATACATATAGATAATTTATATAGAAAATAAATAATATAAAATAAATTAAATCTTGGTAATTTTTAACATAAAAGTAGGTATAATCATTGATTAAGACTTCACTCAACGATATAATCAAACATAATTTAAACTCGCGAAACAGCGCAAAGTTAGGAAGAACGAAATAAAAAAAGGAACGTTTCAGATTAGCGCAGTGGTACAATGTCGGATACAATGAAAACACATGTCGGATTTCGGAATTTGCAACGCCCACCCGCAACGGTTCGAATCCGGTTAAGGGAAACTTTTCAAGCAAGTATATAATATCATAATAAACTGTCGGCTTTCAGTTCAGGTAAAAACGGGTTCGTGCAAGAATTAAGTTAATTAAAAGTACGTAAAAATGCAGTTTTTCCATTTTTTTTTGTATGAAACTGCTTATATAATTTTTTATATTATGCTCGAGTAGCTGCCATTTGGTCATCGCAACGCTTTTACAACTAATATTTTTTATGTGAATATTACATAAAATATACATAAAACGTATATAAATTCATGTACTACAGATATAAAGAATTTACATCTAATAGACATATATATTATATTGAAAATTGCTGACATCCTGACATTAAATATCTCTTATTTTTCTTCCAGTTTTATATAAACCTAAAAAGCTTTTATATAATTTATGTGTATTTTATATATAAATGTGTTTGCTGGGACCAGAATATGTCTGAACGCGCTGAACCATCATGCCAATGACTACACTAAACTGGTTTAGTGAAGTACAAGCCTTATTTGGGGAGGTAGGGGAGGATCTCACGTTACCATGCAACCTAACACAAACCATAGGAACACTTTCTTTTGTCAAGCCCATTAAATTATTACGTAATACCCTCAGTGATAAGATCTTTTATTATAAATTAATATAAGGTTTTTGTTTTGACTTGTTTCACCTTTTTCTTTTCTTTTTGTGTCAAACTTATAGTATAACATCTGGTTATTAGGTATAATAATATTATAATAAATAATTTATAATAAATATAGGAAATTAGCCAATGTCGCTCAAATTGTAAAAGATTGTTATGTTACACAATAAAAATTATCTATATATCTATCTACCGTTCAAAATACGTTTATCTTATTTTTTTAAATACAAAGGGCGTAAATAAGATATAGTACTTACTTCATTGATAAAAAGCTACAATTAACTTTATCTACACTTACTTTGTCGACTTTCATATTTTATATTACATAAGAGAAAAATTATTTATCTATGTACCTTGAAATTGAAAATCAAACCACACAACCTCCCCTTTCCGCTAACCTTCTGGTTTAGATTACTGAACACCTCAAATACCAGAACCACCAGAATATGTCTGAACGCACTCATGCCGAAGCATCATACCAAAGACAACAAAACTACACTAAACTGGTTTAGTCAAGCACAAGCTTTATTTGCGGAGGTAGGGAAGGATCTCACCTAACACAAACCATGTTTAAAAGGAAGATGGACGACATAATGGAAAAATGGAGCAACCACCTCAAGTGTTGGTATGGACATTGAGGCAATACTGAACTCGCGAAACGCACCGATATACAGAAACATCAGCAACCTAGACGAAAAAGAAGAACATTACATGAAATTCAAGACCACGGGATTCGAGTGATAAGCCAAACAAGGGTGGCAACCAAAAACTGTATGGTATGGTACCTACTTTGACAATTGCTCGTAGAAGATCGAAAGTGACAGTGTATGTATTATGAAAGATGAGATCGCTTGATCTTGATCCTTTTCGAAGAGTCTTCTGAATATTCCGTTAAAATATGCGGACCTTACGTCGTCCTGTCTTAGTTTCATGTCTCGCATAACCGATACTGCCACCACTGTTCTAATTGAGCTTAGTCTGGCAACCGGCGCGGCGCGATTGTCTCATTAAAATAAACTCCAGGCTTCTGAAGGAACCCTCAAGACGTGCCTTCCGCCTTTCCACGGATCCATCCGGATTCAGCTTGTTCCGTAGAACGATTCGATCACCTTCGCTCCTATAGGTTTTTTCACAACGTTCCACGTTTTGTTTTTGATTATTGAAGATACCTCCTTGGAGATGGCTTCCAACCATTCTTCAGATTGGCTCCCATTGATGGTTTTATCCAATGATTCTTCACACACAAAGGCTTCACAAAAGTTCGTCTTCGTGCTCGTCGTTTCCTTCCGAGGTGCCAGAGGTAGTCTCGTCGGATGGACGTGTGGTGACGTATTCTTTTCTTTGTCTACCAGGAAGTCCGGTTCTGACAATTCTTGGAGGACTACGCCTTCGCTTTGGTGCTAGCTCTTGAGAGGACGTCTCGTTGACTTTTGGTGTGTTGCCACTCGGAGTGATCCCCACCTCGGTTATCGGACCAAAATCTTCTTCTACACCGAAGTCTTCGTAACATCCTGTTTCTCCGATATCGTCCAAAAATCGGACGTTGCGCCAGATGTCCACCTCCTTTTCGGCGCGGGGATCTACACCCTGTACACCTTCGAAACTTCTCCGAGTATCCAGGAGTACTCCTTCCTTCGATCTGGGATCGAACTTCCCTTTCTTGTGATTTATATCGACCCAATGGGCCTTGCATCCAATATCTCTGAGATGACTCACTTTTGGTATGGTTCCGTGCCATAATTGATATGGAGTTTTACCATCGAGGCTGTTTCTCAAATAATTCGCGGTATTCACGGCTTCGGCTCAAAAACCAGGTGATAGGTTGCCCTGAATCATTAGACAACGATCCATATCAAGCAATGTACGGTTCTTGCGCTCGGATAGGCCGTTCTGCTGTGGAGTTCGGGCGACGACGAGTCGCCTTTGTATTCCACATTCATTCGCCAAGGTATTTAATTTGTGGTTAACGTGTTCACATCCGTTGTCGCTCTGGAGACGTTTTATTTTCGTACATCGCCTTCACAGACTTGAACGTATCGCACAGCTCGTCTTTAGTTTTCAAAAAACGAACTTCACACCAGCGAGTTGCTTCGTCCGTGAATGTAATGAAGTATCTTCTCCCGCCCAGTCAGTCAACGCGCATGGGATCGCACAAATCGGTGTGAATTATCTCGAGGATTTCCACATCTTTCCTCGGAGTACTGAGATATAGGGATCGCTCTTCTCCAGTTCCATTCCTGTCACAACTTGTTTCCTGTACGCGGCGATTAAGTCACCAACGTTGAGATGACCCATTCTGCGGTGCTAAACCTCCAAAGGTAGTTTTGGATATCGCGACGTTATTCCAACGGACGCGCACTCTGAATTCTAGCCGGTTTCACGATCGTCCTTATGCAGAGCCACGAGGCGCACATTTCCATCGCTGTCCAATACATGGGCTTCATTTTTCTTGAACAGGACCTCATAACCATTTTGGGTTATTTTGGGAACTGACATAAAATTTTTTCGTAGTTCCGGTACTTATAAAACATTTCTAAGTGTGATAGTTCTCATTTCACCAGATACATTGCAAGATAAGTCAGTCTTGCCTCTTGCCTTGCCTTGTATCAGCCATTATATATGTTCCCTGCACCTTTCTGAATTTCAACATCTTTGCACAGGTGAGACGTTGCACCGCTATCCAAGCACCAAAATGCCGTTTGTGGCACCCGGCGATTGGTGAGCTTCATTGCATTCGTTCCCGTAAAATGTTGTTTAATTTTGGTCAAACTTCTTCACTGGATATTGAGAGGCTTTATGTCCTACCTTATGGCAAAGTAGGGTATCACTCACCTTATGTAGAGCGGTACAGTACCATACATAGTTAATTAATGTGGATCTCGTAAACCACCATTCGTATGGCGGATGCTTATAGTGAATGAAAAAAAGGTGCCAAAGTTCATTTTGAAAAATAGGAAAAGAAGGATTACATTGAGGCACTATAGCACTAAGGACGAGGTACAGGGGGGAAAGTTGGGGAAAAGGGGGGGGGGGCTAAAATATTAGGGCAGGTACGAGGGTTAAGGGAAAGAACACTTGGAAATGGTGTGATGAGAAGGGGGGTGGCTGCTCGAAAATCTAGTGAATATGGGGATGGAAGGAGCGTGAAGTATAGGAAAGGATGCAAAATATAGAGGTATTGGAGCCAGTCCTACCACCTGTAAGATCCAGGAAACGTTGCCACGACTCGGGAGTACTGCTGTTTCTAACAGGTGATTTTTAAGCGTTTGGTTTTTGAAAATTGAAGAAAACACATTTCGCCTGGTATCTCACGTGTAATATTATATTCCAAGGGAGCGATCGTGGTTGGCTTGTCCCTGTAGACGAGAGCATCGTTGCTGAAGACAATTTTTCGATAAAAAAGTCCAGCTTCTCTAATTCACCGAAAAGACGACTTTGTGGTACGTTGCCCATCAGCGCCTGCATGGATTTAGACCGAGATCCATACGTAAAATCTTCCAGGTGGCCGAATAACACAAAGGGGTACGTTACCTTAACCACGCCCAATGTCGAAAATTACCCCATACTCGTGCTCCGGCTTCTCTATTGTGTCTATGGTGTTGTCACTTAGGAGCGAGATGGATCTAGCTCAAATTCATTTGCTATATTTTTTTGGGAGCATTTGGGCTTTCGTGGGGGCATCATTGTTTTTCTTTGTGTATTGATTAGGACGTCTGTCGGGTAATGCTAGTTGTAGAATTTATGAAGCTAGACAGAGCTAGCTCCAAGCGACTCGGAGCTAGATTTTGAATGCTGTACAATTGTAGGGGGAGGCAACGGTATCTTAGCCCACCCCTAACGTACGGTAGTATTGTGTTTACAGTAGGTGCCGTAGGGTGTTGTCACGTAGGAGCGAGATGGAGCTAGCTCAAATTCATATGCTATATTTTTTTGGGAGCATTTGGGCTTGCGTGGGGGTTTCGTTTGAGATGATTTTAAATCTATCGGTTTGGTATCCGAAATCGTTTCAACGGGTTGGAGCACCTCACCATTTGGGATAGAGGTCCGTAAGTTTCTAGACGTAACTCGGTGTGATAAATGAATAGAGCGACAATGACCAATTGGAACTTTTGGCATTTTTAGATTTCGACGACCAAGAATTTTGGTGAATTTTATGCAAAACATCACTCTTTATTATGTTTCTTTCAGAATGTTATCTTGTTTTTACAGTAGAAGCTTTATGTTGCGACTCTAAATATTTCTTTTGTTCAGTACAGTTCAGTTACTGTGGTATTGAGTAGGATTTATTAAGGTAACACAAAAAAAAAACAATTTAAATTATTGTAAACATGACTATAATAGCTATCTATTGTTTGCCAAAAAAAAAAAACAAAACCAAAAGAAACTTTGATTATCTTCTTCAGTACCATTCCCATACTGCAATTAATGAAGAGATTAGTCCACACAATCGGACAACTCTGGAACTACAGCCGCGAATGATTCAACGACTTCATACCAAGATCTGTACAAAATCTGCTGAGCAGGATTTGGATCAGTTGTTAAAGTTCCTCCAATACAACGCGCTGCATCGGCAAGGTTAAATTGTGTAGTCGGATGTGTAATATTACTTGCGCACCCGCTAGCTTGGTTGAGGGTGTTGTTAGTGCCAGATATATCACGTAATATGCTTCCATAAGTATCCAGCGCTGCTGCATCAAGGCTACCCGATTTACTATTAATGCAATCAATTTTATCCTTGAGGCGCTGCCCAGAATTCGGTAGAATTTGTAATAACCTTTCTTCTGCAATTTCCACCTTTGACTACTTTCAATTAACCAAAATAGTACTTACCAGCAGCCGAATAACGAAGTACCACGTAAATCACAAAAGATAATACTAAGACGTAGTTTTTCATGGTGCTTTATTAACTGATATTCGCTACGCATAAAAATTCGGTTCCTTATATACAAAAACGATCCTTCAAAATACATTTATCTCAATTTTCTAAATACAATAGGCGTAAATAAGATATAGTACTTCATTGATAAAAAGCTATAATTCACTTTATCTACACCTACTTCGTCGAATTCCATAATATGTTACATAATAGTAATGAGATCTAAATTCTGGCTTAGATTACTGAACACCTCAAATACAAGAACCTTCCGAATATGTCTGAACGCCCTGGTGTAGTCACGTTACCATGTTTAACACAAACCATGTTTAAAAGGAAAATTGACGACATAATGGAAAAATTGTTACGTTGGAAGAATTACAAAGTTACGAACTTCCTAATTCTATACTTTGCCAAGAGAGTTCGCTCCCGATACTCTTTTCCATCTCTATTGTTTTTTTCTTAAGCGAAGCCTTGGTCTGAGGCTGAGGTTAAAGTACATTTTACTAGTGCTACCGAATTTTTTTTATTTCACCTAGCGTTTTCGTTACGGTCTCATTTTACGTTGAATATTTCGGGGATGATGTTAACCGCCATTTTGTGAAGATTTAATGCAAGTTTCTAGCGGAAAATGTTTCCGTTCTACTTGCTATTGAACGTCTATGGTTAGTTTCCTGATAAACAACGCTAATTGCTGTTCATCACATCACCTGTAATTACCCCCGAAATTTCCACATTATTAAAGAAATTATTTTACGTCAAGATTCTTTCTTCAACTGTCAGAAACAAGATACGCTAAGTTCAGCCAAAATTTACTAACCTCACTTTTTGCATATTATTATTGGAATTTGATTACTGTTGACTGCCTAAATTGTTTTACACTTAATCTCTCTCTCTCTTTTGCGTGCTGAGTCTATGTTCTGTGCTTATATCTAGCCTACGCCCATATCGCCACTTATAACTGAGCTTCCGAACCAATGCACTTTAATCAATTTTGTTACAACCCAAGTGTTACCGTAACAAAATGGAGCAACCACCTCAAAAGTATAGACATTGAGGCGCGATACTGAACTCACGGAACGCACCGATATACAGAAACATCAGTAACCTAGAAGAAAAACAAGAACATTACGATTCAAGTGATAAACCAAAAAAGGGTGGAAACCAAAACCTATGTGGCATGGTACTTTAACAATTGCTCATACAAGATCGAAAGCGACAGTGTATGCTCTATATGCAAATTGGAAGACTTTCTGTGATCATGCCCAATTTATCAGACCCTACGTGAAACACTCCTCCTAAGGACCGGTAAGGAACCTTGCCAGAGCATTGAAGACCTATTTATCGTAACAGCTAGAGAATGTTTAAATTATTACATAATAACAAATACACTCAGTGACAAGATCTTTCCCAGCAAACACACATTTAAAATATACATACAACATATGTAAATTGAAGTAAATACCCCTACATATGCTTCTTTGATATATCAAGTATGTAAGTATTTTTAATAAGTTATATAAACCGTATGTCACACAATTACGTACATTTTACATAATAGTATAGAAACTTACGGATATTCTGTATACAGAAATTCATATAATATATACATATAGATAATTACATATCACTCATGAAATTCATGTGCTGTCATATTTACATGATTAGATTTATGTACGTTATATGTAAAATATTATATGTAATATTACTCATTTTTTATGTATGCCTTCTGTAAATATAATTAGAAATTATGATTGCATATATTGTATGGTCGAAAATAAAGTCCGTTTCTATTTGCGCCACATAAGTAATCGAACGCGCGTGTTTTCTACAACGCCAAAAATTGTAGTTCACGTACTTTTAATATTAGATTCGTATCGACTAAAATGCGTCTAATTTATATAAAAAATAAATAATATAAAATAAATTAAATCCTGGTCATTTTTAACATAAAGTTAAAGATAGGTATAATTATTGAATAAGACTTCACTCAATGGTATAATCAAACAAAATTTAAACTAATAACGCGAAACAGCGCAAAGCTACGAAGTACGAAATAAAAAAAGGGATGTTACAGATTAGCGCAGTGGTACAATGTCGGAGACAATGAAAACACTTGTCGGATTTCGGAATTTGCAACGCCCACTCCCAAAAGTTCGAATCCGGTTAAGGGACACTTTTCAAGCAAGTATATCATAATAAACTGTCGGCTTTCAGTTCAGGTAAAAACGGGTTCGTGCAAGAATTAAGTTAAATATAATTAAAAGTACAGTTGCACGTAAAATGTAGTTTTTCCATTTTTTGTATGGAATTGTTTAAATAATTTTTTACATTGATACTAATTACATTATGCTCGAGTAGCTGCCATTTTGGTCATCGCAACGCTTTTACAACTAATATTTTTTATGTAAATATTACATAAAATTTACATAAAACGTATATAAATTCATGTAGAAGAATTTACATCTAATAGACATATATATTATTTTGAAAATTGCTGACATCCTGACATTAAATATCTCATATTTTTCTTCCAGTTTTATATAAATCTAAAAAGCTCTTACATAATTTATATGTATTTTATATATAAATGTGTTTGCTGGGTTTATTCTAAATCAATAAGGTTTTTGTTTTGACTTGTTTCATCTTTTGCTTTTCAAACTTATAGTAGAACATTAGATTATTAGGTTAGGTTATCAGGTTAAAAACTGTTTATCTATCTACCGTTCAAAAGACATTTATCTTAATTTTTTAAATACAATAGGCGTAAATAAGATATCGTGCTTCATTGATAAAAAGCTATAATTAACGTTATCTACACTTACTTTGTCGAATTCCATGTGTTATATTATAGTAATAAGACGTAAATTCTACTTAAGTGTTTATTTTCAATAAATCTCAACGTGTATCGACTATATACCTAATTATTATTAATGATAAAGAATTGTGACAGATTAAGATTAACAGGTTGTTTACTTTTAATCTGCCATAATCGGATACCCTTGATGATAACACAATATTGTCGTGACACGTTGGGTTACATTTCGATTAAACAAATGTTGGTAGAATTACTTAATGTTAAGTATTTATTAAAATTAGGAGTTTTACAAAATATGTTTAAAGGAAAGTAGAAGGATACCTAAATCTTTGTAACGTTAGGGATTTTGATTTTTGGGAAGTCGTAATACGCGTGACACGTTCCGTTGAGTAGGAGAGAGACTGATAAGTAGAAACTTATTAACAATATGGATAACATAAGGCAGAAAGAAAAGACTTCTCCCAAGAAGAATTCTCCCAACACCGAACACGATCATACAACTTAAAAAACCAAGGAGTTTACGCAATACCGTGCGCAACGTGCGACAAAGTATATATCGGCCAAACGAACAGACGAATAAACGTAACACGTAACACCGTATCTGTCGCCTAATTGTTTTTGTAAATTTTTTTGTGAAATAATATAATATTAATAAGTTACAATAAATAAATTAGCAGAACACGTCTTCTGTACATCCCATACAATTGACTAACGGAGTGTACTGGGATGATAACGCCTCGGGAAATAATTACCGTTGTGGAAGATCTGGTAATTTCGGAAAAACACGGCCAAAACAGCTCTGAACAGGGTCAATAAGATTCTACACGAGTCAACACCCGGAAGAATTTTTAATTTCATACAATACTCGCGGAAACCCAAAAATCAAACCTAGATATTTATTTTGTTTTACTCCAAATATTTGTGTTCTGAGAGCCACAATACTAAATTAGTTTCACTTATACAGGGTGCAGCTCCACAAAAGAAAATTTAATTTTTTAAATTGAACACCCTATATTTAATAACATTTTTGCATTGGTTGGTGACAATAAAATGAATATTGTTAAGATTTCTTTTGGCCAACTAGCCTGTTTGCCGAGATATTGCCCATAATGTCAAAAAAAAATGAAATTTTCCTGACTTGCTTCGAGACCATTGTCTGTCTGCAGAAAAGATGGAAATTGGATTTTTTGGCCAAGGTTCGCTACGCACTGATAAGATTGGTTTTCTAATGAATAGTTGAGGGCGTTAGTGTAGCTTCAGTCAAAATGGCGAACTTCAAAAATACATTTTATTTAAAGTTTCCGAATGTCAGCCATACAATTTTATTGCGGATTCGTGGGTAGAAAACTCGTCGCCGCATACATTAGCCAAAATTCAGTGGGAGGAGCTTAACTATTTCTGTTGGGTAAACAGAGTAGGTAGCTAATTAAATTTCAATTATTTAGGTGTGAAATTTCGAATAGTTTTGTTTTGGCGCGAGCGTTTTGGCGCGAACTTTTCGGCGCAGAATTAAGCTAACGGGAAAAAATTCTGCACATTGATCTGTGTCATAGGTTGAGAAGAGGATTCCGCAAGACGTTTTTGTCTAACCCCTTTACTGTTTTAAATTAATTACTGGCTGGGTATGTGACTTGCATTACCCAAGTGCGTTCACATTTGACAACCCACAGGTTAATGATACATTCTTTCAATTCACCAACAGACAACAGTGATTAAGCCATTAGGTATATTTATCCACTCTATTTTGATAATTCTACAATTTTTTGACTTATCGATTACGTGTTGAGTAATGCTTTACTTCAATTCAATTACAAATTCATACCTATAACGCCACCTATTGAACAGTACACTGTAACTACAATTAAGTGCATAGCAAAATATTTTCCGGGACAATTTTTTTTATTTTTTCCATATGGGACTCTTACCCTATCATTCCTAACATTTCTTCCCGAAATTAAGATAGACCCGCATACTTCACTGTTACCCAAAAAAGAAATTTCACCTCCAGTAAAAGAGACATTTTGACATTAAGCATTTTGTCATGCAGAAGGCAGGGTTGAGCTTAAGTTTAAAATGTGGCATGTGTGTTGGCGAACCTAAGGAAAAATAAATAAACCACAAACGTAAACATTGGTATGGACAAAATTCTGACTGGAGCTAAGACCACGTCCGGCAAAAAGGAAACATTAATGCATGAGGCGGAGTAATAAAAGATCGCCTTCTAAGGTAACGTTTATTACGTATATAATGTTGCCTTCAAAGCAGTAACTCGTTTCCAGGGCAGAAGCTTTCCTAGTTTAATAGTATATATAACGAGGCTATTAATCACGAGAACGAAATTTGCGGAATGAGCCGTAGGCGAGTGGAGCAAGTCGTTCGAGTTATAGGAGTGCTAGGTCGTTGCTTAGAGTAATTATAACCGTGTCGTCAGCAAAAGTTGCTAACGTAGGTTCAGGTTTTGGTAGATCGGATGTATATACATTAAATAATAGGGGTCCCAATATACTGCCCTGAGGGACTCCGACTCGTTTTCTTTTGGTTTCAGAGACTTAAGTAACTTTCTTTTCAGCCCCCCCAGCCTGACCTTGTCGAAGGCTTGAACTACGTCAAGGAAAATGGCTGTTGCAAACTGTTTGTTTTTGTATCCGGTCTCTAGTACTTCCACTATTCTCTGCAGTTGATGTGGGGTTGAGTGAGTTTTCCTGCGTCAGTGTAGTAGTTGTTGTCGCCATCTTATTATTGGGATTTCATTGTGGTGTTTTAAAATTCGCTTGGTTGTTCTCCACATACCTGGATCGCTTGGTTCAAGCTCTTCGATGTATCGTTGGTATGTGGTTATTCTTAATTCGTCTAGTTCTCTCTTGAGTTTATGTGTTACAAGCGTTTGCTTGTCAAATGGGTTGATACTTCGTTTGCGTAACGCTTGGCTCTTTTTTTTTAATGAGTGAGTGAATGAGATAGAATACTGTGAGAAAGTGGGTGAGTGAATGAGACTGTGAGAGATCTCAGATTGACATTTAGTTATTTAGTCAGCTTTTGTGAACTTTAAACACACGATACGTCACAATTAATTATTCATATACAATTACGTAACAATTACCTATGAACGTTTGGTATGATAGAATTTCCGGTACTTTTTAATTTGATTTCGATAAATCAAACGTGTCAATATATGGAATTATTAATAATGTTAAATTTCCTTAGTCAGCGACTGTTACACCACCCGTGCGAAGCGGAGGCGAGCATAAATAGTAAAACCACTCTTTTAGGAATTTATGGCGGTACGGAGTTCGCCGGGTCGGCTAGTATTGTAGTAAAGTGTACCTTGTCTGACAGGTATGTATGAAGAATGAACCGAATCATCTCTTCGGTCCATTTCATATTCCTTTGGACTAGTCGCATCCGTTAGCGGTTGCCGTACATCTTCTTCTTAATCTTATATCACCTGTACTTGTTTTGTATTTCCCGATGGGAGACTGCAACGTCCAGCCGTAGTTCTAGGCCTGCCCTGACCAATCACATGTAGAGGATGTTTTTCGAGTCTTATTTACGTAAATACAATGGGATGACTAGGATCACGTGAAGGCGTCACTCCCTAATTACTTACATACGCAAGTATTCAGGACGAAAATGCTGATATTACCTTTGATGACGTCACTTCCTGTATAAGCTAAATTGGCGGCACTCATTTTTTTTATAAGATAAAATTGCAGTTATTTTAATGTAGTTTAAAAGTATTTTTTTTCTGAATTCAGCAATATATACGAGGGAAGTCTCGTGGCAACTTGCCAGAATTTTTTTTTGTAATTATTATTTCTCCGGTAACACCATCGACATATAGAAATGGACTGCGCGTGGTTATGCTAAGCCGAGATACTGCAGATGAGAGAGAGGGTAAACGTGGAGGCCTTGCTCTAGCTTTATCTGTTGCGTATTTATTGGTTGCTGCATTTTCATGGGAATGTAGCAACCAATAGATACGCGACAGATAAAGCTAGAACTAGGCCTCCACGTTTACCCTCTCTCTCACCTGCAGTATCCCCGCTTAGCATAACCACGCGCAGTCAATTTCTATATGTCGATGGACAACACAAATAAAAACAATTTAAATTATTGCGAACATTGCTATAATTATTTATTGTTGGTCAAAGAAAAATTAACAAAATTAAACGAAATTTTGATCATCTTCTTCAGTACCATTCCCATATCGCAATTGATTAAGGTAACTTCGCACAGGACTCCAACGCGGGAACTGTAGTGGCGAAAGTTGTTGCAGTTGTAAGCCACGTAGTGTACAAAGTCGTCTCGACGAGATTTGGCCTTTCTAATATCGTTCCTCCAATACAACGGCCTGCATCAGCAAGGTCAGGTGCTAAAGGCGGTCTTGTAATATTACTTGAACACCTGGCAGTCTCGTTGGCGACGTTCGTGGCATTAGTTATTTCAAATATTGCGTCTGCATAAATTTCGCGCTGATCTGCATCGAGGCTATTTATATTTGTATTAACGCAATCCATTACTTTTTTGAAGAGTGTCCCAGGATTCAAGGGTGTGTTCTCTGCAATACTACATTTGACTACTTTCAATTAACGAAAATTACAGTACTTACGACCAGATGAATTACAAAGTGTCACGTAGATCACTAAACATAATACTAAGACGTAGTTCTTCATCGTGCTTTATGAACTTCTGATATTAGCTTCGCACACAAATTCGGTTCTTTATATACAAAAATTGTAACCTTCAAAACACATTTGTCTCCCTTTTTTTTTTAGATACAATAAAAGTAAATAGACTTCATTGTTAACCATATATTGATGCTTTGTCGATAAACTGAGTTTTTTAAAACATTGTAAATCTCTCTCTCTCTCCATCTGATAAGTGCTATTTGATAATGAATGTCAAATGAATAACAAAAGTGTTATTCGCGTTAAATACATAACATAAGTGTGATAAAAACATTTAAATTTGTATTACTTCTATATTACGTCACCATATCGGACGCTTTCATGTTGAACAAAGGCGGACTATAATTTGCATGGAGCTCGTGTTGTGAATAGACACTATTAACACTAGAAGTACTTATGCACAATTATTATGACAACTCACTTTTTCTCCTAGCCAACTATATCCACTATAATTCACCCTTCCTGACTTAAGCTTAACCCCTTAAGCTTCTTCACATCAAAATTATACTATTATAGCTAAGAAAATACATAATAAAATAAGTTAAATTCTCTAATATTACAGCAAATCTGAATGATTAATATAAGTATGAAATGGTAGCTGTGAAGGTTGATGTTCTCCAGGATCAATAATCACATAACGATCCAAATCCAGAACTATGTCTATTACATATGGACCACGATACTTTGGCAAAAGCTTCCCAGCAAACACACATATAAAATATACATACAACATATATAAAATTGAAGTAAATACCCCTACATATGCTTTTTTCTATGTATATCAAGTATGTAAGTATTCTTTAATAAAGTTATATAAACCGTATGACACACATTATGTATATTTTACATAATAGTATAGAAACTTACGGATATTCTGTATAAATAAATTCATATAAGATATACATACAGATAATTACATATCACTTATGAAATTCATGTGCTGTCATATTTACATAATTAGATTTATGTACGTTATATGTAAGAAGTATTACATATTTTTTATGTATAACTTCTGTAAATAATAATTAGAAATTATCACTACATATGGTGGAAAATAAAGTCCGTTTCTATTTGCTCCGAATAATTAATCGCACGCGCGGGTTTTCTATAACGCCAAAAATTGTAGTTCACGTACCTTTAATATTAGATCCCTACCTACTAAAATGCGTCTAATTTATATAGAAAATAAAAAATATAAAATAAATTAAATCCCGGTCATTTTTAACATAAAGGTAGGTATAATCATTGAATAAGACTTCACTCAACGATATAGTCAAACAAAATATAAACTAATAACGCGAAACAGCGCAAAGTTACGAAGTATGAAATAAAAGGAAGGGATGTTTCAGATTAGCGCAGTGGTACAATATCGAATACAAAGAAAACGCATGTCGGATTTCGGAATTTGCAACGCCCACCCGCAAAGGTTCGAATCCGGTTAAGGGAAACTTTTCAAGCAAGTATAAAATAAGAAAGTGTCGGCTTTCAGTTCAGGTAAAAACGCGTTGGTGCAAGAATTAAGTTAAATATAATTAAAAGTACAGTTGTACGTAAAAATGTAGTTTGTCCATTTTTTAATCGCACCGCTTTTACAACTAATATTTTTTATGTAAATATATACACAAGCCGTATATAAATTCATGTGCCACAGATATAAAAGAATTTACATCTAATAGACATATATATTATATGTCAAATTGCTGACATCCTGACATTAGTTATCTCTTATTTATCTTCCAGTTTTATGTAATTCTAACATGCTCTTACATAATTTGTATATATTTTATATACAGGGTGTCCATTTAGTAGCCCGTTCTTCAAGTACGGCTTTATTGTTAAATTTACTAAAAAATAAATATACGGGATTGCAATTAGGTTGGATGAAGCACATTTGCAAATTATTTAGACACATACAGGGTGTCTCCAAAAAGTATGGCGCATAAAACGTATATTTTTTTAAATGGAATGACCCACTTTTTTTAAGCACAAATGTAGGGGCCTTGGGTGAGCTTTTCAGCCGTACATTATTTTTGTATTAATACACGGCATTGTCAAGTTATTAATTAATACATATTTTTTTGCTAAATATCAACCCTTCCATTATACGCTTGTATTTTTTTAACGTCTTGTTTTTGTTTTTACGTAAGTTCGGTGGTGGACTTGGGTTGAATCAGAGTATTCAACCGTGACGAAACATTAAATTATTTCATACAGGATGTTCACTTTTTCTTGCTCCAAACATCGACATTTTCAAACTAATTTTTCTTCATTTTTTTAAATGGCACACCCTATTTATTATTGCATATTTTGAATCCCCGGTAAATTTTAGTGCAACTTTATTAAGCTTACTCTATACCTAAGTGCGATAGTTTTTTCGTAAATTGAGATTTTCTATTCCTTACGGCAGTAGATGGTAGCGCGATGGACGAGGCAACGCATAGGCCGGACACTCGAATCGAGGATACCGCTCAAAATGTTTGCCGTCTTGTACTAAGCACGAGTCTACTCTTTTGGTGAAAGATTTCATCACTTCATTCAACATAGCTGGAGTAATGTGGTGAAAAGACTGTTGAATCCTCTCCATCATGTTCTATCTAGTAGTGGCACCATTACGATAAACGTATTCACTAATTTGTTGTCTGACTTGTATGGAAAAGTGAGTCGGAGTTCCGTTCAGTTGCAACCACATTATCTCCGTAATGTAGTTAGGAAGATGCTGAGTTAAATTTTGAAAGTCTTCTGTCAAGAAATTTAAAAAGATTTGTCCTGTTAGCGTATTTTCAAAAAAATAAGGACCAAGTACATAGGTAGTTATGCACGATTCCTCCCCAAAAGTTATGTTGGAAATGGTTGACGCGGATAATGTGCGGGTTTTGCGTGTCATAAAAGTGAAAGTTGTGTCTGTTTACAAAACCATTTCTATGGAACGTGCATTCGTCCGTAAACAGCACATAATTAAAAAAATAAATAGAACCTTATTTCATCGCATCCTCGATTCGAGTGTCCAGCCTATGCGTTGCCTCGTCCACACGCCTTAACCATTGCGCCACTATCTACTGCCGTAAGGAATAGAAAACCTCAATTTACAAAAAAACTATCGCACTTAGGTATAGAGTAAGCTTAATAAAGTTGCACTAAAATTTACCGGGGATTCCAAATATGCAACAATAAATAGGGTGTGCCATTTAAAAAAATGAAGAAAAATTAGTTTGAAAATGTCGATATTTGGAGCAAGAAAAAGTGAACATCCTGTATGAAATAATTTAATGTTTCGTCACGGTTGAATACTCTGATTCAACCCAAGTCCACCACCGAACATACGTAAAAACAAAAACAAGACGTTAAAAAATACAAGCGTATAATGGAAGGGTTGATATTTAGCAAAAAAATATGTATTAATTAATAACTTGGCAACGCCGTGTATTAATACAAAAATAATGTACGGCTGAAAAGTTCACCCAAGGCCCCTACATTTGCGCTTAAAAAAAGCGGGTCATTCCATTTAAAAAAATATACGTTTTATGCGCCATACTTTATGGAGACACCCTGTATGTGTCTAAATAATTTGCAAATGTGCTTCATCCAACCTAATTGTAATCCCGTATATTTATTTTTTAGTAAATTTAACAATAAAGCCGTACTTGAAGAACGGGCTACTAAATGGACACCCTGTATAAATGTGTTTGCTGGGTTCTTACAAATTCCTGGAGTATTAATTTTTTTGATCATCACATCAATCAATCAATCAAATATTTTATTGTATTTTATATAAAGATTTCTATTGTAGTCCCAGTAATAGAGCGAGAGCTGGCTGCAAAAAA
Source organism: Pyrocoelia pectoralis (assembly GCA_036250285.1). Lineage (NCBI taxonomy): Eukaryota > Metazoa > Arthropoda > Insecta > Coleoptera > Lampyridae > Pyrocoelia > Pyrocoelia pectoralis. Next base: position 27,498,122 of record CM070083.1, read on the forward strand.
GCTGGCCTATCGAGTAACAGCATGAAATGATTTTTAAATCTAGTAGTTATATAGACCATACATAAAATCTTTTGCTGCCTGGGCGGAACTTGTTCATAAATTCGCCATGTCCTCTCTCCTCAATATTTCTTGATTACGAATTGTACCCATCGAGTAACAGCTTCAACTTACTCTTAAAATATAGCTTTTATATGTATTGTTAAAAAAGAAAAAAATGTTCTGCCTTGTTCAATCTTGTGCTAATACCTAGGCTGAAAACTTTTTTTAATTTTTTTTTGCACGTTGCTGTACCTATCGAGTAACAACTTTAAACTATAACCAAATTAAAGTTTGAACATAATTCTATAAGAAAAATCATTTCTGCCTCGTTAAATCCTGTGCTAATGCCTTGGCAGAAAAGATTCTCTTCCTCAAGGTCTAATGATACCACTAATACAACTATCATAGAAGTACTTAGAGGTAAACAAAGAATCGTCCAATGAACAATTATAATAATTTCGACAAAATAATTTGAAAATATAAAACATTTAGTAATAGTATACAGGGTGTTTTTTGGGAGCTTTAGTTAGACATTTCTGGGAAAGTTTTATAGATAGGTTTTTGAAAATTTGAACTGAAAACCGAATTGATGTAAAATATTTGCAAAATGGTAGCGCTTCTGGAAATGCCGGAAGTAGCTAGAAACTTCGTTATTTTAAATGGGAACTATTGCATTTTTGGATTCTACATGAAATTTCAGTTCTTTTAATATCTACAAGTTATGGTTTTTAAGTTATTTTCACTTATTTAAAAAAAAATGGCGGATGCAGACGGTAATTTAGCAGTTCGTTAGGTACTTCAAAACCGTTGTAGCTATGGCAACCGTGTTTTCAGCTTCTTGTATTCCTCTATCCCCAAAGCCCCTCTTCTCCATCACCTAACGCCCCTTTTCATCCCTCGCTTTGCGTCCCGACGGCTTTTATTCCACCATTTTCTTTCCTTTCCGTCTTGGTGCCTCCCGACCTCATATCTTCTCTTCCCTATCGCTTGTATATTTTTAATCATTTCCCTCGTACCATCTTCCACCCTATCCTCACTCAATATTGATCATCACAAAATCTACTTGCTTGTATTCTCTTGGACGTTTATGTTTGCCATTATAGTATTTTTCTGCATAGACATTCATACCTTTAACCTTTGCTCCCAATTTATGAAAATCACGATTTGTTTCTTGATACTCCAATAACAATATACCTACGCACTTCATCCGTTATTTCCAAAATTTGCTCAACTCCGAATAACAATTTATGGGATAATTTTTGTTTAATTTTTTCCATATGGGACTTCTTCCCTATCATCCCTAAAATTTCTTCCCGAAATTGAGATAGACCCGCATACTCCACTGATCAAAATTAAGATCAATCAACTCAATAACCGGAGCTGCCACGAAACTACAGGTACTTTTGAAATCGGCACGTCAAAAATATTCAAAATCAGTTTCTACGTTTCCCGCACCAAGACGAAAATTTTTATTTTGTTGGGCTGTATAATTATTTAAAATAGTCATCAGTAGGTCCCAGTAATTTAAATAGTTGCACAAAAATAGCCACGAATGCCTGACATGTAGCATCTTGTCATGTGTGTTGGCGAACCTAAGGGAAAATAAATAAACTACAAATGTAAACACTGGTATCGACAAAATTCTGACTGGAGCTAAGACCACGTTCAGCAAAAGGAAATATTAATGCATGGGGAGGAGTAATAAAAGATGACCTTCTAAGGTGACGTTTATTACGTATAAAATGTTGCCTTCAAAGTTATATAACGAGGGTATTAATCACGAGAACAAGGTTTGCGGAACGAGCCGTAGGCGAGTGGAGCAAATCGTTCGAGTGATTAATAGCCCTTATGTGCGAGTATGCTTTGTCCGCGACCAGAAATATTTCTAAGAGGCCGGCCATAACTCAGAAACTATTTGAGATAGAACAGGGAAATAAAAAATCTTATAATAAATGTGGCCAAGAGAAAATGCTGGAAATTATTTTCAATTTCCTACCATTGCCGCCAGAGGGCGTTTCACTGATTTCAATTTGAAATTCCCATTTTTTGGGCAATTTTCCTCAGTAAAGTATTTAAAAATATATATTCGTTGTAAACTAGCGATCAATGTGTAAAACTTTGTTTAATGAATTTTTATGATTGCTGTCAAAATTAAGGGAGGGGGAACTAAATTACGTGTTACTAGAGAAAATCGTGTAACTCCGAAACGGGTTGCTTGAATTTGTCAAGATTGGTCTCGATGAAAAGACAGTACTTGATATTACCAAAAAAATTCAAAACCATAACAATTTCTTATCTTCGTCTACCAACAGAGGGCGCAACTTGTTGAAGGAACAAAACGGTAGACTTTTCTAAAAAAATTCAAATGGTACCAAATATTGTTTTATAAGGGAGTAATTAAAAAAAATTATCTCAATAGCTTTTATAGTACCGAAGATATAATAAAAAATGTGGTAATATAAGAGGCAATTTGAGGCATAAACAAATCGTAAGCTTAATATAAATAAAGTAGGCTATGAGGACTTTAATTCTATCAATATTTCAGTGGTCCTGCAACAGTTGCATTTTTCATGCATTCAAAATATGCTGCAATGCTTCTCCATTGGAAACTAACAATTTTGCTTATAAATCAATAACCGAAATAAACTTAATGTCATATTGTTATCTAGTTCACAGCTTTGACATAAAGATTTCATTTTAAGCTTACGATTTTTTTATACCTCAAATTGCCTCTTATATTACCACATTTTTGATTATATCTTCGGTACTATAAGAGCTATTGAGGTTTTTTTTTTTAAAATTACTCCCTTATTAAGTAATTTTCCTTCCAATAGCCTTGAAAAAAATATTTGGTACCATTCCAATTTTTTTAGAGAAGTCGACCGTTTTGTTCCTTCAACAAGTTGCGCCCTCTATTGGTAGACAGAGATAAGAAATTGTTGTGGTTTTTGATTTTTTTGGTAATATCAAGTATTGTCTTTTCATCGAGACCAATTTTGACAAATTCAAGCAACCCATTTCGAAGTTATACGGTTATTTCTAGTAACACGTAATTTAGTTCCCCCTCCCTTTATTTTGACAGCAATCGCAAAAATCCATTAAACAAAGTTTTACATATTTGATCACTAGTTTACAATGAATATATTTCTTTAAATCCCTTACTGGGGATAAATGCTCAAAAAATGGAAATTTCAAATTAAAATCAGTGAAACACCCTCTGGTGGCAATGTTAGGAAATTGAAAATAATTTCCAGCATTTTCTCTTGGGCACATATATTATAAGATTTTTTATTTCACTGTTCTATCTCAAATAGTTTCCGAGTTATGGCCGGCCTCCTTTCTTAGTTGTACACCCTGTAGATGTTGTGTTAGTGTAAGTGCATAATGCATGGGATGTGCAATATAAAAGCGTCATAAAGATTTACTTAAGGTATTGAAAAATTGTTATCTTAAATTTGTACATTTTTATTGTAATTTATTATTATTTCTCCGGTAACACAAATAAAAACAATTTAAATTATTGTAAACATTGCTATAGATATCTATTGTTTATCAAAGAAAAATAACAAAATTAAACGAAATTTTGATCATCTTCAGTACCATTCCTCATACCGCAATTGATTAAGATGACTTCTGACAGGATTCCAACGCGTCAACCGCATTGATGAATAATGTTAGGGTTGTAAGCATTTCCATGTACCTAACCCTGTCGATGACATTTGTCCTATTTCGTACAGTTGCTGTAATACAATAGCTTGCATCGGTAAGCGCAGGTACTGTTGGCGGATGTGTAATATTACTTGCACAGTTGACAGTGTCGTTGGCGTTCTTCGTGATATTACTTAGATTCATTAATACATTTCCATAAATTATGCGCTGATCTTCATCGAGCTTATCTGCATTTTCAGTAACGCAAGTCAATGAGTTACTGAGTTTTGTCCCAACATTCAAGGGTACGTCATCTAACAACCCGTCCTCTGTAATACTACATTTGACTACTTTCAATTAACGAAAATTACGGTACTTACGAGCAGATGAATTACGAAGTATCACGTAAATCACTAAACATAATACTAAGACGTAGTTCTTCATCGTGCTTTATCAACTTCTGATATTCGCTTCGCATACAAATTCGGTTCCTTATATACAAAAATTCTAACCTTCAAAACACATTTGTCTCACTTTTTTTTAGATAGGTACAATAAAAGTAAAATAATAGACTTCATCCTTAACCAAATATTGATGCTTGACGATAAACTGAGTTGTTTAAAACATACTGTAAATCTCTCCCTCTCACTGATAAGTGCTATTTCACTATGTAGGTATGTGAAATGAACAACAAAAGGGATTTAAGCTTATAGCCCCTTTAAGCTTCTTCACATCAAAATTATTCTATTATAGCTAACAAAATACATAATAATAATATATTATACAACACGTTTATAATATTGGTGTTTATTGCACGAGAGAATGTTTAACGTACGAGCGAGTGCAGCGAGCGAGTCACGCTAAATTTCTCGAGTGCAATTAACACCAAAATTGTTGTATATGCTATTTTTTTATGCTAGCATCATACATTTGAAAATTTTATTTTTAAACAGACTACTTGCATCAATGTTGGATGTGATGACGATATCGATTCGTTGAACACGATTGTTGCTATGCGTCGTGTGTAAACACCGCATAATGTCAGATGAGGTAAAGATGACGTCGTTGTTTCTATGGTGTGCAATAAAACTGGAAATTATGAACGATTTCTAGTTATACCCTGTTCAAGTGACCAGCCGTTGCACGTCATTATTCGTGTACCAATACTAAAATTATAATTTACTAAGCAACTTTAATAAAATTTGCATTAAAGCCAAAATGTCATCGTAAGTACAGTTGGTATTAAAAGTCATTAATTGTGTAGGGTTAGCGACCATATTTTATCCTCGTCGCACACGTTGCAGTTCGTACTTACAACTTAAAACGTAGTGCGAATATAAACTCATAAAATATCGCGATGTTGTCACGTCAAGTTTTGTTTACTTTGTTAAATTCACCGGTACGCACTTAAGCTATTTTTTTTTAAATTGCCTTACTAAAAACAGTACTTATCAGTACTCTTATTTTGTTTATGTCTACATTAGTTGTTGTATTTTATTATTACATAGGTATACAGTATCTATTTGTTCCTAACCTAAAAATGTCAGTCTGACAACACGTACATTTGACAACGCTGATGATACGTCATTGATTTAGTAAGTTTTAAGCTATGACGTGCAACGGCTGGTGACTTGAACAGGGTATATCAAAAGAGCCGTTTAAGATGCTAGCATAAAAAAACAAGTTAAATTATCTAATATTACAGCAAATCTGAATGATTAATATACAAAATAATCAATTAGAATTTTCACTGTTAACCCAGCAAACACACATATAAAATATACATACAACATATATAAGATTGAAGTAAATACTCCTATATATGCTTTTTTATATATCAAGTATGTAAGTGTTCTTTAATAAAGTTATATAAACCGTATGTCACAGATTATGTATATTTTACATAATAGTATAGAAACTTACGGATATTCTGTATTCAGAAATTCATATAATATATACATATAGATAATTACATATTACCCATGAAATTTATGTGCTGTCATATTTATATGATTAGACTTAAGTACGTTATATGTAAAATCTTATATGTAAGAAGTACATATTACATATTTTTTATATATGCCTTCTGTAAATATAATTATAAATTATCATTACATATATTATATTGTCGAAAATAAAAGTCCGTTTCTATTTGCGCCGCGTAATTAATTTCTATAACACCAAAAATTATAGTTCACGTACCTTTAATATTAGATCCGTATCGACTAAAATGCGTCTAACTTATATAGAAAATAAATAATATAAAATAAATTAAATCCTGGTCATATTTAACATAAAGGTAGGTATAATCATTGAATAAGACTTCACTCAACGATGTAATCAAACACAATTTAAACTCGCGAAACAGCGCAAAGTTAGGAAGAACGAAATAAAAAAAAGGAATGTTTCAGATTAGCGCAGTGGTACAATGTCGGATACAAAGAAAACACGTGTCAGATTTCGGAATTTGCAACGCCCACTCGCAACGGTTCGAATCCGGTTAAGAGAAACTTTTCAAGCAAGTATAAATATCACAATAAACTGTCGGCTTTCAGTTCAGGTAAAAACGGGTTCGTGCAAGAATTAAGTTAATTAAAAGTACAGTTGCACGTAAAAATGTAGTTTTTCCATTTTTTTGTATGAAACTGCTTAAATAATTTTTTACATTGGTAATAATTACATTATTTAAATTTTCCGGAGAATCTTTAAATGGTAACTATGTAAGTTGATGTTCTCCAGGTTCAATAATTATATCCAAATCCAAAACTTTGTCTATTACATACGGACCATTGGCAAAATTCTGGAGTTGCATCAATGTTTTTGATCATCAAATTAATTAATCAATCACATATTTTATTGTATATATTATACAGGGTGGGCCATTGAAAAGGTAACACGCCTGTTTTGGGACACTTAGACAAGTTTCTTAAAAAACGCTCGGACACGTCGATTTTTTATTTTTGGGGGATAACTTTTGATGTCAAATTTGACTTTGTCAGGTCAACCGCTAGCCCTAGCAACCCTTAACTCAAGAATTTAAATAGGGAAAGGGTGTCGAGCGACCCCTCATTTGAAGCGTCTTTTAATTCACTATTCGACAGTACAAATGAAAATTAGTTTTATTCAATTTTTTTTTCGCCTCGATGAAAAGCACCCTCCAGATTAACTAAGGTGGGGGTGTTGTTTAGGAAAAATCCTGAAACACACCACCTTGGACCTTTTGAACGGCACATTTTGATGTCAAATTTGACCTTATCAGGTCAACCCCCTAGCCCCAGCAACCCCTAGCTCAAGAATTTAAATAGGGAAAGGGTGTCAAGCGACCCCTCATTTGAAGCGTCTTTTAATTCTCTATTCGACAGTATGACCGAAATTAGTTTTATTCAATTTTTTCCACCCCCATGAAAAGTACCCTCTAGATTAACTAAGGTGAGGGTGTTGTTTAGGAAAAATCCTGAAATGTGCCGTTCAAAAGGTTAAAGGTTGCGTGTTTCAGGATTTTTTCTAAACAACACCCCACCTTAGTTAATGTAGAGGGTGCTTTTCATGGGGGTTAAAAAAATTGAATAAAACTAATTTTCATTCATACTGTCGAATAGAGAATTAAAAGACGTTTCAAATGAGGGGTCGCTCGACTCAATCAATCAATCAATTTTATTTGTTATAATTATACAAAATTTTAACAAAGGATTCGCTTCTAAACAAAACTAAATTAAACAGATTATTTCCCCCATACAATATCCCAGCCACCCAACATAAACCCACTATCCCTATTGTCTAACTATATCCATATACACACACATTGATACCCTCCCTTGCTTCTTCTGCACTCTAAAACCTTTTCCATCCATTTTTTCCCCATTCCATCCTCCCCTAGCAGCCCCCTCCATCCACCCTCATGCTCCTTTAGTTCCCCACAGTTCTCCGCCAAATGTTCTATATTTTCTCTGTCTTCTCCACACAGTCTACACAGCCTCTTCTCCTCCTCCAGCCAATATTTGTTATCGTTCTCATTTCCCACTCTAAATCGAGCCACTATCCTCTTGCTCTGTATGTTACCCATTCCATTTAGGTATCTTGGCAAATCTTCCGTCACTAAGACCTTGTATTTTTCATTGAACCTTCCCTCTCTTATCTTCATCCTCCTTTCCTGAGTTTGTACATCCTCATCTCTCCTTACAATTTCCGAGGTTATATCCCGCCCCGCCTCTCTCTTCCACTTTACCTCCTCTCTTGCATATCTCCCTCTTTCATAATATTTCCTTCTTTCCTCCTGCCCCTGCCTTATTTTACCGTTCTTCACCTCGTTCCACACACATCTTAAGATCTCTCCTTCATCCCTTCTTTCCATCCTTTCTTCGAAAACCATCGCTCTCCTTCCCGCTTCTATACGTAACCTCGTCATCTTTACCTCCTCCTCCACCACGTAACCCGGTGTTTCCCTGTCTAACCCCAGCACCCATCTCCAATATTTAATTTGTATATTTTCTAGTTGCGCTCTTTCCTCCCACCCCCACACCTCCGCCCCGTACAGCATCACACTTTTCACAAGTCTATCAAATAACCACGTCCTTTTCCGGGTATCACCCCCCATCCATCTTTCTCCCAGGCCCCACATTTGCCCCACTGTCGCATTTCCTTTCCTTGCCAACACTCTGATGTGTCCATTATCTTTGTTATCGTACCTTATCTTGTACCCTAGGTACGTTACCTCATCATTACATCATCATTTCTTCTGAAACTCCACCATCTTGGTCTTGTTTACGTTCACCTCGAGCCCTCTTTTATCCATGTATTTCTTTGTTACCCTGATCATCTCCCTCATCTCACCATCTCTCGTCGCCATCAGCACCAGATCATCTGCATATCCTAACACCCACACTTTCTTGTTTCCAATCACTATACCGCCGCTCTGATTACTCTGTAACACGTCCCCCAGGTCCCCAATCAATATGGAAAAGAGGCTAGGACTTAGCGGACAGCCCTGCCGTAGCCCCATTCTGGTCCAGAAGGAATCTCCAATGTCTCCTCCCACCTTCACTCTACATCTTGTTTCTCTGTATATTTCTTCCATCACCTCTACTAGCTTCTCATCCATCCTTAACGACCTTAGCCTTTCCCAAACTTTCCCCCTATTTACCCTGTCAAATGCGGCCCCCAGGTCTATAAATAACGCAAACACCCTACCACCCTTGCTATCGAACTCCTTACTGACCAACTGTTTCAATATGTAGATATTGTCTAAAGTGCTCCTTCCCTTTCTGAAGCCCGCCTGCCAGTCCGGTATCATTACCTTCTGTTCTATTTCCTTCTCCATTCTATCCGTTATCACCATCGCAAACACTTTGTACCCCACATTTAGCACACTTATGGGTCTATAGTTCCGTACGTCTTTTATATCCCCTCCTTTGTACACAGGACACACTGTAGCCACTCTCCACGCCTCTGGTAAGCTTTCTCCTTCCCATATATTGTTGAGTATCTTCAAAATCTTTCCTCTCACTACTTTTCCCGTAAACCTCCATTGCTCGCCTTGTATCCCATCTGGTCCCTCCGCCTTTCCCCTCTTTATTTTATTTAACAAACATTCTAGCTCCTCCATGCTTATCTTCCCCTGCTTGGTCGTCTTATTTTTCCCACCATCCTTCTGCTTCTCGCTCGACTCCTTTTCCCTATTTAAATTCTTGAGTTGATAAGGTCAAATTTGACATCAAAAGTTGCCCCCCAAAAATAAAAAATCCACGTGTCCCAGCGTTTTTTTAAGAAACTTGTCTAAGTGTCCCAAAACAGGCGTGTTACCTTTTCAATGGCCCACCCTGTATAACGGTAGTGGTAAAGAAAATTACAATTGTAGACAATCGGTCCAGGGTAAAACAGAAACAACATCCAAAAAATGGAGAAATCCAGACCACTGGCAGTCGCAAGACTACTTCAACTGGAGAAGAAATTTAAAATGGACGCCAACCTTGAGAAAGATTACAAAAAGTTCATGGGCGACTATATGCGGCTGGAACACATGAAACGAGCTACCAACCAAAGTGAGAACAGGGTGTATATCCCGCACCAGGCAGTCATGAAGGATCCCAGTACAACATTTCGAAAACCGGATGGGCTGAAAACATACTAATATGACCTTAGACTCTTCCTTTCTTGGCGTTACACAGTTAATCCATTTTTATGCTAGGATCTTAGGAAGAAATTTGACAAAGTGAATTCGAAGAAATTTGCTGCTCTGTATACAATGTTAGTTTGGCATCTGTTTATTATGGCAAGTTCCAATCAATCAACTGCCCAATTCGAGCCACAGTGTACGTCTCACTGACAGGGCGATCGCCCTGTCAGTGAGACACGTACACTATTTCCGAATATTTGTATTAAGTAGTAAAGGGGTTTGGGCATAACTGTATCCTACTTTTCTTCTATTTCTCTTCGATACGTACGCCGTACGGTTTTGCGTTGTTACGTTACTATACATTACGTTGCGTAACGTTGTTTACGTTTCGTGAAATATAGCGTCGCTTAATTGCGTTTCATTTCGTTGAACACATGTATTTTTTTGAGTACGAGACAATAGTATTTACATTTCAACACTTCATTTACTTAGGCCATTGTAATGAAACTCAAATACACGTTTTACTCTTGTTTATCTTAGGTGTGTGTATAATAAGATTAAATCATCTTGAAGGTAACCAAGCAAAACATATTTTTACGGAGGGTAAACTTGTAAAGGCATTTCTGGGTTCCTAAATCATTTCGTTACACTAAGGTTCGGAACCGGGACTAAAACAGAGTTTATGTAATTGTTCCAGCATTGCTATACAGGACATAACCATTATGTATCACAGGCACGGCAGCACTGGGTGGTTGATGACATCGAGGGGTCGATCAAGGATTTAATACATTATCTACTCGCAGTAAGGTGAAGTGGAAGAGCTCAAGTTAGTGAAGAACCACAAAGAGGATAATGAGATCTTGGAGGAGGATATGACCAAATTGATTGGTAGAGTGGACAGATTGGATAAAGAACATCGTGGACAAGTAGACATTGGCAAAAGGCAAAAGGTCGCATGAGAGAGGCGTCCCGCACGTGTGGCGAATACGCAATGATTGATTTACTCATCACTGAGGATCACACTTAAAGCTTTAATTATCTCCGAATCCTTTTCCAGGATCAAATAGCGTCCTTTTAATCCTCACCAACTACTTGCTCTATTTAATCGTGCGTAATCGTTAACGGTTTCTCTTCTCAGACAGAAATTGGCAAGAGACATCCTTCCTCTTAAGTCTGTCTTCTAATTTAATCTGGAAAGATTCGAAAGATACAAAATGGAAATGGAGGAAGGATTATACGATAATAACCGAAGCTAGAAACAAGGGGAGTGAGAAAACTAAAAATGAAACTTAAAGAAGGACAAAAGATGGGAGCAGAGAAGAAAATATGACTGTAGGTGCATGGAATATATAAAGTACAAAAAGAAAGGTAGTAGTAAATGATAGAAAGAGCTAAAGAAACAGAAAGAAAGAAAAAGGCATGAAAAGAATACACAAGATCGGCTTTTCTGGTCGGCAGTAAATGGAGAGGAAGAAGCAATAAGCCGATAAGTTGAAGAACACAATTATTAAAGAAGACTAAGTAAATGAGAGAATACTAAAGAAATAAAAATGAAGTTACCAGACGAATTGATATCGACAGTGGAGATGTAGAACCAAAAAATATCAAACAAAAGTCAAAAAAAGGGAAGGACCGCATACGTTTTAGCAAATAGTCGAAGAGAAGAAAGGTTGCTAGAAGATATATAGAAGTAGGTACTATACGGAAACACACAAAACTCGTGGATAAATAATTTTTTGCGTAATAACTCAAAATAAAATAGTTTTTGCGTAATAACTCAAAAAACAAAAAAATTAATATTTAGTGTGTAGTATAGTTGTAATCAGAAAAAGATTTCTGATTTTCTCCTGAAATAATATACAGGGTATGTCATAAATATTTTTAATATATTGTTAATTTCTGGAGAGACCAGAAGTAAGTTGGCATACTTATTATACTCGATTAAAGAGTTGTGTGTGCTCCACTTCACTGTACAATTTAACTTCTTGATCTTCGTCAGCAAAAAATCTATGAATTTTTGAAATTTTTAATTTCAAAAATTCATTACGCTTTCCCTATATAAAGAAATAAATGTAGTGGCAATAGTTTTCCATGAACTATGTGTATAACATTTCAAAAATTCTTAGTGCAGATTTTGACCAATTTTGGGCACCAATAAATTGGCCACGTTTTGTTGTTTATCAATTATAAGTAAAAGTTCTGGCCGTCTTTTGGATACAATTTTCAAATTTTCATTAAATTAAGCGATTCTTGAGCTAGATCCTAAAAAGTAAAAACTTGGAGAAATGCTATAATGGCTGCCATTTTGAATTTAGTAACGAACAACGGCCGTTTTACTTGTAACCATGTCTACTAACTTTTTACCAAGGAAAATTAGTTTAGGTTAAAATTTGAATGTTTGCTCCCAAAATAACGCCCCTAGTTTGGGCCCCTTTGGGCCGATTTTCATGATAAGCTTGTTTTGACTATCAAGGAAACTACGAAAGAACAAAGTCAGTGAAAATGGAATACTTGGTGAACCGACCGGCTTATCAGAATAGATCGAACTTTTGCCCTTTTGTCGTATCGCCACACGAGAGATTTTCTTGGGATTGACGAGCTGCTGATTTCATACGACCTTCGTTGACTTTGTTTTAATCTACGCGCCAACCAAATAAGGTTTCTCATAATAAAAAAAAGATTTATAATGTCTACTTTCCATATCTGTGGAAACAAAGACAATGTGATAATAATGGCACGCTTACAGTTGATAAGTACTATTTGCGCAATTTTCTACAATAATAGTACCTACTTAAGCTCGAAAAAAGTTTTCCAAATTTTTGGCAAACTTTTTCCACTTGTCCATGAAGTTGATTCTTGAAATTTGAATTTTGAGATGGAAGGAAAAAAATGCTTTTCCTAGCGATTTTCAATAGTTTCGATGTGGTTTTATAGTGAGCTGTGAAGCTTCTCAAAATACCCATCAAAAGCAAATTTCTCACCTCATCATTGTCGGCACAAATTTTACCACCGAACAATTTTTTGAAGTGTCGAAAAAGAAAGTAATCCCAGCGGGATAAAGTGCTTAATTGATTTTGGCCACCACGACAATGAATGTGTGTCTTGATAAAACAATACTTTCTTTTTTACCAAAAGCGCCCGTTTTATCATAATTTCATCATTTTTCCCTTTTGAAGATTATCCCACTTGCATTCCAAAAAAAAAGCATGTGCTTGCCAAAAGATGGAATTGCTTCCCTTTCTTCGGGACCGATTCTTCCTCTTTCCCCCACTGTTTTGATTGTTTTAAGTGTTAAATGATACACCCATGTTTCAGCCATGGTTTTGTCTACTCTCAATCGATGGTCATTCATTACCATTTTCTTCACTATTTCTGATGTGGTCACTGCTCACCTCATTTGGTCGACCACTGCGCTGATCGTAAATGCTGCCACCACACACTTTTTTGTTGAAAACGACACGCCGCAGTTTAAAGAAAATATCCGGGAAAACTTTTGATTTTGATCGTTCTCGTTACAAAATCGGCTATTCAACAACCAACTTTGGCGGTTACTCTATACTCGCCCAAAATTTCTTCTCTTCATGAAGATTTCTTCAGTACCAAACAAGGGAATTTTTGTGAGGACTCGAAAAATTGTCAGAACGTCGACAATTACAATCGCAATCAATCCAGAAAAGTACATTAATTTACACATTTTGTTTATTTAAGGTAAATTAATTTTGAATTTAAAAAAAAAAACGCTACGAAATTATACACCAGTCCAATAATTGTATCTGAATTTTTTATACTCCATTTAAGCAAAATGATTATCAGGTATTCTTATAAATAATTGGCACAACATGCAAATCATCAATTTTTTAAGTTACTTAAAATTTGGCAAATTATTGTAGGTATAATATTTTCCATTTTGCATTATTCTGTTATTTACAGGAAGGTGTTGATTATTATCGCTGTTTAGTAAAAATGTTTAGGTATTATATTTGTTACATTGATTACCTTTCGAATGTAATATAATTGATTCAAAACGGTCTCTATTAGTGTAACTTTTTTCTGTACGAAAATCACATTTATGTCCTTGAAAACCACGTACCTCTTAAGTTGGAAAGAGAGGAAGGAGGTATTTTAAGATGTTGTTGGAACGAGGTGAAGAATGGAAGAATACGTCACGAGTAGGAAGAAAGAAGGCGATATTACGAAAAAGGCGGACATGCGGGAGAGGAGGCAGACAAGAAGAGGGAGGAGGGACGGGACAGCAGCGGAAATAGCAAGGAGAGACGAGGATGTACAAATACAGGAATGAAGGATGAGGATAAGAGAGGGGAGGTATAATGGAACATATAACTACTTAGTGACAGAGGAAATACCGAGATATCTGAATAGAAAAGGAGGCATAGGGAGTATGAGGATAGTGGAGAGATTCAGGGTGGGAAATGAAGAGAAAGACAGCAAATATTGGTTGGATGAGGAGGAGAAGTTGTGCAGATGCAGACTATGTCGAGAGGAAAAATATCGAGCACATGGTGGAGAAATGTGTAGAGCTAAGGGAGCAGAAGGGAGGTTAGAGAGAGCTGCTGGGAGAGGAGGGAAAGCAGAAAGGGATGAAAAATTTAAGTTAGATTTAGATTTAAATTAGTTGTAAAATTGGTAATTTTGATTTTGATTAAAATTGTAGATATAATTCAAAAAATACAATAAAGATTGATTGATGTCGACATACTCATAGAGCAAGAAGAGAAACGAATGTCAAAATTTTTCAAAATATCCCCCCCCCCCCCCCTCCAGGAAGCCAAGATGGTTCGGACGCTATTGTGACCTCCCCCAAGTTCAATTAATTGCTAAGAAGTGAAAGATGGAATTTTTCAAATATTATAATTTCTCTTAGATGTTTATCCAATGTTTCTTGCTTTATCCGTGGTTCTTATCGCATTAATTTTTTCTAAAAATAATGCCCAGCACAACCCATGTAGCACCGTTTATTGGCGTTAGCTTGGCGGAATATTAGCGCAATATATAGAGATCGGAGCAATATTGTCGAACTGCCACCAATATTGGGTGAATATATTTTTGTAATATTATAAAAATATTGGACATACAATATTTAGTAAATATAAGAACAATATTTGCAATATTTAGTAAATATTGATATTTAATGTATATTCAAATATTGTACACACAATAATATACCAATATTGCGTGTACTCTACTAAATATTGAAAATCTATATTTAAGCAATATAGCATACATACTAGTAATATTGAGAAATATTGATACCTATTCAATGTAAATTCAAATATTGTACATACAACAATATACCAATATTGCGTGTACAATATTACTAAATATTGAAAATAGATATTTAAGCAATATCGCATACATATTTGCAATATTTAGTAAACATTGCTATACAATATAAAGTCAATATTTATTTATCAATAACATAACAATACTGTGTTTTCAATATTACTGGGGTGGCGCAGGTCACCCCCTTTCCTGTTTTGGGACACATTTCAAAACAATAATGGGCCAATATTGTATAGGTAAATATTGAAATAATATCGGTTAGTAATATTTAGCCAATATGTAAAATTGTTCACATTTCAATGTTGTGACAATATTGTACATTGATATTCTACCAATATTAAATGCTACATGGGAACCTTCTCACTCAAGGAGTGGGGGATTCAACTTAAACGCAGACGGTCACATTGTCAATGGAGCCTGTTGCACGTCGATAATTCCAAAATTTTATTTTTCAACAAAATTGTGCGCGTCCTCAAACGCCAAGGGCTACAACACACTTTTTGCAAGAAGCTAACCTTGTCGTTGCGAATTAATCACTTAATTGATGGCAAGCCACGTTCTCAAAATGAGCGCATGTCAACTCATTATTGAATTTCGTCGTTTTTCAATTCTTTTCCGGTTCTTTGTGGTGATAAATTATTATTTGTAATAATTTCAATTCACCAATTATATGTATAATAATTATTATGACATAATTTCTAATATACTGTAGAAATTTCTCTAGCATTGAAACGTTTTTTTTTTGTAGAATTATAGTTATAATACAATATTAATATAAATCTTTCGAAACTTCTGCATCGCCTTGTCTTGGACAATGGCCATATGATTTCTAGGAAAGCCTCATTATTTGGAAACGATTTATAATTCTAAAAGAAATCGTACAATTTCTAGGAAAGTCTCATTCATTAATTTAATACTTAACTCCAACTATTCAAACCAACTCTACCTTTATAAGAGGAGCTTCCAAAAAAAATGTCACGCTTTACAAAATGTCAGTACACAAGACGTTTTCTCATCATCCACCCAGTGTATATTTTTTCTCTCCCTAGTTCAATCTAATCACACCCTTGCGGACATTGATTAGTCGCATTTTACGACACGAAGTGCCTTTGCGGTAGAATTATTCTGATCCCGGCCCTACACGGCGATAGTTTAATGCTATATCAAACGATCTCAAATTTTGAAAACAAGTAAAAGAGACAAATAATACCAAAAAATGTTTGCTTCTTGTTGCCGTTAAACCTAGGTCTTTCCCTCTTCTGGATCAGGCTCTCAAAGTAGCGTTATTGTTACCTAGGGGAACCTGATGATGATGATGTTGAAGTTTACATAGATGACATTATAGTTTGGGGTATAATAATTGATTATAAACAGAATTTTAAAGAGGTAAAGAGGCAGAGTGCACATTTGGTGTCGGTGAAGTAAGTTATGTTGACGATATGTTCTCAAAAGAAAAGTTGAAACGTGATCCTGAAAAAATTAGTGCTATCCCAGCAAACACATTTATATATAAAATACATATAAATTATGTAAGAGCTTTTTAGATTTATATAAAACTGGAAGATAAATAAGAGATATTTAATGTCAGGATGTCAGAAATTTTCAAAATAATATATATGTCAATTAGATGTAAATTCTTCTACATGAATTTATATACGTTTTATGTATATTTTATGTAACATTTACATAAAAAATATTCGTTGTAAAAGCGTTGCGATGACCAAAATGGCAGCTACTCGAGCATAATGTAATTATTATCAATGTAAAAAATTATTTAAGCAGTTCCATACAAAAAATGGAAAAACTACATTTTACGTGCAACTGTACTTAATTCTTGCACGAACCGGTTTTTACCTGAACTGAAAACCGACAGTTTATTATGATATACTTGCGTGAAAAGTTTCCCTTAACCGGATTCGAACGTTTGCGGGAGGGCGTTGCAAATTCTGAAATCCGACATTGTACCACTGCGCTAATCTGTAACATCCCTTCTTTTTATTTCGTACTTCGTAACTTTGCGCTGTTTCGCGTTATTAGTTTAAATTTTGTTTGATTATACCGTTGAGTGAAGTCTTATTCAATAATTATACCTATCTTTAACTTTATGTTAAAAATGACCAGGATTTAATTTATTTTATATTATTTATTTTCTATATAACTTAGACGCATTTTAGTGGACACGGATCTAATATTAAAGGTACGTGAACTACGATTTTTGGCGTTATAGAAAACATGCGCGTGCGATTACTTATGTGGCGCAAATAGAAACGGACTTTATTTTCGACCATACAATATATGTAATGTAATGATAACTTCTAATTATATTTAAAGAAGGCATACATAAAAAATAAGTAATATTACATACAATATTTTACATATAACGTACATAAATCTAATCATGTAAATATGACAGCACATGAATTTCATGAGTGATATGTAATTATCTATATGTATATATTATATGAATTTCTGTATACAGAATATCCGTAAGTTTCTATACTATTATGTAAAATATACGTAATTGTGTGACATACGGTTTATATATCTTTATTAAAGAATACTTGATATATATGATATATAAAAAAGCATATGTAGTTGCATTTACTTCCATTTATATATGTTGTATGTATATTTTATATGTGTGTTTGCTGGGATAGTTGAAATGGAGGTTTGTGAATAATTTAAGTAAACATACCGAGTCGATGAGAGAATTTGCTTGGCTCGACAAACAAAAAGTATACTTTAGGAAACGATTTGGGAGAGATTCAAGATCCATAATTTATGAACAAAGGTATAGCCTTTAGTCACACATCCAAGGCCTGAAGCGTTTCTCACTTCTTCAAGAACGATTTGAGGGAGCAAGAAACGGTTGCTACATTTGATCTAAAACCGTAAATATTCTTCCTTTCTGAGGAGTATGAGTTTCTCCAAAGCTTGGTGATCACAATTTCCTCTTTCTTATTTATCCACGTATCCTCTCTTTAAATCCTCTTATCATTGAGATTGAGGTTTCCTTCCAAGGTTGTCTTCTCTTAGTTCAAGCTGTGAAGGCAAGACCTTTATTCCAAAAATCCTACTTATGTACAACCCCCCAGAACGAGTAAGTGTAAATCCGTCGTATAAGATAATCCATTTCTGCTCAAACAAACAAACCCATCGGCGTTAATTACGCTCATTATGTTTTCCAATACAAACAATAATTGTTTATCATGTTCTTAAAGTCCCATTTACGATGAAAAGATTACAATTTTTTAAAAACTTTTATATACGAAATTCAATTTGAACGAAGGAAAGGCAAACAAAGCTCTCGCATGAGAGCCCTTCAAAAATATTCACGTCACCTTATAAGCAAACACAGTAGATTTTATTCGCACGTTCTCAATAATGTCCTAATTATAAAATATAAAACGATTATACGAAGCTTTAATAAATTAAATAAGTGCTTCTTCCTACCGTTCGTGAAAATTCAATTTACTTGTCAATGGTGCAGAAAACGATAAAAGTAAAAAGTAATTTAGAATGGTCCTTTTATTCCTAACTAAATTCTATTGAAAGTGTAATTCTGTTTACTTGATTAAATTTGGGGGACGTAAGGGTTGTTTTCAGTCTCATAAAATCCATTCGTTGTGAAGGTTATTTCTGTATTGGGCGAGTGGTGGCATCTGTTGGTCAAAGCTAATAAACTGGTTTCTGTTCTCTCGTTTCATCACTTGAATTGAAAATTCGTTAAGCACGCCTCTGCTTGCGGTAATCACAAGAGGGAATAATGCGCCTAAATTACCTCTCTCAATTCTCCTTCAAAGCTTACCGTTTCTGTGTACAACTAAGAAAGGAGGCCGGCCATAACTCAGAAACTATTTGAGATACAACAGCGAACAGTGAAATAAAAAATCTTATAATAAATGTGGCCACGAGAAAATGCTGGAAATTATTTTCAATTTTCTAGCATTGCCGCCAGAGGGCGTTTCACTGATTTCAATTTGAAATTCCCATTTTTTGGGCAATTTTCCTCAGTAAAGTATTTAAAAAAATATATTTATTGTAGGTAAACTAGTGATCAATATGTGAAACTTTGTTTAATGAATTTTTACGATTGCTGTCAAAATAAAGGGAGGGGGAACTAAATTACGTGTTACTAGAACAAATCGTGTAAATCCGAAAGGGGTTGCTTGAATTTGTCAAGATTGGTCTCGATGAAAAGACAATACTTGATATTACCAAAAAATTCAAAACCACAACAATTTCTTATCTTCGTCTACCAATAGAGGGCGCAACTTGTTGAAGGAACAAAACGGTTGACTTTTCTAAAAAAATTCAAATGGTACCAAATATTTTTTTTTTCACTGCTATTGGAAGGAAAATTAATAAGGGAGTAATTTTTAAAAAAATTATGTCAGTAGCTGTGGTAATTATAATAGACAATTTGAAGTATAAACAAATCGTAAGCTTCGTAGGATTTAAAAAGTTATTAGCTCAAATCCTTTATTTTTTACAACAAAACTGACAGCCGGTTCGGCTTACCCTGTTACATATAATACACTCAAAGCGCAGCGTTATTCAAGGGGTACCATTTAACAACTGTTCAGGTGTACACCGAAATGACTAAGACTGAGTAGTATTTGTCAGTTTTATTAATAAAGATTACTATGCGGACTTGCTGAAAAAGTTTTACATCAAAATATTAATCAAAATTCCAATTCTATTCGATCGCTTTACAATGCATAAATTAATGGCATAATCACTGTATTAGTTTGGCTAAGTTTTCCTTATGAAAAAGGTCAATTGGGAAGTAGGTAATTTAACAATTAGTCTGTTTATTACTTAAATCGCACATATTATGCAGTATAAATTATTGTTGCTCTGCTGCAAGGACGCACTTTAAAAAAGATTATATCATAATAATGATTAATAATAATTAGGTTGCACTTGAGTGGCTAATGTGTTGTATGTGTTTTGTGTTTGTGGTGTTTCCCTGCGTGTGTATTGGATAAATTGTTTGTGTTGGGAATGGCAATATCAAAAACTTCCAAAAAGCTGTCAGTAACGCAATTATTTTATAATCTGTTTGCTTGATGAAACAAAATCAAAGTCGCAAGTCTGAAAAAAGTCAAAACCATGCCAAATATTTCAATGAAGAAACTCAAATTGATGAAGAAACTGAAGAGGTAACTGACGAGGTTACACATCAACTCGAAATTTAATCTAAAAAAATAATAAATTTTTAATTAATATTGAAGTCAATGGCCAGCCTATGAAATTTCTCATTGATACAGGAGCCACATGTGGCATTGTTGGTTTGGAAGGCTACCCAGCTTTAGGGTCACTCAAATTAAAACCCCCAAGCGCCCAGATGCGCAGTTGCGGACAAAATAATGTACCCTTAAGAGGTTGGACCATGGTCGAAGTAAAGGTTCACCAAATGATTCGAAATTTACGGTTAATTGTCGCTGATATCCCAACCAATCTGACAACTTTCTGAGCGAAATTTGAAAGTTGAAGAAATTTGCAGCCGTTATCAAGATGTGTTTGCTGAAGGCCTAGGTACCTGTAAAACTTGGTGCCACACCTCGAATTCATAACCCTAGGCCAGTGCCATTTGCACAAAAAGACTCAGTCAAGACTGAGCTTGATCGACTTATAAGTCTCGGAATTATTAAACCAATTCAAATTTCAGACTGGGCTGCTCCAAATGTTGTAGTACCAAAGCCAAATGGAAGCGTTACAATTTGCGGCGATTTTAAATTCACGATGAATCCTCAATTAAATATTGAGCAGTATCCATTGCCCCGTCCAGAGGAACTTTTTCAAAAATTACAAATAGGACAACGGTTCTCAAAGATTGATCTCAGTGACGCTTATTTGCAATTAGAGCTTGATGATGAAGCCAAGAAACTAGCAGCACAACTCAACATGAACTTTTCCAGTGTCAAAGAGTGGCCTTTGGAATAGCCAGTGCTCCGGCAATTTTTCAACGTTTTATTGAACAAGTAATACATGGTTTGGAAGGGTGCGCTAATTACCTGGATGACATTATTGTAACTGGACCAAATGATGAAGCACACCTTAAAAGTCTTGAAGAAAATTTTCGACGCTTAAGTCAAAATGGACTTAGTTGTAGCCGAACGAAATGTGAATTTTTCAAGTCAAAAGTCGAGTATTTGGGAAATATTATTTCAGCTGAGGGACACCGGCCGTCTGAAACCAGCATTGCAGCAGTTCGTTTATTGCGCAATCCTGAAAATCTTCTTCAACTGGAATCATTTATTGGTAAAATTAATTATTATAATAAATTTGTTCCAAATTGTTCAGAATTGGCAGCCCCTTTAAATGCGCTTCGCAAAAATGATGTAAAATTTGTTTGGGGTCCAGCACAACAAAAGTCATTCGATGCCTTAAAGTCTTGTATAATTAACTCTGTAAGACTTGTCCATTTTGATCCATCCCTACCAATCGTTTTGGCAACAGATGCGAGTCGTTATGGAATTGGTGCAGTCTTGTCTCATCGATTTCCTGATGGATCAGAAAGGCCTATTGCATTGACTACTGCGGAATTAGTTTATCCGCAAATTCATAAAGAGGGTTTGTCACTTGTTTTTGGAGTCTCGGAATTTCATCAATTTTTATATGCTTTACCAAAGCCTTTTAAGCTACAAACTTTGCTTGCGATTTTTGCCCCAGATAAGAAATTTCCAGTCAGGTCAGTTGAGAGACTTCAACGTTGGGCCATAACTTTAATGGTTTATAATTTTATAATTGTTTACCGGCCAACTAAAAGTCATGCTAATGCAGATGCATTATCTCGATTACCTATGGGTCCAGACCTTAGTTTTGATCACTTAGAAGCTTCTAATCAAGTCACGGAACAATTTGAGGACACTGCTAGATTTTCCAATCAACTCCGATTTAATCGCAAAAGAAACGGGCAAAGATAAGCTTCTGGACGGAGGTCGATAATTAATTGAAACGGATTGGCCTCGGTCTTTGTCCAACAAAGATATTTTATTAAAGCCTTATTTTGAAAAGCGATTTAATTTAACAGTTCACAAAGGTGTAATTCTTTGGGAGACTGACACTATTCAAGTCATTGTTCCTCCCAGTCTTCGAAAGAAAATATTGGAAATGTTAGATATATTGGACATTATTTTTGGAATTGCTATGACAAAACAATTAGCTCGAAGACATTGTTGGTGGCCACAAATTAATAATGAAATTGAAAATCAATGTAAAGTCTGTGAGAATTGTTGTGCTAATCAATCAAGCCTGTCTCAATTATTTGAGCCTTGGCCTAGAGCTGAACGTCCACGGGAGCGTGTTCACATTGATTATGGCTTATCATAGTCGACGCCTATTCCAAATATCCATTCGTTACTCAAATGAAATCAATTACCTCGGAAGCAACAATGCGAGTTCTTGGTAAAATTTTTATGCTTCCGGAAACTTTAGTATCGGACAATGGGCCACAATTTGTCTCGAAAGAATTCAAAAAATGTTGTACAGATCGCGGAATCGATCATCTTACAACAGCGCCATTTTAACCTGCGTGACATGGAGAAGCCGAACGGTTTGTAAGAACTTTTAAAGAGTCCATGGTCAAAACTTGCTGGGGAGGAAAAGTATCGAAAACTTATGCCTTGGACAAATTCCTTTTTGACAACCGCACAACCCCTAATCCGAAGACTCGTAAACCACCATCCTAATTGTTGCACGGAAGACAGCCTCGAACTCAGTTGTCTATTATGAAACCTATTGAGCACAGCTCATATCAAAGTAAACGTAGAGCAAAATTTGAAGTCAATGAATGTGTTTACTGCAAAAATTATTTAAGTCGAGGTGATCGTTGGTTACAAGGAACTATCATGGAAAGTCTTGGACAAATGATGTACAAAGTCAAAGTTGATAATGGTTGAATTATGTGCCGTCATCAAAATCAAATTCGAAAGTCTGTCATACTTCAACCATCAAAGAAAAGAACTCCGGTTGACAATTTCTTGATTAGTCCATTTACAGCTCAAGAAAAGCACTCAGTTTTAATTCCAGCAATTCCAGCTCCAGCAACTCAAGCTCCAGAAGAGCAAACTCCTCAAGCAGAAGCCCTGACTCAACAAACAATTCAAAATTTTGAACAACAGCCACTTCGAAGATCAACTCGTCCTCATCGAGCACCAGATCGTTTTCACCATAATTTCCAAACTTAGGGTGGAGGAATGTTGTGACTTTGAAAATATTACTTTATTTTATATTGTATTTTGTTAGTTTTATAATAAGGGATGATTTTAAAAAAAGGATTGCCTTGACAGTAGTTTGTCAAACTTGAGTTGTGTTATATAATTTTGTCTCCAATAAATGTGATTTTATTCTCTGCATATTAATTCAAAGTTTATAATAATTAAGCCGGTCTGGATACATTATTTTGACGCTCCTGGTCTGAAGATATAACACTTATCTTTTATTTAAAGATGATAACTTGTTTAACATAGATACCTAGATTGTCAGTAAACATGACGTTCTATGACAAAATGAAAGTCATTTTCGAATTCGGCACACCCAAAAACATAAGAATTACGCAAAAAAACCAAAACAGCTCTCAATTTTTTTTGCAGACGTGTGTTATTCAACACATTTAAGGGCATCGAACTGTTCCGGATCTACCTACTACAAATTCTTAAAAAAATATTTAAATCGTAATCAAAGATAAATACTATTCGGTTCAATAAATTCTGTTTGTGTGACTTTCAAAGAAAGAATTTATACAAAACAATTATCAAAATCCAAGCTGTCAGTGATGAAATTATTTGGGCAAAGTGGACTATTTATCAATTTGTTATTAGAAAATGTCTGTATATCTCTAATTAGCGGACAATTAACAAATGATAACAATTTGATTAATTCCATTATTTCTCATAAACAAATTTCCCAACTTGTCCTATTTAATTAGCTGACTATGTAGTTATTGAAAAGTATTTTGTTCGATACCATCAAAACATGGTAAGTTCTCATAACTTTTTGCTCAACTCAATTGAAAAATAATTTTACAATGTAATAGGTCACAATGAAAACATTAACGAAGATACTGTTTCTAATTGTATTCGCGACAGTGCAATCGAAATATTGCAACTACCGATTTTGGAAAGCAATATCGTGCGAGAATATTAGTTCATTGGAACAACTGAAAAAGGGAATCCAAGAATGTATCGAACATGATGGAGTGAAAATGGAAAATGGTATCGGATTGGAGTTAGGAAGCAGTGACATAAATTTTCTTCAGCCCCAAGCGTTTGATGGTTTTGAGTATGTCAAGGTATTAAAGTTCCTTTTGAGTAATATTACGAATATACCTGTGGGAATCTTTAAAAATTTGAAAAATCTGGAGGAATTCGAAATTGGTTTTAGTACCGTAGATAACATTGAAGATAAGGCATTCACAAATATGTTCAATTTGAGAAAGTTTGTATTTCACACAACTAAAGTAAAACGGTTAACCAAGGAAGCGTTCGTAGATATGAATTCCCCAAATTTAGTTGAGTTGTTTATTTTTAATAACAAACTTATAAGCTTTCCAAAAGATATGTTTACAAAATTACCGCTACTGAAAAAGATTTATATCGGACAAAATTCAATTGAACACTTAGATGAAGATACCTTTAAAGGCCTTACAAAATTAGAAACGCTAAATTTGGAAAATAATCTCCTGACAACCATACCTCCACAACTCTTTCATGGTCTCAACGCTTTAACCGATTTGAACCTTCAACAAAATGCCATTAATGATCTTACTGACGGTATATTTGCACACTTGAACAGTTTGAAGATCATCGACCTGTCCAAAAATCAAATATCAACCTTACCAAATGCTCTCTTTAAGAATTGCCCTGAGATAGAAATCATCGATCTCTCTGAAAACCAGTTGACGGAATTAGATAACACATTCGAAGGATCAACGAAGCTGAACCGAATAAATCTGTCCGATAACCAACTATCATCAATTCCAGATGGTGTTTTCGCTGGTACTTCACTATCTCACCTCGACCTTTCATCAAACCATATTGAAAAAATCTCACCAGGTTCATTCAAAGGGCTACATCACCTGAAAGAAATTACATTGGAATCCAATAAATTGACCGAAATTCTGGCTACATCTTTTGATGATTTAAAACAGCTTACTAACCTCAACCTCAACAAAAATAAACTAAAGGCACTTCCTCTGGGAATTTTTGATGAAAATAACGCTTTGGAAAATCTGTATCTAAGTAACAACGAAATAAGTAAACTGGAAAATGGAATTTTCGATAAACTGGTCAATTTAATTCGTTTAGATTTGGATAACAATAGAATTACGGTTTTGGAATCGGGTATCTTTAAGAATTTGGAGCAAGTGAAATTATTTAATATTACCAATAATAAATTGAAAAGTATAGAAGCCCAAACATTTGACGGATTAAGCTCCATAACACATCTTACGGTATCGCAGAATCCTGTTGGTAGCATCGACTGCGATGCTTTCAAACCGTTGTCATCTTTGCAATATATGTCCTTAGAGGACATCGAAGTGAATGATTTCCCTCCAAACTGTTTTTCAAGTTTAAAAAATGTAAATGGTATCATAATCAAAAAATCAACACTGAAGGAATTGAAGAAAGGAAATTTCGCAGGAATGGAAAATTTGAGATCGCTTTACTTGACCGAAAACCAGATTAGTTTTATAGCACCGGGTGCTTTTGAGGATTTAAAATCTCTCCAATATTTGGATCTGTCCGACAATACTTTGAAGCTTATCAATGCCGAAATGTTCCAAGGACTCACAGAGTTGTACTCAATTAACCTTGAACATAACGAAATCAGCGATTTGAATCCGGATGTATTTGATAATTGTCCCAATTTAAAACGTGTACTCTTGGAGGGTAATAAGTTGGATTCCAGAATTATGGAGGTTATGAAGCGAAAGTATCCTGGACCAATAATTGGTTTTTTAAATCTTACAATCAGTGATTCTATCCGTTTTTAGCCACAATATGTTAGCCCACTTCGCCTTCCTTTTAATTGTAGTTTCCCATACGAACGCTTCCACTGTAACCCCCCCCCCCCCCTTCGCCTAATTGTGACTAATTTGACCCAGTGTGGTGGTCGTGATCTACACAATTTAAAAATGCAAGAAGTAACTCGATTCATCTTTCTTTTGGATGGTTGGCAACATCCCCCTCCCCACCCACTCCCGATACCATCCTTGAAAATTTAATTACAAATACACATCATTGCTTTATATTTTTTCTTTACTTTTTGAAATGACTATTTCTTATGAATGAACAAAAACTATATGTGCAATAAATATGTTATTGTAACAAACGTCTTTTCTTTCCTTACGAAGAATAAAGAAAGAAGGGAGGCCCCAGCCTAACGATGTACTGCCCATTTACACGTCTTCCCTACGGTTTTTGTTTCAGTTACATCCATAGAGAAAGAAATAAAAGAGAGTTAGTAATACCATAAAATTATTTCACACCCACTTGGAGCGCCCTTGTTCAGGCCTTACCAAACTAATATTATTACGTGGTATAATACTTCCCAAAAAGTGGGGGAGGCAATTCCCCGTCATTGTTATTTTCAGCTGCCTCCTGCAAGATCGATCCACAACATATTTTACTCCTCCACGCAATAAGTGGGGGAGACACCAGTTCAGCTCCTTTTGGACAAGGCAAAAAGAAAATTTGCAAGTTGTACGAACAAAACACTTCTTTAAATGCCCTAGGAGCTGCCTTCAAAGATCCATATGCCTCTGCCTCTCACATTTCTGTGGAAGGGGAGAAGTTCCTCATAAAATTCTATGGAGGACCACAGAATCCCTCAACTCCCTGCGGCACCAACTTTTCACTAAATCTGTAGTCAAACCAAAATTCCAACTGGCAAGGCTACCCCCTACCACTGATGCATCCACTCACCATGCTCACCGCACGTGTCTACAGGTGCAACCATGGCTGGGAAATGAGATACTACCATAGGTGGGGGGGGGGTCGTTGTCGAGAAGGGGAGTCGTCCGCATCACCACCTGATGAAATGCAGCTCCCGACAATATAATGAATACTACTATTTCCTGCAATTGCAAAAGAGGGTGTAGCACAGCAGCGTGGAGTTGCAAAAGTACAGGGCTGCTGTGCTCCACCATTTGCAAGAATTGCAGCGGGCATGGATGCGAAAACTCTCCTGAGACTGAGTTTCAAGAGGAAGGAGGAGAAGAAAGCGTGGTCGACGGTGAATGCGATGTTGAAGAGAAAGAAACCAGACACGAAGATCCTCCCTTTGATGCAAAAGGGGAGAGGTTTTGAGTGAACATTTACTTTTACAATACATATTTTTTTAATTACAAAATTTACGATATAACACATAAAAGTACTATTTCTGTTACTAAAAATAAAGTACTATTTCTACTATTGTACGTTAAGGTGAAAATACTCGTATAGTTCTTTCGGCGTATGTTCTTTAAATTTGGAAAATTGTGCACTTTTTTGATCTCGTAGGATGCAAGGGAAAAAAGTTATAGAGGAGAAACTGAAGAAAGTGCAAAAAATCGCGGTTTTTCGGCCACCCCCAAATTTCGAGTTCAATAAATCGGGTGGAGCACTGCTGTACCATACCGAACCACTACCCTAAGTTTCATTAACATGGCATTTTTTTAAGGCGGTCCCCCTTTTCAAGCTTTTCAAGCTATGGCGATTGGACTAATAGGGAAAGTAGTGTAAGCAAACTTGAGGTTTTGATGAATCTCAACGTTTTGGGTCCTCCTGAGGCCAAAACCACCATCTTTGAAAAATGTTCGTCTGTGGGCGCGTGAGGGTGTGGGTACGTATGTTATAGCTGTGCAGCCAAAACTACTAGACCGATTTTGATGAAATTTAATACTAAGACCTATAAAGAAACTTCATGGGTAAAACAAGCTTCTCATCAAAATCGACCCAAAGGAGCCCAAAGTTATTTTGGGAGGAAACATTCAAATTGTAACCCAAACCAATTTTCCTAGGTAAAAAGTTAGTAGATATGGTTACAAGTAAAACTCCGTTTTTCGTTTGTTTCTAAATTCAAAATTGAGGCCAATATAGCAATTCCCCAACTTTTTACTTTTTAGGGTGTAGCTCAAAAATCGTCCCAGCAAACACACCTATAAAATATACATACAACATATATAAGATTAAAGTAAATATCCCTACATATGCTTTTTAAAATTTATCAAGTATGTAAGTGTTCTTTAATAAAGTTATACCATAAACCGTATGTAACAGATTACGTATATTTTACATAATATTATATATACTTACGGATATTCTGTATACAAAAATTCATATAATATATACATATAGATAATTACATATTACCCATGAAATTTATGTGATGTCATATTTATATGATTAGATTTATGTACGTTATATGTAAAATCTTATATGTAAGAACTGTTACATATATTATATTGTCGAAAATAAAAGTCCGTTTCTATTTGCGCTGCATAATTAATCGCACGCGCGGGTTTTCTATAACGCCAAAAATTGTAGTTCACGTACCTTTAATATTAGATCCGTATCGACTAAAATGCGTCAAATTTATATAGAAACTAAATAATATAAAATAAATTAAATCCTGGTCATTTTTAACATAAAGGTAGGTATAACCTTGAATAAGACTTCACTCAACGATATAATCAAACATAATTTAAACTCGCGAAACAGCGCAAAGTTAGGAAGAACGAAATAAAAAAAGGAATGTTTCAGATTAGTGCAGTGGTACAATGTCGGATACAAGGAAAACACATGTCGGATTTCGGAATTTGCAACGCCCACTCGCAACGGTTCGAATCCGGTTAAGGGATGCTTTTCAAGCAAGTATATAATATTATAATAAACTGTCGGCTTTCAGTTCAGGTAAAAACGGGTTCGTGCAAGAATTAAGTTAATTAAAAGTACAGGTGCACGTAAAAATGTAGTTTTTCCTTTTATTGTATGGAACTGCTTGAATAATTTTTTATATTGGTAATAATTACATTATGCTCGAGTAGCTGCTATTTGGTCATGGCAAATCTTTTACAGCTAATATTTTTTATGTGAATATTACATGAATATATATAAAACGTATATAATGTACTACAGATATAGAAGAATTTACAACTAATAGACATATACAGTGTGTCCATACAAAAAAATGGAAGAACTACATTCTTACGTGCAACTGTACTTTTAATTAGGTATATTTAACTTAATTCTTGCATGAACCCGATTTAGCCTGAACTGAAAGCCGACAGTTTATTATGAATTTATGATATACTTGCTTGATAAGTTTTCCTTAACCGGATTCGAACCTTTGGGGGTGAGCGTTGCAAATTCCGAAATCTGACATGTGTTTTCTTTGTATCCGATATTGTACAACTGTGCTAATCTGAAACATTCCTTTTTTATTTCGTACTTCATAACTTTGCGCTGCGCTGTTTCGAGTTATTAGTTTAAATTTTGTTTGATTATATCGTTTAGTGAAGTCTTATTCAATGATTATACCTACATTTATGTTAAAACTGACTTGGATTTAATTTATTTTATATTATTTGTTCTATATAAATTAGACGCATTTTAGTAGATACGGATCTAATATTAAAGGTACCTGAACTACAATTTTTGGCGTTATAGAAAACAAGCGCGTGCGATTACTTATGCGACGCAAATAGAAACGTACTTTATTTTCGACCATATGTAATGATAATTTCTAGTTATATTTACAGAAGGCATATATAAAAAATATGTAATACTTCTTACATATAAGATTTTACATATAATGTACATAAATCTAATTATGTAAATGTGACAGCACATGAATTTCTGTATACATATAGAATATCCGTAAGTTCCTATACTATTATGTAAAATATACGTAATGTGTGACATACGGTTTATATAACTTTTATATATGTTGTATGTATATTTTATATGTGTGTTTGCTGGGAGGGCTCACCATTCTTGTGGGATACTATTCTATAAGATAGCCTCATTATATTGGAACGATCATTTAAATAGATTTGTTCTAAGTGGTTGTATGGAAATAAGCCCACTGTATCTGATATTTAGGTGGTGTACATCGCTACGGTAAGTGATCTTTTCCCAAAGGTAGTTTTTTGCGTTTATTAGTTTCTCCGAAATATGGTGCCGTTAGTGGCTCCCCCGTATATTAACCTTAAGCAAGCATTTTGAAGTCTCTTCATCCGCCCAATATCTATATCATCCAAACATGGACCATAGACCACATCACAATAGTTAAAATGAGAAAGTACCTACTATTAAGTACACAATAATAATTTTACACAATAATAGTGTAATAGGTCCGATCGAAGGATTTATTTGTATTTTAACGTCATTTACCTTGCGGTAGAGGAAAGCAATTTTTTCCTGAAATTTTTTTTACGTTACTCTTAGCCTAAATGGCAACTTTCTACGGCTTTCAAGAGGCTTTCCAATTTGAATTTTTTTTTAATGTTCCACCCCAGTTCTCGTTCCCTGATGCCAATTGGAGAACCACAAATTGAATCCCAGGAAGACGATCTTTATTAATTACACCAAACATTCCTAATAATGAATAAACACACAACCTCCCCTTAACCAACACTTTGTAATTATTAATGCGATATGTGAGCAAAGTATGTCATTAATAAATAAATATATAAATAAATAAATAATAAAGGCTGAGAGGACAAGAGACACAATTTTTGAATTTAATTAGGAATTAATGTTTGTACTGGACCCACGCGGACACCAGAACTTGGCCAAAAGGGCCATGGATGAACGC
This sequence comes from Pyrocoelia pectoralis, assembly GCA_036250285.1. Classification (NCBI taxonomy): domain Eukaryota; kingdom Metazoa; phylum Arthropoda; class Insecta; order Coleoptera; family Lampyridae; genus Pyrocoelia; species Pyrocoelia pectoralis. The sequence goes on from CM070083.1 coordinate 27,529,029, forward strand.
AGGTCTGGTGTCGAAATATGTCGGATTCATAAATTCAAAAATGATGGTTAAGGGGAGGTTGTATGTTTATTCATTATTATTCAACCCATTTAAGAACATCGAACTGTTCAGGATGTACTACAAAATTCTTAAAAAAATATTTAAATCGTAATCAAAGACAATATTCGGTTCAATAAATTCTGTTTGTGTGACTTTCAAAGAAAGAATTTATACAAAACAATTATCAGAATCCAGTGACGAAATTATTTTTGCGAAGTGGACTATTTCTCAATTTGTTATTAGAAAATGTCTGTACATATCTAATTAGCGCACAATTAAAAAATGATAACAATTTGATTAATTCCATTACTTCTCATAAACAAATTTCCCAATTTGTCCTGTTTAATTAGCTGACTATGTAGTTATTGAAAAGTATTTTGTTCGATACCATCAAAACATGGTAAGTTCTCATAACTTTTCGCTCAGCTCAATTGAAAAATAATTTTGCAATGTAGAGGTCACAATGAAAACATTAACGAAGCTACTGTTTCTAATTGTATTCGCGACAGTGCAATCGAAGGATTGCAACTATAGATTTTGGAAAACAATATCGTGCGAGAATATTACTTCATTGGAACAACTGAAAAAGGGAATCCAAGAATGTATCGAACTTGATGGAGTGAAAATGGAAAATGGTATCGGATTGGACTTAGAAAGCAGTGACATAAATTTTCTTCAGCCCCAAGCGTTTGAAGGTTTTGGGTATGTGAAGGCATTAAAGTTCCTTTTGAGTAATATTACGAATATACCTGCGGGAATATTTAAAAATTTGAAAAATCTAGAGGAATTCGAAATTGGTTTTAGTACCGTAGATAACATTGAAGATAAGGCATTCACAAATATGTTCAATTTGAGAAAGTTTGTATTTCACACAACTAAAGTAAAACGGTTAACCAAGGAAGCCTTCGTAGATATGAATTCCCCGAATTTAGTTGAGTTGTTTATTTTTAATAACAACCTTATAAGCTTTCCAAAAGATATGTTTACAAAATTACCGCTACTGAAAAAGATTTATATCGGCCAAAATTCAATTGAACACTTAGATGAAGATACCTTTAAAGGCCTTACAAAATTAGAAACGCTAAATTTGGAAAATAATCTCCTGACAACCTTACCTTCACAACTCTTTGATGGTCTGAACGCTTTAACCGATTTGAACCTTCAACACAATGCCATTAAAGATCTTACCGACGGTATATTTGAACACTTGAACAGTTTGAAGACCATCGACCTGTCCAAAATCAAATATCAATCTTACCAAATGCTCCCTTTAAGAATTGCCCTGAGATGGAAATCATCGATCTCTCTGAAAACCAGTTGACGGAATTAGATAACATATTCGAAGGATCAACGAAGCTGAACCGAATAAATCTGTCCGGTAACCAGCTATCATCAATTCCAGATGGTGTATTCGCTGGTACTTCACTATCACACCTGGACCTTTCATCAAACCATATTGAAAAAATCTCACCAGGTTCATTCAAAGGGCTACATCAGCTGAAAGAAATTACATTGGAATCCAATAAATTGACCGAAATTCTGGCTACATCCTTTGATGATTTAAAGCAGCTTACTAACCTCAACCTCAACAAAAATAAACTAAAGACACTTCCTCTGGGAATTTTTGATGAAAATAGCGAATTGGAAAATCTGTATCTAAGTAACAACGAAATAAGTCAACTGGAAAATGGAATTTTCGATAAACTGGTCAATTTAATTCGTTTAGATTTGGATAACAATAGAATTACGGTTTTGGAATCGGGTATCTTAAAGAATTTGGAGCAAGTGGAAATATTTAATATTACCAATAATAAGTTGAAAAGTATAGAAGCCCATACATTTGATGGATTAAGTTCCGTAATAGTGCTTACTGTATTGCAGAATCCTATTGGTAGCATCGACTGCGATGCTTTCAAAGCATTCCCATCTTTGAAATATCTCTACTTACAGGACCTCGAAGTGAATGATTTCCCGCCCAACTGTTTTTCAAGTTTGAAAAATTTACGTGGTCTCATAATCAAAAAATCAACACTGATGGAATTGAAGAAAGGGAATTTCGCAGGAATGGAAAATTTGAGTTCGCTTTACTTGATCGAAAACCATATAAGTTTTATAGCACCGGGTGCTTTTGAGGATTTAAAATCTCTCCAATTTTTGGATCTGTCCAAAAATACTTTGAAGCTTATCAATGCCGAAATGTTCCAAGGACTCACAGCGATGTACTCAATTAACCTTAAACATAACGAAATCAGCGATTTGAATCCGGATGTCTTTGAAAATTGTCCCAATTTAAAAATTGTATTCTTGAAGGGTAATAATTTGGATTCCAGAATTATGGAGGTTATGAAGCGGAAGTATCCGGAACCAATTATTGGTTTTTAAAATTAGGTAATTATTGTTAAACTGTTTTTAGTTAGTAATAAAATTAAAACCTGAAGATACTTACTTCTTTGGGTCTCGAAGATTTGACAATTTAAAAATGCAAGAAGTAATTCGATTCATATTTCATTTGGCTGGTTGGTAAAACCCCCCCCCCCCCCCCCTACTACCGATACCATCCTCGAAAATTTAATTACAAATACACATCATTACCTACTTTACATTTTTTTTCCTTACTTTTTAAAATGACAATTTCTTATGAATGAACAAATGCTGTTATGTGCAATAAATATGTTATTGTGACAAACGTTCTTTCTTTCATCACGACGAATAAAGAAAGAAGGGGGGCCCCAGCCTAACAATGTACTGCCCATTTACACGTCTTCCCTTCGGTTTTTGTTTCAGTTACCTACATCCATAGAGAAAGAAATAATAGAGAGTTCACTTCAGCCCCTTTTGGACAAGGCAAAAAGACAATTATTTGCAAGTTGGCAAGCTGTCTCAAAAGATCCATATCCCTCTGCTTCTCACATTGCGGGGGAAGGGGAGAAGTTCCTTATAGAGTTGTATGGAGGAAAAATTGCCACAGAATCCCTCGACTCCCTGCAGAACCAACTTTTCACTATCACTAAATCTGTACTCAAACCAAAATTCCATCTGGCAAGGCTACTCCCTACCACAGATGCAGCCACTCACCATTCTTACTGCACGTGTCTAATGAGATATTACCATAGGTGTGGGAGTGGTCGTTGACGAGAAGAGGAGTCGTCCACATCACCACCTCACGAAATGCAGCTCCCGACAACATCATGAATACTACTATTTCCTGCAATTGCAAAAGATGGTGTAGCACAGCAGCCTGGAGCTGCAAAAAAACAGGGCTGCTGTGCTCCACCATTTGCAAGAATTGCAGCGGGCATGGATGCGAAGACTCTCATGAGACTGAGTTTCAAGAGGAAGGAGGAGAAGGAGAAGAAAGCGTGGTCGACGGTGAATGCGATGTTGAAGAGAAAGGAACCAGGCACGAAGATCCTCCCTTTGATGCAAAAGGGGAGAGGTTTTGAGTGACACATTTCCTTTTACAATACATATTTTTTCAATTACATAAGTTAAGTAATAATAAGTAAATATGTGATACAAATTTTGTTATTGTTTGTTGGTTCCTTTAATTTTATTTTCAGAATTGGGCGAAAAAAACAAAATAATTCAAACTAAGGTTATTATCTCGGAAACTATTACCTTTAGATATAGGACATATTTAACAAAAATCAAAGCTAACTTAAAAATCAGTTCATTCATGAAAAAATATACAGGGTGTTCTATTTAAAATAGTCGACTTTTGGCAGTTCTTCTGTGGTCGTTATAGAAAAAATTCAGTACGTCCCTTTTGCAACAAATTTCGTTCAAAATCCGCATATCTAGAAATAAAACGCTCTTTTGTTTATGATAATCTCAAATTTTGTTGCTCTGTTGCCAATGATTGAATAGTTATGATTTTTTTACTGATTGTTAATTTCGGCGACAATTTTTAAAAAACATTTATTTTCTCCTAAATGAGTTGACTTAAGTAGGTGAAAGGCTAAACAAACTTGGTCTAGAATCGAATATGTATTTCAAAAATATAAAAATCTATAGGGTGTTCCATTTAAAATGATCGAGTACGATCCTGTACAAACGAAACCGAGAGCAGTGCTGGCCTGAAAATATTTTTGTTGTAAACAGGGAACATCTGAATAAGAAATGTCTCTTTTGTTCTAAAATTAATATTAAAGGTACTATTGTTATTATGCAAAAAACTATTTTATTTAATACGTCATTGTATTAAAGAAACAGTTTACTGGTCATTTAATTTGAATTTTTTTCTTCTTTTTTATCCACTTTGGTTACTAACAAAACCCTTCTCTCAAGAACCTAATTTTCATGCTTTTAGCGTAATCTTCAGTCAACGACCCTGCCACGTACTTATAATACACAAACGTCAATGGCAACGGCACAAAGGCAGTTTTCAGTTTATCTTCCTCACTTCCTTTTTTGGAAATGAAGAATATTACTAACGCTTGATGCATCTTGTTGGCCGCACAATATTCACATCCTGTTTTCTCTTTGTACTTACCATTGATTTTTAATTTCGCCCTCCTGTTACGGCCTCAGGTCTTCAAAATCCAGATGACAACTATTTTCACCTTCTTTATATTGAATTCCATCCTGCATTTAAATAATTCTTTCTTCCAGTTATATATGAACTCCTTCAGATTCTTTCCACTCACGATATAGAAAACCGCAGGTAATCGCCTCACAGCCCTCACATGAACATTCTAATAACACCTTATTTTCTCACCTTTCTTATGAATCGGTATTGTTATTTTTCGACTACTTCGCTTCCTTTTTCCTGACCCCTGGCTTCCCCAAGTAAGATTTCGTACTCATTCCTAAGCAACGCAGTAGTTCTAATCTCGGGAAGACTTCCTAACAAAGTACTGGACGGTAATGAGGAACCTTGTCATCCCCACTTGAGGATTGATGCCAATTGGAGAACCACAAATGAAATCCCAAGAAGACGATTTTTACCAAAAATTCCTAAAAAGATGGTTAAACCGTAATCAAAGATAATCCAACGATTGTGTATAATTAAAGATAATATTCGGTTCTATAAATTCTGCTTGTGTGATTTTCATAGAAATAATTTAGAAAAATAATTATTAAACACCAAGATGTTGGTGCCGAAATTATTTGGGCAAAGTAGATTGTTTCTCAATTTGTTATTAAAAAATGTTTGTACATGTCTAATTAGCGACCGTTAAAAAATGATAACAATTTGATTAATTCTATTATTTCTCATAAACATATTTTCCAACTTGTCCTATATAATTAGCCGAGTTATTGAAAAGTATTCGATACGCTACCAAGAAAAGTGGGTAAGTTTTGGCATCAGTTTCAATTGATAAATAATTTTACACTGTGCTAGGTCACAATGACAACATTAACGAAGCTACTGTTTCTAATTGTATTCGCGACAGTGCAATCGAAGGATTGCAACTATCATTTTTGGAAAGCAATATGGTGTGAGAATATCAGTTCATTGGAACAACTAAAAAAGGGAATCCAAGAATGTATAGAACAAGATAAAGTGCAACTGGAAGATTTTGTTGATTTGGAGCTCCGTATGAGTGACATTAATTTTCTTCAGCCAAACACTTTCGAAGGTTTTGAACATGTAAAAGTAATAAACTTCCTTTACAGTAATATATCCAATATACCTGAGGGAAGCTTTAAAAATTTAAAAAATCTCGAGGAATTCGAAATTGGTTATAGTACCGTGGGTAACATTGAAGATAAGGCATTCATGAATATGTTCAATTTGAAAAAGTTTGAATTTTACAGAACGGAAGTACAACGGTTTCCAAAAGAATCGTTCGTAGATATGCACTCCCCGAATTTAGTTCAGTTATACATTTTTGATAATAAATTTAGAAGCTTCCCAAAGAAAACTTTACAAAATTACCGCTACTGGAAGCGATTGATATCAGCCAAAATTCTATAGAACACTTAGAGGAAGACACCTTTAAAGGGCTTACAAAATTAAAATCACTCAATTTGGAAAATAATCTTCTGACAACCTTATCTTCGCAACTCTTTAGAGATCTAAACGCGTTAACCTTTTTGTATCTGGAAGGCAATGGTATTAAAGATCTTACCGACGGTATATTTGCACACTTGAACAGTTTGAAAATCATCAACTTGTCAAAAAATCAAATAGCAACCTTACGGAATGCTCCATTTAGGGATACCCCTGAGATAGAATCAATCGACCTCTCAAAAAACCAGTTAACGGAATTAGATAACGTATTCGATGGATCTAAGAAACTGCAGCGAATAAATCTGTCCGGTAACCAGTTATCATCAATTCCAGATGGTATCTTCTCTGGCACTTCAAAACTATCAGATCTCGACCTTTCATCAAACCAAATTGAAAAAATCTCACCAGGTGCATTCAAAGGTCTACATCAGTTAAAAAAATTAACATTGGAATCCAATAACTTGACTGAAATTCCATCTACGTGCTTTGATGATTTAAAGCACCTTTTTAGTCTCACTCTCAGCAAAAATAAACTAAAGGCACTTCCTGTCGGAATTTTTGGTGAAAATACAGAATTGAAATATCTGTATCTAACTAACAACCAAATAGATAAACTGGAAAATGGAATTTTCGATAATCTGGCCAATTTAACTCACTTAGATTTGGATAGCAATAGAATTACGGATTTTGAATCGGGCATTTTTAAGAATTTGAAGCGAATGAAGTTATTTCATATTGGCTATAATAAGTTAAAAAGTATTTCTGAGCACACTTTCCTAGGGTTAAGCTCGGTAACACACTTTTCCATATTCAAGAATCCTATTGACAGCATTGAGTGTGACGCTTTCAAAGCATTTTCATCTTTGAAATATTTAACTTTAGAGGGTATCGATGTGCATGATTTCCCTCTCAACTGCTTTTCGAGTTTGAAAAATGTATATGGTCTGATAATCAAAAATTCAACATTGAATCAGTTGAAGAAAGGGAATTTCGCAGGAATGGAAAAGTTGAGGTCGCTATCTTTGACAGGCAACCACATTAGTTTTATAGAGCCTGGTACTTTTCACGATCTTAAATCTCTCCAAGATTTGGATCTGTCCAATAATACTTTGAAGCATATCAGTGCGGAAATGTTCCAAGGACTCACAGGGATGTACTCAATTGACCTTCAATATAACGAAATCAGCGATTTGAATCCAGATGTATTTGACAATTTTTTCAATTTGAAACGTGTACTCTTGGAGGGTAATAAGTTGGACTCCAGAGTTATGGAGGCCATGAAGGGAAAGTATCCGGAACCAAAAATTGGATTTTTAAATTAGGTAATTGTTAACTGTTATTATTACTATTACTATTATACTTATTCCTTTGGGTCTCGAAAATGTGAGATTGAGTTTGCCCCTTTTAATGAACTCCTTTCAGTCCAGTCCCTCGCACTCTTCCAATCAGTGTTACTATCCGTTGTTAGCCTCAATATGTTACCCCTTTTCCCATTCTTTTAATATTAATTTCCCATACGAATCCTTCCATTTTGGTTTCCTTCATCCCCACCACGGGAGGTCACTAATATAATCGTTTTCTTTCGATGATAATTTTTATCTATCTCTCTTTTGATTTCTTCTTGATGTATTTGCTTCTTCTTTATCCATTCTCGTTACTCACAGAACCTATCTGAAGAGCGTAATTTTGTTGCTTTCAGTCCAACACCCTACTTCTTTTTTGGAAATGAAGAACATCTTCAAAGCTTAATGCATCCTGTTGGCCTCACCAATTCTGTTATTTTTGTTCTCCCTTTGTATTTATTGCTCAGCATAAATTTTTAATTTCGCCTAACTGTTCCATCTTCAGGTCTTCAATATCCAGATGACAACTATATTTAACCCTTAAGTACGGTCGTACCAGTTTCAGTACGTTGTCACGGCCGTGTCGTCTGTGGGACTACCTGATGATTTGTTTGTTTGTTTTTTTCAAAAAAATTAAAAATACTGTATCTAATGTTGCTACATACGCTCAATACATATCTTGCAATAGTCGAAATTATTTAGAAAACCCAAAATAACAGAATACCATTTTAGTAACACCATTTATTATACGACGGTAGTAAAAAAATAGGAAAAAGTCATATTTTTTAACTTATTAAGTTAAAACAAAACTAAATAAAATATGGCTATTATTTCAATTCTGGGGGGTTACATAAGCACTTATAGATAAAATAAAATTCAAAAAACAAAATAAATAAAACAAAAATTTTTGGTAAAATAGGTATTACAATAGCTAAAAGTAAAACATTCGTACTGACGTGTAGTCTGGCAGACGACGGACGATTTTCTAACTACAGTAACACGAGTACTATTCGACGCAAATCAGTTTTACTTCGGCAGTGTAATTTAGACGTCTTCGATTGAGAGTATACCGAGTAACAAGTTTCTAAAAAAATTAGTAATGAAAATATCTGTATTTAAATATTACGAGTAGTAGAGACGACACGTCCGTACTTAAGGGTTAAATTGATTTCCGTCCCGCATTTAACTAATTCTTTCCTCCAATTATAGTATATGCAATCCTCCAGCACTTTTCCACTTGCGACATAGAAGCCCGGGTAATCGGCTTACATCCTATTATTATCATTGGCTTCAATTTTGTGCCCCCCTCCTTTCGTTTTTGTTTTCATTTATTTCCATATTTCCTCTGTGGTTAATATGAGGACGAGAGAGCTCAGGGTGGTTCCCAGTATGTTGTCTGCGTCTGTTATAAATTTCCCGAGTCAAATTTATTGTTTAATCTTTTAATATATTTGTCTCAAGGTCAAGACGTATTCATTTGTTTCTTCCGTTTCTGTAGCCCGTTTGAACAGTAGTCGAATTGGGAAATAAATAGTGGGGGTATGGGTCAGTGTTGTTCTAGACTTGCGGTCCAGGGCGATGCCTATACCCCCCCCCCCCCCAGCTTTTCCATAATTCGTTCACACGATCTTCCTTTCTGGCATTACTGTGTGCGATGGTGCGTTCTTTGTTGCGAAGGGCTAAAGATAATTTGGTGTTGCCAGTTTACGGTCTTTAACTAAACTGAAAGGTAAAAATTCCATTTGCATTTACATAATAGTATATAAACTTACGGATATTCTGTATACAGAAATTCATATAATATATACATATAAATAATTACATATTACCCATGAAATTTATGTGCTGTCATATTTATATGATAAGATTTATGTACGTAAAATATGTAAAATCTTATATGTAAGAAGTATTACATATTTTTTATGTATGCCTTCTGTAAATATAATTATAAATTATCATTACATATATTATATTGTCGAAAATAAAAGTCCGTTTCTATTTGCGCCGCATAATTAATCGCACGCGCGAGTTTTCTATAACGTCAAAAATTGTAGTTCACGTACCTTTAATATTAGATCCGTATCGACTAAAATGCGTCTAATTTATATAGAAACTAAATAATATAAAATAAATTAAATCCTGGTCATTTTTAACATAAAGGTAGGTATAACCTTGAATAAGACTTCACTCAACGATATAATCAAACATAATTTAAACTCGCGAAACAGCGCAAAGTTAGGAAGAACGAAATAAAAAAAGGAATGTATCAGATTAGCGCAGTGGTACAATGTCGGATACAAAGAAAACACATGTCGGATTTCGGAATTTGCAACGCCCACTCGCAACGGTTCGAATCCGCTTAAGGGAAGCTTTTCAAGCAAGTATATAATATCATAATAAACTGTCGGCTTTTAGTTCAGGTAAAAACGGGTTCGTGCAAGAATTAAGTTAATTAAAAGTACAGTTGCACGTAAAATGTAGTTTTTCCATTTTTTGTATGGAACTGCTTGAATAATTTTTTATATTGGTAATAATTACATTATGCTCGAGTAGCTGCCATTTGGTCATCGCAACGCTTTTACAACTAATATTTTTTATGTGAATATTACATAAAATATACATAAAACGTATATAAATTCATGTACTACAGATATAAAGAGTTTACATCTAATAGACATATATATTATTTTGAAAATTGCTGACATCCTGACATTAAATATCTCTTATTTTTCTTCCAGTTTTATATAAATCTAAAAAGGTCTTATACAGTGTGTCCACGGATTGACTTCACTATAGGTGTAAATGACCAAAAATTTTGGAATTTCAAAACGATTTTTTCAGATTCTGCCCTGCTTCATTGGAAACGAATTTTCATCATATTTTTAATTTTTTTAATTCAAAGCCGCCTTGATCGTGGAACAAAAACTATTTTCTTTGCAGGTAAAGTACCTTTTTTGTGTATCATAGAGCAAAATTTTATTAAGAAAAGCTGTTCGGAATCGAAAAATAATAAGAAGTGCAAAATTTGAAAATAATCGGCACAATTTTATGAAACCGTTTTTTTATTTATTAAGCCAACTATCATCGATTAAATCGGAATCTATGCATACAACATTTCAAACACAACATTGTCGTTTGTTTACAAACAATACTGATTGTCATTTTATAGTCAGTTTTTCGATTCGGAACAGCTTTTCTTAATAAAATTTTGCTCTATGATACACAAAAAAGGTACTACTTTACCTGCAAAGAAAATAGTTTTTGTTCCACGATCAAGGCGGCTTTGAATTAAAAAAATTAAAAATATGATGAAAATTCATTTCCAATGAAGCAGGGCAGAATCTGAAAAAATCGTTTTGAAATTCCAAAATTTTTGGTCATTTACACCTATAGTGAAGTCAATCCGTGGACACACTGTATAATTTATACGTATTTAATATATAAATGTGTTTGCTGGGTACATTGCCAATGAAAATTTGAGAGTGAGTTGCTAATAGTTTTGAAATAGACTGCTTTCCGGAATTGGTTTAATCCTAACCCAGCAAACACATTTACGTATAAAATACATACAAATTATGTAAGAGCTTGTTAAAAGATAAATAAGAGATAATGAATGTCAGGATGTCAGCAATTTGGCATATAATGTCTATTAAATGTAAATTCTTTTATATCTGTAGCACATTAATTTATATACGTTTGATGTATATATATTTACATAAAAAATATTAGTTGTAAAAGCGTTGCAATGACCAAATGGCAGCTACTCGAGCATAATGTCATTATTATCAATGTAAAAAATTATTTAAGCAGTCCATACAAAAAAATGGAAGAACTACATTCTTACGTGCAACTGTACTTTTAATTAGGTATATTTAACTTAATTCTTGCATGAACCCGTTTTTGTCTGAACTGAAAGCCGACAGTTTATTATGAATTTATGATATACTTGCGTGAAAAGTTTTCCTTAACCGGATTCGAACCTTTGGGGGTGAGCGTTGCAAATTCCGAAATCTGACATGTGTTTGCTTTGTATCCGATATTGTACCACTGTGCTAATCTGAAACATTCCTTCATTTTATTTCGTACTTCATAACTTTGCGCTGTTTCGAGTTATTAGTTTAAATTTTGTTTAATTATATCGTTTAGTGAAGTCTTATTCAATGATTATACCTACATTTATGTTAAAACTGACCTGGATTTAATTTATTTTATATTATTTATTTTGTATTTAAATTAGACGCATTTTAGTAGATACGGATCTAATATTAAAGGTACCTGAACTACAATTTTTGGCGTTATAGAAAACACGCGCGTGCGATTACTTATGCGACGTAAATAGAAACGTACTTTATTTTCGACCATATGTAATGATAATTTCTAGTTATATTTACAGAAGGCATGTATAAAAAATATGTAATACTTCTTACATATAAGATTTTACATATAACGTACATAAATCTAATTATGTAAATATGACAGCACATGAATTTCTGTATACATATAGAATATCCGTAAGTTCCTATACTATTATGTAAAAAATACGTAATGTGTGACATACGGTTTATATAACTTTTATATATGTTGTATGTATATTTTATATGTGTGTTTACTGGGAGGGCTCACCATTGTTGTGGGATACTATTCTATAAGATAGCCTCATTATATTGGAACGATCGTTTAAATAGATTTATTCTATGTGGTTGTATGGAAATAAGCCCACTGTATCTGATATTTAGGTGGTGTACATCGCTACGGTAAGTGATCTTTTCCCAAAGGTAGTTTTTTGCGTTTATTAGTTTCTCCGAAATATGGTGCCGTTAGTGGCTCCCCCGTATATTAACCTTAACCAAGCATTTTGCAGTCTCTTCATCCGCCCAATATCTACATCATCCAAACATGGACCATAGACCACATCACAATAGTTAAAATGAGAAAGTACTATTGCACAATAATAATTTTACACTATAATAGTGTAATAGGTCCAATCGAAGGATTTATTTGTATTTTAACGTCATTTACCTTGCGGTAGAGGAAAGCAATTTTTTTCGTGAAATTTTTTTTATGTTACTCTTAGCCTAAATGGCAACTTTCTACGGCTTTCAAGAGGCTTTCCAATTTTAATTTCTTTTTTAATGTTCCACCCTAGTTCTCGTTCCCTGATGCCAATTGGAGAACCACAAATTGAATCCCAGGAAGACGATCTTTATTAATTATACCAAACATTCCTAATAATGAATAAACACACAACCTCCCCTTAACCAACACTTTGTAATTATTATTAATGCGACATGTGAGCCAAGTATGTCATTAATAAATAAACATATAAGTAAATAAATAATAAAGGCTGAGAGGACAAGAGACACAATTTTTGAATTTAATTAGGAATTAATGTTTGTACTGGAACAGGACCCACGCGGACACCAGAACTTGGCCAAAAGGGCCATGGATGAACGCAGGTCTGGGGTCGAAATATGTCGCATTCATAAATTCCAAAATGATGGTTAAGGGGAGGTTGTGTGTTTATTCATTATTATTCAACCCATTTAAGAACATCGAACTGTTCAGGATGTACTACAAAATTCTTAAAAAAATATTTAAATCGTAATCAAAGACAATATTCGGTTCAATAAATTCTGTTTGTGTGACTTTCAAAGAAAGAATTTATACAAAACAATTATCAGAATCCAAGCTGTCAGTGACGAAATTATTTTTGCGAAGTGGACTATTTCTCAATTTGTTATTAGAAAATGTCTGTACATATCTAATTAGCGCACAATTAAAAAATGATAACAATTTGATTAATTCCATTACTTCTCATAAACAAATTCCCAATTTGTCCTGTTTAATTAGCTGACTATGTAGTTATTGAAAAGTATTTTGTTCGATACCATCAAAACATGGTAAGTTCTCATAACTTTTTGCTCACCTCAATTGAAAAATAATTTTGCAATGTAGAGGTCACAATGAAAACATTAACGAAGCTACTGTTTCTAATTGTATTCGCGACAGTGCAATCGAAGGATTGCAACTATCGATTTTGGAAATCAATATCGTGTGAGAATATTACTTCATTGGAACAACTGAAAAAGGGAATCCAAGAATGTATCGAACTTGATGGAGTGAAAATGGAAAATGGTATCGGATTGGACTTAGAAAGCAGTGACATAAATTTTCTTCAGCCCCAAGCGTTTGATGGTTTTGGGTATGTGAAGGCATTAAAGTTCCTTTTGAGTAATATTACGAATATACCTGCGGGAATATTTAAAAATTTGAAAAATCTAGAGGAATTCGAAATTGGTTTTAGTACCGTAGATAACATTGAAGATAAGGCATTCACAAATATGTTCAATTTGAGAAAGTTTGTATTTCACACAACTAAACTAAAACGGTTAACCAAGGAAGCCTTCGTAGATATGAATTCCCCGAATTTAGTTGAGTTGTTTATTTTTAATAACAACCTTATAAGCTTTCCAAAAGATATGTTTACAAAATTACCGCTACTGAAAAAGATTTATATCGGCCAAAATTCAATTGAACACTTAGATGAAGATACCTTTAAAGGCCTTACAAAATTAGAAACGCTAAATTTGGAAAATAATCTCTTGACAACCTTACCTCCACAACTCTTTGATGGTCTAAACGCTTTAAACCGATTTGAACCTTCAACACAATGCCATTAAAGATCTTACCGACGGTATATTTGAACACTTGAACAGTTTGAAGACCATCGACCTCTCCAAAAATCAAATATCAACCTTACGAAATGCTCCCTTTAAGAATTGCCCTGAGATGGAAATCATCGATCTCTCTGAAAACCAGTTGACGGAATTACATAACATATTCGAAGGATCAACGAAGCTGAACCGAATAAATCTGTCCGGTAACCAGCTATCATCAATTCCAGATGGTGTATTCGCTGGTACTTCACTATCACACCTCGACCTTTCATCAAACCAAATTGAAAAAATCTCACCAGGTTCATTCAAAGGGCTACATCACCTGAAAGAAATTACATTGGAATCCAATAAATTGACTGAAATTCCATCTACGTGCTTTGATGATTTAAAGCACCTTTTTAGTCTCACTCTCAGAAAAAATAAACTAAAGGCACTTCCTGTCGGAATTTTTGATGAAAATAGCGTTTTGGAAAATTTGTATCTAAGTAACAACGAAATAAGTAAACTGGAAAATGGAATTTTCGATAAACTTGCCAATTTAATTCGTTTAAGTTTGGATAGCAATAGAATTACGGTTTTGGAATCGGGTATTTTTAAGAATTTGAAGCAAGTCCAATTACTTAATATTACCAATAATAAGTTGAAAAGTATAGAAGCCCAAACATTTGATGGATTAAGCTCCGTAATACATCTTACTGTATGGCAGAATCCTGTTGGTAGCATCGACTGCGATGCTTTCAAAGCATTGTCATCTTTGAAATATCTCTTCATAGAGGGCATCGAAGTGAATGATTTCCCTCCAAACTGTTTTTCGAGTTTGAAAAATTTACGTGGTCTCATAATCAAAAAATTAACACTGAAGGAGTTGAAGAAAGGGAATTTCGCAGGAATGGAAAATTTGACAACGCTTTACTTGAAAGAAAACCATATTAGTTTTATAGCACCGGGTGCTTTTGAGGATTTAAAATCTCTCCAATTTTTGGATCTGGCCAAAAATACTTTGAAGCATATCAATGCCGAAATGTTCCAAGGACTCACAGCGATGTACTCAATTAACCTTAAACATAACGAAATCAGCGATTTGAATCCGGATGTCTTTGAAAATTGTCCCAATTTAAAAATTGTACTCTTGGAGGGTAATAATTTGGATTCCAGAATTATGGAGGTTATGAAGCGGAAGTATCCGGAACCAATTATTGATTTTTGTAAATTAGGTAATTATTGTTAATTGTTTTTAGTTAGTAATAAAATTAAAACCTGAAGATACTTACTTCTTTGGGTCTCGAAGATTTGAGGTTGAGTTTTGTCCAGTCCCCTCGCTCTCTTCCAATCAATGATTCTATCCGTTTTTAGCCGCAATATGTTAGCCCATTTCTTCTTCCTTTTAATTGTAGTTTCCCATATGAACGCTTCCACTGTAATACCCCCCCCCCCCTCCGCCTATTTGTGACTAAATTGATGCAGTGTGATGGTCGCGATCTACACAATTTAAAAATGCAAGAAGTAACTCGATTCATATTTCATTTGGCTGGTTGGCAACATCCCCCCCCCCCTACTCCCGATACCATCCTTGAAAATTTAATTACAACTACACATCATTACCTACTTTACATTTTTTTCCCTTACTTTTTAAAATGACAATTTCTTATGAATGAACAAATGCTGTTATGTGCAATAAATATGTTATTGTGACAAACGTTCTTTCATTCATCGAGACGAATAAAGAAAGAAGGGGGGCCCCAGCCTAACAATGTACTGCCCATTTACACGTCTTCCCTTCGGTTTTTGTTTCAGTTACCTATATCCATAGAGAAAGAAATAAAAGAGAGTTCACCTCAGCCCCTTTTGGACAAGGCAAAAAGACAATTATTTGCAAGTTGGCAAGCTGTCTCAAAAGATCCATATCCCTCTGCTTCTCACATGCGATGGAAGGGGAGAAGTTCCTTATAGAGTTGTATGGAGGAAAAATTGCCACAGAATCCCTCGACTCCCTGCAGCACCAACTTTTCACTAAATCTGTACTCAAACCAAAATTCCATCTGGCAAGGCTACTCCCTACCACAGATGCAGCCACTCACCATTCTTACCGCACGTGTCTAAT
The DNA here is from genome assembly GCA_036250285.1 of Pyrocoelia pectoralis. Classification (NCBI taxonomy): domain Eukaryota; kingdom Metazoa; phylum Arthropoda; class Insecta; order Coleoptera; family Lampyridae; genus Pyrocoelia; species Pyrocoelia pectoralis. The sequence continues at coordinate 27,545,145 of CM070083.1, forward strand.
GAGATATTACCATAGGTGTGGGGGTGGTCGTTGACGAGAAGAGGAGTCGTCCACATCACCACCTCACGAAATGCAGCTCCCGACAACATCATGAATACTACTATTTCCTGCAATTGCAAAAGATGGTGTAGCACAGCAGTCTGGAGCTGCAAAAAAACAGGGCTGCTGTGCTCCACCATTTGCAAGAATTGCAGCGGGTATGGATGCGAAAACTCTCATGAGACTGAGTTTCAAGAGGAAGGAGGAGAAGGAGAAGAAAGCGTGGTCGACGGTGAATGCGATGTTGAAGAGAAAGGAACCAGACACGAAGATCCTCCCTTTGATGCAAAAGGGTTTTGAGTGACACATTTACTTTTACAATACATATTTTGTCAATTACATAAGTTAAGTAATAATAAGTAAATATGTGATACAAATTTTGTTATTGTTTGTTGGTTCCTTTATATTATTTTCAGAATTGGGCGAAAAAATAAAATAATTCAAACTAAGGTTATTATCTCGGAAACTACTACCTTTAGATATAGGACATATTTAACAGAAATCAAAGGTAACTTAAAAATCAGTTCATTCGTAAAAAAATATACAGGGTGTTTTATTTAAAATAGTCGACTTTTGACAGTTCTCCTGTGGCCGTTAGAAAAAATTCAATACGTCCCTTTTGCAACAAATTTCGTTCAAAATCCGCATATCTAGAAATAAAACGCTCTTTTGTTTATGATAATCTCAAATTTTGTTGCTCTGTTGCCAATGATTGAATAGTTATGATTTTTTTACTGATTTTTGATTTCGGCGACAATTTTTAAAAAACAATTATTTTCTCCTAAATGAGTTGACTTAAGTAGGTGAAAGGCTAAACAAACTTGGCCTGGAATCGAATATGGATTTCAAAAATTTAAAAATCTATAGGGTGTTCCATTTAAAATAATCGAGTACGATCCTGTACAAACGAAACCGAGAGCAGTGCTGGCCTGAAAATATTTTTAGGTTGTAAACAAGGAACATCTGGATAAGTAATGTCTCTTCACCTTTTGTTCTAAAATTAATATTAAAGGTACTATCGAAGAACGAAGGGCAAGTGAGCAACCCTGTACATATGTACATATATTTTTTAATTTTTTTGAGTTATTACGCAAAAACTATTTTATTTTGAGTTATTATGCAAAAAACTATTTTATTTAATACGTCGTATTAAACACGAGAAAGTTGTGTGCCAGTTTACAGTTTTTTTCTTCTTTTTTATCCACTCTGGTTTCTCACAGAACCCTTCTCTCAAGAACATAATTTTCATGCTTTCAGCGCGATCTTCAGTCTTTCTATTAACGTCAACGACCCTGCCACTTACTTATAATACACAAACGGCAATGGCAACGGCAGAAACGCAGTTTTCAGTTTATTTTCCTCACTTCCTTTTTGGAAATGAAGAATATTATTAACGCTTGATGCATCCTGTTGGCCTCACCAATTCCGTTATTCTTGTTCTCCCTTCGTTGAGCATAAATTTTTAATGTCCCATTATCCCCATTATCATTGGCTTCAATTTTGTGCCCCCCAATATCACTCTTTCGGCTTTGTTTTCATTTATTCCATTTTTCCACTATCGCTAATATGAGGACGAGAGAGCTCAGGATGGTTCCCAGTCTGTCGTCTGCGTCTGTTATACATTTCCCGAGTCAAATTCGTTCTTTAATCTGTTAATATATTATGTATCTCAAGGTAAAGGCCTATTCATTTATGTTTCTTCCTTTTCTGAAGCCCGTTTGAGCAGTAGTCGAATTGGGAAATAAGTAGTGGGGGTATGGGTCAGTGTTGTTCCAGGCTTGCGGTCCAGGTTAGAACCAGGGTTGGCAAGTCTTTTGCCAATTACAATTAATAAGCAATACGTAATATTAGGTATAAACAAAAGAAGAGGTAAATACGAAAGAAGGGAGGTTGAGTTGAGTGAGGAGGAATGGAGAAAGCAGTGTATGGAGGTGATGGGAGGAGGGATGGAGAAGCCGGAAATGGAAAAAGAGAGTGAGGGGAGAAGTAGTGGTGGAGGAGAGATAAAGCGTGAAGAGGTAGAGCAAGCGTTGAAAAAAGTGAAGTTAAGACAGGTGCAAGGGCCGGACGGAATACAAGGAGAACAGTGGAAGTACACAGACGTGAAAACGAGGGAAAGGATAAGAGGGATATTGAGTAAAGTATGGAAAGGGGAGGGATTTCCGGAGGAGTGAAAGGATGCAAGGATAGTCCCGATATACAAGGGAGGGGAAAGAAATGATATGAAAAACTATAGAGGAATTAGTATTACAAATGCGGGATACATGGTGTATGCTGAGGTGTTGAGAGGGAGGTTAAAGAAGGAAATAGAGGAAAGGGGTTTAGTGAAGGACTGGCAGGCGGGATGCAGGGAGGGAAGGCGGACGGTGGATAACATTTATGTGTTGAAGCAAGGTGATGGAAAGGAAAGGGGGGAAAGTGTATGGGTTGTTTTTGGACAAAAAGGCAGCCTTTGATAATGTTAATAGGAAGACAATGTGGGAGATAATGAGGAAATGTGGGGTAGGAGAAGATTCGGTGAGGGCGGTAGAAGAGGTGTAAGAGGAGACAAGGTGAGTGACGAGGATGAGGGAGGAAAAAGAAGAAAGGTTTTGGACGAAGAAAGGATTGAGACAGGGATGCCCGTTGAGCCCGAGTCTTTTCTCGCTATACATTGGGGAATTAGAGGAGGAGTTGCGGAGATATCAAAGAGGAGGGGTGGTGATAGGGAGGATAAAAGTGTGGGTGTTGCCATATGCGGATGACGTGATAGTGATGGCGGACAGTGAGGAGGAGATGAGGGGATTAATTGGTGTGATTAAGGGATATTTAGAGCGGAAGGCTTTGAGTGCGAATGTGAAAAAGACAAAGGAGTACGCTTGTGTAATTTAAAAAGGGCGAGGGTGCCCCCCCACCCCCCCCCAATTCGAGCACTGCGGTTGAGGAATCTATCAGCCTTTTTGACATATTTTCTACTATTCCGCTCTACGTGTTACACTTCATTTTCTCGCCTTTCTTATGAATTGGTATTTTTATTTTTATTTTTCGTCTCTCTCATTCTTAACACTTACTCCACTTCGACCTTTGTAATAGTAGAAAGGTTATGTTTTGTGGCAAGTTTTTGGTGTATTATCTTAGCTACCTGATCGTGTCATTTACATAGACCTAAGAATTTTAATGCCGATCCTGAAATTTCGATGCACCAGGGTAAGCTGGATCTCGCCTATTGGGTTTGTTCACAAAATAAAGGATACTGAAATTATTCACTTAAGGGCTCCTCCGTGGCTCAAATGTGTGATAACTTTATGAAATCACTAATTCAAATAATTATTTATTACTCTTTAGTATATCCCCCGACAATTAATACTACGGCAACATTTTTCATTGACTGAACCGTTTTGTAACAAATTGCATGACACAGATGATGTATTACATATAATTAAAGTTTCAGCTCACGTGATTTTGATCTCTCGCCAAATTGATTTGTGGTCGCTCCGTCTGTTTCTTATTCCACGTCAAAAGCAATTACAGTCTAGTTCCGTTACCCTCTAACAGTCAGCAGCACATTTTCGCAATCCGTCATATTGCCACGTCTTTACGTGTAAGAAATGAAGTCAATTGGAAAAAAAAATTTAGTCTTGGGTTATGATCTACTATCGCTCCCGTTACAATTTTTAAACATACAGTAAACGAAGGCTGTTAATCGCATTTTGTACGACCCCCAAAGCGAAACATAAAAACACATAAGTTTATTATATGGCACATCATTTCGAAGTTTGCACAATTAAACGTCGAAAACAATTAGGGCAATAATCACCTCGTTAGTGAGACATAACTTTTTATTGCGTACCTCAAGGGAAAGAATAGAAGTAGATAAATTCGCAAAAGGGCGCAGTTGTAATTAGATTCGTTTTAAACTGCATGTAGTACGCGCTTGATGACATCCTTTTGATTTCTCTGTGCTTTTTTTGAGCACTGAAAGCTGAAGTAATTGAGCAAACAAAGTCAAAGTCCTGAAGCGGTTTCAATTGTTCCGCAGTCCTTTAACCTCGTTTTAGCATCTTTGTCCGTCTACATCAACCCGTCAGCCTGCATTCCAGAGCCAGTTTACTCTCCGGCGACCGACCAACCTACCTACCGCCTGTACCTCAATTACTAACCGCTTTCCGCGCTGTTAGAACTTGTAGATAATTTGTAAATTGAAATGTTGGTTGTTTTCACAACTTCCAAAACATTATTGTTTATTTGGCACGACCACCAAATAGCTGGCGATCCGATTCAACCGCCAAAATCTTGAAGTAGGTCACCATTCAAAATGGTCAGCTGTTGCCTTCATTTCTAGTCAAAATCCATTCAAAATTGAGCAAAAATACTTACGAAGACCAATTTTCTTCTTTTCTTCTTAATGAACCGATGTCTAAAGTCAATTTTATTTCTCTAATAATACCTAATAATAATCCTCCACCGGTGCCAGCGGCAGAAGAAGACGGTGATGATGAATTTGAACATTTTGAAAATCTTTCAGTGGCATATAACCAACAGCCTTCTCTCCATACATCTCCTGAGAATAATTGTCTTCTTTTTTTGGAAATTTTTGACCATCACCTTTTTTTCTATTCTTGCGGACCAAAGTAATTTGTATGCGTTCCAAAAATCATTGAAAATTGGAGTCTGTTGACCGTTATCGAACTAAAGGATGTCTCATTCTGATGGGAATCCATCAATTACTTAGATTGGAGAACTACTCGAGCAGCGATCCATTGTTGAGGGTTCGAAGAGATTCAAAATTCGATAGTATTCCAACCCGAAGTAATGCGATCCTGACAGCGCCTTCTCAGCTATTAAAAGGGAAGAAAGAATTTTCGGGAAACCATATGATTTTGAGTATTTTGAAGATTTTTCTCTGGATCCTGTATAATCAGCAGTTTGATTTCAGAACAGCTCCATGTCGAAACATTTTACGCTCAGCTCCAGAGTAAGAAATTGCCTTGGTTTAATTACTGTGCTTTAATATTCTTAAGATTGATTTGTTAATTCTTACCATTGTTTTCCAAAGTGTGTGTACAACGTCAATCATCCAGTGCTTTCAAACAATAAATTCTAAATTCTTTAAGGAACACGATCAAAAGCAAACATTCAATTTTCTTCAAAGTGACTGCACTTACATAACAATCTGTGCTTTTCCAATTCACTACATGTTATAGGCTCACGTTTTTACATTAAAAAAACTTATAAATTCACAAACAATCCATGTGTTCATTTGATCAAAGCAATAAAGCGATTTAGTATTCGGAACAAGAACCACGACTGAATCTAACAAGAAACTTTAAATCCATCGGGAAAGATTTGTGTGTGACCAGAATTACGATAGCGTTTCAAGCTTGTTAGCACACCTTACTCGAATCAAAATATCCGACAAATGTGTGGATTAAATCGAAAGTATGCCATCGCATCTCGCTATGAAAGAAAAGTCCTCCTTTAACACACGATGTGGCAATTTATAAAAAGGGAATGTCTCTTTTCCCATTCTCATATCTTATAATGTGCTGCTATTGAACTAAACCCCAACACCAAAATGTTTTACATTCGGTAGAGTGGAAGATTGATATCAGTTACGTCGCGTCGAAAAGAAACTTTAAAGGGTCGTTATATTGTAAATAATCACCTTATATAGTCGAATCAGTCAATTCGTTGAAATACTTCGACGGGTTTTGGAAAACAAGGGAAGCTCATGCATCACAGAAATCGGGTGGGGGAGGGAGTTGTAGAAGTTGCCTGAAGGGTTAACACTGAGAGAGTAGTAAAATCGCATGATCAACTCAAAACGGGAAGCGAGCTACAGAATGCCTTGTTGAAAGCCCTCGATTCGTAAAAGCCTGGCCTGGGACTGACTAAAGCCGTTAGAGCTCTTACCCAGCAAACACAATATAAAATATACATATAAGATTCAAGTAAATACCCTTACATATGCTTTTTTATATATCAAGTATATAAGTGTTCTTTAATAAAGTTATATAAACCGTATGTCACAGATTATGTATATTTTACATAATAGTATAGAAACTTACGGATATTCTGTATACAGAAATTCATATAATATATGTATAGGTACATATAGATAATTACATATTACTCATGAAATTTATGTGCTGTCATATTTATATGATTAGATTTATGTACGTTATATGTAAAATGTTATATGTAAGAAGTATTACATATTTTTTATGTATGCCTTCTGTAAATATAATTATAAATTATCATTACATATATTATATTGTCGAAAATAAAAGTCCGTTTCTATTTACGCCGCATAATTAATCGCACGCGCGGGTTTTCTATAACGCCAAAAAATGTAGTTCACGTACGAGAATGATGGAGTTTATGGACGATATAGATAATGAAAAGTAGCGAGAAGAGGTACAAAAGCCTGTAAGATTGTGATAAATACAAAGAAAATCGAAGAAAGGTAAAGAGGGAAATGGAAAAGGCAACACAAGAAGCGTTGATCACGAGAAACGATAGAGAAAACCAAAAAAATGTTCTATGGTACTCTAAAAACAGGTAAGACAAGTGAACGGTAACATAATCACTAAGGAAGGGAAAATAATGAACAAGTGGCAACAACGTTTTCTAGAATTATCCAAAGAAAAAGATAAAAAGACGTAGATGCCGAACATATAACCAATAAAACAAGATGATTTAATGGGGACAATAGAAAAAATAAGATTTTGAGAAAAGCACCATGCGTAGATGAAGCGATCAAATATGTGGGAGGAGGGCATACAAGCTGAAGGTCAATGACGAGGAGGGATCGTCAATAGTGGGACATTCGCTCACCTTCCACGACAGACTTGTTCAGATTAAGACGCAGACGAAGGAGAAGGATATCGTGGAGACGTTTTGGTTTTCTTTAAGGTAACCTACGGCCTGCTGCAGTGATGGCCAAACAAAAAGCCGTAGGTCTTGGTCTTGTTCTTGGTCTTCCTCTTGGTCCTGAATATGGAGTTTTGGTCTTGTTCTTGGTCTTAATCGAAATTTTGTGTCGCTACATGGTACTAAATTAGATTATTGCAGAGAATAATAATTTGGCTACATAGATAATATTTAGTGGATGTTTATGTAATTAATTGGTATTGGGTTTAATGATCAAAATGAATTATTATAAAATAAATTATTTTAAAAGTAAATAACAATAATTAATTAGGTATATTTAATTTGCGATCAGGAATACTTTTTTACTAACTTAGGTTTCAGTATTGCGATGGCATACTCTAATTAATTTTAATTAAAAACATATAATTATGTTGAAACTTCGCAATGAAAATCAATGTCTTGTTAAAAAAAAAATTTTTAATGGATATTTCCTTAATAAGGATAAATTAAGTGAAATGAAAAGTTAAAAAGTCTGTACAACCCACATAAATTATAATAGACACGACACGTTTTGGATTTTTTAATACTTAAAACATCTACAACTGCATCTGTAGATGGTTTAAGTATTAAAAAAGTAAGAAACATGTATTGATTATAATATTTTATTATTAAAAATGAATGTGGAAAAATATTCAATTAATTCAAATAAGCTTGTACACCCTAATTAAAATGCTTTCTTGACAAAATTTATTTCAATCAAATTAAATTAAAATTTAGACAAATTTCAATAGTTTTATTTGGTTTAAATAAATATTTCATTTAAGATGATTGTAGTGGTTACTTATTAATTTTATTTTTCAAACATCATTTTACTAAGGTCAAAACAACGCTTTTTCAAAAAAATTTTGGGAAAAAATTGGGAAAACAAATGTTTTTTTGCGTGTGGTATAAATAAAAAAAAAATAAATAATCGTTCGTAATAAGAAAAAATTGCAAGAGTCTTGCCAGATAGTCTTGTTCTTGTTGATGTCGTGCAGAGCTAGTCTTGCATCCTTGAGTCTTGGTCTTGGTCTTGCTAATGACGTTGCTATCTTGGTCTTGGTCTTGGTCTCGCAAGTCGTGCGAGACCAAGACCGATTTTGACCATGACTAGTCTGCTGGTCGGAGTAAGTAGTAAAAGTTAAGAAAGAATAATTGAGACTAGGGTTCACAAAATTCCACAATATTATTAAAGATGAATTTAACAGGGCGCGGGCGGTTCTGATGCAAATGGCGGTGCTTGGGATACAATCCAGGAGATGTCATTCGTCAGGGATATCGAATATTTCAGCAATTAAATTAAGGTGTAGGTATTAATAATTGTAATTGTAATTAATGTTTATACAGACAATTTTGTGCACATTTAAGATTAATACAGGACTATTCCTGTTATTTAATTAATTAACTCGTACACTTCAAGGAAGTGAATATTTATCAAAGACCATTGCATCAACATCTTAGTTGAAAGGCAAAGTGCCTTTATGCTGAACCTTTGTGCTTTGTACTGTTCTACAACAAAGGCATGTGTGTTCTATACAGCTATTCTATAGTCGTTATAACTTCCTCAAACAAGAAAACTATTTAACCGCCCGCATTTTGCTTAATAATGCACTAACAGTGCCACAAAGTTAATTTCGAAATTAATATCACTTTCTGTAACAGTTAATTATAACGAGCTTTCTATTTTATGCAAATACCACCCAATTAAATCGATTAATATAGGTATTAATTAAAGTGTAATTAATCAGAACAAATCGGCGCTTATTGGGTGTACAATGTACATTTCTCTTGTTTGAGCTACCTACCTAATTGTCTAATTTACCAACGCATCGTATTACGAGTCAGATTACAGTTCCTGAAATCTTCGCAAGAAGTATATTCTAATTATTATTAGTCTAATTATTTGTGGTGAAAAATTTTTTTGAATATTCGAATGTGTAATCGAGAATTATTCGAATACTTAATATTCCAATTAGAATAAAATCGAATAACAGAGTAAGACGAATAAATCGAATTTTTCCTAACTGTTATTCGAATTCGAATAGTTTTATATTCGATTATTTTTTTAACGAATATTCGAATAAGAAAAAAATAAAATTTTCCACCACTACTCTCCAGTTACCTTTCATAGGCAGAGTCCGATTTCAGAGATAAAGTCTGTTGTTCCTTTACACCAACGTCCCAAAGTTTCAATAATTTTTATATTCTAATTATTATTAGTCTAATTATTAAAATGGTGGCAATTTTTTTCGAATATCCGAAAGTGTAATCGAGAATTATTCGAACACTTAATATTCAAATTAGAATAAAATCGAATAAAACGAATGAAAGGAATAAGATGAATAAATCGAATTTTTTTCTGACTGTTACTCGAATTCGAATAATTCTATATTCGAATATTTTTTTAACGAGTATTCGAATAAGAAAAAAATTAAATTTGCCGCCGCTACTCTCCAATTACCTTTCTAAGGCATTCTTTACACCAACGTCCCAAAGCTTCAATAATTTCTATACTCTAATTATTTTAATGGTGGCAATTTTTTTCTAATATCCGAAAGTGTACTCGGGAATTATTCGAATACTTAATATTCGAATTAGAATAAAATCGAATAAAACAAATGAAAGGAGATGAAGAAATCGAATTTTTTCCTGACTGTTATTCGAATTCGAATAGTTCTATATTCGAATATTTTTTTAAGGAATATTCGAGGGAATATTCGAATAATAAAAAAATTAAATTTGCCACCACTACTCTGCAGTTACCTTTCTAAGGCATTCTTTACACCAACGTCACAAAGCTTCAATAATTTCTATATTCTAATTATTATTAGTCTAATTATTTTAATGGTGGCAACTTTTTTCGAATATTCGAATGTGTAATCGAGAATTATTCGAATACTTAATATTCGAATTAGAATGAAATCGAATAACACGAATGAAAGGTATAAGACGAATAAATCGAATTTTTTTCTAACTGTTATTCGAATTCGAATAGTTCTATATTCCAATATTTTTTTAACGAATATTCGAATAAGAAAAAAATTTAATTTGCCACCACTCCTCTCCAGTTACCTTCCTAAGGCACAATCCGATTTCAAAGATAAAGTCTTTCGTTTCTTTACAGCAAGGCCAAGGTCTCAAAGTTACAATAATTTCTATATTCTACGTATGAGTCTAATCATTTTAGTTGTGGCAATTTTTTTCGAATATTCGAATCTGTAGTCCAGAATTATTCGAATACTTAATAATACATACCACTATTCGAGTTAGAATAAAATCGAATAAAACGAATGGAACGAATAAGACGAATAAAACGAATTTGTTTCTGACTGTTATTCGAATTCGAATAGTTCTACATTCGAATATACAAATATTCGAATATGAAACACATTAAATTTGCCACCACTACTCTCCAGTTACCTTTCTAAGGCATTCTTTACACCAACGTCCCAAAACTTCGATAATTTCTATATTCTAATTATTATTAGTCTAATTATTTTAATGGTGGCAATTTTTTTCGAATATCCAAAAGTGTAATCGAGAATTATTCTAATACTTAATATTCGAATTAGAATAAAATCAAATAAAACGAAGGAAAGGAATAAGATGAATAAATCTAATTTTTTTCTGACTGTTATTCGAATTCGAATAGTTCTATATTCGAATATTTTTTTAACGAATATTCGAATAAGAAAAAAATTAAATTTGCCACCACTACTCTCCAGTTACCTTTGTAAGGTATTCTTTACACCAAGTCCCAAAGCTTCAATAATTTCTATATTCTAATTATTATTAGCCTAATTATTTTAATGGTGGCAATTTTTTTCGAATATCCGAAAGTGTAATCGAGAATTATTCGAATACTTAATAATCGAATTAGAATAAAATCGAATAAAACGAATGAAAGGAATTAAATGAATAAATCGAAATTTTTTCTGACTATTAATCGAATTCGAATAGTTCTATATTCCAATATTTTTTTTAACGAATATTCGAATAAGAAAAAAATTAAATTTGCCACTACTACTCTCCAGTTACCTTTCTAAGGTATTCTTTACACCAACGTCCCAAAGCTTCAATAATTTCTATATTTTAATTACATATTATTAGTCCAATTATTTCAATGGTGGCAATTTTTTTCGGATATCCGAAAGTGTAATCGATAATTATTCAAATACTTAATATTCAAATTATAATAAAATCGAATAAAACGAATGAAAGGAATTAAATGAATAAATCGAATTTTTTCTGACTGTTATTCGAATTCGAATAGTTCTGAATTTGAATATTTTTTAACGAATATTCGAATAATAAAAAAATTAAATTTGCCACCACTACTCTCCAGTTACCTTTGTAAGGCATTCTTTACACCAAGACCCAAAGCTTCAATAATTTCTATATTCTAATTATTATTAGTCTAATTATTGTAATGGTGGCAACTTTTTTCGAATATTCGAATGTGTAATCGAGAATTATTCGAATACTTAATATTATAATTAGAACAAAATCGAATAACACGAATGAAAGTAATTAGATGGATAGATCGAATTCTTTCTGACTGTTATTCGAATTCGAATAGTTCTATATTCGAATATATTTACAAATATTCGAATAAGAAACAAATTAAATTTGCCACCACTACTCTCCAGTTACCTTTCTAAGGCATTCTTTACACCAACGTCCCAAACCTTCAATAATTTCAATACCTATTCTAATTATTATTAGTCTAATTATTTTAATGGTGGCAATTTTTGTTTGAATATTCGAATGTGTAATCGAGAATTATTCGAGTACTTAATATTCGAATTTGAATAAAATCGAATAACACGAATGAAAGGAATAAGACGAATAAATTGAATTTATTTAACTGTTATTCGAATTCGAATAGTTCTACATTCGAATAATTTTTTAACGAATATTCGAATAATAAAAAAATTTAATTTGCCATCGCTACTCTCCAGTTACCTTTCTAAGGCAGAGTCCGATTTCAGAGATAGTCTTTCGTTTCTTTACACGTTACACCAACGTCCCAAAGTTTCAATAATTTCTATATTATAATATTGTTACTAGTCTAATTATATTAGTGGTGGCAAAGCTACATAATCAAAGATTCTATTTGTGCTATTAAATACAGGGTGTTCCATTTAAAAGAAGAAAGAAAATGAAAGGTCTGACTTTCGATCCACCCTGCACACAAAAGAAAAAATAATTGAAATTGAATCGAATGAGGGGATATTACATCATATTACGAAACTCGATTAGGCAAAAAATTGTTTTTTTCTGTAACGTACACCGTACGTCAACCGTACAGTAAGCTATAGCGTTGATTTAGCTACGATTTTAACATAAACGTGTCCATAACTTTTAAAGGACTCTGTATAACGTAGCAAAACCTTATACCTATCAAAAGAATCGAAAAAATGTGGACAATCCGAATTTGGCATAATATGTAAGGACTCTCATTTAAAAAAATCATATGTGTGGTTTGTAACGGAGTTATGTAACACCCTGTATAGTTGAAGATAATTTCTACATAAAGACATTTATTATTTTTCTTAATAACATTTTTTATACGATATCTCTTGAAGCAAGTCATATACCGAACTTTGTCATAGCATTGGTACACCTTATATAATAGGCTTTAATGAAGGAATGATAAGTGCATATTCGATACCCATCAAAATACTTTTGCCTAAACACCCTTAATGTGTGCTGAAGCACCCCCCTAAGTGTCTTAAATGAGGGGTGTTGACTTTAGATTTTCTTTGCAAAGAAATGAAAATGTGTAATACGACCACGAGGCGTCACCGAAACAGAACAAGGCGTGCATGAGCAAATTCGATGTCAAGAGTGTAGTCCACAAAGAGTTTTACCTCAAGGACAGACCGTTAATGCTACCTACTAGGTGGATGTACTGGAACGATTAAAGATTCGCGTGCGAAAGGATGTTGCTTAGATTGCTCAGATACACGTCTCTACGCGTTCGCGAGTTCTCGGTGAAGCACAAGGTGGCAGAGCCACCCTACATTCCCTACCAAGCTCCCGTCGACCGAAAATGTGTGGATGCTCATTTCATGACTTTTGGAACACACCTTGTACGTTCTTAACGAAATTGTTTCACCAGGAAAGAACTTGAACTTTTAAATCTCGGAAACGATTAATTTTAGGAATAGGAAACTTGATGAAAATCCACCTAAAATTTTACGTAGAATTCAAAATCGGAATAATATATAGTGTTACATATAAAATAACAAATTTGGTGTCATTTCCGGAAAAACACTAAGTGTTACGGAGGCGCCATTACTTTATTTGAGGAGGAAATGTTCGAAAACCCTACATTTTCAAAATCAGGTCTCTGAAATATTCTAATGGGTGGTCACCGTGAGACACCCTGTACAGTAATTATTAATAATTATGAAAATTGTGTATAATTATAATAAATTATACTTTCTAGTCAAAATTTAACACTACCATTTGTTGTAGGTGAGTCGCCATCGACACAAGCCGAAGCGTGCCGTAAGTAAATTTTAAAATGTTTAGTATTAATTTGTTGAATGTGAACTTATTGGATTAAAAAATGATAAAAAGGCTTATTGTATTTTCGACATTACTGCTCTGTAAATCCGCGAAGTTTAACAAACGCGAGGTGACGTAGTACGCGAAAAAATGAACGAGTTCAAACAAATTGAAGCAGAAAATATTGCAAAAAGGTCTTAATCCTATTATTACAAGTTTTAATTATACGACGAATTCAATCAAACTGGCAAATGCTAATTCCTATTTACGTAACAAACTTTGGTAGAAGTTTATTAAGGGAGCTTTCACTTATATACATATTTGATAATTGAAAATTTCCCCCTTACTCGGGATTAGAATAAATTGCTATTCCGCTTTAGTTGAGAAAATGTTAAAAAAAAAGCGGCGATGTTGAATTTCGAATACCTTAATCAATTAGGGGGTAACGTTGCTCTTATGAGAACCCAAAAATGAACACACCCACTATTCACCCTCCACCCCCATCAATTTATAAATTTATAAGTATGTCATGTCGAATATCGTTTTCATATAATTTATACCGATATAGATGAATACGGTATGGATTTGAGAGATATCCCTCACACAATTCAGTTTCACCCCCTCACTAACAATAACCTTCATATTACGTATCGCATGCCATTTTCAATTAATTTCAACAAACATCATCCTGTATGCCGGCGTGATTAAATTAAATAAGATAATAGTTTAAATTTCCTTTCATTTGTTGCGGGAATGGTGAAAATCGGTTTATATTTGATAAAAGCTGTCGTATCCCTATTTTACATTAATCGACATTTTATAAAATAAACTAACATATTCCTACCTATTTTTCGAAAAAAGCCGATTGAATTTAGTGGAAAAAAACGTAAGGAGTATGTATCAAAATTCAATTAATTTTTTCATAGAATTTAATTTTCACCAGTATTTTTAAAGAAAATTGATAGTTAGAGACTCTGTCGCGGTAAAATGGAAGAAAATTACATTTTTTCATTTTTGGAGAGGTATTTCTCAGGTGGCAGGTTTTTGGTTAATTTTCATTAGTTTTGGCAAGAACGACGATAGTTTTCTCTATGGCAATAACGTTGTCGCAAAATGAAAACTACTCGGGACGCTTCTGATTTCCACTGGCATTTCCTTAAATCGTTAGTTCAAATGTAAGTTTCAATTGAACGGTGTCAGTTTTTGTAAGTTTTCCTAAAACTGCCGGCATTCCTGAAGTCGACTGTAGGGCCCAAATCGTTTAATTGTGAAACATTCAGATACTTTATAGGTATCATTCTCCAGATACGTTTTTTTTATCGAATGTACTCAATTAGAATCAAAGAAAGAACAATGTTATTTTATCGTCGATTTTCTCTTTGACAATCTACAAAAACATCAGTTGAGCGAGAATTATAGGACATCTGTGTTAACTTAAGCAATTTACGAATTGAACACACAACGGAACCCTAAAAAACAAACTCCTACATTAATGAAAACAGTTCCCGTGGGACCAAAATTTTAATGACGCCCGCATATTTTCACGATACTTAACGGAAACTTTGTTTTTGTCATGCAATAAATAACAAATTAGTTAGTAAATAGCGATAACCGTAACTGTTGATATTATATTGCGATTAGTCGACCGTAGCGTGTTTCGTCATTTTTTGATAATATCGCCTAGTAACAGAGGCGTTTTGTTAAATTAATGTCGAAAGGTTATCATTAATTCACTATATCTACCCTTGAAAAGTGAGAGTAACAACTTATGATAGGGGAATTCCGAGATCAATACTCTAATGGCGCCCTCTTATCAAAAATTAAGGTAACATAGCAAAATGTTGAGATCAATACTGCCGTATGCCTTCTCTGAGGGAAGATAACGTGGAGTGCTACGGTGGCGCCCTCCTCCAAAGAAGGTAACGTAGTGGATTTCTACTGCAGCAGCGCCCTTTACCAAACGAAATAACGTGGAGGTATTTCGCGTTATGTTAGGAAAGTTCGAGGTGGCGTCCTCTGTTAACGAAAGTAACGTACCTAAATTGCTATGGTGACGCCATCTATTAAAGAAAAATAATACTATTTCGAGATCAATACTGTGGCGGCGGCGACCTCCATTACAAAGAAAAAATTGGATTGTTTTCTGTAATATGTAGAATGTTTGTGGTTACGGTGTGGCGCTTGCCTTTGTATATCGTACTATGTACCCCGATGACCTTGACCTTCCATATTATTTTGTCGTAGGTCAAATAGGTATTGATTTGCAGTTTATTGAAAATTTATGTTATCCGGGTTGAATCACGCCACGTGATAAATACACGAATTTGTATGGTAGTTGAGCTTTGCGGATTTCCACGTTGCAGAAAACCGTTACGAGCTTTCATTCGTAAATAAACCCCTTTTAATTAAGGTAACTCGAAAATTTATTGCGTAAATACAATGAAACATTCACAAGGTGCTTCGTTACGTCTGACACGCAATTGTACACAACGAACAAATACAATGCGCATTTTCATTATATTTAACTACTTTTGTTCACTTTTATATCAAATCTCTTCCACCCCTACTGATAAAATGTACTTAGAGATGATTTTCTCCCAAACCTTGTTTCCTTGTAGTTTCCTTTAGTATTACACAGCACAGGTGATACTTGTAAATGAAAATTGGGAATGTCTCAAGTTTGCGTTCTTGGAATGAGTCGACGTAAGTATGTTGTTATCAATGAAAAGTTCAAAAGACGTGCCAACCAAGATCGTTTGGGATACCTACTTCAATTGTCACAGAAATCCTAAGCTACAATTGTCAGTTCATTGCCAAGGGTGTTAAAGGGTCTTTAACGGTTTTCTCATTTCTCTTACCTTTTCCTTCTCAAGTCAAGTTAACAAGCGCAATTTTTAATTCTTATGTCAAATAAAATTTTTGACCAAAGACTCTTCTGAAGGTCATACCTCCACGAAGGACCATGGGTAAAACGGAAGAATTGTCCGATAAATTAAAAACAATATTCAGGTAAATAACTTGAGGCTTTCGCGGTTCCTCGAAACTAGTTTTCGGCTTATACCGCATCGTTATGTGTGTTCCACAGTCTAGTTTGCCTTTTCCCTTGTGAGCCAAAACAAGGGTGATAGGAATCATTCTCACGATGCAAGCTGCAATGTCTTGCGAAACGTCATAATCCGTTCGGTCCTGGCAAACCTACACTTAACAGCTCACCATCATCGGGAGCTAAGAGGATGTATAATCATCCCAAAAATCCTTGTTTTGGCTCACAAGGGAAAGGGCAAGGCAAGCCTTTCAACGAACACTGTGGAACATACATAACGACTCGGTTATCTTGACAATATTCAGGTAACTCAAGCAAACAAGTGACGAAAACAGGCAACAAATTCTCTCCCCCTCTCGTTCTAAAAAAAAGTAGTGCCTCCAGATTCAAAATTTAGCTTCAAGCCATAAGAAAATGTTTACGTCACAAAACTAAATTAAGGGATAAATAGACCTCCCAATGCTCGACTCGGGTCAAAAATTTAATGATTAACAATTCCAAAGAAAGTGATAAAAATATGGAACGAATGGCTCCACAAAGAAAAGAAATAAAGAGGAAGATGAAAAGGTAAAAGGATTTAATGGAAGTAAAAGAGACTTGGGACACCCAAAATAAGTATGGAACAGAAAAGGGACAAGTACGTTATCCAAAGTGAAGATAAAAAGAAGTAAAAAGTTCAGAAAGGAGTACGAACAAAATAAAACAAAAGAATATATTGCCTTAAAGCAATGTACTGAGGATACGGACAAAAGAAGAAACATAATGAAAAAAGAAGAAACGACTTAGTTGTGCAAAGAGAGATACAGGATTTTTTAATAGAACAAAATACTGGTAAACAGAAGCAAATAAATATGAAGAAAATGCGAGAGGAAGATAATAAGTGGGTTTTAGGTTTTACGTACAGTAGATCAGTTATTGACTGGATCACAAACCACTAGCTACGAACTTAAAAATGCGGGACTAAACATTGTGAACCATGGGCAATATACATTTGAAACGATGACGACCAAGGGGATGAAGGAGTGAAAATAACAGCGATCCAAGTAAAACTATAGGAAAGAAGAAACAGAAAAAAGCAGGTAGCAATGAAACAACAAGTATGATAATGAGAGAAAATGGAAAGTATTTTATTATGTAACAGTGAAAAAGAAAATTTATTATTAGGTACGGGATTCATAAGAAATACTGATTAAGAGGGTAATTATATCAGACGATTCCGATGTGGAAGTGAAGGATGGTCAATTAGTAGAAAAGGAGGGAAGCATATCGCAAACTACATTGGAAAGGAAGACATTGGATGGAGAAGAACGATGAACTAATAATGATTTGTACAAGGAACCAAATCAAGTGGGAGTGGCGAAAGTAAGAATATAGATAGACCATGTAATGAGATTACAAGTAGGAAGATAACCAAAGCACATATTAGAAAGTAAACTTGATGGAAAAAGAATAGGGGAAGACCTACACCAAGGTGGAAGAAAGAAGTTCAAGAAGGAATTGCGAAGGAAGAAAGAAGTTCAAGAAGGAATTACGAATATGACTATTAATTGCTGGAAAGGTGCAAGTAGTACCAAGAAACTCACAGTCATAGACCTACGAGGCTCGTAGTGCTTTCTGCTGGTTTGCAAATGGCAGAAGAGCGGTTTACCTATCCTTGCCCTCATCACAATCGAAAAGATATTAGAAGCTTATGAAGATCATAAAAGGCAAACCAAAGCACATATTAAAAAGTAAACTTGATGGAAAAAGAATAGGGGAAGACCTACACCAAGGTTGAAGAAAGAAGTTCAAGAAGAAATTGCGAAGGAAGAAAGAAGTTCAAGAAGGAATTGCGAATATGACTATTAATTGCTGGAAAGGTGCAAGTAGTACCAAGAAACTCACAGTCATAGACCTACGAGGCTCGTAGTGCTTTCTGCTGGTTTGCAAAATGCAGAAGAGCGGTTTACCTACCTTTGTCCTCATCACAATCGCAAAAATATTAGAAGCTTATGAAGATCATAAAAGGCAAACCAAAGCACATATTAGAAAGTAAACTTGATGGAATAAGAATAGGGGAAGACCTACACCAAGGTGGAAGAAAGAAGTTCAAGATGGAATTGCAAATCTGACTATTAATTGCTGGAAAGGTGCAAGTAGTACCAAGAAACTCACAGTCATAGACCTACGAGGCTCGTAGTGCTTTCTGGTGGTTTGCAAAATGCAGAAGAGCGGTTTACCTACCTTTGTCCTCATCACAATCGCAAAGATATTAGAAGCTTATGAAGATCATAAAAGGCAAACCAAAGCACATATTAGAAAGTAAACTTAATGGAAAAAGAATAGGGGAAGACCTACACCAAGGTGGAAGAAAGAAGTTCAAGAAGGAATTTCGAATGTGAATATTAATTGCTGGAAAGATGCAAGTAGTACCAAGAAACTCACAGTCATAGACCTACTAGGCTCGGCAGTGCTTTCTGCTGGTTTGCAAAAGGCAGAAGAGCGGTTTACCTACCCTTGCCCTCATCACAATCGGAAAGATATTAGAAGCTTATGAAGATCATAAAAGGTAAACGAAGGCACATATTGAAAAGTAAACTTGATGGAAAAAGAATAGGGGAAGACCTACACCAAGGTGGAAGAAAGAATTTCAAGAAGGAATTGCGAATATGACTATTAATTTTTGCTGGAAAGGTGCAAGTAGCACAATCGGAAAGATATTAGAAGCTTATGAAGATCATAAAAGATGCAAATCACACGTCTGAAAATATCTTTTCTAATCCTTCCAGCATCCTCAGGTTCATTACACGTCTGGGATGGCCTGAATGACGGTTGTGGGGTCGTACGGCTCTAGTCAGGGAGGTCTACGTACGCGTAGACTATATCTACCCTCCTATCGTAATCCCTAATCCAGACTCCACTTGAAGAGAAACTAATGGAATATTTTGAGAAGTTAGTTACAGATGCGCGAAAATTGTCTTTCTGATGGACGCATACCGAGGAAGGTTCGAAGCAACCCTTTGGAAGATGCAAGAACAGTCATAAAGTTGATTATGGATCGATTGCTGCCAGCTGTTAGATAATGAATTTCCCATTCACATTCAGAATTTACTGGATACTCTATCAATACCTGATGCTGATATCAAGAAAATTGCACGAAACGGTACTAGGTAGTCCTGTAATGGCACATGGGCATTTTCGCATCAAAATGGTCACGCGAGAGATTCAAAAGAACTGTGGCACAATGTACCTAATATCACAAAGTATCCAAACCGTCCCAACGTGTAGTTTTCTCCTAAATGACAATCAGATTGAAGAACATTATTCATGTTTGTTGCCTACTATGTAGAGAAGATAGATGGCGGCACTGAAGAAAGATATTCCATACAAAAGATTGATCAAGATGAGAGCACTGGATTTAAAGGAAATGTATCGAGGAGGGGGAGGAAAATTTATGATTTCTTTGTTGCAATAATTCGTTATTCTACATGAGGGTAAGAGCCGTTCTTTTGGTCTCATTCCATTTGGGCTTTGTAAAAACAAAATTAGTGTCAATATAACTGTTTATTTCATTATTCTAGTTAGAAAATCTCCCCAACAGGTTTGATAATCAATTCATGGACCTGAAACACGTTTTAGTAAGGTACAAGAGGAGTAAAAGTTTATAACGAACCTGCACGTGTGGTGGTGTTCCGAGCACGTATAGTGCAGCGTCTGCCACATCTTCTGATGTAATTCCCGGTGCACTATCAATATCATCTAGTCCAGATACTCTTCGAAAATCATTGTTCACCTTACCAGGACTGATACTCTGCAATAGTTAGGAAATGAGGAAAAGAAGTTTAATAGAAGTTTTCTTACAGTAATTTTTATCTTACTCCCAATCGAGTTAAGCTCCTGACGTAAAGTTTCAGTTAGAGCCGTTACTGCAAACTTACTCGCCGGATAGACACTTGATTGGCGGAAATAGGCTATTTTATGACCGGCTAAGCTATTCATATGGATGATATGTCCGTCCACTTTACCCTTTTTCATACTTTTCACTGCCTCCCTGGTAGCTATGCACAAACCCAACACATTGATATCAAAAATTTCCTTCCACATTTCAGTGGAACCTTCTACCAAATTTGTGTCCTTTCGCAAACCCGCACTGTTAACCAGAATGTGAACGGTGCCTAGATTCTTCTCCACCCATTCGAATGCCTTTAGAATATCTTCCTCTTTACTTACATCAGCTTTAATTGGATAAAACTTTCCCGGTTCATTTGCGAGTTTAACCATTAGCTCGTCGAGCATCTCCTTTCTTCTAGCTAATCCCACAACCTGCCAATATAAATTGGTTAACGCGTGCCATAGAGGATGTTAGAAGAACACTTACAATAACTCCAGCTTTCACCAATTTTTCTGAAATTGCAGCACCAATCCCAGAACTGGAACCGGTAACAACGGCAATTTTTCCTTGCCATCTTTCCATTGATACAACCATCTTTATTTGACTGCCGTTTGGAGTGATCTTTGATATTATACCCATTCACGAACGCCCATCCTTTATTTGTTATTTAGATAAGGATAGCATTGAACCTCTGTACATACAAAGATTAGATTTGGCATTAATGTAAACGAGAAGGTAAGATTTAGAACATCTTATCTTGAATGAATGAACTTCAAACTTTTAATGACTATTTTGATAACATCATCATGAAATGACAATAATGACAATAATAAAAAAAAAATAATGAGACATTAAGGACGCAAATGACAATTCAAACCTTCCCCGGGAACCGCTCCATAATTATTCACTTCTTCCACGTGTTCCAACAGGCCAAGATATTTTCTTTCGAACGTACTTAAATTGCGGGTTACGTGGAACATCGAAAAAATCATACTTCACATGAATATTGAGGTGGTTATTTCTAGATGAACCTCCCAAAAAGTTTGCAGTCATGAAGGTCACTTAATTATATTTTCATCTACGTAAGGCTCAAACGAATGGATTTTAATTTTAAATAAGGAAGGCTGAATAAGCTTGAGTTCCATTGGTGCACTTGAGTGTATAACAAACCGTACTCGTACATCTACAATTGTCTGAGATGGCGATGACTCCCCAGTGAGATGGCTTGGCATTAAATGGTGCTTGTCTAGCAGGAGCAACACCAAGTAGTTAATCTCCCAATTACGAGAATAGTTTCGTCTGAAGGATCCCATTTTCCTGAGGGGAAGAAATCCTTCATAGACACCCAGGGGAAGAAGTCAAATCCCTGGGTACTGCCGAACTCTTATCGGCTAAAACCCCTTCTCACCCGGACATTCCCGGAACTGTACCTTGTGGCATATTCTTCAGGAAATGCTCCGTTTGTTTCTTATTTCGCCGTTTCCTCCTTTTTCTTCGTGCTTACCATCTCGTTCATCATTTCGGCAATTACTTTCCAGTTTGTTCTTCTTTCCGTCATGAGCACTATTAGATTCCCTTTCGTGATGGCACGCATCGACTTCTATCCTTCTTCGATGAAATCTGTGACAGCGTAGCAGCATATGCTCCGCGTCGTCCTTATCAGAGTCTCCGTATATACTCTTGATCCTGTTCAGGTAGGCGCCGAAGCATCCGTGCCCGGACAAAAGTTTTGTAACGGCGTACGTCACTTCCCCAAATCCGCGATTGTACGCTTACGTCCTCTATCATCTTTCGCGTCCAGTTTTCACTTGTTCCATTCGTCCACTCTTCTTGCCATACGCGTAGCGTAGCTTGTCTCTCCTCCTCGTGTATCGTTTTCTTTACCGTGTCGTCATCCCTATTTTTGGCTCTTTCGTAAATACAGCCTCATTTCGGTGCTAGGAGCGATATGGGTGAGGTCGGCAATTACCAGCACCGCTCTGGTAGAAATCGTGCAGTACTAACGGCAGCATTTTATGGTAATGCTCGTTGATAGGTCAACAATGTTCTCCTATTTCTGTCGATGGCTCCATATTGGTGCGGCTATTGACTGCATAGACGCCGCTAGGGTTTTTCTCTTGTAGTTTCAGAGTCCCGCTATATTTGGAAACATCACGCTAAACGCTTTCATCCTGCACTTTTCAGCTACCCTCCGTACGCGCTCGCCGAAGCCCAGGTAGTAACCCAGGGTTACTCCCAGGTACTTTACGAGCGCCAAATCATCAGCGTAACATATGGCCGTTGTGTTTTGTATACTACAGGTGCCCATAATGTCATCGATCGGTCCCAGAACTGAACCCTGTGGGACGTCGGCATGTACTGGACGCGTGTATTATCGGTCTAATGATCATCTGTCTGTCGGTTAGGTACGAGGTGACATCTATACATACTAGGCTTGTGATCTCTTGTCTGTTTTGTCTGACGATCTCTATAATTCTTCCAATCGCGTCGATGGTAGATCGGCCTTTTCGGAAACCTTTTCTTCTAGTTCGTCTTTTAATCTTTCGTTAATTATCGTTTCCGATACTTTCCCCATGACATCTATTAGGCATATCGACCTGTATTTCTTGGCCGTATCGTCTCCTTTCTGTGGCTTTTCTAGGAGTATGAGCTTGGACCGTTTCCATCTTTCCGGGAAGTGTTTAGTTAAAAAGCATTCTGAGAGGAGCTCTGTAAAGAGTTTCCTGTGGCTGTTTACCATCGCTTTTGCGTGCTCCCGCTCCGGTCATCTGGCCCTGGGGCTTTGCCGGCCTTTATTCTGGCGATGGCTCGATGTAGCTCTAGCTCCGTCACTCTTTCACCCGGTAGGGTATCATCCACCACAAGGAGGCAGCCTCGAGGAGAGGTCGTAAAGAGTTCTTGAATGGTGTTGATTTTGTCTTCTCGACTTAGGGTTACTTCCAGTCCTTGTGCCTTTAATCGCTTCATGATAAGTCAGAGCGCCCTTATTTTGTGCCTTGTTTCTTGTATCTCTCTTTCGAGTTCATCATCACCCATGGAGTTCAGAAATTGTTATCGACCCGTATTCCTTTGTTTTGTCGCCCTAATGGCCTCCAGTATTATCTTAGATGACGCTAAGTAAATTGTGCTCATCAGTTTTGATTGGGTATGACTTTTTCACCTGACTGTTGTCTTATTCGCGTATAAAGCAATGTTTTTCTTTTCAGTATTGACTTTCTTTTTCGGGAAATTACAACCATATCATTCTCTCTCACTTTCTTCCTTAAATGAATACTCTTAAATATTCCTAGGTGAAGCATCTGAATCATTTACACATCCAGCAACATGATAGCACCTTCTTCCATTACCCACGTTAACATACCATTCACTCTCTCAAAGTCAGTGAACACTAAGGCTAAAATTGCAGTCGTAAAATGATTAATTTCTACACCACGATGAGCAGCTAAAATGCCTAATTTCAAAATTCAAAAATACCTATCGTTGTGATTGGCTATGGCCTTGTTTAATGAATCAGCCAATGTCCTATTCAGGGAAGTTGAACATATCGTTTTCGTCAGTTGCGTTTAGGGAAAGTTTTACAGTTCACCCTTCGGGTTTATTCCCTGTTTTCTGCTTCTCCTGATCACTTAAGGGACAGATGGGATTGGCCACAGTGAACCATTGTTTTCTGGTGTAAATAGGTTTGATCAAAGTGAGCCAGGCTCTTCAAGTCAGTAACACTAAACTTATCGCTTTCGTTATACAGTGTTTAAGGAAAGTCTTACGGTTGACCCCTCAAATTGATCCCCTTGTCCCCTTCTTCACATTCCTTGGAATTGGTCATAGTCATCAATCGTTTCCTTCTCTATACATGACTCATCAAAGTGAGACAACGTTTCCAACTCAGGAAAGTTAAACTTATCTCTTTCGTTAAGTGTGTTTAAGGAAAGTATTACAGTTGACCTTCCACGTTTTTCCTCTGTTCCCTGCTTCATCTGATTACTTGGAATTTGCCATACTTCACATCAATAGTTTTCTAGTGGAATCGGTGATTTGCAGTGAGGAAGGGCTGATCCTTCTCTGTTTGTTTGCAGGGCGGTGCCACATTATTATTTCTTCTTCTCCTTTTCAACAGTTCGGCTTAATTTTGCGCATCTCTTTGATTATTTTTTACTGCTTAGGTCTTCTCTTCATTTTATATTTACTTAAAAAATATTTTTTCTTTTTTTACTTCTTTTACTTTTCCCATTACCCTTCCTCTCTTCAATAACCCTCCCCTACTACCCTTGCAAATCTTTTTTCTACGACTTCTTCCATCCATCCTAACCCTTCTCCTCTCTCCCTTAATACCTTCTTCCAACTGCCACTTTCCTCTCTCAACTCATCACACTCCTCTAACATGTGTGCCAAATTACTAGCCCCAGCACCCTTCCCTTATGTCCCCACCACTCCTTTAGTTTTTTGCGCTGCTTTGCTCCCGCTCCACTTGGCCCCACTTCAACCTTCTGCTTTACTCATCCCAGTCGTTCATCTATCCATACCTTGCTATAACCCACCTTAACTGTGCCCCCTCTCTTCCATTCCATCTTCGCAATCTTTCTTAGTTTTGCTTGCACGCTTCTCTCTTCTCTCGTCAGATCATCCTCTATGCTTCGCTTTTGCGCATTACCTCCCTCTTATCTCCCCAACTGCCCAGCTCCGCCACTATTATTTCTTTTTCTGCCCCCTTGTTCACTGTCCATACTTCTTTAACGTTTACACTCATTCCCACTTTGTCCCGTATGAATCCTTCCAGGTCCTTCCCGGGTTTCCTCTAACCTCTAGCAACTATATTATTTTTCCTACTAATTCTTTCCATTTCCCTCCTTATTCGTACTATCTCCCCTTTTAATTCTAATCTCCCCTCGTTCCATTCTTTCTCTTTCTTCCCACGCTCTTCCTTCATTTGCTTAACCTCCTCTCTCAGTCTTTTGCTTTTCTCGACGTTTTCCCTGACTTCTTTTCTTATCTCCCCCAGCTCCGCCTTTATCTCATTCTTTATACTCTCCAGCATACTTAGTACCTTATCCATCTCTTCCTCTCCTATCTCTATTTCGTCTCTACGTTTCAGACGTTCTCCCCTTTGTGGGGATCTCCTTGTCACCTTACTTCTCCTAAATCCTTCCTCCTCTGTCTTTACACCTTCCCTTTTCCTCTTCAAAAGCTCGTCAAAATTTTCCCTCCCACCTACCTTCACTCATCCACCCTTTGCAAACTTCAACCCTCTACCTTTATATTAATCAATTTGTCCACGTTCTTTTCAATGTTGATTGTTGATGTTACCAAAAAAGTTGTGTGAGTTTGAAACGTAATGAACTTGATAACAACATAGTTTTAAAAGCGAATGACCCGTAATCACAGTACGCATTATAACAATTTGCGCAACCATCCTTTCGAGAGGATAATAAGTTTGAAATGGATCCCTCGACTCAATTAAACACCAAAACGCAATAACATTCAGCGAAAGTGTAATGAATTATGAAAACTCGTCCACATTACACTCGATCATAAACACTGATGAACACACCTTTCTAAAGTTTCAGACCAGTCTTAAACACAATAAATTTGTGACGACGACGACGCCGACGGTTATCGTTTCAATAAACAGGTTTTGTCTGAGTGTAATTTATTTATAGGTAAGTGTAGGTAGGTACTGAAGCTTTCATTGTTTCAAGTTATTACAAAGAAAACAAAAATTCGCTACGGAATTTGTTAATTAAGCTTTTAAAATTAGATGAGGATTATTTGCGAGCCTTTCGGGTAATATAAAACGTAGGCTCGTAGGATGGTATTCAGAATTTAGATGAGCAATTGTACCAATGTGTCCCTCAAAGAGAACGTAAAATATAACGTTTTAGAACACGAGAACTTAGAACGAGAATATAATACAGTACAACCTCTGTAATCCGGCATCTCAGCTCTCCGGTACTCCCAGTAATCCGGCGGTTAAAGATAGTACATATTGTGAGGTGTTGAAGATGGGTTGCGCGGTGAGTGGTAAACGAAAACACAAAACTTTATCTTTGTCGGATAAACAATAGACAGTTATTTCAAGCCTTCCACTTCAAGGGAGTAACGCAAGTTACGTTACAGTAACCCTTTGTATGTTTTATATAAAATGTAGCCTACATCAAAGCAAAAGTTTCTGTTACTCGTTTTTTTATTAATTTTCCAATAATCCGGCGTTTTCGGTAATCCGGCAGTGCTCTGGTCCGATATCTGTCGGATTACAGAGGTTGTATTGTAGTTAAATAACTAAAACACATAATTAAGTTCTAATTAGTTCTTCCTCTAAACTAAAAGTATATTTTGAATAATCCTGTGTGAAATTCCATCCTTTTTTCCACAGCTGCGCACTTTATGTGTCTGATGTATCGGATTGGTTTACTTGTCCGTCCAGCTTTCCTGAACAGGGTGAAGGAGTGATCGCTAAGGGACTCCTGGATGAAGCGACAGAAAGCGTATTAGACAAAGGCTTCAATTACGCATTGTCACCCACGAATGTAATAGGTGGCACCAGGTGTTTAGTTCTTCGGTTTGTATAAAGGTAGATGTAGTGGTTCCCATACTGTTTTAGGTTGTTCAGAATTCGAATTCGAACTCCTGTCCTTTTTCTTTGTTCGTTCTCCATTTGGGAACATAACAATTTTGGTTTAATAAATAAATAGCCGATAATAGGATAAGCAAGTATCGTTATTGAAAAATTATTTATGAGGAAATAATTAAATTTCATCTTTGTTTGTTATGGAAAGAGGTCGATGGCTCATTATTAGAGGATTACTATCAGCAATCAATCTGTCGCTAGAATTATTTTCATATTGAATGAAAAATTGAAATGTAAATTGAATAAACAGCAAGTGTAAGCGGCTTAAACAGTAATGGAAAAGTATGAATATGCAAGGAAATAATGATGAAGATTATGAAAAAATGTATATTGACAAATATTTTGTGTGCCGTTGAACTTTAAAGGCATAGATGGACATATTGGGAATATCTCAACACACTATACTCTTTGCTATTAGTATGTACGACTATACATACAAATGATATACTAATTGACGCGCCTCACTATATTCAGTAGGCCACTTGAAGTTAATAAAAATACCAGAGCAACGCAAGCAAATTATTATGTAAATTTGGTTAAAATACATATACACGATCGGTTGTCTACAACTTCGGCCATTATAAATTAACAAGTTTTTGAACTACGTGACAGGCATTTATGTGGTTGAAGTGATTTGAATGAAGTGAAACGCAATCAATAAAATTGACACCTACATCCCCGAAAAAATTCGAAATTATTCTCTGTGAAATTTATGAGCAAAAAACCGTCAGTAAAAAAAAGACCTCAAATCAAAAATTACAGCAGTGCAGAAGTTAAAATAAAATCCACGTTTCGAAAAATTATAGTTATTTTTGGATTAACTGTGTAAAAACGTACGCGAGTCTTCGGTTTCGAGCAAAAGCAGATTCGAATGCGTAAAAAAATAGATTTCGAACATTTTTTCTGCAACTGCAGAACAGTATAATAAGAATAATAATAATAAGAAGAAACAAGAATAAGAATAAATTGTGTATGTATCAGTGCAGTGCTGTGAAAGGTATTGCACGTGGTAAAGTATTTACTTAATGGCTGGATGTTCTTTGTGAAGTCGTGATATGTTATTAAAAATTTGCAATTGTTTAACCAATGTATACAGAGAGTACAATTTATAAATACCGATTTTCATGATGTCTTGTGTAGACGTGGCTGGAAGAGATTAATAGGAAAGGGAAAAAAGAGGAAGGGGTGGAAAGAGAAACACAAGAGATAAACAGGTGGATGAGAGAGGGGGCAGAAAAGAGTATGTATAGGGGAGGAATGAAAGGGAAGCATGGTGGTATCCCGAATGCAATCAGGTGAAGAAGAAGGTAAGGCGACTGCTAAGAGATTGTAAAAAGGGGAAGACAAGCAGCGAAAGATACAGGGAAGAGAGGAAAGAATATAGAAGATTACTAGAGAGGAAGAAAAGGGAAAGAAAAAGAACAATACAATATTTTTTACAGATCGCGGTCCACACAAACCCCTGTAACTTTTGCCCCTGTTACCCTAGTACCCTAGTAATATGTGTGGGTAAGGGATGATATTATTTTAGTGAAGAAGGATGAAAATTGCACTGTGGTTAGAGTAAACACCCCGTCACTGAGATACCATCACTACCGGGGCTTCACTGAAAAGCTCAAATCGGAACTGGGGCGGGTGTAATGGAGGAGGATTCAGTTGGTACGACTGTGACTGCTTTTAATAATGTAAATAGGAGGAAGATGTGGGAGGTGTTAAGGAAATGTGAAATAGGAGAGGATTTGGAGATGGCGATAGAAGAAGTGTATGAGGAAACAAGGTACACGACGAGAGTGAAGGAGAGAAAGCGTAAAGGGGTTTGAGGCAGGGATTCCCGTTGAGTCCGAACCTTTTCTCGTTACACATTGCAGACTTAGAAGAGGAGACATCAATGGGGAGGGGCGGTAATAGGGAGGATAAAAGTGTGGGTGTTAGCGTATGGGGACGATTGTTGGATAGTAGAAAAGGAAATGAGGGGGTTGATCGGCGTGGTGAAAGGACATTTAAAGAGAAAGGACTTAAGTGCAAATGTGGTAAAAACTAAAGTGATGGCATTTCAAAAGAAAATAGGGAAGAGGGTAAAGAAAAAGTGGGGGGGGGGGGGGGGTGGACAGTGTAGATGAGTGGAAATATCTGGATGATGTATTAATATACGATAATAAGAATGAGGGTAATACGATAGTGGGGAGTGGGGGAAAGAGTTTTTGAGAAGGTTTTAGAAAAGCGAAGATGGATTTTTAAAAAGCTAGTAAGGAGTGTGATAGGTTACGGAGCAGAGATAAGGGAGTGGGAGAAAATGGGGAGAGTTTAGGAAAAATACTGGAGATGGACGTTGGGGTTGGCTAGAGAGACTCCAGGGTATACAGTGGAGGAAGAGATAAAAGCCGAAAAATAAAAGTTCAGACAGGAAAGTGAGCGGTGTGAAGTATGAGGTCAGGAAGAGAAATGAAATTGTAATGGTGAATGAGTATGGGAGAGATGAGGAAAAACGGATAAGGTATGGGCAAGAGGAGAGGAGGTTGCTTTATGAGAGAGTGGGTTATCCGAAGGAGGAGATACGAAGAAGAGAAAGAAAGGGGTATGGTAGAAGAGTTGGTAAGAAGAGATAAGGATGGTCAAGGTCAAGAAAGGAGAGCGACGATAGTTCAAGGGAGGTATAATGAGTAGGGATATCTGGAGATTGTGGTAGAACGTAAGACCGAGTACTCATTGGGGGACATGAGATTGAAGGAAAAAAGAATAGTGGTGAGATTTAGGTGCGGGAATGAGAATGAAAATAGATATTAGTGGGAGGACGAGAAAAGGGTTTGTAGAATATGCAGGGAAGGGAGGGGAAGTATTTGGCATATGAGGAGCTAAGAGAACAGGGGTGAGAGACAAAGGTGATTCTGGGAGTGAAGGGGGTAGGAGTGGGGTGGATGACGGAGGTGTTAGAGGGGAGCGAAAGGGTGAAGCAAAGGGGCAGGGGTAGAGAACGTTTTTAGAGTAGTAGTTTGTTTTTCTTTTGTATATTTGTTTGTTTATTAGAATAATTTTTGGTAAGAATACAATAAATTGAGTTTAAGAATGTGAGGGTGCTGAGTGAGATCGGCCTTGACCCCGTTACTGAGATACCATCACTGCCGAGCTTCACTGAAAAGCTCAAATCGACACTGGGCTGGGTGTAATGGAGGAGGATGGGTGTTACTACTATTTTGGGACACATTACAAAACAATAATGGGCCAATATTGTATAAATATTTTCCCCAATATTGAAAGAATATCGGTAGGTAGTATTTAGCCAATATGTAAAATTGCTCACATTTCAATGTTGGGACAATATTATAAATTCATATTTTACCAATATATTTACAATGAAATGCCAATATTACACCATTATTAAATGTTACATTTTCCTACTATTTTGGGACACATTACAAAACAATATTGGGCCAATATTGTATAAATATTTTCCCCAATATTGATAGAATATCGGTAGGTAGTATTTAGCCAATAAGTAAAATTGTTCACATTTCAATGTTGGGACAATATTATAAATTCATATTTTGCCAATATATTTACAATGAAATGCCAATATTACACCAATATTAAATGTTACATTTTCCTACTATTTTGGGACACATTACAAAACAATATTGGGCCAATACTGTATAAATATTTTCCCCAATATTGATAGAATATCGGTAGGTAGTATTTAGCCAATATGTAAAATTGTTCACATTTCAATGTTGGGACGGGACAATATTGTAAATTCATATTCTACCAATATATTTACAATGAAATGCCAATATTACACCAATATTAAATGCTACATGGGACCCCTTTCCTACTATTTTGGGACACATTACAAAACAATAATGGGCCACTATTGTATAAATATTTTCTCCAATATTGATAGAATATCGGTAGGTAATATTTAGCCAATAGATAAATTTGTTCACATTTCAAAGTTGGGACGGGACAATATTGTAAATTCATATTCTACCAATATATTTACAATGAAATGCCAATATTACACCAATATTAAATGTTACATTTTCCTACTATTTTGGGACACATTACAAAACAATATTGGGTCAATATTGTATAAATATTTTCCCCAATATTGATAGAATATCGGTAGGTAGTATTTAGCCAATATGTAAAATTGTTCACATTTCAATGTTGGGACGGGACAATATTGTAAATTCATATTCTACCAATATATTTACAATGAAATGCCAATATTACACCAATATTAAATGCTACATGGGACCCCTTTCCTACTATTTTGGGACACATTGCAAAACAATAATGGGCCACTATTGTATAAATATTTTCTCCAATATTGATAGAAGGTAGGTAATATTTAGCCAATAGATAAATTTGTTCACATTTCAAAGTTGGGACGGGACAATATTGTAAATTCATATTCTACCAATATATTTACAATGAAATGCCAATATTACACCAATATTAAATGTTACATTTTCCTACTATTTTGGGACACTTTACAAAACAACAATGGAGCAATATTGTATAAATATTTTCCCCAATATTGATAGAATATGGGTAGGTAGTATTTAGCCAATATGTAAAATTGTTCACATTTCAATGTTGGGGCAATATTGTAAATTCATATTCTACCAATATATTTACAATTAAATGCCAATATTACACCAATATTAAATGTTACATTTTCCTACTATTGTGGGACACTTTACAAAACAATAATGGGGCAATATTGTATAAATATTTTCCCCAATATTAATAGAATATCGGTAGGTAGTACCTATTTAGCCAATATGTAAAATTGTTCACATTTCAATGTTGGGACAATATTGTAAATTCATATTCTACCAATATATTTACAATGAAATGCCAATATTACACCAATATTAAATGCTACATGGGACCCCTTTCCTACTATTTTGGGACACATTACAAAACAATAATGGGCTACTATTGTATAACTATTTTCTCCAATATTGATAGAATATCGGTAGGTAATATTTAGCCAATAGATAAATTTGTTCACATTTCAAAGTTGGGACGGGACAATATTGTAAATTCATATTCTACCAATATATTTACAATGAAATGCCAATATTACACCAATATTAAATTCTACATGGGAATAGACCCATTAAGCTCTGGATTACTCCTGGTCTGGTGGAATCGATCAGCGGAATGGATAAGCTTACCGAAAAAAAAATGTCATAATCAACCTTTCAATAACAAAAAAAACATAGAACAAAAAAACATAGAAATTCAGTGATTAAAGTTGCACAAATTCTTTACTTTAAAAATGAATTAGGGGATGCTTGTAGTTCATAGACCAAAAATAGCTACTCCACATCTTCTTGTGAGTATTTCGATTTTCGAAATTATAAATCTTATACCATTCAATTATTGTAGAACGACACGATATCACGTGTATCACGAGTTTATCCCCAGAAAATATACATACGAAAATATGTAATTTGAAATTTCTCCTAACTGGTGTATTTGCGGTTGACGTGTAGATATATTTAATTAATTATCAACATCCAGATATGACACAGCACGAGCATACCTACTTAATGAATAAATTATAAACCCATTCTTGTAATGGGGTCGATTCTCTCAGTAGTTTGTTTATGAAACACATGTAACTTAATAAATTTGTGTAATTAATATACAAAATACTTACTTATAATAATAGTGTAAAATCGAAAGTCATCGTTAAATTTCAAAAATCGTTCATACAGTTTTTTAACATTAGTAGGTGAAATATAGGTCTATTACCAAGGGATGTATAATGTGTTATCCGTTAGATTACTGTATCTATAAATTGGCATTAGTGTGCACAGGTAATGTACCAATAAGGATAGTAGGTCAATAATAAAGTATCGACTCTCGTGACTATCGAAAATAAATGAAAATTCAAGAATTGTACACGTGGACATTTAAAATTGTTAATTATTATATGAAAGCCTTTATTTTTACTCAAAACCAACTTATATTAACTGCAATTGACGTTTTAATTGCAAGAAGGTATAGTTTTTAACATAATATCTACTGGCGTCTACAAGCTTACTTGTGGTACTTGTGATGCTTTCAATATAGACCAAACCGGCAGAAAATTCCAAACCACATTCCCTGAATATTACTCATGCATCACACATTAATATAAATTCCAAATCATCCTTTGCCAACCATATACTACAATCAGGTCACTCCTTTGGCCCTAAATTCAATTTTCAGAAAGGTATTAGGTTAAACCTTCTAGAAATTATCACTCAATATAATAACAATCCCAACAGATGTTTGAATGAAATTTATTGATTTTACACTAATTGACATCCTCCCGTATATTCGGGCGATTCCGAGATCGTTTTTACAGATTCCCACTTTCCCTTAAGATGTCTGTATATATATATATATATATAACCTTTGGTAATAAATTTAAATGATGATGACGATAATAATGACTTTCAGCATTATGAGTATCTCGAAGAAAATATATGAGTTGTAATAACAGTCATTCCATTCATCGAACCCCACGAACTACACTGTTGCGGCCATTTCATTTTGCAAAATATAAAACTATTTTCCATACACCGTTTATGAAGTAAAATAGTAGAGAGAATGACCTACAGAATCCATTTAGTTTTGTCCACTTTGCTTCCTTCCGTTCCCTCATCGCATTAGACAATTTAATCAGTTGAATTAAATGTTTTTGTTTTTTGAAAAATGTTAGAAAGTTAGTAAAGGTCTAGATGTAAACTAAATAAAGTTAGACAATAGACATGTCGGATTAAAGGTTCATTGTGCTTACGTAACAAATATTTCATTATAGTTTAAATCAAGTTAGCAACTCTATTAGTAGAGGTATAGTAAAGTTTAGTTGAGCAGAGAGGATAACCTCATTTTATACTGAACAATTTGCTAAAGTTTACGAGTATGTCTATTGATTACAAAATTCTTGGTTTGTCCCGATTATTATGCACTTCTCACCTTACCGCACACTGTGAACTTTACCATGTTGGGTTAACGTTATTATCTACTTTGTGGCGTAACCATACTCTCTTACAAAACTTGGAGCGGCTGCAATTTGCCATAATAATAAACTTAAATATAGTTGGTAAATGATCAAGGAGTTGAAGAGTGATTTGCCGATCATTTGAAATATTTGAACGAACGTTCATCCCCTGTAAGTACAAGTATGTACAACGTCTCTAATAAAATTTAATAATCACGACGTCATCATCTGCAATGTCCTTGCGGGCATTAATTAAAAAATTTAATGATCTTTTAAATTAAGTTTCGTGTGAAGTCAGAAAGCTTTTGACAAACAGTGAAGGTGTTTCATTGTACAGTCATTGACAAATGCCTGTGACTTAGGCAACCAACATGACATATAGTAGATGAAAGACGATGTTTAATGAAGATTTATAGATAAAGAGTGGAATTGGTGAATATGCTAAAACTAATCGTTTCGTTTTCTCATTTATAAATGTTATTAATACACGTTAAGCATCGTCTACCATCGACTATGTGATATGTTGGTTGCCTAAGTCACAGTATCCAGTATGCATTTGTCAAAGACTGTATGTCGGAGGACACTAAAAGAAAAAGTGGACATAGGTAAGAAAAGGAAAAGATCAAACAGAACCCACACAGAAAGAGAAATAAAAATAAAAGTCCATACAAAAAGAAATAAAACAAGAACAAAGAGGAATTGAAAGAAATGAAACCAGTGAAAACAAAATTAAGGGGAAGAAAAAGTAAGAAGATTAAAAGGCAAGAATTAAGAATAATATTGTTGCACCGGGGTTAGTTGAAGGAAGAAAGAGCCACGAAGACCTCAAACATACTGTGAAATACATCTTACAGAAAGAGGAGTAGGGGAGAAAGTACAAGTAAAAGCAACAAGGAAAATGAGAATAAAAATAAACGCAGCAGAGTTGGGGAATACCTCAAACAAAGTAAAAGTAATGAAAAATAAGCACAAGCTGAAACAGCAATAAGAAGAAATTTCTATAAACCACGAAATGATGCAAATACGGGAGTAGTGATGTAAGGCCGATTATGGATCCAAAAGTCACTAGATTTAATAACTTTTCTAAGGTTGGTACTACTGGCTACTAGAAAAGTCACTAGATTTTCAAGGCCATACCCCTGTTTTTACCTGTTTTACCGGTTCGATACCTGTTTTTATTTGATTTTTACTTGTTCAATATCTGTTGCAAACCAGGGGACTGGACTTGAAAATCTGGTGACTTTTCTAGTGACCAGCACTACCAACCTTAGAAAAGTAACTAAATCTAGTGGCTTTTGAAAGATAGAACAAACAAAAAATGAGGATGAAAAAGGAAATGAAAAATACCAAATGATAAGAGAGCAAGTAATAAGAAAATGATTTAGGTAATGAAAAAGAAAATAAGTAAACAGGAGGAACCAAAGAATAAAAGAAATAAGATTACTGTAACGTACCTTAAGGGACTGAACAACTCGAAATTCAAATAAAACAGAAATATAAACAAAAACAATGTACCCTTGTTACGCGATACCATCCTGGTCTCACGACACCAAGCAATGAACCCTAAAAGGCACAAATAAATGAGAACGGCGAGCTTTGTGGAATAAATGGTTCAAGCTCTTTTATTCGCCAAGAAAAATCTTACCCTTCAAAATATCGTACCAAACCAAGATGAAAATAAACATGTACAGGATGGTCCAAATTGGATACTTTCTTTTGGCAACACCCTTTATTTTAAGAGAAATGGACCAAAAAAATCACTGACGCAAACAGAATTCAGCTATCTTTAATCTTTTGGCCGCTAGGGGGCGTTGTTTGAATTTGGTCGATTTCTCCCTTATTATTAAAGATAATTAAGATTTTGGTTTATAGAGCACTTTTTTACGTAGGATCCATCGCGTTTTTATACAGGGTCTTTGGTTTTTTTGCCTATCAGTTGTTATATTCAGTAAGAACGTAACAAAAAGATTAAGACAGTAAAAGGTTAAACTTATATGGCGCGAGTTTAGTAATCCGATTGAATTGGCAAAACTTTCAAAATTAAGTACGTTTTAGAACTCTGCAAGTTAATATTGCAAAATGTACCAAAAAGCTTTTGGAATAACTGTATCGGTCATACTGATAATGTACAAGAAATGTGCAGAGAAGAATTTACAAGGTTAGGAGTTTATGCCGTAGTTGAAACGGTTAGAAATTGTTCAAATTATTATTTAACTACTCTGATAAAATAAATAATGTATAACAACGAAAAAGGGACAGTTTGAATACTCGACATCTTAGGTTCCCTTTCAAATGATCAAAACTATCCCTTTAGAGATGTATTGTATACTCTGTGCCACTTAAAAATAGCAAATATCAAAACAAAAGACGGCGGCGACATCTACTAACTGGCAACACAGTCAAGTAGAAGAAGGATGAATACAAAAAGCAATGGATGCAACAGAGAACAACAGAGTTGGGAAGCAGAACAGCAGCTAAGAGCGGAAAGGGACGGCGTGAGAGATGATGGTAGTGTAAGAGGATACTAAATACGAGAGTAAATAAAAAATTACTTACACTTTTCATTGTGTAACTTTATTAAGTCTACGGTAGGTGGCGCCGCATGCAGGTGCGTTGAGGTGGCGCGCAGCTGTGGTCACGTGTGGGGAATTAAATCGCAATCGCATCAGTTTTCTTCTAGCCGCAACGTCGTAAGCATGTCAGCTCCACTATCAGATTGCACCAAAATACAGCAACGTTCAGTGATCAGATTATTGTGGTCCGAGGGTGTGAAAGGTGCTGACATTCGCCAGAGACTTTGGTCACAATACGGAATAAGTACTGCCTCGTAAAACAGTTTCTTTGGGGATTGACATGTTCAAAAGGGGCCGAACAAGCGTAACACAAAAAGAGTTTTTGGACGACGCAAGGACTGAGACAGGGATGCCCGTTGAGTCCAAGCCTATTCGCGTTATACTTAGGGGACCTGGGGGGGAAGTTGCGGAGAAATCATAGGGGATGGGTGGTGATAGGGAGGGTAAAAGTGTGGGCACTTGCGTACGCTGATGATGTGGTGGAAAATGAGAAAGAAATGAGGGGGATAATGGGAGTGGTGAAGGGGTATTTGGAGAAAAAGGACCTAAGGGTGAATGTGGCAAAGACGAAAATAATTGTATTCCAGAAGAGAAGAAGGAGGGGCACGTACAGAAAAATTGTGGTGGGGGGAAGGCCGAGTGTAAATGAGTGGAACTATTTGGGATATATAATGAGGTATGACAATAAGGAAGATGGGCACATAAGGGAGTGGGAGTGGGGGTGGAGGGAGTGGGAGAGTTTGGAACAGAATCAGGAGACGTATTTGAGGTGGACGCTGGGGCTGGATAGAGAAACGCCGGGGCACATAGTGGGGGAAGAAGCGAAAGTGGAAAAAGTAAAGATGCAGGCGGGAAGGAGAGCGGTGAAGTACGAGGAGGAGATCAGGAAGAAGACAGAAATAATAATGGTGAACGAATGTATGAAGGAGATGAAACGGATAAAGTAAGGACAAGAGGACAGGAGATTATATTATGAGAGGTGGAAAGGAGGTGGAAAGAAGAAGGGAGGAAGGAAGAGAGATCGTAGAGGAGGTGGTTATGAGGGATAAGGATGTGCAAGGTCAGGAAAGGAGAGAGAGGATAGCTGGGTGGTAGATGGTAAGGCCAAGTACCTGTTGGGGGAGATGGGATTGAAAGAGAAAAGAATTGCGGCGAGATTTAGATGCGGAAATGAGGAGAATGAGAATAGGTATTGGTGGGAGGATGAGAAAAGGGTTTTCAGAACAGAATGTGCAGAGAAGGAAGGGGGGGAAAGCATGGGGCATATAATGTGGGAATGCGAAGAGTTGAGACAAGAGACAAGGGAAAGAATTGTGATACTAGGAGAGAAGGGGGAGGATTGGGATGGATGACGGAAGTGTTGGAATGGAGAGAAAAGGTGGAAAGAAGGGGGAAAGACAGATGGTTGGGGGAGAAGGTAATTTCCGGATAGAAAAAAAGAAATATATAGTGTGTAGTATAGTAGATTTCTGATTTTCTTCTGAAATAATACACAGGGTATGTCATAAATATTTTTAATATTTTGTTCATTTCCGGCTAGGCCGGAAAATAATAAACATTTCTTTTTCGAAAATATGTATATTTATTTGGAAAAGAATGGGCATTTTATGAACGTTTTAGAAAGTAACGAATAAACAAAAAATAGTATATGTCACAGTCACTTACTGTTATAGTTATTCAATGTACCGATTCTGTTATTTTATAACCAGAAGGCCCCGCGCGCCGACGGTTCTTCGGCGTTTCCCGCCTTGGTATCAGTAAACATCTGCTACTGTAGTGACTGAGCTGTCTTTGCCGTTTTATTTGAAAAATTACACAATTTCGAAGCGCATGCATTAAAGTAGATATACATGTATATCTACTTTAATCTCATGTCTACTTTAATACATGAGATTAAAGTATATCTACTTTAATGCGAATTTGTTATGGACGGACAGGACACCCGTTTATTCGCAATTATTATATATGATATGATGGACAGGCGTAACTATCAATGGAGACTCATGGTATTCTTTTAAAAGATGTCTTTACTATACACTTGTGGTGGCGAAACGGTCGCGGTGAAAGGGGCGCGTCGAACCGGCCCGGCGTCGATACAACCGCGACGAAACGACCGCGGCGAAACGTCCTAGACCCATTGGGAATGGTACGTTTCGCCGCGGTCGATTCGCTGCGACCGTTTCGCAGCCGGCTGTTCGCCGTGAAAGCGGTTCGCCGCGATTACGGTTCGCCGCGGTGACGGTGGATCAAGAAGTCTTAATATAAATGCAAATAAATTGTAAATTATTAATTATCTAAACATAGATTTTATAATTATACACAAAATGCTATTACAATATTATTTCTACTACATATTCTAATTTACCCTTTAACTTGAACCCTTTCAATTATTTAATACAAGTGCAATTAGAAATTTCGAAATGTTTGCAAACAAAAATATTTGCGTGAAAACATCCCCCTGCAAACTGTGCGGCGAACCGTTATCGCGTCGAATTGTCTTCGTGGTGAACAGTCCTAGCGACGAAACGGTCGCGGCGAATCGACCGCGGCGAAACGTACTAGACTCATATAATTGGCCTTTTGATGTCGAATACTTTTTGATAATTTAAGCAATTATTATTATTATTACTTGTATATTTTTGTTTCCATTTTACAATATTAAAAAGTACAACTGTACAAATGGAAGAACTACGCTAATAAGGACGTAACGAACCTTTCTGTCATCCAGCCGCAAGTCTTTTAAATTACAGACACCCTTTGAAGTATCTATGTAGTTAACTATAAAGTACAGTGTTCAGTTTTGAACGAGTCCCATTATCGAATAAAAGCTTTTACTTATCTATGTATAATGAGGTAATTTGTAGGTAAGCGAATAGTATGTAGAGAGGGATCACGCCTGTTTAAACTGTCAATAACTGTCTACTGTGTGTCAGAACTTAACCAGACCTTCAATCAACAATAAACGTATTTGTAATTATAATTTATTCCACAAACTTCACGACGAACTTGTAAATCAATATGTACCTATTTACGAATCTGTAGCACGTCGTTTACGATCAGTAGGTACATGCGGGTAAGTCTGACGTTTTGATTATATTTAGACCATGGTTAACAATTTTTCGAGCGAATATCATTCACTAAAAATTTATACCTGATGACGACTGAATTTATCTAGAGAGCAATTAAACGTTTCGTCAAGAAGTGCGAGTATAACATCTAGTTTAGTTTGCTGATGAACTAAACAGACGTGCTCTGATAGGCCAACACATGGTCGACATGAAAGCAATCGACTTGAACTACTTTAATAATAAATTGAAATACAGCGTGCAGTCAGAGAATATATCGATGACCGATAATTGAGTAGAAAATGCAAACAAGTTCTTTGTGCTGAAAATTTAAATATAGAGTGCCCTCTACTTAAATCTATTTCAATTGGTCGCGTTAACTTAGACAGTGCTGTAACGTAATTTAATCGTAAATACGTACAATGACTCTTAATATAAGAAAGTTCGGTAAGAATCGAAGGTAAAGAGAAAAATGGTCCTTCGAGCCGGATAAATAAAAGAATAATCTTAAGATGACAAAAAAACCGATGTAATACGTGAATTGAAGTTTAAGGGTGGTATTGCCTAAGGTAGTCAAGTCGACCGATACCAAAGAGAAGGTATTCAAGTAGAATCTCCGAAACAAGTACCTATACAAAAGCTCAAGTAAGGACATTTCTTTTTCTTGTCCTTTTCTTCTCCAAGAGAAGTTGGTAATGGAGCATAAACGTTTTGATGCTTGTGTGTTCCATTTGGATTCAGAAAGAGAATCCAGGTTTCATTGCGCGTCATTATACTCTGTAAGAATGCTTTCCCTTCACGTTCATAACGAAGAAGACTCTTTGGTATAAAAGCGTTCAATAAGGTTCTCTTACAGTCACCAACGAAAAAAACTTTGGAGTCAATCGCGCAGATCTTCAAGTTAACAAGAAGATGGCAGAACGCTCCAAGTGTTACCAATCAAAAACCAAACGTGACAGCTCGTTCAAGGTTCTAGTAAAAATGCAGCGTTACAGGGACGAACAGCTTTGAATAAATTTTATTACAAGAACCAGCGATAAGATTCCTTTTCGTCTTGATCTACCATTTTTTTTCTTTCTCTGGGTAACGGTGCTCACTTTCGCGACATAAAAATCCAGATTCTTGCAAGATCTGGATGTGGACGACATGTAGTTTCAACAAGACGGTACCATATCTCAAACATCCCGAAAAAAAATTCAACCCCGTTGGACTTTTTCTCGGGTTTTTTTTGTCGTCTGGGGTTTATGCCATCAAACCCACGATTTTAAGGGCGCGGTATAAACAAAATTCCCCTTTTCTTCTCTTCCAGAATCTTGTAAGGTCGCTTTCTAAAAGCATTCCCCCCAGTATTTCTTATCTTTTTGCTGCACTCCATAAAAGATGTTTCAAGAATCACAACGCCGCTGCATCCCAGTAACTTGCCTCATGGGGCCAATAAGCTCTTTTTTTCTAAAGAGTTTCTAATGGGATTCTCTGTGCTGTTCAAGCTCGAATTTCTATTGCCCTTTCTTCCTCTACGCCAACCTGATGTGTATGTGAGATGAAAGTTTGAAACTCTCCAACCTCCAAGCATCTTCATGAAAGGTGACCTAGATGGGTACAAGATGTACCCAAGGTGGATTCGGCGTGTCCAAATGTCTTTGGGCAGTAGTTACCACATATTGTATTGATTTGGGTTTCTTGTTGCTGCAGAAGAAAGTCCTGAAACTTTCCCACTTTCTTCACTTGGGTAAGTAAGTTGGAATATATCTGCTCACCCAAATTGTTAGTGAAGCTATCCTCAATGGATTTATTCTAAATGGTACCTGCACATATAGGCCAAAGGATTTTGTACCTTGAGACTATTTCCCACACCCTCAGACACTGCAAGATACTACAGAAACCTCGATTCAAGGTTG
The DNA here is from genome assembly GCA_036250285.1 of Pyrocoelia pectoralis. NCBI lineage: Eukaryota > Metazoa > Arthropoda > Insecta > Coleoptera > Lampyridae > Pyrocoelia > Pyrocoelia pectoralis. The sequence continues at coordinate 27,586,663 of CM070083.1, forward strand.
GCAGGACAGTGGCAGAAGGTCTTCTTAGGTGGAGAAAATTGTTTGCGAACCTTTGTTCCGTGATCACCTCCAGCCTTTTTTTTATAGAACTTCCGTTTACCGAACTGGTGCTCATTTCTACCTTAAAGAAGCTTTAGCGGCATTTTTCTATGAAAATTTTCATTCTCAACGCCATTCTGGCACATTTTTTTAAGAAGTCGACACGTGATCTCGGTTACCATCTGCATGGATTCACCTTTTGGTTCCAAAGAGAGGTTGATGAAGTCATATCTCTATGACAGTCAACCTGCAATCTGCTTCAATAAGACCATCAACTTCTCGCTGGAGTTTGAGGATTCGTGGAATATTTTGTCCACTTTGTACTCAAATCTTAATAATATTGATCATTTTCTTCAATTCCCCACAAAAAAATCCATTTTGAACCAAAGAGATTGAATTACGCAGTTTATTAAATTTGGTACATTACTTTTAAAAGAAAAAGTACATATCTATCTACTTCCCTCTGCCTTGATAATTTCAATAATCCCGTCTTGCATCTCCTTGACAGCCTGAAACTCGGTCAAACCCATCCTTCTCTTATTCGAAATATCGTAGACCCCACCCTCAGCTTCGGTGTGCTCACCTCGCGTGCCCCTCACTTGTAAGTTGAACCTGCCCGCAATCTCCTCCAACTCCTGATAATTTTTCGCTAACTTTGGTACCTTGATATGAACAGAAGCTCTTATTGTGGTTCCTGTACAGTGAACAAGGTTAGCTCGAACTGAACTTTGGATCGAATCATACTACCTACCTAAATTTGTGGGACAAAAAGTGAGATACCCCAACCGGTCACTTCGTGAGAATTTTAGCGACTTCTCGATCAGATCTACACCTCCAACCAGACGTCGATAAACTTCGCCCAAATCACCACCTTGTTGCATGGAAATAATTCTCAGATGGTCCTCCTCATTACACCAAACTAGAAAGGTCTTATTGTCATTGTGGAATATTCCACGACCGGTAGGCCAGAATCTGCACGCGTTAGCCGCTTGAAGAAATCGATCACCTTCTTTGAAAAGGAAATGATCGTCAATCAACTGCATTTGGTCCGTCTTAGTCATTCCAGTTAATGGATAAAACTTTCCTTGGTGCTCCCCTTTCATATTGGAAAGTGCACTCGACACCTTTCGTTCCATTTCCTTGTACTGATCCTCAGTCAGACATGGGTTAAAAGGATATCCCTCTAGCGATCTTCCACATCTAACTCTCGTTGATACGACAAATTCCCCATTAGGATCAAGATTACTTAACACACTTACATTTCCCCAATCCGATGGGGGATGTCGATCTTTCTTCGTAAAACCCATATGATAATCTTCGATAATTGGATCAAATATATCGGCAAAGACCTCGTAAGCTTCCGCGTCGGGGGCATAAATACCGACACCCGAATCGTGGTTTTCCAATCCCGATTGTATGCAATCGAGTAAACTTGAACCGAACGAGGTCTTCTTATTCTTCAGCCTGTCAAATACGGACTGAGTCAGGTGCTTTTTCAATAACGATTTTGAGGCGGATGCCGCTAATTTCGCGTAGCCTTCCTCCAGTTTTTTTAAAACGGACGGATCGACACCACCTGCATTTTTTCCACACTTTTTCTCACATTGATGACAAGCCCTCGCCATTATAGCAAATCTCATTAAAATTTCACGTTTAAATTTTTGAAATGTCATTTAGTTACTACTGCTACTCGATCCTTTGACACAATCAACTCCGTTCAAGCGTAGAGTTGATTGTCGTAATACTTTCTCAAAACCGAATTGGTATCGGGAGAACATTAATCGAAGGAGGTTTAAAATGTTTCCCTTAAATATTAATGCCGCTTATGTACCGTATGTACCGTATTGGTATCAGGAGAACATAAATCATTAGGAGGTCGACGCGATGAGTAAAAATTCGTTAATTTGATGCTGTTTCTGAATCGGATTCGAGTCAGAAGAAAAAATACTTTTTTGAATACAACGCGTAGCTTCTGTATCGTATTCGTATCAGGAGAACATAAACCGTTAGGAGGTTGACGTGAGTAAAAATTCATTAATTTGATGCTGTTTTTGAATCGGATTCGAGTCAGAAGAAAATGAATCGCAAGGAGGTCGACGCTATACATGTTTAAACGTTTCCCTTAAATAATTTTTTGAATACAACGCGTAGCTTTTGTACCGTATTCGTATCAGGAGAACATAAACCGTTAGAAGGATGACGTGAGTAAAAATTCATTAATTTGATACTGCTTCTGAATCGGATTCCGATGAGGAGAAAATGAATCGCAATGAAGATCGACGCGATACATTTCAGATGGTTTTTTGAGTGAAACGTGAGAAGTGCAAATAATAAACTAAATACATTATAAACATGTATTAAGCGAAATTGTATAGATTTGAGCGCAAAATATTGTATATGGTTGTTGATAATAGGTTGCTAACATTATTATTATAAAAAAATGGTCCTCGAGCCTGATGAATAAACAAAATATTCTTAAGAAGAAGAGAAAAATCGATCGAATCGAAGAATTGAAGTTTAATGGTGGCATTTCCTAAGGAAGTCAAGTAGATCGATACAAACGAGAGTATTCAAGTACAATTTCTGAAACAAGTATGCAAAATCTGAAGTAGGGACATTTCCTTTTCTCCGAGAGAGGTTGGTAATGGTAAAGGACACAATAGTCCCTTAAAAATCAACCACAATCAGGTCTTGAACGTTCTAAAAGGTTTTGAGGCTTGTATGGCGCCATTCCATTTGGATTCAGAAAGAGAACCCAGGTTTCATTGGGCGCCATTATACTCTTCACGTTCATAACGAAGAAGGGCACTTGAGAGCTCTGAAATGTCGGGAAGGAGTTTCTTACGGAACTTAAACCTTTTATCAATATCTTTTCACCTCTTCACATTTATCTCAAGACATCTTACCATTTCTCGTATTTCACATTCGCACAATGTTCTTCCAAGTTTTGCAATCCGCTTAAAAAGGAATCTGAACCCCTTCAACGCCGTATTTATATATTTTATTATCATAGCGAAAATATGGTGGATCGTGGACTTAATCTCTGAGTCACGCAGCCTGAAAGGAACGGACGCACAGTAATTGCCAGGAATCGTTTCTCTCTTTGGTAAAAATTTGTTCAATAAGGTTCTCAAATCAAATCAAATCAAATAGGTTCATTGTATTTTTTTACATATTTATATTCCCCCTACTTTCCACCTTTTCCCTCCTTTCTAGCACTTCCTTCATCCATCCCAACCCTTCCCCTTCGCTCCTAGTATCTCCTTTCTTACCCTTCTCTCTTCTCTCATCTCCTCGCATTCCCTTAACATATGCGCCATGCTCTCCCTCCCCTCTCTACACATTCTTCAAACTCTCTCCTCCTCCTCCCGCCAATACCTATTCTCTTTCTCCTCGTTTCCACACCTAAACCTCGCTACAATTCTTTTTTCCTTCAGACCCATCTCCCCTGTCAGGTACTCGGCCTTGACCTCTGCCATGATCTCTCCATATCCCTCATTATACCTCTCTCCGGCTATCTTCTCTCTCCTTTCCTGCCCTTGCACATCCTTATCCCTCATGGCCACCTCCTCCACCATCTCTCTTCCTTCCTCCTTCCTTCTTTCTACCTCCTCCCTCGCATACCCCACACTCTCGTAATATAGTCTCCGGTCCTCTTGCCCATACTTTATCCGCTTCCCTCTCATCTCCTTCATACATTCATTCACCATTATTATTTTTGCCTTCTTCATGACCTCCTCCTCGTACTTCACTGCCCTCCTTCCCACCTGCACTCTCAATTTTTCCACTTTCGCCTCTTCCCCCACAATGAACCCCTGTGTCTCCCTGTCCAAACCCAGCGTCCATCTCCAATACTTCTCTTGCACCTTTTCCAAACTCTCCCACTCCTTCCACCCCCATATCTCCGCCCCGTATCCCATCACGCTCCTCACCAACTTATCAAATAATCATCTCCTCTTTTCCATGTCCTTCCCGAACACTCTTTTCCCTATCCCCCACACACTCCCCACTACCCTATTTCCTCTCTTGCCTAGTTCCCTTATGTGTCCCTCGTCCTTAATATCATATCTGACTACATATCCCACATACTTCCACTCCTTTACACTTTCTATCTCCTCCTCCCCCCACCACCACTTTGAATTCCCTCCCCTCCCTCTTCTCTTCTTGGCTCCGTTTACCCTTGTCATTTTTCCCCAAGTACCCCTTCATCACTCCCATTGCCCCCCTCATTTCGTTCTCACTGTCTGCTACCACCACTACATCTCCCCGCGTACGCAAGCGCCCACACTTTCACCCTCCCTATCACTACCCCTCCTCTTTGGTGTCTCCGCAACTCCTCCTCCAGATCCCCTATGTATAGCGCGAATAAACCCGAGCTCAACGGGCATCCCTGTCTCAGGCCTTTTGCCGTCAAGAACCTTCTTCCTTCCTCTCCCCTCTCTCCGGCCACACACCTTGTTTCCTCGTACAATTCCTCTATCGCCATCACAAGCTCTTCTCCTATCTCATATCTCCTCAACATTCCCCACATTATCTCCCTGTTTACATTATCAAAGGCTGCTTTTATATCCATAAACAGCCCATACATCTTCCCCCCTCTTCTCTCCATCGCCTTATTTACCAACTGCTTCAGCACATAAATATTATCCAACGCCCTCCTTCCTTCCCTGAATCCCGCCTGCCAGTCCTGTACCAACTTTTTATCGATCACTTCCCTCTCCAATCTTGCTCGCAGCACCTCCTCATATATCTTGTACCCCGCACTCATAATGCTTATTCCCCTATAGCTCTTCGCCTCTTTCCTATCCCCTCTTTATATATTGGCACTATCCTAGCTTCTTTCCACTCATCAGGGATCCCTCCGCCTCGCCACACATCCCCTAGTATCCCTCTTATCTTCTCTCTTGTCTTCCCCCCCGTATACTTCCACTGCTTCCTTTGTATTCCATCTGGCCCTTGTGCCTTCCTTACCTTTACTTTTCCCAGTGCTTCCTCTATCTCCTCCCTTGTTATCTCCCTTCCCTCTCTCTTTCTCGCCCCTCGCTCTTTCCCCACTCCCGGTTTCTCCGTCACTCCGCCCACCACCTCCATGCACTGCTTCCTCCATTCCTCCCCACCCAACTCCGCCACTCTTCTTTTGCCCGTACCGCTTCTCCTGTTTATTAATTTCACGTATTTCACATTCGCACAACGTTCTTCCAAGTTTTGCAATCCGCTTAAAAAGGAATCTGAACCCCTTCAACGCTGTATTTTTATATTTTATTATCATAGCGAAAATATGGTGGATCGTGGACGACCTTTACATAGTTTTCCCTTGTGCTTAATCTTAATCTCTGAGTCACGCAGCCTGAAAGGAACGGACGCACAGTAATTGCCAGGAATCGGTTCTCTCTTTGGTAAAAAATTGTTGAATAAGTTTCTCTAACAAGCACCAAAGAAGAAAACTTTGGAGTCATTCGCGCAGATCTTCAAGTTACCAAGAAAATGGCAAGAGTGCATTGATGTAGGTAGGGAGAGGTGAGCATATCTTGTTTTCTAAATTATTGGTTTAAATAAATTATGATTTTGAGATTCCGGTTTAAAGAACTCTCCTCAGTTAACGGAATATCGGGTGTTCCGAAATTCATGCTCCAAGTGTTCCCACCAAAAAAACATGACAGCTGCAATTTCCGAATTATATACTTTTACCTTAACATGATATACATATGTGAGAACGAAGTCAATTATCCTTGGGGTATTAATGTTTTAAATGAAAGAGCAGTTCCTATTCCCCATTGCGCTATATATCCTCCTGGGCTATATCAGTGTATTTGCGATGTTTCTCTGCTTGTGTGTTTGCTAAATTGTTTGTGTTGAGCTATTATGTGTATGATTTAATATGTTATTATTATTGGTGACCGCAACTCTCACTGCGAAAATAAAATTGATCGCAGGTCCCACTGCATTTAATTAAAAATTTACTTGACCGCAAGTCCCACGACCGCAACTTCGACTAACTCAAAATGTTGGCATTGCATACTACTTTTTATATAGGCGTCACCACTATTCGGATTTTGAGATACATGAGCCTGTTGTGTCGAAAAGTACAATGGTTTCTAATCGTTACAATGGAAAACTGAGCCAGTTTCAGTGTTTCCACACAATGCTACATAGTTTCTCTAAATATCACATGAGACTAAAGGAAAGAGGAGTGTATTTGACATTTTTCTAATAGCAAAATCTTGTGCAATTTTTCGATTTCCCGAGTTTATATGCAACAACAATTATATTTCACAAAGAAACGTCAGTAACACAACCGTTTTGAATACTGCAATTAAGTCTCTACATGGAATTCTACTTGGAGTGACCCCTTTCATCAAATATTAATTAAGCTTTCCAACAATTGTTTATATGTTAGCTCAAACTTTATAATTCGAGCAACTAAATTTCAGGTTGACGAGAGAACGTGCACAATTTTAGTTTGAGAATGTGACAAATAAAATGTAAAAGGAAACCATCGCGAGATGTTTCAATATTCTTACGTTCTAGTTCATCCACTAATTCCATGTAAGCTGTATTGATTTTTTTTTTAGTTTTATTATATTTACAGAACTATAATTTTGTACTAGATTTATCTTATAAAATTAATATTCGTATCACGCCTCATAATATTCGAATATCTTGCTCTCTTTTTTAATATCGATAACTCACGTTTCACGACAAGGTACCATGGGAGGGGAACGTGGAAAAGTAAGTTGAATAATAGAGGGTGCGGAAAGTAACAACTACCAAATTGTACTATATTGAGGTTATAGAGATCCCTCCCGAGAATGAGATTCGGTAATGAGAGAAATCGTTAAAAAGGCATCATTCTGACATTATGATTTTAGCTTCAAAGGTGTTTGTACATAATTTATGTAAATTGAGGTTAGGGCGTAGGTTCATGAAACTTAAAGCGTACGATCTCATTCTCTACAACGCGGTAAATTGTGATTAGTTCAGTTTGCATGTAATTATTTTTGAAAGCGACATTCTTGATGAGCTTTAAACCTTTACGAAATATTTAACGTTGACCCTTCCCTTACACTAGGTATAACATGATGTGTACTATTATCATCTATAAAGCTTCGTCCCTTGCGACTTTCTTTAATCCGGAAAAGGTTATTAGGTGTTCTAATGTGGCATTGCGGTGCCCTTTTATCTTGTAAAGAAGTCGAGGTTACTTTACTTCAAAAATATAATCAAATGTACCATTGAAATACATAAAGTAGTAATTATTGAGCGTAGTAGTAACCCAGCAAACACACATATAAAATATACATACACCATATATAAGATTGAAGTAAATACCCTTACATATGCTTTTTTATATATCAAGTATGTAAGTGTTCTTTACTAAAGTTATATAAACCGTATGTCACAGATTACGTATATTTTAGATAATAGTATAGAAACTTAAGGATATTCTGTATACAGAAATTTATATAATATATACGTACAGATAATTACATATTACTCATGAAATTTGTGTGCTGTCATATTTATATGATTATATCTATGTACGTTATATGTAAAATCTTATATTTAAGAAGTATTACATATTTTTTATGGTATGTCTTCTGTACATATAATTATAAATTATCATTGCATATATTATATTGTCGAAAATAAAAGTCCGTTTCTATTTGCGCCGCATAATTAATCGCACTCGCGGGTTTTCGATAACGCCAAAAATTGTAGTTCACGTACCTTTAATATTAGATCCGTATCGACTACAATGCGTCTAATTTATATAGAAAATAAATAAGATAAAATAAATTAAATCCTGGTCATTTTTAACATAAAGGTAGGTATAATCATTGAATAAGACTTCATTCAACGATATAATCAAACATAATTTAAACTCGTGAAGCAGCGCAAAGTTAGGAAGAACGAAATAAAAAAAGGAATGTTTCAGATTAGCGCAGTGGTACAATGTCGGATACAAAGAAAACACATGTCGGATTTCGGAATTTGCAACGCCCACCCGCAACGGTTAGAATCCGGTTAAGGGAAGCTTTTCAAGCAAGTATATAATATCATAATAAACTGTCAGCTTTCAGTTCAGGTAAAAACGGGTTCGTGCAAGAATTAAGTTAATTAAAAGTACAGTTGCACGTAAAAATGTTGTTTTTCCATTTTTTTGTTAGAAACTGCTTAAATAATTTTTTACATTGGTATGCTCGAGTAGCTGCCATTTGGTCATTGCAACGCTTTTACAACTAATATTTTTTATGTGAATATTACATAAAATATACATAAAACGTATATAAATTCATGTACTACAGATATAGAAGAATTTACATCTAATAGACATATATATTATTTTGAAAATTGCTGACATCCTGACATTAAATAGGTATCTCTTATTTTTCTTCAGGTTTTATATAAATCTAAAAAGCTGTTATATAATTTATATGTATTTTATATATAAATGTGTTTGCTGGGAACTTTAGGTAGACAATGTCCAACTAATACTTATTTCATTTACAAGGTCAAAATTTTAGAATTGGAAAAAGTTGTATTGTATGATTAATATGAATAACATTTTTTTAAAAACAAGTTTTCTAATGTTACATACTTTCTCATGCACAAAAAGTATAAAATAATTTTTAATACACTAAAAAGGATGAAATAGTGTTTAGTGCACTGAAAAGAATAAAATATTTTTTTTTCTTATTGAGGCTCAGTTTAAAAACACCATTGAAAATAGTATTAGAAGATTAGTACAAACACAAAAATTTATTTCTCAAGCAGAAACAATGTACTTAATTTGTGTAATATTAATGACAAATATAATACGGTAATGTTCTATTGGTTTAAAAGGTAACATTTATGAAGAGATCAGTCTGCAATTGGTTCATCCCGTTCCACTTCTACTTCAGCAAACCGTATCAAACCATTGGAACAGGAACAAAACATGGCGCATGGTGGGCTGGAACTCCTGCAACAACATGGATTACTGTTGCATGCCAATAGACTTTCACAAGAGCACTTAACCAATTTCAGAATTTCCGGTGGTGGCATAGTTGTGGGTAGGAGGTATCTCAAGATTTCATCCCTGTAGATGCCGTGAAGCAGTGGATCTAAATCTGGTGTGTCAGATTCCATTGAAGGTTTCCAAATACAAGTTTTTAGGTGAGCTCGCTTAAGGTTCTCTTCAAACGCTGAATTTGTTAGTGGCAGTGGGCCCAATGTCGGTAGTTGTGATGTAGCACTTCCAATTTTGTCAGTCCACAGTTTGACACGAGCCTCAGATGATGTGTTACACTTGCTTGCTCCATATAGTCTAGACAAAATATTGAAAAAATCTCTCCGTTTGAATTTTAGAACCATTTCATATTACTTTTGGCCAAACGGCCTTTTTCCCCTATTTCGACCCTGATGAATCTGAAAATGCCGTTTGTCCAAGCGAAATTTTCGGATTCAACGGAGTCGAAATAGGGGAAAAACACCTTTTGCCCAAAAGTAATATGGAATGCTTCTAAAATTTCGATTTTCAGAAAACTTGACTTGCCTAACTTCATGTCACAAAGATCAGCAGCTTAACTCTTCCCAATTCTGTAACGCATGACAGTGGTGTCACATCCAGACATAGCATGAGCTGCTAGCAAATCAGGAATATTTCCTCATGTTGAACTACTGGATGCTCCAATGTCAATTCGTGTACGACCATGGACAGGAAAGCCTACGATTGGAATCGCTTTTTTTGGCCTAAGAGTCTGTGTTGCTTTTATCATTTCCAGTTGCACAAGTTTACCTATCAGAAACCTCATATTTTATGGTATTAAATGGAATAATAAACAAAGTTTAATACGTACCTGCACCACTTCCACGTTGCCATACTTACTTGATTAGGTACGCAAAGTTTTGAAATCATTAATTAATAACTTCAGCTCAAACACTTCATGCACATCACTAATAAAACTACGCGAACGAAAGAACGCGAAAACCGTAACGACAACGCGACGACGTAACACGAAAAATTTCAAGTTTTTATTCAACAGAATCTTATTTTTGAATTGCAGACAAGTTGAAAGCATTCAATTCTCGCAGGGTTCGAATTATAAAAATGGAGAATCAGATTGACGTATGATTGGCAGCTTTCCAGACTTGATAACTGAAGAGAAAACGTGAAACTTTATGTCTAATTTCAATACGTTGCTCATTTGTGAAAATGACTATGGTAATATTATAATTTATTATTAATATAATTCTTTATAGAGTATTTGGGCCGGGAGATGTGTAACCAATGAGCAGTTTACAAACTGCCAAATTATTCAAAAATCATTTCGAGTTCGATAACTGTGAACTCATTTAATAAACAGTTCAATAAACATAGCAAAAACAATATCAAAATCACCTACCTTGTGACACCTAAAATACAAAAAAAAAATACACAAATAACACATTGAAATAATATTCAACTAATAAATTCATCGATTATTGTGCTTTCAAATAAATACAGATCAATAACCATTTACTGTGTGTGTGTGTGTAATAATTTTACAACACTTATATTTGTAAACTGGGCTCACTGTATCATTTTCAATACGCCCTTAATATTTAAATTCATCACCGTGAATTCAACATAACAAGCAATTCGATAAATATAGCTGGGGGAAATATCAAAATGACTTACCTTGCGCCACTGTTTCGTCTGAAATGAAAAAAACGACAAAAGTTAGCGAAATTGGAAAAAGTTTAGAAGCACTAACTTACCCTTAGTAACGCCATTATCTGTATTCCTAGGTCCAACACTTTAATTAAACAACGACTACGATTTAAGAAATTTGTAATTGCACAAGCACAGATTTTTTAATCCCGAAAACACGAAGAGCAATTTCGAACTTTATTTACTACACTTCTGATCGTTACTAAAGACGGCAACGCACATACAACATATAAAAGGTACAGAACGTCTACTATAGAGATACTTGGTTACATTTTATAAACAAATTGGTCACGACGGGGCGTTGTCAAAATTCAAGACCCTATAGGAACCATGGGTGTTTAAAAGGAAACTGTAGGTTCATTGACCCGATGATCGCCCTAAACTAAGAACTAGTTCTTATTATTTCATTAAAAAGTGTTGAATTTTCGCAATTAGTTGGTGCAATTTAATTGACTTATTAATTTATTGGGTAGATAACGAACGATTGAGGATTTGCAGGTACCTGGAGGAGCTTCTGAATGAAATACTTGGTTACATTTTATAATCAAATTGGTTACGACGGAGCGTTGTCAAAATTCAAGACCCCCGATGGAGCCAGGGGGGGGGGGAAGCTGCGGGTTCATTGACCCGTTAATCACCCTAAACTAAGAGGAAGTTCGTCAGAATAAAAGACACTCAGCCTCCCCTTTAACCAATTTAATGATGAATATGATCAGATATACGACATGTTCGATCATATTCATCATTAAATTGGTTAAAGGGGAGGCTGAGTGTCTTTTATTCTGTTTCCTGGAACCCCTTTTTGAGTAGAATCCCTCAATATGAGGAAGTTCTTATTATTTTGGTAAAAAGTGCTAAATTTTCTCAATTACCTAGTTGATGCGATTTAATTGATTTATTTATTATTGAGTAAATAACGAATGATTGGGGTTTTTCAGGCACCTGGAGGAGATTCTGAATGAGGTAGTGGGTTACATTTTATAAACAAATTGGTGACGACGGAGCGTTGCCAAATTCAAGACCACGGAGGAGCCAGGGGGGTTAAAAGGAAGCTACGGGTTCATTGACCCCATAATCACCCTAAACTAAGAGGAAGTTCTTCATTAAAAAGTGTCGAATTTGCTCAATTAGTTGATGCAATTTAATTAATTTATTAATTATTAGGTAGATAACGAACGATTGGGGATTTGCAAGCACCTGGAGCTGCTTCTCCAGCTTCTGAATGAGATACTTGGTTACATTTTATAAACAATTTGGTCACTACAGAGCGTTGTCGAGGTTCAAGACCCCAGTGGAGCCAAGGGGGTTACAAGGAAGCTACGGGTTCATTGACCCGATAATCACCATAAACTAAGAGGAAGTTCTTATTATTTTGGTAAAAAGTGTTGAATTTTCGCAATTAGTTGATGCACTTTAATTGATTTATTAATTATTGGGCAGATATCGAAAAATTTGGGATTTGCAGGCACCTGGAGGCGCATCTGAATGAGATACTTGGTTACATTTTATAAACAAATTGGTCACGAAGGAGCGTTATCAAAATTAAAGACCCTATAGGAACCAGGGGTACTTAAAGGAAACTGCAGGTTCATTGACCTTATGATCGCCCTAAACTAAGAAGTAGTTCTTATTATTATTTCACTAAAAAGTGTTGAATTTTCTCAATTAGTTGATGCACTTTAATTGATTTATTAATTATTGGGTAGATATCGAAAAATTTGGGATTTTCAGGCACCTGGAGGCGCTTCTGAATGAGATACTTGGTTACATGTTATTAAAAAATTGGTCACGAAGGAGCGTTATCAAAATTAAAGACCCTATAGGAACCAGGGGTACTTACAAGGAAACTGCAGGTTCATTGACCCGATGATCGCCTTAAACTAAGAAGTAGATTTTATTATTTCACTAAAAAGTGTTGAATTTTCCAATTAGTTGATGCAATTTAATTGATTTATTAATTATTGGGTAGATATCGAAAAATTTGGGATTTTCAGCCACCTGGAGGTGCTTCTGAATGAGATACTTGGTTACATTTTATAAACAAATTGGTCACGAAGGAGCGTTATCAAAATTAAAGACCCTATAGGAACCAGGGGTACTTAAAGGAAACTGCAGGTTCATTGACCCGATGATCGCCTTAAACTAAGAATTAGATCTTATTATTTCACTAAAAAGTGTTGAATTTTCCAATTAGTTGATGCAATTTAATTGATTTATTATTTATTGGATAGATATCGAACGATTTGGGATTTGCAGGCAGCTGGAGAAGCTTCTGCAGCTTCCGAATGAGATTCTGGGTTACATTTTATGAACAAATATTGGTCACTACGGGGCGTTTTCAAAATTCAAGACCCTATAGGAACCAGGGGTACTTACAAGGAAACTGCAGGTTCATTGACCTGATGATCGCCCTAAACTAAGAAGTAGTTCTTATTATTTCACTAAAAAGTGTTGAATTTTCTCAATTAGTTGATGCACTTTAATTGATTTATTAATTATTGGGTAGATATCGAAAAATTTTGGATTTTCAGCCACCTGGAGGTGCTTCTGAATGAGATACTTGGTTACATTTTATAAACAAATTGGTCACGAAGGAGCGTTATCAAAATTAAAGACCCTATAGGAACCAGGGGTACTTACAAGGAAACTGCAGGTTCATTGACCTGATGATCGCCCTAAACTAAGAAGTAGTTCTTACTATTTCACTAAAAAGTGTTGAATTTTCTCATTAGTTGATGCAATTTAATTGATTTATTAATTATTGGGTAGGTAACGAAAAATTTGGGATTTGCAAGCACCTGGAGGTGCTTCTGAATGAGATGCTTGGTTACATTTTATAAACAAATTGGTCACGACGGAGCGTTATCAAAATTCAAGACCCTATAGGAACCAGGGGTGTTTAAAAGGAAACTGCAGGTTCATTGACCCGATGATCGCCTTAAACTAAGAAGTAGATCTTATTATTTTACTAAAAAGGGTTGAATTTTCCAATTAGTTGATGCAATTTAATTGATTAATTAATTATTGGGTAGATATCGAACGATTTGGGATTTGCAGGCAGCTGGAGAAGCTTCTGCAGCTTCCGAATGAGATTCTGGGTTACATTTTATGAACAAATATTGGTCACCACGGGGCGTTTTCAAAATTCAAGACCCTATAGGAACCAGGGGGTATTTAAAATGAAACTGCAGGTTCATTGACCCGATGATCGCCTTAAACTGAGAAGTAGATCTTATTATTTCACTAAAAAGTGTTGAATTTTCCAATTAGTTGATGCAATTTAATTGATTAATTAATTATTGGGTAGATATCGAACGATTTGGGATTTGCAGGCAGCTGGAGAAGCTTCTGCAGCTTCCGAATGAGATTCTGGGTTACATTTTATGAACAAATATTGGTCACTACGGGGCGTTTTCAAAATTCAAGACCCTATAGGAACCAGGGGTACTTACAAGGAAACTGCAGGTTCATTGACCTGATGATCGCCCTAAACTAAGAAGTAGTTCTTATTATTTCACTAAAAAGTGTTGAATTTTCTCAATTAGTTGATGCACTTTAATTGATTTATTAATTAATGTGTAGATATCGAAAAATTTGGGATTTGCAGGCACCTGGAGGCGCTTCTGAATGAGATACTTGGTTACATTTTATAAAAAAATTGGTCACGAAGGAGCGTTAACAAAATTAAAGACCCTATAGGAACCAGGGGTACTTACAAGGAAACTGCAGGTTCATTGACCTGATGATCGCCCTAAACTAAGAAGTAGATCTTATTATTTCACTAAAAAGTGTTGAATTTTCTCAATTAGTTGATGCACTTTAATTGATTTATTAATTATTGGGTAGATATCGAAAAATTTGGGATTTTCAGCCACCTGGAGGTGCTTCTGAATGAGATACTTGGTTACATTTTATAAACAAATTTGTCACTACGGGCCTTTTTCAAAATTCAAGACCCTAAACGAACCTGGAGGTCATTGACCCCAAAAACACCCTAAATTTTAATTAATTTTGCGGTAAATACTGAACTAAATCGTAAGTTTGTGAGTGAAATACCTAGATGCACTTTTCATAACTAATATGGCATCGCCTGAGAGTTTCTGAGATACGTTGATCAATATTAATTTTTTGAATTGCTTACGTTTAATCTAAGTCACCCTAATTTCGTAATTGTTTAATTAAACACGATAATTAACAAACTGCACGTTAAATAATTTCACTAACACAGGTTTAAATCCGAGTCACTTGGTCACAACCGAAATTCGCGACGCGCACCCACCAACTGAAGATGGAGTGAACTCGTCCAGTTGTACACAACTCACCATAAGTACCTTATGAGATTTCTGAGAATTTTTTAACGATATTAAATCCAATTTTATTCTACACAAAAGAAGTTAAATTTTGACGTCTAAAAACGCAACTTTGTTGTTAATTACCTAATATTACTTAATAATTATATTATTTATTACAATGGGTTGAAGTTAGTTGCTAACGATTGTGGGAGCAGGTTCCACTTTTGGGCACTAATCATTTAACGTAACATTTTAAATGTTATTTTTTGAATCAAAATAAAATCGTTCAAAAATTCTCAGAAATCGCTCATATGGTGCATTGCGGTAAGTGCGGCGACCGTTGGACGAATTCATTCCCTCTTCAGTTGGTGGGTGCGCGTCGCGAATTTCGGTTGTGACTACGTGAGTCAAATTTAAATATTTTAGTGTTGGTGAATCATTCAAAGTGCAGTTTGGTAATTAAATTATCGTATTTTATTAAACAATTACGAAATTCGGGGCGACTTCGATTAAAGGTAAGCAATTCAAAAAATAAATTTAAACAAATATTTAGTTAAAATTTCTCATAAACTGTCATTGCGTCTCAGTCGAAGCCGTTATGAAAAGTGCATCTATTTCTCTCTCAAATTTAAAATCCGATCGAGTTAATTGTTTAACGCAAAATTAATTAAAATTAAGGGTGATTTTAGGGTCAATGCACCTCCAGTTTCTTTTTAAACACCCCCGGCCTCATTGGGCGGTTTATGCGATTTATTTAACGCAAAATTAATTAAAATTTGACTTCTGCGATATAAAAAGAATCGGTACCTAATTTAGGGCGATTTTAAGGTCAATGAACCTCATGTTTTTTTTTAACACCGCCTGGGGACCTCAGGGTCTTAAATTTTGACAACAATCCATAGGAACCGATACGTTTACAAAATTTAACCATACGTTATTTATTTACTTACATTAGGTACCTACCCCTTTGTTCGCATATACTGAGCCAGTGACCCTCATTCGAATATTATGTAACATCACAGCAGCTTGTGATTTGGGCCCTTTTTTTGAATTTTGTTCTTTTATCGTATACTTTTTATGTTCTTGTGCCTATTTTTGATTTGACGATTTTTCGAGTTGGGGCGCCAGTATGGCAAACCTTTTTTTCCTCGAGGTTTAGTGGCAAATAAATTGCACCGACTAAAAACCCCCGTTCCTCTGCGACCTTATGATTCTCCCGCTGGACCACCGCTAAGTATTAGGTCGCGGGCCGTAGCTCTTCCTGCAGGTATTGTCAGACAACCTTACATCCCCCGTCCCATTCGAAATTTTATAAGTGCTTTAGGGGTTCGTGTCGCTTGTTTCCTGTATGGAAGAGGTTCAGCTGGAGGATTCTCATTAGCATCGTTTTTAGAGTGCCTGAAGGGCCTCGTTTACTCTGGACATCGCCTGCTACCTGCCATGTGGGCTGTATGTAGTCCATCTTCCTCTTCTATACATATAACACACCTTGCACCTACTGTTCAACCGGCAGCATTGTGACCAGCACTTGATGCAGTCTTCAGCCCAGTCGACGCTGCTCTTGCAGGTTGCGTGATATGTGTCCAAATTTCTAACACTTGAAACTCTTTAATGACCTGACCACCTCTCGGATTCTGCAATTATACCAGCCGACTCGAATGGTTCCTGTATCCAGAATTTTCCGGGAAACAAGCACTATCGGTCGTATTACCACAATCTGCGTCCCGCCATTTGCTTTACGCAGAAACTTAAGGGAATATTCCGTGTCTCTACAAAACCGCCCATATCTCCTCCTCAGATCCTTGATCTCCAGATCAACTTCCTGGACTTTACTCTGCACCATTGCTGACTCACCAAGAGCACCTTCTCAATTCCTGTGCTTTGGCTGAGCTCTCTTTATTCAGAACGATCAGCAGTTTCCCGCATTCGTTCTACATACATTTTGGACGCTTTCGCCTGAATCCTTGAGCACCGGATTCTTCTTTATACGACTCAAGATCTTCGCATGGCACCCTTTTTTGAATAACGGGAGCGTTAGATAGAGTCAATCGTTCGCGAAACTTCTGAGGTTGCTTCTGGGATACCTTGCGAGATCCTTCCTTCCTTCTCGCAGTCTGCTCTGATCTCTCTCCGGATTTCTCCTTTCCCTCAGTCGGTGTACCCCGTTTTCTCCTCTTCACTTTGCTTACTCGTCCAGACTTCATCGTTCCGTCTCCTTATTAGGGAGCGTTGATTTCTCTTGGCTTATGGTTGGCGTGGTTTGCGTACCTGCAGTCGGCGTTGTCACTAATGGCTTTTCGCACTTCACATTATCAGTGCTTCTCCTCCTCTATACCTCTCCAAGTACTGGAAAGCATAAGAAACCACCGATGGATCTCTTTGTGCAGGTTTTTCTACTGCTGTATAAAATAGTGTCTCTTCACAATCTTCATCAGTTCTTTCTGGTTTATCTTGATTGCATCATCTTCACTTGTAGCAATACGGGCCAAGTGGTCCACCCCATTGTTGCTGTTATCATCATGGCAATGATTGTTGGCTCCTCCCAGAATTCATGGAGCCTGTGGCTGTGCCGGCCACCGGGGATTCTGCCCGATCAGGATTGTTACCTGCTTCATCACTGCTGGCAACAGTGGTTACTAGGACCCCTACCACGTCAATTGGGGGGAGGGGGGGTTATAATATCTTGTTGCGAAGGCATTTTTGTTATTTGCAGTCCTACATTTTGGAAGAATTGGAACTCTTGTGGCCATTGAACTTCCCAACAATGAAAACAGATTGATTAGGTCGAACACGTTTCAACAACGTACATTTTATACAATTTTCTGTATAAAAATATACACAAAATATTCACTTGCTCTTACTTTCTTGAAAGCAAACTCATGTTTCTGCACGTAACCGAAGAGTACTTAATACTGAAAAATTAAAATAGTATACTTTTAAACTTGAGCTGAATTTTAATTCACATGTTACATTTAAGTATGAATTTCTATCTCGTTCATATGAACACCGCGAGCACGATCTGCACGATTCTTTGGAGCCAATTTTCCACACTGGCAATTTCGCGTTCGATATTGTTCCTCTAACGTTGTTGGCTTAAAGCCGTTAAAATCGACATTCAACCGGATCATTTTTCGAGATTACACGATTATACCGAACTTTCCCTTCAATAGATGAATTGTTTGACCATCTGTGTGGGATGTCACGCCATCTTGTTGGAACCACTGGTGTCAAGTCGATCCAATTCTGGCCAAAAATCGTCTTGCAACATTCCACAATGCAAAAAAATGTTTCTGAAACGTTTTAGAAACGTATCTCTGAAACAGCGAAACAACACAAAAACGTTACATCGAAACGTTGTATATAAGTTTCTTGAAACATATCATAGAGTAATATATTGATATGTAGGAGAAATATGTTCAAATAGATAAATGTTTCATAATGTCAATTACTCCGGCCTCAGTTTCTAGTGCCTTTGTGTAAATGTCAGCATAAAATGTTTAGTACTGTACTCTATTCTATTAAAAAGCTGCATGTTTTAAAAATATTTTTATTTATACAGGGCGTTTATTTTTTGCTAGGCAGTATAAAGTTAGACTTTTTTAAATAGCACCCATCCATTTTTTTATTCTGTTCGATGAAGGCTTAATCTAGATGAAAAATACCTTTTAAATTTTTTTAAATCATTGCAGTATCAGAAAGAAATATAGTCACAAAACTGATGTTTTTTGAAATTGTTTTTGTAAATTAGTAGATGAAAGTCAGAAGTACTTAAATAGTCTAAAAGATTTTTTTAATTCGCCATACTTTTTTGTACGAGAGCGCTAATTTTCAAATTTTTTGAAACTCATTTTTTGAAATTTTGAAAGTTTTTCATTCTCTATTGATTTGCGCTACTACGGGCTCGAGGGCCCCAACTGCTCCGAGGGGCTCTTTCTCAATGCAGAGCTCTCGCAAGGCCCCATGCACACCGGTGGCTCCTTCTTCAGAGCCCCCATTCGCTTCGTGTAGAGTCGGAGATCGGTGATACTGAAAAAACATTTTGCTTCAAGTAGGACTCGAACATCGGTCGCCCGTTTAAAAGTCAAACAACAGACATGTAAACCATCTGAACTATCCAGGTTTTAGTCAATAATCTATTTAGACGTGTAGACATGCAATATCACACATCACATGAATATTGAATAAGTCTATTTTTCGAAACGGAAATTTTTCGTTTCAATTAAACGCTAAATTTTGGATAAATATGTAAAACATTCACACTGAAACTCCATAACGTGACTATTGTGTTTCAAACGAAACGTCACATTTTTAACGTTTCTAAAACGTTATACGTTATCACATTCCAAAAAATACATCACAGAGATGTATTTTTGAATAGGTATCTAAAACTTTCATGTTGTAATGTATATGTTTCGTATTTTATGTAACAGATCAATTGAAACGTTCATTAGACATTACCATTTATTCGCTTTTGAAACGGATGCACCAGTAATGTGTCTTAGATCTTTCTTAGGAATGTTTCATTTGTAACCCTTACGCAACGTTTAGAAACGTTTCATGGATGTACTGTATTCAGTTGGATGGCACCATAGCGATCTCCATTGACCGTACATGGCGATCATTTTGTGGATGTGATGGTCTAAAATATTTTTTTAATTCGCTATTATTTTTTTTGTACGAGAGCGCTAATTTTCAAATTTTTCAAATTACTGAAATTCATTTTTTTTAAATGGCACCCTCGATTTATTTCAACTGTTTCTAATGTAGTTTTTAATTCTCTATCGATTTGCGCTACTACGGGCCCGAGAGCCCCAACTGCCCGAGGGGCTCTATCTCAGTGGAGAGTGCTCTCGGCGCTCCATGCACACCGATGGCCCTTCTTGAGAAACTCCGTAACGTTAACTTTGAAACATGGCGATTTTGTTTCAAACGAAACGTCACATTTTTAACGTTTCTAAAACGTTATACGTTATCACATTCCAAAAAATACATCACAGAAATGTATTTTTGAACAAGTATCTAAAACTTTCATGTTGTAATGTATATGTTTTGTATTTTATGTAACAGATCAATTGAAACGTTCATTAGACATTACCATTTATTCGCTTTTGAAACGAATGTATCAGTAATGTGTCTTAGATGTTTCTTAGGAATGTTTCATTTGTAACCATTACGCAACATTTAGAATCGTTTCATGGATGTACTGTGTTCAGGGGAATGGTACCATAGCGAACTCCATTGACCGTAACATGGCGATCATTTTGTGGATGCATTGGAGTTTCTTGACGTCCAATAACGCATATAGTATTATGTTTATTGACAAAGCCATTCAGCCATAGATGAAATTAAGGATTTTCTTCAAACTTTGGCAGAGCCCAATCGAAACAGTTTCAATGCTTCAAATGATCAAGACGCTTCAGTTTTTGATATAATTTGATCTTGTAAAGGTTAAGATCTTACAATGTGGACTAAGAGATTCCCAATTCCTGTGAACGGCGTGAAATCGACTGATTTGGCTCATTTTGAACTGAAGCACTTAGGGCTGCAATAGTTTCGTAACATTCAATAGTGAATAGTGTTGATTCGAATTTATCCACTATATCCCTCACAGCCTGTCTGGTGGGACGATTACACAGTGGCAAATGCACAACATATTAAAGGAAAGACGAGGGGAAAGATATAAGTACGAGAATCGCCAATCTTTTATGTGAGAATGTTTCAGTTAAACTCGAGGACCGTACTGGTTGTTAAATCATAACGCATTTTAATAATAATAATAATAATAATTCATTTACACAAACGGTACTCTTAGATTACGTTCCCTTGAGTTTTTTTTTTATCTAAGCCCTTCTTTTTCAGTCGGTTATTAACCCGATACAGTTTGCAAACGTGTCAGGAGGTAGTTTACACCACCCGTTCGGGGGTTCGAATCTGAAACCGCCGTGACGTAGAACATCTACTAGTCCGCTGACGACAACCTGTCCTGGTTTTTAGATAGGGGAATATTTCTTATACTGTATTGGATGGGTCCATAATGCCTTGTAGGGAAGCTCCAAATGGGGTTGTAACCAAATTAATTAAGGTTTGGTGAATTATTTAATTAATTTCTTATACTGTGATGACCTATTGGCATACTAACGATCAGACACTAATAACCCATTTACATGAATGACGCGAACAGATTAAGGGTTGCTATGCGATACCATATCCTATACCTAATCAAAATCGCACATTTGATAGAATCCGTACAAGACTTCGTTATAAAATCGGATGAAATGTATTTGACTAAATGCGTCCGATATTTCACACCATAATCCATCGCTCACGTAATTTTCGTGTCTCGCGCGACTCTGCCATTCATTGGGTTCAAATTTTCGATCAAAAGACACACACTTAAGAGTATGTAATCGATACTCTCGAGCACACTCTTAACAATCCTTCAAAATTTTGGAAACGTAGTGCTGCTGAAACTTCGCATCTTGAGACACGCTCAGAATATTTTTTTTTGCTCAGAAATTTACTCCCTCGCTAATAATGAGATAATGCAAAATGGAATCCGGTTAATTTCACAACGATTTATCTCCGTGAAAAGCGTTTACATTCCTTTTTGTTCAGAAAAAAAAATAACCTCACTTTTACATGTTTTGAGATGAGTTGACGTTGTAGGTCCTTTGGCCACTTCCCATTGTCCAGTGAACATTTTGGAAATCGGCACGCGATGCCGAATTTTCGAAAATTAGTTTAGAAACTTGAATTGTATTCCCATATTATTCCGTTGTGGTCAAGTGACGACACAAGTTTCCTCGAATAATTTCCGGTTCAATTGAATATTATTCAATTTTCCTCCCTACTCAATCGGAAAAACTTACAGTATTAACGAGCTTTCTATCCTTCAAGCCAATCGGGATAGTTACACAGGGTTAAGGGTTAATTAACGAACGTAATCGGCATATATGAAAAAGGTATTTTACATGACGCGAAGCCACCCGAACGTTTACAATATAAAGCTCTTGGAGATTTAAGCTTTCGCAAACTTTCTGTTATTTCCGTTAGTGTCCTATTAGTGGCGTGATCAACTCTATAGTGACAACCACACGTAAGTGTCTTCTTCTTATATGTAATATAGTACCCCCTAAATCTGCCACTTTCAATTAATAAGGGTTCAAAATAATTTAACCCTTTCACGAAAAGCTCGAATAAGAGTGAAAAACTTGACGTGACATACATTGAAAAGCTTTACGGAGGGTTATTGCACTGTTAAGCAGAATAATTTGAGCTCTCACCGATTATAGTCTGAATAGACGATTAAAATTTTTAATTGGTCTTGTACAAAAAGGTAAAGCGCAGCTTTTATATGTGCGAGCTTCTACGTATTTCTCGTATTACTTAGTATCTAATTTTTTGTTACTTCCTCCAGTAAGACAATTGGATGGGTTTTTTTGGTTTTACTTGCAACTGTATAAAAACGTCAGGATCACGTTTATGGGTCAATCGGTCATTTAACAACAGTTGGTTTCTCATGGAAAAAGGATTCGGGTTTCATTAAATACGATTTGGTGTGATTCAAAGTTAATGTAATTGCGGTTTAGTTAACGTTAGCTTTTGAACTCTTAGTTATAAAAGCTATGTTAACCTCAAGTGTGATTTATCCATTTTTCATAGTAAGTTTCTGCTAGTAACTCTGCTCAAATTTGGTGTTTCTTCCCACGATGGGGACCTTCTGGAGGAGTTGTCAAGAGGTAAGTTAAAGAACCATCCAGCACTTCATTCAACTTTCTAATTCTTCAGAGCCTTGAGAAAGACTGGACGTCCCCGTCGAAACGTCGGCAAGTTGAATGAAGTGCTGGATGGTTCTTTAACTTACCTCTTGACAACTCCTCCAGAAGGTTCCCATCGTGGGAAGAAACACCAAATCGATTACGAGGAGCTTCACCTACTCTACTCAAAGATTATTAAACTCGTAGGTACTCAAAGTGATTTTTTAAATAGCACCCTCTATCAATTTCAAGTTTACCATTACATTCTTGAAGTTTCTTGCTTTCGTGTACAGTGTGTCCTATACTTAAAGTTAATGGTTTTGTCACATGTATCAAAAAAAATGCCATAATATTCTTAGTCAGTTTACTTTGTTTAATATTCTTAACAATGAACAATTAAGATGAAAGATGTTGCTAATCAAAAACACCTAAAATGGCTCGAAATTTGTTTAGTTTTTAAAAATATTTGGAAATCTGTCATTATTAAATATAGGACATACTGTACATAAAGGTTAAAGGGATTAAAAAATGATGTGACAAAAGTAAAAGTGATAAAGAAAATGTTTGGATTGCAATCATCCAAATTTAAAAAAACCTCTTATTTATGGATAATACAATCATTAAAAAATCGAGTGTACAGGGTGGTTCAAATTGGACACTTTCTTATGGCAACACCCTTTATTTTAAGAGTGTAAAAAATGGACCAAGGTGTCTGGAGCTCAATTTTAATGAGAAAATCACTGGCACAAACAGAGTTCAGCTATCTCTAATCGTTTGGCCGCTAGGGGGCGTTTCTCCAATTTGGTCCATTTCTTTAATGTTCCATAACTTTCTTATTATTAAAGATAATTGATTTTGGAAAAATCTTTCT
The DNA here is from genome assembly GCA_036250285.1 of Pyrocoelia pectoralis. NCBI lineage: Eukaryota > Metazoa > Arthropoda > Insecta > Coleoptera > Lampyridae > Pyrocoelia > Pyrocoelia pectoralis. Next base: position 27,610,315 of record CM070083.1, read on the forward strand.
TAGAGCACTTTTTTGCGTAGAATCAATCGCCATAGATAGTTTCTATACAGGGTGTTTGGTTTTTTGTGTACGACCTTAAACTACATTTTTTCATACGGACCACCCTATATATTTTTGGGTTTTTGGAAAGAGAATAAAATTTCCTAAATTTTGATGTATCACTTGTTATATTTATGTTGAATATTATTAGCAATATTTCATTTAATACATTGTTATTTCAAATTAAAAATATTTGGAGTTAATAAAAATTTTCAGATAACTAAGACGTTACTTATCGTTTTAAATCATAAGTACTGCCGTCTTTTCTTAACAATGGAAACCTAGATGTCTACAAACAAAATATTTTAATGTAGGTATAAAAATAATATTTAACAGAAATATAACAAGTGATACATCAAAATTTATGAAATTTCACTCTCTTTTCAAAAACTCAAAAATATATAGGGTGGTCCGTATGAAAAAATCTAGTTTAGGGTTGCACACTAAAAACCAAACACCCTGTATAAAAATTGTTTATCGCGATGGATTCTACGCAAAAAAGTGCTCAATGAAATATTTTTCCGAAATCACCTATTTTTAAAAATAAAAAAGTTATGGAGCATTAAAGAAATCGACCAAATTCGAGAAACGCCCCCTAGCGTCCAAACGAATACCCATTTTTGAGCACTTTGTGAGGTATTCCCGTGATTAACAAGGATATTTTTGTGCGAAACGTGAAATGTCTTTTTATGCCCCCCCTTGTTATTGAGCGATTTGAGAAACTTTTCAATTTTATGACAATCTCTATACTTTAGTTATTATAATCTATTAAATAATAAAGCGCGCTGATCAATTAAATAATAACAAAACGGGCCTTCAGTAGGTGTTTTTTTTTGGATGTTTTAGTTAGACGTTTCCGGGAAGGTTTTACAGATAGGGTTTTGAAAATTTGTACTTTCACATATGGTCAAAAAATGCAGTAAAAATAGGAGTTTCCATTTAAAATAACGAAGCATTTCCGAAAGTGCTGTCATTTTGAAAATATTTTACATCGATTCGGTTTTCAGAGTAACCCTTTCTAAACCCTCCCAACGAAGCTTCCAAAGAAACACCCTGTATAGTGTTTTGTATCAGAACTTCCTTTATAGTCGCTTTTTTTACCTTGCGGTTCACATTTGCGCAACACTCACCGACTCATTCCTTATCAGATGCGGGATTTTGATTCTGCCTGGAATAGTCCCATGAGTGTTTCTCAGACATACCCTTGTCTAATGTAATGCTTTGTATAGGCACCACTTTGTCCATATCCCAGCAAACACATTTATATATAAAATACATATAAATTATATAAGAGCTTTTTAGATTTATATAAAACTGGAAGAAAAATAAGAGATATTTAATGTCTGGATGTCAGCAATTTTCAAATTAATATATATGTCTATTAAACTACTTAAACTACATTTTTACGTGCAACTGTACTTTTAATTAACTTAATTCTTGCATGAACCCGTTTTTACCTAAACTGAAAGCCGACAGTTTATTATGATATTATATACATGCTTGAAAAGTTTCCCTTAACCGGATTCGAACCGTTGCGGGTGGGCGTGCCAAATTCCGAAATCCCACATGTGTTTTCTTTGTATCCGACATTGTACCATTGCGCTAATCTGAAACATTCCTTTTTTTATTTCGTTCTTCCTAACTTTGCGCTGTTTCGCGAGTTTAAATTATGTTTGATTATATCGTTGAGTGAAGTCTAATTCAATGTTAAATTTATGTTAAAAATGACCAGGATTTAATTTATTTTATATTATTTATTTTCTATATAAATTAGACGCATTTTAGTTGATACGGATCTAATATTAAAGGTACGTGAACTACAGTTTTTGGCGTTATAGAAAACCCGCGCGTGCGATTAATTATTCTGCGGCGCAAATAGAAACGGACTTTTATTTTCGACAATATAATATATGTAATGATAATTTATAATTATATTTACAGAAGGCATACATAAAAAATATGTAATACTTCTTACATATAATATTTTACATATAACGTACATAAATTTAATCATATAAATATGACAGCACATAAATTTCATGAGTAATATGTTATTATCTATATGTACATATTATATGAATTTCTGTATATCTACAGAATATCCGTAAGTTTCTATACTATTATGTAAAATATACGTAATCTGTGACATACGGTTTATATAACTTTATTAAAGAACACTTACATACTTGATATATAAAAAAGCATATGTAGGGGTATTTACTTCAATCTTATATGTATATGTTGTATATATATTTTATATGTGTGTTTGCTGGGTAGGAATCGGATAGCTTCGGTGTTTCTTCTAATCTGAGATTATGTTTGGTGCTTAACTTCACTCATCATAGTAATAGGCGTTACCCACAGACATCATCACCTTGCATCAGTTTCAGAGCTTTCTGTCTCGTAGAGTGCGAACTATAACAGTTATTTTTTATTTATTTATTTATTTAATTAAATTAAACACAAGAATTTCAATTTCACATATAAATTAGACCACCGGACACATAAGTCCTAAAACAGTCTACATTAATCAATCATTAAATCTTTGGAAAATTTTGTCATGGACCCTGCTGTGTTGAGCTCCTATATCAATGGCTAAAAAATAGGAATCTTTTCCCACGTCCGCCTCCATCTTGCTTCTTCTTTTCCCTTCCCTTTTGATACTTAGTTACACAGTGGAAAATTACATGTCCTTGATCCTTGATCACTGGCAAGAGTATTACCTGTGTTTCATTCATCATCAGGACGATTCAGAGCCCCAAACTAGAGGTGCACTCGCATCGAGTTGGTTAAATATCCTCCTCAAACTCAACAAAATTGCTTTTCTTGCCAATGCGTTAGTCCGAGGGGGCTCCAAATAAGTGTTCGAATCTTGTAAAAGATGCTACAAAGAAAGTGAGAAAAAGGAGAAGAAATTTCTGGACTAATACGATGAAAATCAAATAGAATTCTTGAATGTCTTGAATCTAAGAAACAAGCAAAACCGTACCTTTCAGGCAACCAAGAGGAAGACATTGATGGGCACAATATTTCCACGAACTATTTTCAGTATTGTGTGTCGTAATGTCGTAAATTGGGATTCAAGGAGTCTGATCCACCATCCACATTGGATAGTTTGAGTTACCTCATCTGGTGCCCTCCTTCAATTCATCTGTTGTTTCACTCGCAAGGTATAAATAAAATTTTGCAAAAATTCACTTGGACATTACACATTATTTTCCCAAACATATACTTAAAATTACAGCCCCAATTGTGTTAAATTTACACTCACAAAAAGGGACTCCAAATGTGCTAAAATTTTGCACTCGACGAAATGCTCTCGTATGTTTAATAATTCTTACCAGGACATTTTTACATTTCCACCATAAAATGATTTTCCTTTTGATCGGTATTAATTTCATTTGTGCTCTGTGCGTTTGTCATAAATTTCAGAGTTTAACAGGGCTGGATCTCTCCTTTATCAACAACTGTTACAAGAACATAATTGGCCTAGGATATCAAAAATGTAACCACTTTAGGCGAACCTTTAATGGATCAGGTGAAAATTATGTTAAATTACCGAATTATCCTCCTTATACAAGAAGTCTGTCAAAAATCTTTTACAAGCGGTCAAAATTTTAGAAAGTAGGTTACAAAAACTTCGGGAAAAATTCGGAAATATCTAAAATCAACTGTAAAGACTGCCATCAAGTATACATTGGACAAACTAAAAGATAACTCAAAATTTGTTTTGATTAAAACACAGGCAAAAAACACCTCCGAACGACAAACGAACGATTGAAGGTACAAAAATTGTACTTTTAGGAAGTTGAGGGGGGGGGGGGTTAATTTCGAATTTCAATAATAATCTTGAAAGGATATACAAAGTAAAAACTAAGAGACGTTAAAAAATTGTCAACAAACACTTACAAACGAACAAAAAACGTTTGAAAGTAAACGAATTCTCACAAACGACCAATATTTATATTGTTGTAATAATAAAAACAATCAAAAACTAACTCTTGTAATGCTATCTTGTAAAAAAATTCAATTAAATAAATTCTTCCTTCGTAGTAAGATAACTAATTAATTTAGTTTTTCCTTTACCTTTATGCACTTGCAACTCCCAACAAAATAAAAGCAAAGGAAGGCTATAATAGAGGAGCTGCATCCCTATTAATTTCTACAATTGCTTGGTTACATACGTACATTGCGAAACGAGCTCTTTTATCTACTGACATGAAACAAAATCGTTTGAAAAGGATTATTATTAACCCAGATATTCTGTAACCTGTACTTCTTTTTTATACCTACCTCAGTAGGACAATACGTAAATGAAAGAAACTTAACTTTATCAAGTATTTATTTAAATCATCGCATTTTAATGTGTAATAATCACTATACAGGGTGATTCATTAAGAATGTCCAATCTCTGAATTGTAGATTCCAGACCTCAAAATATGATGATTCTGCCCAACATGCCTTATACAAATATTGCTAGTTTCCGAGATACCGGGTGTTTAAAGTTTAAATATGAATTTTGATTTTCGCAATAACAATTAATTAATGTGATTAAAAATAATAGGCAAGGGTTATTTGATATGAAGAGATCTTTGCGAAAACGGATCATAAATAATAATTTGTTGTTGTTACACATTTAGAGAATAAATTTTTTTTTTAAATTAAAATTTATTGAACTTTTTAGAAGCAAATAACTCGATAACCGATCGAGTTACATGAATCAAACAAGAGTTACTTTTTTTTGTAGAATTTAACACTTTTCCATATTTTATTATTAGTTTGCTAATAGTTCAGCCAAAAAAAAATTTTGGTTAGATTTATTAAACACAACTAAGTATAACTAGCGCCCTCTATTAGCAATGGTAAATTAGAGTCCAAATTGGCAATCCTCATGCAAAAAAAGTTAGAACTGCCAATTTTCAAAAAGAAATTGTGAAAAAATAGAAAGTTATTGCGAAAATCAAAATTCATATTTAAACTTTAAACACCCGGTATCTCGGAAACTAGCAATATTTGTATAAGGCATGTTGGGCAGAATCATCATATTTTGAGGTCTGGAATCTACAATTCAGAGATTGGACATTCTTAATGAATCACACTGTATAATAACCGAGACGTGTGTATATGTTTGTGTTGCTGTGCACTTTTCCGCCGAATCCTGACGAATGCGGATGTGATATTTTAAAACCAAAGCTATTATAAATTTATAACCTACAAATTAATGCTACAATTATAGATACCCCGCAAACCACGTAAATATCTGCACTAATTTTTTTCAAAGTAAGTTTTAAACATTTTAGTATAAAAGTCCGTCATCTTATTCAAGCGGTATTTGTGTCTAAATATATTTTCTTTACTTAGAAAATACGTTCAAAGTTTCCTTACGGAGATTACGTGTAAAATAGAATTCGCTATTTGTGCTTATTTTTGGGTGAAAATTTTGTGTAAACATGCAAAGTTTGTCTGTCCGAGGTCCTTAACCCATTTCGAACATTAAAACGATGCCAGAAAGTATTTTCGCGAAAATTTTCAAAATGGCAAGTATCGGAAACTTTTTCTCGATAACATGGAAATTTAATTATTTCAAGTTGAAAAGTTATTTAAATGATGAAAAATGATTCTGTTATGCCTCGCGTTAACATTTTCATGGTTAAAATGATGTTTAAAGTTTCCTTGTTTTTTTTTGGAGGTATATTACGCATCACAGATATAGACACTATTAGTTAAAATGATGTAAAAAGTAGTAACAGCATTCATCGTGGACTAATTTATGTGTCCCGATACCTTCTTTCGGTAACTTTCGAAATGTACATGTTTGTGTGCTTATTTCGAATTTAGAGATTTTGAACGATGGACGATGTCGTAGGTAACATATATAGTCGAATGTTTTCACCGAGAAAAATGTTTTTGTCTACATAAAACTTAATATCTATTGATGAAAGTACGTGGCAAGTGTATTGTTACGTTACACTATACCAAAGAGAATACCTACACTTTGACTGTACTTCATACATACAACTTATATTGTAATTAAGAGGAAGTAAAATCCATATTAACTGCTGTACATTTGTACATATACGTGTAAATGAGGCCTTTAGTTAGTGAAATAAACAAAAATTTGAAACTGTTTAAGGTAGAGAAGGTCTTTCTATAAAACAGATGTTATGCAACGTTAGACCAGCTTCTATTTGTACATTTTATGTTTTATGGTATTTTTAGTTTTACTATAGTTAAAGATGAATGTTAAAACGTTCTCCCCAAGGCCATTCGTATTCCCAAAAAGTTGCCAGTATCCAAATTGAGTTCTTTTACATTCAAAATTCATTCTAAACAATCCTTATGAAGTTCACACGGAATTTGTTATATTTTCGTTAATTTTTGGGCAAAGACTATGTGCAAAGACGTAATTAACATTGTGAAAGGGCCATTATGTATTTTTGGTCTGAAATCTATTCCAAAAAGTTTGCATTTCACATTTTTTTAAATAATTGGTAAAAATTTACTATAAGTAGGAAGGAACGAATTCGTATATCTTTACCAAATCTCAACCCATTTTTGTGATTTTTACGTCAAATGTAAGTAAATGTAATCCTTTATTTTAGTTACTTTAATAACTTGCTAAATTACAGATACCTACAGGGTCAAAAATCTGAAAAGGTACAAAAATGTAAATTTTTTTTTCTTCTTTCAAGCAACTAAGCCAGCTCAACAAGGTGTGATATTTTAAAACAAAAGCTATTACAACCTACAATCACAGATACCCCCCCCCCCCCCCAAGCACGCAAAACGCGAGAATCGCGTGTACCCCCGTTTATAAATAATAATAATAATAATCAAATATTTATGCTATATAACAGAATTTATACAAAGATTCCTATTCTAGTTCCAGTATTCTCCATAAAATCAAAATTAACATAAAACATAATTATCAAAACCCATTAAAACAATTATAATCCTCCCAATTTGCGTTCCCCTTCCATCATTCTCCTTCTCTCCTCCACTTCCTCCCTCCACCCCGCCCCTTCCACGCCATCATTTAGTATCTCCCACCAGCTCCGCGCACTCCTCTAACATATGTCCAGCGAATGTCTTCTCTACCATCCCCACACAATCTACATGTTTTTTTTTCATCCTCCAGCCAGTACTTGTTTTCCTTTTCCTCGTTTCCGCATCCAAATCTCTTTACCGGCCTCTTCTTCCGTAAGCTTAAACCACCTCGGAACTCCTTCTGTAATTATTTCCCTGTATCTCCAGTTATACCTCACATTCTCTATTTTTTCCCATCTTTCTTGCCTTAGTGTGTCTCTGTCCCTCTCAACAATTTCCTCCCTCGTGGCATCGTCAAACCCCCTCTCTCTTCTCGTCTGTACCACACTTCTTGTATATCCTCCCCTTTCATAGTATTTTCGCCTGTCTTCTTGACCATACTTTATTTTTTCTTTCTTCATCTCCCGCCAGCAGTATTGCAGTAGATCCCCTCCTTCCCCCCTCTCCGGAGTTTCCTTCTCCAATACCAATACTCACGTCCAATACCTCTCCTGTACTCTTTCCATCACCTCCCACTCCCTCCACCCCTATAACTCAGCTCCGTACATCATTATACTCTTTATTACCTTTTGAAATAACCATCCCCTTCTCCCCACGTCCTTGCCGAAGATACTTTCTCCCATTTTCCATATCAGCCCTAATATTTTTTTTCCTTTCTTTACCAATTCCCTAACATAAGCGTCCTCCTTGTTGTCATACCTCCAGGTATTTAAATTCCCCCACACTCTCTACCTCCCCCACCTCCGCTCCTCCTACCTCCCCTACCTTTTTGGAAGAGAATCATCTTAGTCTTCTCGACTCTTACATCCAACTCCCTTTTGTCTAAAATCCCTCTTCACTGTCCTCCTCAATTCACTTATTTCATTCACCGTTTTTGACAACACCACTATATCATCTGCGTGGGCTAGGGCCCACACCTTATGTAAATAATTCCGTATAAATGGTTATTATTGGAGACCAACACCTGTTGCAAACAGTAGGATCTTCTTGTATTATGCTGCAAGTTACGGAACCCTTTGCTTTATTGTTTTGATGAAATTCTTCTCGTAAAATGTCTATCACTTAGATAAACTATGTAAAAGGTAAATCGACAAAGCTACTAGTTTTGACCTGCATGGCCATCATCAGACCTACATCATAATTAACAACTCAATAATGTTACTCTATTAGTATTTTATAAACTTCGTAATTTCATTTTCAGTTAAGTAATACATTTGTTTGGAATAGGTTTCGAGTTCATACCCCCCCCCCCCACCCGAAAACTAGTTCAGATCCAAGTTATGTTGAAAACTTAACGTGCTCGCATTAATTGATTCGCAATGTTCAACGGATTTCTTTTCACAAAGAATTAAAGTTCTGTAAAATTTGTACTGAACCTCCCTATCGTCGCTCAATCGCAAAGGGACAAAGGCGGATCTTCTCTGTCATGAAGGTGAAGGAGAAACGCTCTTGAGGCGTCTAGTGACATGCGATGACACTTGGATTGACAATTTTAACCTGGAATCCAAAACGTTATTTAGAAGACTGAAGCAATTCATTAGAAAAGTAATCCTCTTACAACGCGTGCCCATTTGATTCACCAGAGGCTTGCGGATGTGTATTGAGAGTCACTTCTTCTTCCCCCATGTGCTTTTAAGTACCGATCTCTCTTCTTGCTATTTCCATTTCTTTGGGATTCATAAATGACGATAAGGTGTAAATATTTGTGCAAAACTGGTTAAACGTGTGACCAAAAAATTTTCCTAAAGAAAGTTCAAGTTACCAAGAAGATATCAGTACCTACTGGGTTGATATGGGAAGAAGGGGAGAGGAAAGGTAGAACGTATTGTTTTCTAAATTATTTGTTTAAATAAAATGTTACGAGGTTGGAAAGATTGGAACACAATATCAATCGAAAAACTAAAACTAGATCAGTAAAGCGAGCTATTTATAAATAAATAAATAAACAAATAAATAAATTTAATAGTCTGTGATGTTAACAATAAACAAAGACTCGTCATATATAAAACAAACTACTTAAAGTGTAGTTGACATAACTTGTTGAAAGAGTTCTGATAAACCTAAAGGACCAGAATCATCATTATTCATTAGAAAGCGTTTGTTTTTGTAAATTTATAAACCTTCATAGCAATAGAGTTCATTCTTATTATTTAGTTCCTTAACTAAGGTAATATTATCTACTTTGTGATTATCTTCAAGCACATGTAAGGCAAGGGCAGATTTATGTCAACGTGCGAATTTTGAAAGATCTTTTAGTTTGCCCAATATGTGCTTGGTTACAGTCTTTACAGTTGATTTTATATATTCCCGACTTTATGTCTACTGGTTCTTTTGGGGTTACCTGGAAACTTTTGTATTCACATTTTCCGCTGGTGACCGTATAAAAACACTTGTTTAACTTTTCTTTTCCAAACTATTAATCAATTCACATTTAAAATTTTGAGTTTTAAGATCGTCGGTCGGATCACTACTTTTGCGGGTTTCCTCACCCAGCAAACACATTTATATATAAAATACATATAAATTATGTAAGAGCTTTTTAGATTTATATAAAACTGGAAGAAAAATAAGAGATATTTAATGTCAGGATGTCAGCAATTTTCAAAATAATGTATATGTCTATTAGATGTAAATTCTTCTACATGAATTTATATACGTTTTATGTATATTTTATGTAATATTCACATAAAAAATAATAGTTGTAAAAGCGTTGCGATGACCAAAATGGCAGCTACTCGAGCATAATGTAATTATTATCAATTAAAAAATTATTTAAGCAGTTCTATACAAAAAATGGAAAAAGCTACATTTTACGTGCAACTGTACTTTTAATTATATTTAACTTAATTCTTGCACGAACCCGTTTTTACCTGAACTGAAATCCGACAGTTTATTATGATATACTTGCTTGAAAAGTGTCCCTTAACCGGATTCGAACGTTTGGGAGTGGGCGTTGCAAATTCCGAAATCCGACATGTGTTTTCATTGTCTCCGACATTGTACCACTGCGCTAATCTGTAACATCCCTTTTTTTATTTCGTACTTCGTAACTTTGCGCTGTTTCGCGTTATTAGTTTACATTTTGTTTGATTATACCGTTGAGTAAAGTCTTATTCAATAAATATACCTATCTTTAACTTTATGTTAAAAATGATCAGGATTTAATTTATTTTATATTATTTATTTTCTATGTAAATTAGACGCATTTTAGTCGATACGGATCTAATATTAAAGGTACGTGAACTACAATTTTTGGCGTTGTAGAAAACACGCGCGTTCGATTACTTATGTGGCGCAAATAGGAACGGACTTTATTTTCGACCATACAATATATGCAATCATAATTTCTAATTATATTTATAGAAGACATACATAAAAAATAAGTAATATTACGTATAATATTTTACATATAACGTACATAAATCGAATGATGTAAATATGACAGCACATGAATTTCATGAGTGATATGTAATTATCTATGTATATATTATATGAATTTCTATATACAGAATATCCGTAAGTTTCTATACTATTATGTAAAATATACGTAATTGTGTGACATACGGTTTATAAAACTTATTAAAGAATAGTTACATACTTGATATATACAAAAATCATATGTAGGGGTATTTACTTCAATTTTACATATGTTGTATGTATATTTTATATGTGTGTTTGCTGGGCAATTACACTCCCTGTTCTCTTCCCTCCAAATTTCATTATAGACGTTAATTAGTTGTTTTCCATTCGTTTTAATCGGTGTAACAGTGTCGACAGTAATAATTACTCAACGATTTAACTCTAAGAGAGTTATAGCGCGAAAAGCGTTTACATTCCTCTTGTTGAGAGAGTCCACCGTAATCAATTTATGATACTTGCATATTAAGTTGTGTGGAAAGCTTTTAGACGTACCTTTCCGTCCTCATTTTTTAAGTCTTGAAATGTTAACGTTGTAGGCACCACGTGGTGCATGGCGGTTACCAGCCAATTTTCGAAAATACTAAACGCACAGTTGTGGGACACAAGTTTCCTTCATTGGACGGCCTAATATCCTGTTCATTGATTCAACCCAATTTCCTTCCCTACGGGTTTAAAATTTGAGTGCGAGCTTTTTCTCCTTCATTCCGATCGGAATAGTTATAGACATGGTTAGGTTTCATTAGCGAAGATAATCAGCTCAAACAGATATTACAGTAAGATATTTTACGCGGAGTTCGCGAAGTTACCCGAACGTTTACAATCTAAACCTTTTGAAGCTTTGAGCTTTCAACAGTTTGCTGTGTTATTCCCGTTAGTGCGTTACTCGTGGTGTGTTCAACTCCAGAGTGACTTGACTGCGACACGTAAGTTGTCTCCTTATCCTTATGTCATAGAGTATTCCTAAATCTGCCAACATTCCGTAAGGGTACAAGAAAATTTAACCCTTCCACTAGCGTAATTTTATCGAAAGCTCATCCACTTTGATATGGGGTTGAATTGACGTGACGCATGTTTTTTGTCCATTCAAAAATTTTAAGAGGGTTAATGCACTGTTAAGCAGATTGATTTGTGCTCTCGCGGATTATCAGATTATACTCTTACTGGACGATTGAGCTTTAATTGCTAAAAATTTAAATACCACACCGGGATTTGTTGTTCGTTTTTTTGTTACGCACATTCTTCAACATCCTCGTGCAAGACAATTAGGTCTTAAAGCTTTACAAACAACGTTTATGGGTCAACCGGCAATTTCACATTCCTTAACTTACGGATTTGGCAACAGTTCACCGAGAGGGTGGGGGAGGGGGGGCATATTTATGTAAAAACGGTGCGGGTTTCAATAAATACAACTGAGTAGTTCAACGACGAGATCAATAGATTTGGTCATCTTCGTTCGCATAATTTGAACCATAAATAGTATACGATCATGCATAGTTTATCATTTACGTAAATATCCTTGAGCACGTGCATGACACTTCGTTTGTTTGTTATTTGTTTGAGCGGTTCCCCATATTCTTCCTTTTGACCGACTTCGTATCACTTACCATTTCCAAAATACCAATGGTGAACATGGAATTTCGTACACAGTGTATATTTACGTTCTTCAGGAGCTCTTGCTATGTTGCTTAGTTCTTCTGGCTATAGTGAATGCGATGATGTAGTAGAATGTCACTGTTCTCAAGGTTCTCTTCCTATTCACTGAAGACCTTATCTCGAACCATAAGAATGTTGGCCTCCTCGCTTTATTGCTTCACTGTCTTCATTGGTTGAAATTTAACTATTCTGTTGATGCTCTGCTTCCCCTGTATTTCTTTGCATCTTGCGGTCTAAGGTGGAGTTGAGCTTATGTTTTTCTCCATCGTTTCTTCAATCACTTCTGTCAGTCCTTATTTTGTCTTTCCTGGATTTATTTTGCATTCTTTCTAAAAATGTGACACATCCATTGAATTCACTGGTGTTTTAATTTTTTCCGTCATTGCTTTGATCCATTTCAAAATTTTCCTTTTTTCCTTGAGATGTCGTGTCGTGCTTTCTTCATTCTTTCTTGATCTACTCTTCCATTATTTTGTATTACGGCTCCTAAAATATTTGTATTTCTCCTGCTTTTCCTTTTAGTGTGTTTTACTTTCTCCTGAAATATTTTTTTGTTTTGTCGATGATTATCTTCATATTTTTTCATCCCTGTCCAATCTTCCGCTGCTTCAGATAATTTAGCCTTATCATTCCCAAACATCAGCTCATTCGTATAAGTCGCTTGCATTATCCGGTATCCCATTCTTTTCTTAACTTCTTTGATTCTTCGTTTAATGATACTATTCAGTGAGTCCTTTTGTCTTTGCACATTTGGTTGCTGGTTCTTCTTATATTTGTGTTTGTGTGTTTTAACTATTTCTATACTTGTTTCATCTACTTGTATTTTTTTATAGTTTTCTTTATGTTTTCTCTTCGTACACGATCGAACACTTTAACTATAACATCTTCTATCTTTTCTCTTATTATTCCTTCCATTATTCTTCTCAATATTTTTTCTGGAACACTGTTACCTTCTTCCTCTCCTTATTTGTTTCTTCTTCATCTTCTTCATATCTTTATCGATCAATGATTCCGTTTCCTTTCTTGTCTTTCGCGTTAATCATGTTGTACTCTTTTTTTGCTTTAGTTGTTTAGGGTACCATAAAATAACTTTTGGTTTTCCCTGTAGTTTTCGACTCTTTCTTTGTATTCATCATAATAATCTTCATGACTTTTTGTTTCATATACCACTTCCAGCTACCTTCCTCATCTTTAACTATTAACTTTATTTCTGTATTAATAATTGAAACTCGAAGCCTCCCCTTAACTGAACTATTCCACAGATGTCTATTTCTGTAGTCAACTATTAAGTCCTTTTCCTCTCCATTACTACATCCAACATTATTTTTTTGAATGTGTCACTAATTCATTTTCAATTATTTATTTATCGTTTCTTCTATATCAACTATATTTTGATTTGCTACTCTTCCATTTAGGTCACCGATTACTCTTTGTAGATCAACTTTGTTTTCTTTTCTTGTATTATCATTTACACCATTGCTGTCAGTGTCCATATTTCTTCATCCAATAATTTCCCTCATTCACACATTCTTTAATTATATTTCCTAACATTTCTAGTGTTACAATCAATTCCACTCTTCCCTTTGTTCCTGCTCTTTCATTTACATCTGATCAGATCCCTTGCGCATTTTTGTCATGCCTTTTCCATTCTTCTTTATTTTTGTAATTCTTAATACTTGTTTTATTACTAGTCTTATTTTGCGTGTATACTTCGTACACTTCCTGTACCTGTTAATTTTTGTTCTTTTGTCCTTGTTTTAATCCCATTTCTTTGTTTCCTTATTTCTTCACTTTTCCTTCTATCTTGCTTGCGTCATTTCCCTATTATCCATTTCACTTTTCTCTCTTAGTTTTTCAAATTCCATATATTTTGTTTATTTTTTTCGTATTTCATTTCCACTCCATCTCATTTACCTCTTCGCTCTTCTTTGATTCGGTTATTCTCCTATCATCTTTCCTGATTTTCTCCCTTAATCTTTATTTGTTTGTTATTTCCTTTCATTTCATTTTCTTTTGTAGCAATTGTCGCTCTGTAATTTTCACATTATTAAAAACAGACAGACAGATATAAATACATATATTTACGGGTTTCGCATAAATTTGTCCTTTTTCCTTCCTTTTTGAACAATTTTGTTAGGAATTAATATTGTGGGACAGGCAGACAAAAACTATATCCCTGCAGATGAGCGCTCGGAAATAAACGGCAGAGACCCACATTACAAAACTGATATTTATCGGAGTGAGAAGGAAAAATCCCATGTAGCATTTAATATTGGTGTGTTAGTGGCTTTTCATTGTAAATATATTGGTAGAATATAAATGTACAATATTGTCCCAACATTGAAATGTGAACAATTTTACATATTGACTAAATATTACTAAGTGATATTCTTTCAATGTTGGGGAAAATATTTATAGCAATATTGGCCCATTATTATTTTGTGATGTGTCCCAAAATAGTAAGAAAGGGGGTGACCTGGACCACTACAGAGCTCTAACTGTTTCGAGCGGTGGCTCCTTCCCTAGGAACCCCATTCACTTCGTGTTTCGTGCTTCAAGTAGGACTCGAACCATCGATCGCCCCGTTAGCTACCGACATTTTTATAATTTTGGAATTTAAAATTGGACACTATATAATATGTAACAGGGCCTGCATAATTTTTATTAATTTCATATCTCTAAATCGGTGAAAATTATCATCCGGCGGATTTTGAGAAAGTATCAACGTTATTATTTGTGAATATTTTTTCATGTTGCCTAAATATCCAGTAATATTGAAAGCACAATATTGTTATGTTATTAATAAATAAATATTGACATATTGTATAGTAATATTTACTAAATATTGTAAATATGGAGATTATATTGCTTAAATATTAATTTTCGATATTTAGTAATATTGCACTCACAATATTGGTACATATTATTGTGTGTACAATACTTGAATTTACATTAAATAGCAATATTTACTATATGTTACAAATATGTATGTTATATTGATTAAATATAGATTTTCAATATTTAGCAATATTGTACATACACGTAATATGGTACAATATTTGAATTTACATTCAATGACAACATTTAATAAATATTGTCCTTATATTCACTAAATATTGTTTTTCCAATATTTTTATAATATTAGAAAAATATATTCCTCCAATATTGGCTGCAATTCGACAATATTGCCCCAATCTCTATATTGAGCCAATATTCCGTCAAGTTAACGCCAATAAACGGTGCTACATGGGATTCAGCACAAAATCTTGTGCAATACTTTAACAATCAATTTATAAATCAGGCACAATTATATGTATAGTGCTCTTGTTATTCAATTGTAATAGTGTAATAGCCGCAAATGAAGCACAACTTTTTGTGCTGTACATATTACGCTATTTCATGCCAAGAGTGGTACTAATAGATCATAAACAAATTGGAAACGCATATCTCTCAGAAAAAAGCTTGTGTAAAGGGAGACGTGTCATATGCAGAAGCACCAAAATCTGACACAAATTTAAATAAATTGGACTAGGTACTAATAATAATACATAATTGGAAGAAATTGGCACAAACACAAAGTTCATTCATTTCGCGTACCTACGACGGAGGAAATTTTCCAATATTGCACTCTCAAGCTTGCAGTTTGCACAAAATTTCGTGCTTTGTATATTGTCCTACTGTGAATATTGTTTGTCTTCTGTTCTGTGAGATAATGGAATTTTATGCTGACAAAAGGCTTCGAAATAATTGATTCTATGAATTATAAGTGGACAGAATCTTTGAATTTTTTTCTGTACGTAAGGAATTCTAGAATCTAAGTTGCACTTACGGCACAAACACGTTCCTGATCATGAAAATAAATAATATTCACTTCTCTTACTTTAATTAGCTGAATAATAAGTGTAGTTCATTGATTTAACGTTTGGAACGACACCAACAGCACTAAATTGGAGAAAGGAAATTTGAAAAAAATCTGCCCGAATATCTAATAAGCTGTGACCATGATGAAAATCACGGTTTATAGGGCGTCTATTTTTATCTTGAACGAATTGAATTTCTGTGTTTTTCCCGTATCAAAATAAATTAGATTATTCGATCATCAAATTTCATAAACGTCTTAAAACGCGTGGGTTAAAAGAAAATTCTCTTTTCTACTCTAATCAACTCAATATACATTTTAAAAGAAGAGGGATTCCCGTTTCCTGAATCTTTTCAATATTTTTAGTAATTCGATGAATGATCATTAAATAATTCCAGGCAACTCACTTTTTATATTTTATATTATATATCAAAACGCTACCTATATCTAGAAAATATTGTTTTCCAGTTTTAGCTACACGAGTCCCTATCCTCTTATTGAAATTCCAACAGAACGCCAACGTCTCACGGGGATTTACTCACAGTATCCTACAATATATATAACGGTTACCTTGTGTCATAATAAAAGGTGGCACCTTTCTTTTTCCTATCGAGAAAAGAAGGTTAATTATTAAATGGATGAATTATCTCGGGAAATTAAATTTCAGTGATATGGCCATTCAAACAACAATAAAATATAGCACAATATACACAATAAAGGACAGTGCGTAATGTAAAATTTATATTAAACAAAAGTCAACCAAAAAAGGGTGCAATCAAACATACTGGAGAGTCATGGAATACTTTTTTTTTAATTACCCTCCCCCCCCCCCCAAGCGAGTTGGCTGGAAACATCGAATGCAGAAATCTCAAGATGGAGATATTCCCTGCAAACTGCTGAAATACATTTGGGGGCGTTCTTGGCAGATAACTGGCCACACCATTGTAAATTGGGGAGGAGGGAGAGGAGATTTTTCAAAATTCCCAGATTCATGTGACTCATTTCGTACAGTCCATGGAGCAAAATTTTTTGAGTCTGCACAATGCTTTTTTGCAATGCTAAGTGCTTTATTTTAGTCTCCCGAATCATATCTTTATTGTATAATAACTGAGTGGAAGAGGGCGGTAAGTCTACAGATAAGGGAAAAAATGGTTGCAGGTGTCTACAGTCCTTGAGTAAAAGTCGGAAGGACCAAAACAACTTGTTGCCATTTGTTGCACTTCCGTCAAAAAGACACCTCGAGTTCTTCGCCCGTCTCTTATGAAACTGGATAACGTAGTGACCACTTTGATGGTCGAATCCAATCTCTCCCAAACTTTTCGGAGAAGGCTAGTGATTCCATTTCCAGTTAATGAAAAGTTCGTCATTAATGTTTTAGTCAAGTGGTTAAGGGAAAACAACAAAACTGCTGCAACACAAAGATAAACCGCAAGTAATCCTAAGTATAGATAATAATATAGACATACTGCCTGATAATCCCATATTAAGTTTCGAAACTATGTAATGTCGTGGCGGAGGTGCTGTCATAATTAGAGAAAACATAACTCACTATGAAGAAGGAAAGTACGCGACTCAAGATATTCAAGCAACAACTATTGGACAATTGGACAATGGGCTCGTAATGATAATGAAAAAGCCAATACGTTCGCGGACCACCTTGAAAGAAGGTTTCTTCCATACACGGGAGCAGACAACTTACCTGAACTAACATCAAATGAGTACAATGACACAATTCCATTGATCACACCGAAAGAAGTTGCTGAAGAAATTCGAACAAACCTCAATTCGAAGAAAGCACCTGACTTCGAACAGTGAAGCCATACTTAAGAAGCTTCAAAGAAAAGCTTTGGTAAAGTTAACTACATTAATCAATGCTTCAAATTCGGTTAAAACATGTTCCAATATTTTGGAAAGTACCTATCTATGATACCAAAACCAGGCAAAATCCACCACGACGTGCCAATTACCGATTATGTCGAAACTGCTCGAAAAGATAATTCTGAAACGTCTCAAACCCATTATCGATAAATATCAACTTATTCCAACACATCAGTTTGGCTTTCGAAGCAAACATTCAACCATCGACCAGATTCATGCTATACAAACTAAAATCAACTCTTCCCTATCGATATTATAAACTTATCATATCGTACTTAAGTGAACGAAAATTTCGAATTAAACATGAGGGTGCGTACTCATAACTAAGAGAAATTCAAGCCGGGGTACCTCAGGGAAGTGCTTTGGGTCCAGTGCTGTCTCATGTAGCACCGTTTATTAGCGTTAGCTTGGCGGAATATTGGCTCAATATAGAGAGTTTGGGGGCAATATTGTCGAACTGCAGCCAATATTGGGGGAATATATTTTTGTAATATTATACAATTATTGGAAATACACGATTTAGTGAATATAAGAACAATATTTGCAATATTTATTAAATATTGTCATGTAAATTCAAATATTGTACCTACACACAATAATGTACCAATATTACCTGTATAATATTACTAAATATTGAAAATCTATTTAAGCAATGTAACATACATATTTGTAATATTTAGTAAATATTACATCAAATATTGTATACACAATATTGTACCAATTGTACAATATTACTAAATATTGAAAATCGATATTTACGCAATATAACAAACATATTTACAATATTTAGTAAATATTACTATACATTTATTTATCAATAACATAACAATATTGTGTTTTCAATATTACTGAATATTTATGCAACATGAAAAAAATATTCACAAATAATAACGTTATGATACCTTCTCAAAATCCTCCGGATAATAATTTTCGCCGATTTAGAGATATGAATGTAATCAAAATTATGCATCACCGATCACTTCCGAGTCTACACGAAGTGAATGGGGTTCCTGGGGAAGGAGCCACCGGAGGACTTGGAAATAGTCCCTCGAAACAGTTTCTTACTATTTTGGGACACATTACAAAAAAATAATGGGCCAATATTGTATAAATATTTTCCCCAATATTGAAATAATATCGCTTAGTACTATTTAGTGAATAAGTAAAATTGATCACATTTCAATGCTGGGACAATATTGTACCTACATTTATATTCTACCAATATATTTACAATGAAAAGCCAATATTACACCAATATTAAATGCTACATAGGGTACTTGTATATCAATGACATACCAAAAACGACAAATTGCACGACGCAGACGACACAGCAGTGATGACAACGGGCAATTCAATTAACAACTCAACAACGATACTGCAACAAGCAGCAGACATCATTACCACCTGTACATATAATTGGCGCATTAAGCTCAATGAAGCCAAATTATTAATAAAAAGATCAACCAGTTACCAATTTTCCTCAATGGCGTAAGGCTACAGCCGATCAATACAGCCAAGTACCTACCCAGCAAACACATTTATATATAAAATACATATAAATTATGTAAGAGCTTTTTAGCTTTGCTTATATAAAACTGGAAGAAAAATAAGAGATATTTAGTAATGTCAGGATGTCAGCAATTTTCAAAATAATATATATGTCTATTAGATGTAAACTCTTCTATATGAATTTATATACGTTTTATGTATATTTTATGTAATATTTACATAAAAAATATTCGTTGTAAAAGCGTTGCGATGACCAAAATGGCAGCTACTCGAGCATAATGTAATTATTATCAATGTAAAAAATTATTTAAGCAGTTCCATACAAAAAATGGAAAAACTACATTTTACGTGCAACTGTAGGTACTTTTAATTATATTTAACTTAATTCTAGCACGAACCCGTTTTCATCTGAAATGAAAGCCGACAGTTTATTATGATATACTTGCTTGAAAAGTGTCCCTTAACCGGATTCGAACGTTTGCGGGTGGGCGTTGCAAATTCTGAAATCCGACATTGCACCACTGCGCTAATCTGTAACATCCCTTCTTTTTATTTCGTACTTCGTAACTTTGCGCCGTTTCGCGTTATTAGTTTAAATTTTGTTTGATTATACCGTTGAGTGAAGTCTTATTCAATAATTATACCTATCTTTAACTTTATGTTAAAAATGACCAGGATTTAATTTATTTTATATTATTTATTTTGTATATAAATTAGACGCATTTTAGTCGATACGGATCTAATATTAAAGGTACGTGAACTACAATTTTTGGCGTTATAGAAAACAGGGCGTGCGAATACTTATGTGGCGCAAATAGAAACGGACTTTATTTTCGACCATACAATATATGTAATGTAATGATAATTTCTAATTATATTTACAGAAGGTATACATAAAAAATACGTAATATTACATATAACGTACATAAATCTAATCATGTAAATATGACAGCACATAAATTACATGAGTGATATGTAATTATCTATATATATATATTATATGAATTTCTGTATACAGAATATCCGTAAGTTTCTATACTATTATGTAAAATATACGTAATTGTGTGACATACGGTTTATATAACTTTATTAAAGAATACTTACATACTTGATATATAAAAAAGCAAATGTAGGGGTATTTACTTCAATTTATATATGTTGTATGTATATTTTATATGTGTGTTTAGTGGGTAGGGTTGACGCTTGATGCCAAGTTCCGATGGAAACCACACATCCAAAAGAAACAAGAGAAATTACAAATTAAACTTCGAAAAATGTACTGGTTACTCGGAGCTGTCAATGTATAACAAGCTGCTCTTATATAAACAAGTGCTTCGACCAGTATGGGTATATGGAGCCTAATTATGGTGCTGTGCGATAAATACAACATTGATGTGATACAGCGGTGCCAGAACAAAGAGCTAAGACACGTAACTAATGCGCCATGGCACGTAACAGCGACATCCATCGAGAACTTGGAGCAAAAATAGTCGCATCCATCATCACGATCATGTAAAACGTCTTCAGCATCACTTCATCAACAAAGAAGCGTCACTGAACGTGAGGAATGTAACTAGACCACTTAGGCGAACCAAACCGTTTGAATTAGCCATCCAGTGAGAAAACTAAGGGATCCAATGGAAAAACTTAGTTTAATACAGTTTGAACTAGTTTTTGTAAATCAAATATTAAAAATGGGCTTACGGTCGTCCTTTTTTCAGGTCCCCAATGTATTCTATACCCTTTTCCATTAAATATGAGTAGAAGGATCTTTTGGCCACTCTCATTTCCTTCAAGAAGGACGCTGATATCTTCCCCGGTTCGGTAGTTGCTCTGTGGACAACTAAACCCTTCACGCGACCCCTTTAACCACGGAAGGGTCGACGTTAACAGAAATTTTAAAATACCTACATATTTCCCCAGATTTCAGTAGTGAATGGCGCGACACGAGACACTTGGGCGCTACGGTTAGTTCGCCACTTGTTGTCTCGGTATTCGTTTCTTAGGACATCCTTTTGCCTTTCTTAAAATAATCAATTGAGACACTTCCTGATTTTTCAGATGGACCCTCCCCCTTCCATTCTTTTTGGGAATTTGTTACCATTTCGAGCACGCTAAGACTTACTCATAACAATTCATTCATTGAGAGGGTTTCGACTAATCAATATTAAGGAAAATTTCATTCTCATCTTTTATTACATCGATTACATTCCTTATCGTTCCGTCTTACTCCCAACTCGACAGCTGCACCAAAAGTAAATCCCCCCCCACTAATCCTCTCTAAATGACACGAAAATGTCACCTCAAGCAACTAAAAGAGTTTCTGCCATTCGTCACAAAATTTAGCACAACGCGATGGTAGTGAAGGCGACATCTGTCTGTATGAATAAGTGATTTTTAAAACAGAATTGCATTACATTTACCGACTTTCCTTTATAAGGGAAATAATCGTGAAAATAATAAAGCAATAATAAAACACACGTGAACTCTATGAAAATTTGATCTAAAACGCTTGGTCGCATATTTCCAATGCACAAATGGACGCACATGCAATACAAACCCGCCGAAGTTCTAAAATGAATTTTTAATTAGTATCGATTTGCGAACGTTTATCTATTTTAATCCTAATGAATTTATTATATTATAGGTAACCTACTTTACAATACTACGTGAATGTTTTGTAAACCATTTATAAGCTCTATGTGCTCCGTCCTATGCTTTATTGCTCGGCAGAGTGTTATTAAGGTGGACGTGTGGTCGTTGCACTTACGGTTATGTCCCTTTAACATTAAATAATGCAGTTTAATATGAATACATATGCCACTCTTAATATTCCAATGTAAGTGAAAAATAATGTACAACGCCGTTTTGTTCCATTTTCCAGAGACAATATTTCCGTACAAGTTTTATAATGAAACAAGGCGCTTATCCGCAGGCTTAGCTCGCGACATTTCCACTTCTCGGCCATATTGTGGCCAAACCATTCACTAGGCCAACTTGACACTTTTATGAAAAATGTCCACCTCGGTGAGCTCTATCAAATAGGACTCATTTGTCCATGTTTTAGCGTGGTTGACCTTTGACCCCTTGAAAACCGGAAGTGACCTAGACCGGGTCAATGTTCATAAACCACCTCAGGATCATGTGTGATACTCATGCAAAATTTCAACCCTCCAGCTCTATTCTATTCTCGCCATAGAAACGTGACGGACTAATACGTACGTGTGCAATTTTCATCACAGCCAAAAATCTTACATAGGATTCATAATTCACAAAAAAACCGATGTGTGACATTCAACTTTATAAGTATACTATAAGGATCTATCGCCTATTGTGATTGTCAAATTTTGATATTAATATGAATATGAATCGATCCAGTTGTCACAAAGAAAAATAATAACGAATGGTAATGCAACCATTTAATTATAATTGCATGGTATGCACCAACCCTCCCCATGGGGTATCTTAATTCATGTAACCTTGAATGATGATCTCGTAGATGTAAGGAAACTTATCACTCTGAACTGTTCCATATAGATATTATTATAATTTGTTGATGTGCTCGAATTCTCACAAACAAGTCGTGGATTTCGTTTTAGCCGACATTCGATTGGATTTATTGCAGTAAATTCTGCTGGTATGTCTTCCCCCACGTTACGATCCCACGGTAATGGGATCAGAACCAACAATAACACGTGATGTAATTAAAGACAAACTGCTTCAAGAGGAATATAAAAAGAAAGTTGATAAAGGGCATTGTTCAATTGATGCACCCTTCGTTACTAGTCCCAAAGGCAGGAAGGTTGTAAATATAGAAGATAACAGAGATCAAAAGTATTTGTAAAAATAATTCTGTAAAAAGAAATGCCATCGAACTCCAAAAGAGCAAGAAGTGAAGGATGGTCTTTGTTAACTGCATTATCCAGTACCTTAAATAGTAACCAGTGGTGTATCGACTCAGGAGCTACAACACACACGACCAACAGAAGAGATTGCTCAGAAAATTTGGAAAGAAACAACCAGTAAGGACAGTTAATGGCATTTACTGTTGGATATTGCCGAAGGAATGGCTAACACAGCATGAAACTCTTAAAATCCTCAAGAACTATGGGGTGGGAGGTTGGGACATCTCAGCTCTAGATGACTAACATGGAAGCCAAACAAACCAGATTGCCGTTCAACAAATCGGGTACTAAGATACAAAAGCTGGAGATTATCCATTGGGACCAATGAGCGAGCCAACATGGATTTGTGAACCTTCATTGATGATTAGACTAGAAAAACTTTCGTTTATTTCATGTACAAATCAAAGGTAGATTTTTAGAGCTTAAAATGCTAGTTGAAAATGAAGCTGGTACACGCTACAGGATTCTTGCTTAAGCAAAAGGTTTTGGGAAGAAGCGTAGAACACGGCGGTTTACCTGAATAACCGTTCGCTAACGAGACCAGTCAAGAGAAAGCGTGGACATGTCAGAAGATGGATCTCGAGCGTTTGTACACATTTCAAAACAAGATCGTACCAAGCTTGAAGGCTATAGAGTTTTGGAGCTGAAGAATCCAACAGCAATAGAACCAGTTCGAAACGTTACATTTATTGAAGAATTTAATAGGAGTGAAGGAAGTAGGTACCAAAAGTTTCATACTTCCACACCAAGACGAAAAACAGTAGGTAATCGTAACGTGAAAAATGAGAAGACCGACCTGAAGAACAATATGGCGATCATCTATCCTCGGAAGAAAACTGAAGAATAAAGAAAACGGAAAAATAAGGAAAAATTAGAGCGAAGTAAATGAAAACGAAAGGAATATCCGGATGACGTTATTTATTGGGAGGGAGAGACCGATCCAAAAACAGTGTCACAGGCGCTTTCTAGGAGCGGATTGGATGAAGAAATCAACGATAGTCTTAAATAATAATAATAATAATATTTATTCGTGGTAGTTATACTGAATGTTGTATTTACACTTCCAAACTGAACAACGTAGTGACCAGCGTTGTTGAACTTTTGCCACCTTGATGGTTGAATCCAATCTAACACCCCAGAAACTTTACGTTGTCAGTGCCGATGGTTAATTCTTTTTGCTTTAATGTCAAGTGAATAACTTCGGTCTTCTGTTTGTTTGATTTTATCGTTATCGCACCGGATTTTGACTTTATTGGTATAGCTATATTGGCCTTCTGGATAGCGATGGTTAGATCTTCGTCCTTGCAGAAAACGGTAGTATCATCAGCATACAATATACATTCAACTTCCTCATTCAGAAATGAAGGTAAATCATCAAGAAGAGTAAAGGCCCAAGCATGGATCCCTGAGGCACTCCATGCTTCATTGGACGATTTTCCGAGAGTAAATTATTGAAAGAAACACACTGGAATCTATTCTCAAGATAGGAGCTAATATACTGAGATCGTCAAAGTTGTGGAAATGTTTCAGTTTCAAGACCAGAATTAACCAGATTAAACAATCTTCTAGGGGATGAAAGATGGTTTTCACGAACATAAGAATCTGCCATATCAATATTCAACAGGATCGCTTATGTACTTAGCTGTGTGTTATACTAGACCAGATATTGTACCTAATGTAAGTGTCCTTAGTCAATGGTCACCAAAGTTCTAAACGAGTCCTACGTTATTTAAAAGGCTGTAGAAGACATGGTACTGAACAAAATCTGTGTGAATTAGGAGTAAAACCAAGGGATTAAGCGAGATTGTTAGATTAGTGGCCGTCACGATCATTCTAACTTTTTTTTTATAAACAGGGGGAGGAAATGCTTTACGCACACCCGTACTGGGTAGTGTGGGACTCTCCGTTAGTCGGCATATCCACTAAAACCTAACCCCCTTTCATCCTGGTACAGACGGAACCACGCTAGGGTATAACTTCGTCTGCACTGGATCTTTTCTGCTCTGTTCGTCCTTTCATCGCTCTCTCATGCTTTTTCTTTGTGCTCATTATCCTGTTGATCAGCCTCTCGATTATCTTCCAGTCATTCTCGTTCCTTAACATTATGCCTATCGTATTTCCTGGCGTGAGCTTTTCGTCCAGCTCGGTTTCCGCTTAAATGCGGTGTCCTTCCCACCTGCTGCACTGGAAAATTGTATGCTCGGGTCCGTCTTCCTCCTCGTAGAACCAACATTTGCTAGTGTGCTCGTACAGAAACACCCGTGTCCGGTCAGGGCCTGTGTCATATTGTAGTTTGTTCTCCCGTGCTTTCTCGCAATCCACGGCCCGATGCTGGGGATCAAGTGGGTGTCCACCGTGCCACGGTGTCTCGGTCTCACTCTTCCTGCCACCTATTCATCGTCCACTCTCTCGCCCTGGCTGTAATTTCCTGTCTGTTCCGCATCGGGTGTTTCTTACCTTCTTCATAGATCAGCGCCCTCTCTCGTATCAAGAGGTCCAGTAGGTATAGTCCCCCTATTACTAGGAGAGCTGCAGTAGAAATCGTTCTGTAAGCGCTGCATACCCTTACGGCCATCGCTCTCTGGCATCTGACCGTCATGCCTCTGGCCCTCCTAATTACCATGGCTTGGTGCGGCGTACAGTACAATTGACTGCATCGCTTTCTGCAGTACCCTTCTCGGCTTGGCCCCACGGTCCCCTGACGTTTGGCAAAATTACGTTAAGGGTCTCCATTGTTCTGTAGGCTTTCTCAGTTACCTTCTCTACGTGTCTCGTAAACGTGAGTCCGTAGTCCAGGAGATACACCACCTTTGCGCTCGTTCTTATGATGTGTCCATCCATTTCGAAATTAATCTCCTTGGCTTTCCTGGATACGTTGAAGACTATGGCCGTGGTTTTTTGCGGTGCTAGTTCGAGATTGTTTTTCGTCATCCACGTCTTCACAGCATGGAGGGTATCCTCCGTCTTTAGCTTCATCCCCAGTGCATCCTTTGAGGTGGCCAAAATTGCGAGGTTGTCAGCATAGTATATATATCCACGTGGTTTTCTACCTTTATGCCCATCACGTCGTCGTACAGCAGGTTCCACGAGGTGGGTCCAAGCACGGATCCTTGGGGAACCCCTGCTGCTAGTTCGCTGATGTTGTACTCTTCGCCTAACGTTATCCTCCTTTCGGTTAGGTAGGCCTTAATGATATTCCTCAGGTATCCGGAGATTCCCTTCCTTTTAGCTTTCTCTATTATTATGTCCCAAGAGGCCGCATTAAAAGCGTTTCGGACGTCTAGCAGTACCAGGGAGCACCACCTCCTGCCGTTTTTCCTATGTATTTTCACTTGGTCCATAATCCGTTCCATCGCGTGAACCTATCCTGAAACCGTATTGGTTTTTATGGAAGCTATTAGCTCAAATCCATTATTTTGTAAACAAACCCCACAGGCGGTCCAGCTTACCCTGTTAAGAAACACTAGAAGCACAGCGAAATTCCAGAGTCCGCATTTAAATTCTCAGATGTATATAAATGACTGGGACTGAGGAATATTTTTTATTTTATTAATGATAAAGTGGTACCACTGTAACTTATATACATCATTTTGAATACGTTCGATGGCACTGTCGCTTTGTGTTAAGACGTCATGTCTTCGTGGTAATCTAAGCTGGAGTTTGGAGAGTAAACATTCACTCACCCATCCCAAATGCAATCCGACATAAAGAATATTCTTCTCCCACGGGAAAATGCAGCATCCAGTTGCACGTCAAACCATCCTCTCTGAACTTTATCGTAGGTGTCGTACTACGTCTCGTCTAAATTAGGGTCTTACTCCTTAGTCCCAGTCATTTACATACACCTAAAAATTTAAATTAATTCTAACGGGGTAAGTCGGACCACCTGTCGACTTTGTTTACAACATAAAGGATTTCAACTAGGTTGAATTATCGTGACGGCCACCACAATTTTGTTACATGTTTTAATGTAAGTTGTCTTTCAAATTGTTGATGTTTCCGTCATAAAAACGTACTTTGCATTGTTTTGCTCATTAAATAAATACAATATTAAATAATTAAAATGGTAATACGGAGTAAAGCTAGTCATACCTAATTTTTCCTTCTATCAAATGGGGTGGATGACGTTAACTTACTTTCGGTGTCGGAAATTTTTGATACAATCTATTACTGGCGGCGGATTAGTCGCTTCACAAACTTCAGATAGTAATAATCCGTGTCTATCCCCAATTATAAATTCCAAGTGCCAAAAAGCACATACCGTCGCTATTTAGTTCCATAATTCCCTTCTTATTGAGGATCTTTTTCTTGAAATTTTAAATATATTAAAGACAATTAAATTCCATACCTATATAATTGATCGACTTTGTGACATGTTCTTCCTTCCTTTTTCTTTCTCTCTCTCGCCCTCTTGCAGAACTCATCGATCGTCCTCATTTGTGAAATGCCGATTTCTACGGTCATGATCACGTGCACCTTGGCACGTTATCCTGAATTTTTTTACGAATACAAAAAAATAAAAGCGAATCAATCACGTAAAACCTTGCTGTAGAATGTAGAAAGGTATAATTTTCAAATGCGGCTTAAAAGCTTTTAAATGAAATTTTCCAACTAGGTATGTGAAAAGTGCGCGAAGTAATTTTAATTATTCCCGGAGGTATGAAATCTCACAAGTTTTCTTTCGGTACGTGCATATGTGTGAATCAAAACCAAAATCCTTTGTGGAAAACTTCAAGCACGATGAGCTCCCGTAACACTTCCGATTATAATATTTCGAATTTTCCGCAGTGAAATGAAAAGTTAGCATCCCCTGAATTGTTCATTCGTGTGGTAACTCGACGCGAACTGATGAAATGAAGAAAAACTTATAATTGGCCACATCTTTACTAATTCTAAACTATAATACCTTTGTTGTTATCGTAACGATACTAAATATAATTAATTCTATAACAAGTCATACCCTCTAGATGGACGGTAGACGAGTTCAAAGATGATTGAATTCACATTCGAAATTTGTCTAATTGCTAATTAGGGGATGACACACGCTCGTAAATAGTGCTCTTCATACAAGGAAACGTTCGTGTCAAACATTTCACTCAATAACAATGGGCAATTTAGGAAACTGGCGCTGGCTATTCAATTAGTGAACAAACGTTGACACATTGTCGCCAATGAATTTTTTCGTCTTCTTAGTCTAAATTTGGACAAACCATTTACAGTAATGGAGATTATTCAAACCAGGTAAAATAATTGAAATTGCCTAATCTATAATTATATACTGCGGGGAGTGCAGCACTTGTGGCTGTTTAATTAAAGCACAACACAGCAAATTACCGAAAACCACAGAAATATTTTAATTAACCGAATGTGTCCTCAAATTTATTGTTCTAATGTTAGTTTTCTAACCACAAAAAAAAAAGAATACGAGGTTTGAATGATTATCTCCTCCAATTTTTTTTCTTTACGAATTGGATCAAAGTCACACTTACATTTTGAAATTTTTTTCTTCGATGACAATGAAGGGGTTTTCCAATCATTACTTCTTTCAGCATGTATGAATCGTTTTAATATGATCAGGATCACACAATTTGAAAAAATATTGCATCCAAAGTTTAGCAGTTCTAGTCCAAGCATCACAAAGGGCACAGAATGGGTTCTAAGTACCCTCCCATCGTAATCCAAAATCCAGAGTCTAGTCCAAGCAATGTTTTTGACAACTTTTCCTTCACATTCTAAATGGCAGCAGCTTCAATGTCTACAGGGGGTGTACGAGTGTGATCAAGTATCTCCAATATGCCTTTGCTCTCTTCAGTTAAAGCGAGGTGAGCCAACAACTGTCCTTTTACGGCTTTGAAGTACGAATCAACATGCAGCAGCATATGCTATGATGAAGAAATTCTGTCAGTCACTTCCACTCGTATTATAAACCCAGTTGTACCTATGAAGGACATCCATCAATCAGCGAAAACCACCAAGGCGTAAAATTACTGGAACCCAGCAAACACATTTATATGTAAAATACATACAAATTATGTAAGAGCTTGTTAAAATTACATAAAACTGGAAGATAAATAAGAGATAACTAATGTCAGGATGTCAGCAATTTGACATGTCTATTAGATGTAAATTCTTCTATATCTGTAGCACATGAATTTATATACGGTTTATGTATATATATATTTACATAAAAAATATTAGTTGTAAAAGCGGTGCGATGAAAAAAACGAAAAAACTACATTTTTATGTGTAACTGTACTTTTAATTATATTTAACTTAATTCTTGCACCAACCCGTTTTTACCTCAACTGAAAGCCAACAGTTTATTATCTTATACTTGCTTGAAAAGTTTCCCTTAACCGGATTCGAACCTATGCGGGTGGGCGTTGCAAATTCCGAAATCCGACATGTGTTTTCTTTGTATTCGACATTGTACCACTGCGCTAATCTGAAACATCCCTTCTTTTCATTTCATACTTCGTAACTTCGCGCTGTTTCGCGTTATTAATTTAAATTTTGTTTGATTATACCGTTGAGTGAAGTCTTCTTCAATGATTATACCTACCTTTATGTTAAAACCCAGCAAACACATTTATATATAAAATACATATAAATTATATAAGAGCTTTTTAGATTTATATAAAACTGGAAGAAAATAAGAGATATTTAATGTCAGGATGTCAGCAATTTTCAAAATAATATACATACATAAATGTCTATTAGATGTAAATTCTTCTATATCTGTAGTACATGAATTTATATACGTTTTATGTATATTTTATGTAATATTCACATAAAAAATATTAGTTGTAAAAGCGTTGCGATGACCAAATGGCAGCTACTCGAGCATAATATAATTATGTATTACCAATGTAATGGAAAAAATGGAAAACCTACATTTTTACGTGCAACTGTACTTTTAATTAACTTAATTCTTGCACGAACCCGTTTTTACCTGAGCTGAAAGCCGACAGTTTATTATAATATTATATACTTGCTTGAAAAGCTTCCCTTAACCGGATTCGAACCGTTGCGGGTGGGCGTTGCAAATTCCGAAATCCGACATGTGTTTTCTTTGTATCCGACATTGTACCACTGCGCTAATCTGATACTTCTTTTTTGATTTCGTTCTTCCTAACTTTGCGCTGCTTCACGAGTTTAAATTATGTTTGATTATATCGTTGAATGAAGTCTTATTCAATGATTATACCTACTTTTATGTTAAAAATGACCAGGATTTAATTTATTTTATCTTATTTATTTTCTATATAAATTAGACGCATTTTAGTCGATACGGATCTAATATTAAAGGTACGTGAACTACAATTTTTGGCGTTATAGAAATTAATTATGCGGCGCAAATAGAAACGGACTTTTATTTTCGACAATATAACATATGTAATGATAATTTATAATTATATTTACAGAAGGCATACATAAAAAATATGTAATACTTCTTACATATGAGATTTTACATATAACGTACATAAATCTAATCATATAAATATGACAGCACATAAATTTCATGGGTAATATGTAATTATATACATGTATATATTATATTATATTATATGAATTTCTGTATACAGAATATCCGTAAGTTTCTATACTATTATGTAAAATATACGTAATCTGTGACATACGGTTTATATAACTTTATTAAAGAACACTTACATACCTACTTGATATATAAAAAAGCATATGTCATGTAGGGGTATTTACTTCAATCTTATACAGGGTGATTCGCGAGGAAGTGGCAATATTTTAAGGACATGTCGAGGAAGCCAAAATAAGCAAAATAAACTCATATGTTCAAGTCCGATTTTCATTTGTTTCGGAGATATTTTAGATCGCATTCTTAATGCAGCAGCTATCATTAGAGCGAACAATCGTTCATTGAAACTCGCTACTAGTGCAGTTTATAAACGCGCAAATAAGTGTATCGAAGTGGGCGGTGGTGTTTTCGAAAATTTGTCGTAAATTAATGCTATTTTTTTAATTTTTGTAATTCATTTTGTAATAAATTTTTGTTTGCTTTTTAAATTACAATTAATCAAAATATCTCCGAAACAAATGAAAATCGGACTTGAACATATGAGTTTATTTTGCTTATTTTGGCTTCCTCGACATGTCCTTAAAATATTGCCACTTCCTCGCGAATCGCCCTGTATATGTTGTATGAATATTTTATATGTGTGTTTGCTGGGAAATGACCAGGATTTAATTTATTTTATATTTTTTATCTAATGATCTAATATTAAAGGTACGTGAAGTACAATTTTGGACGTTATAGAAAACACGCACGTGCGATTACTTATGCGGCACAAATAGAAACGGACTTTATTTTCGAACATATGTAATGATAATTTCTAATTATATTTACAGAAGGTATACATAAAAAATATGTAATACTTCTTACATATAACGTACATAAATCTAATCATGTAAATATGACAGCACACGAATTTCATAAGTGATATGTAATTATCTGTATATTATATGAATTTCTGTATACAGAATATCCGTAAGTTTCTATACTATTATGTAAAATATACATAATGTGTGACATACGGTTTATATAATTTTATTAAAGAATACTTACATACTTGATATATAAAAAAAGCATATGTAGGGGTATTTACTTTAATTTTATATATGTTGTATGTATATTTGATATGTGTGTTTGCTGGGAAGCTACTATGGCCCAAGCCTTGAAGTAGAGATCGCAGTCGAATGTTACGAAGCCGTTTCTTTCGTGAGAAACCTTGCCCTTTTCGCTCTTTCTATTCACTATAAATCCTGTTAGAGGAGGGGTTTTGTCTTGGTGCGTACCTCTCCAAAGATAGTTCCCAATTTACAAACGGACTCTAGCATTTCTGTGCGCCTTGAGAAGGAATCTTTAGAACCGGTTATCAAATCTTTTAACATGAACGTTTAGGCATCGAAGGATAATTCTATGAAATCCGACAGGTACCGTTCCTCGGTTGGGGTTCAGCCCAACGTCGAGTCGTTTGCTGTCATGATTATGAAATAAGTATTAGACATCAGTTTTAATCTCCATTCTCCTGAACTTATTTATGTCCCTATGTTTAAATTTTGGGGTGATTTTTTGATGTTTGGTTTTTCAAAGTTAAGTTTGTGTCAGTTTACGCGTGATTCGTGACATATGTCAAAGTCAAAAATGTTCAGTTTGTCTTGCCATTTCATTAGGTGTTTTCTTTTTGCACGTACACCTAAGTCAGCTCTGTCAATAACACACCATTCGTTTTATAAAAATAATTTGACTCAGTTCTCAATAACCCTATTCGTTTTAAAAGCTTTATTTAAGTTTTATATTAACCTGAGGCAGAAATGTCTACATGACGCAAGGCACTTTAATCACGTGATGATTGTAACTTTACCTAACCCTGTGGCGATGCAAAAAGAAAACACCTATCATGAATAGACTGACAAACGAACAACGCTTGCAAGTCATTGAATTTCATTATGAAAATTAGTGCTTTGTGTTTCGCAAGTTACGACCATTGTATGGTCGTCATAATCGACCCACCGAGCAGGCTGTTCAAGCCATTATGACCAAATTTCGCACCAGTTTCACTCTCTTGAACATCAATAGGTACACCAATTCGTATCCGTAGAGTGCGTACACCGATGAGAATATTGCTGTTGTATCCGCCAGTGTTAATCAAGGATCCATCCGTCGTCGATCGCAGCAATTGGGTTTATGTTATTCGACCATCTGGAAGATTTTACGTAAGGACCTCGGCCATCCAAAATACAGCTGGTGCAGGGACTGATGCCGGGCGACCCACCACAACATCGTCTTTTCGGTGAATGGGACTTAGAGAAGCTTGACGATTGTCTTCAGCGACGAGGCTCATTTTTGGCTCAATGTGTACCTCAATAAGGATAATTGCCGAATTTGGCCCGAAGAGCAGCCAAAGGCTGTTAAAGAGCTGCCAAATGCACTGTTTGGTGTGTAGAGCAAGGTACAGTTCGATGATCTCGGACTTTTTTTCCCAAAATGGAAGAATTGGACAAAGTAGACATGTGGTTTCAACAGGACGATGCCACATGCCACACTGCACGCGATACCATGAACCAATTGAGAGGAAAGTTTGGTGAGCAATTAATCTCACGTTTTAGAGCTGTCAATTGACCTCCTCGTGCGTGTGATTTGAGCCCACTAGACTATTTTTTGTGGCGGTACGTGAAATCTCTCGTCTATAGGAACAAGCCAACTACGATTACTGCCTTGGGTGTCATTGAGGGGATACCGGTCGAAATGTTGGAAAAAGTGTGCCAAAATTGGACTTTCAGAATGGATCACTCGATACGTCGCCGTGGGCAACATAAAAAGTAAATGGCAGGCATTGATTTATTGATCCAAAAAAATATTTCATTCACTTTTACAATTTTTCTGAGTTTTCTTCCATTTTCAAAAACCGCTTAAAAATCACCCTTTATAATCAAATAAAGACAATAGGTGGAAAAAGACAAGACGATATAAAAATAGGCACCTGGAATGTAAGAACGGAAGAGAGGAAATTATGGAATAAACAATAAAACACGGCAATAGAAACAAAAAAGAAAGAGAAATAAATGACTTTGAGTCTAATTTTTAGTTTTCTTATTTCTTCACTTCTTCTATGTTTTGGTTATATGTTCTACTTAACCCTCTTACTTTTTGAATTTCCATATTTGTTATTTCTTTGTAATATACAGGGTGTACCAATCTTACGACAAACTTCGGTATATGGATTATTTCAAGAGATATCAAAAAATGTTGTTAACAAAAATAATAGATGTCTTTAAGGGCCATATTTCGAAATTATCTTGAACTATACAGGATGTTACATAACTGTACGTTACAGAAAAAAACAATTTTTTGCATAATCGAGTTTCGTAATATGTATGATGTAATATCCCCTCATTCGATTAAATTTCAATTATTTTCCCTTTTGTGTACAGGGTGGATCGAAACTCAGACCTTTCATTGTCTTTCTTCTTTGAAATGGAACACCCTGTATTTAATAGCACAAATAGAATCTTTGATCATATACCTAGCTTTAATTTTTGTTAAGCATTCCCTATACATATTCAAAGTTCATAAAAACAGAAGCAAAAAAGGCAACTTTGTCGTAAGATTTGTACAACCTGTATATTCCTCCTTATTCACTTTCCACTTTATATTAATTATCGTTAGCTTCATAACATTTTCATATTATGTATTGCCATTAATAACTTGTTCTTTCTTAATTTTTAATTGATATATGTATCTTTCGTTTGTTTTCTTCTTCGGGTTCTTCGCTTAAGTATATTATTTTGCCCTTTTTTATTTTTTATTTATATTGGTTTTTCATTATTTCCACATTTTGTCTCTTTCTTTTCATTTACAAGGCGTATTTCTTGTGCTTTTACCTCTATGTCCCTTTTACCTTTTATTTCATTTTTATCCTCAATCTTTAGTCTTTTCGTTTTCCATTTTCGTAATTTCCTTTTTTTCTTGTTTTAATCCCATTATACTTATAATTACACTTACTTTTCTCATTCCTTTAAATTCTATCATTAATTCCTCTTCTTGCTCTTCAAGCGAAAATACTCACATTTTGGAATTTATTTATGGACGTTCGTGCACCACAAAGTCAAAATTTCTCAGCGGCAATTTTCGAGACATTTTGAGCTAATTTACATTTTCCATGGGTCCGTGCCACGTAAAACGAATAATTAAAACATTTTCAACAATTTTAAACTCAAGTGTTTCTTTTACTTTTAAAACCGATCAAACGGTCCGATCACTTTTTTGGGTAACAGTTTTAGTGGTATAAACATAATTTTGGAAATCTTTTAGTGTGTTTACTACAAGTTAAAAGCGAATCAAAGAAAAGAAAACAATTTAGAGAGTATCATTTCTACTTTTACTTATTAAAGTGGTAATGTTAAGGCGAAAACAAAGAATTTGCCTAATTTTCTTTGAGTTTTGAAATGTGGAACTTCTTCTTTCATCCACTCCACTCCTCCTCCATCACTCAATATCTCCATCCTATCTCAACTCCCCACATTCCCTCATCATAATATGTTCTAAGCTCTCCCACATTTCCCCACACATTCAACTTTCGTTCTCCTTCCAATACCTATTTACTCCCTCTTCATTTTCGCACCTAAACCCCCGCCACTATTTTTTTTTTTTGCTTTCATGCCCTTCCCTCCCTTCAGATATCTTGGAATCCCGTTCCTTCACATTTTTCGTTATATTTTCCTTCCCTTATTTTTGATCTCTTTTCTTGTTCCTCATTACCAACTCCCCCTGCCCCTTCTTCTTTCCACCTCCTCCCTCGCCATACCCCCTCTCTCGTAGTATTTTTTCCTTTCTTCTTGGCCCATACGTCCTATTCTCCTTCACTTCCCTCCAACATTCTTGCAATATCTTGTTATCTTCTCTTAATTCCATTCCTTCTTCATACCTCTCTGTCTGAACCCTTATCTTCTCCAATTTCAACTCTTCCTCCGCTATATATCCCGGTGTTTCTCTGCTAGTCCCATTATCCATTTCCAGTATTCCAGTTCCCCTATATGACTGTCGTCTCTATTGTTATACTTCACCCTAGGTATCTCCATTCATCCACACTTACATGCCAAGCTGCTAAACCTCAAAAAGCGAAAAATCCATAGTTTTACATACTTTTAAATGAGTTTTTTCTCTTGCTCAATTTGAATTTCTTTTACTTTTTCCGTCAATCGGTACAAAATCAATAGAACGAAAGCACTCAATATCCCAGCAAACACATTTATATATAAAATACATATAAATTATGTAAGAGCTTTTTAGATTTAAATAAAACTGGAAGAAAAATAAGAGATATTTAATGTCAGGATGTCAGCAATTTTCAAAATAATATATGTATATGTCTATTAGATGTAAATTCTTCTACATGAATTTATATACGTTTTATGTATATTTTATGTAACATTTACATAAAAAATATTAGTTGTAAAAGCGTTGCGATGACCAAAATGGCAGCTACTCGAGCATAATGTAATTATTATTAATGTAAAAAATTATTTGAGCAGTTCCATACAAAAAATGGAAAAACTACATTTTACGTGCAACTGTACTTTTAATTATATTTAACTTAATTCTTGCATGAACCCGTTTTCACCTGAACTGAAAGCCGACAGCTTATTATGATATACTTGCTTGAAGTGTCCCTTAACCAGATTCGAACGTTTGCGGGTGGGCGTTGCAAATTCTGAAATCCGACATTCTACCACTGGGCTAATCTGTAGCATCCCTTCTTTTTATTTCGTACTTCGTAACTTTGCGCTGTTTCGAGTTATTAGTTTAAATTTTGTTTGATTATACCGTTGAGTGAAGTCTTATTCGATAATTATACCTATCTTTAATTTTATGTTAAAAATGATCAGGATTTAATTTATTTTATATTATTTATTTTCTATATAAATTAGACGCATTTTAGTCGATACGGATCTAATATTAAAGGTACGTGAACTACAATTTTTGGCGTTATAGAAAACACGCGCGTGAGATTACTTATGTGGCGCAAATAGAAACGGACTTTATTTTCGACCATACAATATATGCAATCATAATTTCTAATTATATTTACAGAAGGCATACATAAAAAATGATTAATATTACATATAATATTTTACATAATATAACGTACATAAATCTAATCATGTAAATATGACAGCACATGAATTTCATGAGTGATATGTAATTATCTATATGTATATATTATATGAATTTCTGTATACAGAATATCCGTAAGTTTCTATACTATTATGTAAAATATACGTAATTGTGTGACATACGGTTTATATAACTTAATTAAAGAATACTTACATACTTGATATATAAAAAAGCATATGTAGGGGTATTTACTTCAATTATGTTGTATGTATATTTTATATGTGTGTTTGCTGGGAGCTAAAAAACTCCTCGATTTTTCTCCCCCTGAAATAGGGAGCTTTTGAGTTAAATGTATCGGAGAAAAAAGGCGTAATAAAATTGACGTGATAATTCGTCCTCATTCACTATTTCCCATTCATTTTTTGGGCCACAAATCATTCTGCTAACAAAATATCAACTTAATTGAAATATCGTGCTGTCACGTCACTTTTTTTGTGTGTGTGTGTGAAGGAAACCCCACAATAAGTAAATGAAAAAGTGAACGAAACGAACGAATGAAACAGATCAATCAGCGCGTAAAAAACTGAAAGCAGGTCGTCGTGGCGTATGGCAGATTTATGGATTACTATTTGCGTGATTCGGTGCTTCGGCATGTTAATTTAAAATTTTTTAAGGGTCCAAACCAGACTGAATGAAGAACATCAATTAGTATCCAATTAAAAGAATGAATATGTTAGTAACACCGGACCCTTCTAAATCGAAAAGGATCAATCCAGGTAGCAGTAATGTGGTACAAATGGAAATCAGAAAAATCGTAAGTACTTTTTCCTGTATAAGTAATAATTTTTGTTTAATTTTCTAAACTCAGCATGTAAAGTAGACCTTTAAATTTTAAATTAGCATTTTGTACGCAACAGTTCGTTGTTTGTTCTATTTTGTTTGTTCAAACTCGAAAACACGAAAATTTCCACATTTTGTTATACGATTTCAACTCCGAAGGGCAAACAGTGGGCGTAATTAAATTCGTTGAGCATTACTAAAATATCAGTAATTGTTTTCTGAATGAATGAGTAGACTAATTCCAAAATAAGGAGTTACAGGAGATAATTAGAAGTTTTCAAAAACACAGAGTTCGGTAGGTACAACTGATTCCGCTTCTCCATAGAAATAATACCTACTAAGCTCGCCATTTTATACTTGATTAGATCACAGGGCTCTCTTATTTTGTGATTAGTCTACCTACTTATACCATAAACAACGAGAATTTGGGAATTACGTGGAATTACACTGCAATTAAGAATTGTAATCCGTTCAATTACGCTAACAAATAGGGGTATCTCGTACTGCCTAATTAGCACTTAACTTGTTCGTCTTAATAATGACAATTAAGAAAAGACTAAAGGAGTTATATTCAACATAAGTAATTCACACCACAAGATTCAACTTTCACAATTTATAAATTTTTGATATAATTAAAATCATTTACCCAACAAATTACGAAGACAATTAAGAATTCGAATTAGTAATAATTCAAACAAAAGTTACTCGTCGATTTAATTAAATTCAATATAAAAATTAATGAATTGTATGATGATGTAACTCGAGTACGAAATTCAAATTTCCGCGTAATCATTTATCTTAATTACTTAGCTACAAATTAACAATGTTGGATATAATTCAACAAAATCGCCAGGGAAAACAATTACAAAGGCTTAATTAAGAATCCCATCTCATTGGTTGTGGTTAATAATTAAAACAAAAGTTTCCCGTTAACTTAATTAATTTCAGTATCAAAATTAAATTGAATTAGGTGATAAATTACACGCAACTACCTGTAGCCACAACTACCTCGAGTACGAAATTAAGGTTTGCTTGCAATTAGTTCTTAGTCTCGTTTAATTAATCATAAAATGCATCTGCTAACACTCCAATTAATTTAGCACCAATTATGAATTTTGAACAAAAGAAAAAAGATTTACAGTTGGATTGGATCACAATTACCTACATTTAAACGATAAATGAAATCGAGTTTTCTACCATTGCCAAATAAAGATTTGCTTTCAATTAATTCAAGTAATTTGTTCTAATTGCTACAAAATTAACAATATTGGATTCAGTGGAGCAAAATAGTTAGTATCGAGAAATTACGAAGATTTAATTAACAGTCCCTAGTAGTGTGTGGCAAATAATTAAAACAAAATTTTTTGATTTAGTTAATTAATTTCAATATCAAAATTAAATTGAATTGAATTAGATGATAAATTACATGTAACTTCATCATAAAATGTACCTGATAACTGATAACTAGAGGGCGGATTAATATGCACATAAAAAGTCACATATATGCGCATATATATGCACCAAATATGTTAAAGATATGCAGTCCGTTTGTTAAAATATGCAACATTATATGCAAAATATGCGTACCAAGAAATAATAAACAACCTGTATTAAACAAAAACTGTTATTATGTGAAAAAGGTTCTTAATGAAATTAAAAAAATTAAGTAATTAAAATTATAATAATGTATATGTGTAATATTAACTACAAATAATCTTACTATCAGTTGGAGAATTAAACATATTATTCTGATCATCGCTTTTCTGCCTATACCAATTTACAATAAGGTGTTTTTCCAATTTGTTTACATTAAATCCTTGTCGCGTATCAGAAAAAATATATCCCCGTTCGATCAAGTGGATGTAGGGACGCGACTGAGAAATCTCGATAAGAAATGCAAGGCAGCTCCATCTAAATCTCGATATGATTGAATGCTACGGCGAAATTATAGCAGTGACGCTTCTCTTACCTTCTACAGGAATTTTTAAAGGTTTTCTTTTTAGATTTTAATCTTTTATTTAAAAAGTTTCATTTACTGTGCTCGTTTGAGGAGATGAGAGAAATTTTTTGAAGTAAAATGTCAGATTTATTTAAAAATGCACAAATTATGCAATAATATACACATTTTACAAAAATATGAACATTGCTGCAAATATATGCAAAATATGCAAAATCAAATTGGTGTCATATAACTCGCATTAATGTGATTCACCTAGATACGGAAGGGTACTTTTACAGCATCAATATTCAACAATATGCATTTTGCATATAATCCGCCCTCTACTGATAACACTTATCAATCACAATTAAACGATAAATGCAATCGAATTATCTACCATTGCATTTTACGATTGCCAAATAAAGAGTTGCTTTCAATTAATTCAATTAATTTGTTCTAATTACTACAAAATTAACAATGTTGGATGCAGTGGAGCACAAGAAATTACCAAAATTTAATTAAGAGTCCCATTCTAACAAGTGTGTGTGGCTAATAAATAATTAAAACAACATTTTCCAGAATCCGGAATCTATCATTGCCAAATAAAGAGCTGCTTACAATTAATTCAATTAATTTGTTCTAATTGCTACAAAATTAATAATGTTGCATGCAGTGGAGCACAACAAATTACGAAGATTTAATTCACAGTCCCATTCTAACTAATGTGTGGCTAATAAATAATTAAAACAACATTTCCTGGTTGACTTAATTAATTTCAATATCAAATTTAAATTGAATTGAATGATAAATTACATGTAACTCCTGCAGCCACAATTACATTAAGTACGAAATTAAGGTTTGCTTGGAATTGGTTCTTAGTTTCATAAAATGTATCTAATAACTGATAACACTCCAATTAATTTAGCACTAATTGTAAATATTGAACAAAAGAAAAAAATAGTTACAGTTGAATTGGATCATAAATTCTAATATCAAATACGACTAAACAATAAATGAAATCCAGTTTTCTACCATTTCCATTTCAATTAATTCAAGTAATTTGTTCTAATTGCTACAAAATTAACAATGTTGGATGCAGTGGACCAAAATAGTTAGTACAAGAAATTACACGGTTTTAATTAATAGTCCCATTCTAACTAGTGTGTCGCTAATAATTAAAACAAAATTTTTTGGTTGACTTAATTAATTTCAATATCAAAATTAAATTGAATTAGATGATAAGTTGCATGTAACTTCTTGTAGCCACAACTACCTCAAGTAAGAAATTAAGGTTTGCTTGCAATTGGTTCTTAGTTTCATAAAATGTATCTGATAACACTCTAATTAATTTAGCACTAATTGTAAATTTTGAACAAAAGAAAAAAAGAGTTCCAGTTGAATTGGATCATAAATTCTAATATCAAATACGACTAAACAATAAATGAAATCCAGTTTTCTACCATTTCTATTTCAATTAATTCAAGTAATTTGTTCTAATTTCTACAAAAATAACAATATTGAATACAGTGGATCAAAATAGTTAGCACAAGAAATTACGAAGATTTAATTAACAGTGCCATTCTAACTGACGTGTGGCTAATAATTAAAACAGAATTTTTGGTTGACTTAATTAATTTCAATATCAAAATTCAATTGAATTAGATGATAAGATACAAGTAACTTCCTGTAGCCACAACTACCACAATTACGAAATTAAGGTTTGCTTGCAATTGATTCTTAGTCTTATAAAATGTATCTGATAACACTGCAATTAATTTAGCACCAATTATAAATTTTGAACAAAAGACAAAAAGATTTACAGTTGGATTGGATCATAAATTCTAGTATCAATCTCAACTAAACAATAAATGAAATCTAGTTTTCTACAATTGCTAAATAAAGATTTGCTTTCAATTAATTTAAGTAATTTGTTGTAATTGCTACAAAATTAATAATGTTGGATACAATCCAATAATTGAAAAAAACTTCCTCGAGTAGCAATTAATTTAATTAAGCCCTTGCACACCTCGCAGCTCACATTCGTCGTCGTTATTTTTAAGCCAACTTAAAAGGAATTAGTACATTTTTTGTTGATAATTAATTACTAATGTGCATGAACATTTACCGGCAACAGTCCAATTATCGCCTGCGATAAGTAATTAATTTAAGTAACAAAACTTTAAATTATAATAACACTAAATTGAAACTTACCGTCCAATTACATAATAATTAATTTCTCACCATAATAATTCCACACAGTTCAACCTAATGAGTATTTCTAGAAGAAGTACAGTTATATAAATATAGGTCTACGGTGTAATGAGATGTTATAATTAATAACTCTAATTAGCACCTTAATTTGAACAAATTAGACGCAAAATTTTGTGGCATTTCAATTTTGAGTGGAACAAACGTCTAAATGAAAAAATTATTGTAACGATATTTTAGAATCTTGATCTTAACAAGACAATTATAGTTTAATTAGCTAGTAACTTAATTAAAAAAATTGAGTACCTGGAGAGACTGTGACAAAATAATTTCTCTAAGGCGCCACTAAATTGAACATGTTCAGCCTCGCGCCCAAAATCGAACGGGTGGTCTCAGCTCGTCGTCACAGCAGCTCCTCTCTCCTTTCCAAGGATGCCCAACATCATCTGGTCCCTAGCGACTCCAAACCAAAAGCCTCTTCGCCCCCATCAACTCGCCCACCTACAAGCTCGCTAAGTATCTGGTAATGATTTGAAGAATTTTGCCGCCATGGGTTCTATGCTCTCACCGGTACTAACCAACATCTTCAGAGAGTCTTTCGAATTAGTCACTGTCGAATCTTCAGCCTAAAGTCTGGTTTTTGATGTTCTTATTGTTGTTTTGCTTTCTTTGTCCTGATGAAGACCCTTACGAAAGTGGACGAAACGTTGACTTTCAGTTCAACTCTGACACGGTCTGTCTCCAGAAGTTGATTGTATTTTACGGAATCTATGTAACGCTATGACATATGACGAAGAATATATACAATGTAATCTAAAAATCTCAAGTATTTACCTTCCAAAGGTGAACGTAAACCACGGAGTTGCGCAAATTGTGAGACTATACAGCGCTCTCAAAACAAAGTTTCTAGGAAGATAATAAGTACCCAAAACAGGTAAAAATAGAAATACTGTCATACGGAAACAAATCATGGATGGTGACACCAAAACAGAAGAGTAGAGAACAAAAATAGGTATTATTCTTACGAAGAGTAGAAAATACTCGTAAAACATTAAATTTCAGCGAAAAATATTGGTTTAAATGGAAAAAAGTACGTTATACAAGCTGGTATCAGAAAATTATCGACGTTTTAAACAAGCAAACTCAGTGATGAGTATCCTTTCTCAAAGGATGATATCTTAATATAACTTGCTGAGTTCATTTATTTAAGGCCTTTTACGGCAGGAAAGATTTTCGCAAATTCCAAATGAAAACAAGACATTTTACATGTTAAACCGTGTAAATATAAAGAAAATGACGGAACGTTGTAAAAGGTTTTTTAAATTCAATTAAGTTACGGTAACTACATTTCTATCCTTTTTAAAAGAGGACACTGTTCAACTAAATTAATTATAAATTAATTTCCAAGTTTAATTTAGAAAATACGCTACAAGCCCTTGCAGTTCGGACGAAGATCGAGATCGTGTATTGAGAAAATTCCTTTTCACTTTCACAAGTAATCCAAATATTATTCTATTTCAAGATTTCGAATTCAATTCAATTTAAATATGGCAAACATACGACGAAAAAATCTATTATACCGGTTCAGTGTTCATTCCTTTATGTGAAACGAAAGTTTTTTTTTAAATTAGTTTTTTATTATGAAAATGAGATTTGAAGCGACACGCTGAAATTCTTTCAATTTTGTTAAATTAACAGAATAAAAGTTAGGGGCGACTAATTTACGACCGATGATGGTCAAAATATTGCAAAAACAAAACTTTGTTGAATATCGGTTGAATATGTCGTTAGAAATGTTGTTATTTTGCTCAAATTACACTTATAAATGCTAAAATTAATTAGTACCTAATTCAAGCTTAATTGGCTATTAATTGCATTTTGAACATTGCTAATTAATTACCTACACAGATAACTTACAACAGCAAATTGAGATAGTAAAGAGAATATAATATAAAGGAAGATCCCACTGAAACAGAACGAAAGGTGCAAGAATTATTAATGATAAGCGTGGTAGAGAAGAAAGTATTGGGAAATTGAAGAAATAGAAAAAGAAATCGAAGAAATAAAAAAACTAAAAGTGAGACTCAAACAAGAACATATAAGGGATACAAGAAAATATATGAATAGATACGTGAAATGTACGAAGTATAAAAGGAAAAGAGGAAATCGTGGAGGAAATGATGAAACATAGAAATTACAAAAACAAAAAGGAAAGAAAGGGGCATGAAAATAATACACAAAAGGGTAATTGAAATGAGATGAAGAGTAGGATTGATTCTAACACCAGATAAGTTGAAGAATATAATAACAATTAGAGAATAATGAGAGAATATCAGAAAAGAAAGCAAAGATCATTATTCTGTCATTAAACTGTGAAAGAACTCAAGAACAAGTGGATTGATCCACCTCAAGAAATGGATTGAAAACGCCGCCGTCGCGTGGGCCATAATTCCAAAAATTGCACGGCTCAATGATGAATGAAGTGACCACTATTGGGTAAAAATGAAAGGAAAGGGAAAAAGGGCTGAAACTGAACTATAAAATAATGTCGTGGGCTTCAAGCAGCACGAGAAATACTAAAGGACATTAAATAAAAATAGATGGGATTATTTCAAAAAATGCCTATAGAGTGCAGCAATAAATAGCCGTGAAGCACGAAGGCAACGAACAAAAAAATAAAAAGACGAATGAAGACGAAGAAATAAAGGAAAAACAAGTCATGGATAAAACTTTTGCTGTTTCATGTAGCCTTGTGTGGGATGGGCGGAAGTCT
The DNA here is from genome assembly GCA_036250285.1 of Pyrocoelia pectoralis. Taxonomy (NCBI): domain Eukaryota; kingdom Metazoa; phylum Arthropoda; class Insecta; order Coleoptera; family Lampyridae; genus Pyrocoelia; species Pyrocoelia pectoralis. Next base: position 27,655,036 of record CM070083.1, read on the forward strand.
TCGAACGGCATCCTTAGTTGTTGTGCGAACAGGGTTATGTCGGCGGGCTGTGGGCTGCTGAAAAAGATTTCACCAGGTAGGCGAAATCCTGCTTCGTACACAAGGGATGCAGGTGCGAAATCGGCGTCATCTGCGGGGGTTCAGCGAAGACTCAGGAGGATGATTGGTAGTAATTCCACCCAACGCTTTGTTCTGTAGCACTTGATTGCTGCTTTGAGCGTTCGATGCAAGCGTTCTATCTTCCCGTTGGCTTGGGGGTGGTACGTTGTTGTGCGCAGGTGGTTGATTCCTAGTACCTATTTTGTTAAGTTCAGTCCGAATTGTCGACCACGGTCGGTGGTGATCCGTTCAGGAACTCTGAACCTTGCGATCCATTCGCTTAGGAACTTCCTGGCCACTGATTCGGCAGAGATGTGTGCGATGGGAATTACCTCGGGCCATGCCGTAAAGCGGTCGATAAGGATTAGGGCGTAGATATGTGTATCCAAGGTTCGTTGGAAGAGGACCAACCAAATCTAAGTGTAGGTCTTTAGGATTCCAATTGAAATTTTCCGGGAGGTGCTATGGTGTGGCGGTGAACCTTCGATCGTTGACTGCACTATAGTTTGATTTCGGATCTCATCTTTGGCCACACAAAGCGCTATTCTTTGGCGGGGTCACCAATTATATATAAAGTTTCATTTTATGTTGTGAAAACAACAAATCGTTTATTTACACATATACAGGGTGTTTCTACTCAAAGTGGACAACGTAATAGACGTTATGGAATTCGTTAAAACTCACAGGTTTTTAAAAATAATGTTTTGATTTTGACTTTTGTTTTCGAATTAGGGACCTTTTTTTGTTTTTACACATCTCTGTATTTATTTATTTATTTATTATTTTGTAGTCAGATTTAAAAAAAAATCAAAGTTCTTTGGAGTCAACAGTTTAATATCTACAACGCCTGTTACAAAAAATGTAGGTACATTAAAATGGCGATCATTTTAAATTTTGAAAATTAAATAGCACAAAATCTGCTCTACTACTATAATTTAAAATGACCACCATTTTGCTGTTACAAATTTTTTGTAATAAAGCTTTGAACAAACGCTGTAGATATTATAATAAACTGCTGATTCCAAAAAACTATGATTTTTTGAAATTCGGCTACAAAATAATGGATCTATACTTAGAGATTTGTAAAAAAAACAAAAAAGGTCCATAATTCTAAAAAAAAGCCAAAATAAAAAAAAATTACCTACTTACTTAAAAAAATGTTAGTTTTGACGAATTCTATAACCTCTATTACGTTGTTCACTTTGAGTAGAAACACCCTGTATGTACATAATGTATTTACAAGGTATATTATAGCTGAACGGCGGAGGTCGGTTGGAACCAGTGAACTCTATGTTACACATCTGGAAAGGCCTCGGTAATATACATCGTGCTTGTTAAACTGAGGCAGGCGCATAAAGTAGGAGAGGACGATATTGTAGTATTAGTCTCTCACTCCAATTCATTCAATCGCTGTAGGTTAATGCATATGTGTGCATTAGATTATCCTTGTTGAGCGCGTATGGCGAAATCTGTGCAACAGATAGAGAGGGAAATACTACGCCTTGCGGGTTGCCTATATTTTCAATCGACCTCAATTTTGCATTAGCGCGAGGCCCTTCCAGTTGCTTCGCATAGAGTTCACTGGTTGGAACTGTTGGTCGATGATGATCGGTTGAGACCACTGAGTGTTTGTTCAGTGGTTGAGACTGACTGGCGAACTGCTTCCTGCCGCTTGGCGCTCTTCGCTTATAAGCGTTTGTAAGCGCGGTGCTGCATCCTCATTGGCCGGCCAATAACGTGTGCGGTAGCTCTCAGTTAAGGTTTGCACGTGGGCGAGATCGCCACAAAAAGTATCCTAAATGAGTATTACTTAAAATATGATTAACACAAAAGACAAGGACGGAAACATAGTAACTGAGGAAGATATAATAATCGACAAATGGCGATATTTTCAGAAGTTGACATGGAGGAAGTGGAAGAAACTGATGAGGAAGAAAACTGAATAGGAAAAATCAGGAGACGGAAAAGGAACGAAGAATAAGACAAAAAATCGTAGACCACGTAAAAGGCACTCAATAGGTGAGAAACGTGGGTTTCATTGACATTGAAAAGGCATTTGGATCGTTTAAGAAGAGAAGACATGTGGAAAACTATAAAAAAAAGTAGATAAGAGAAGAATAATAATATTCAAAGAAAAGAACAGTTAATGAAGAAAGTGTAAAGGTTGGAAGAAAAGCGGAAGACAAAGAAAAAAGTACTGTGTTTCTTTTGACAAGTCTACTATGAGGATCGTGAAGACATCCTGGATGTTACGGGACACCAACACGTCTCATTACAATCAGAGAGGTGGCTGATGATGCCAGTACCTATATCATTATTGGCTCTTACCCAACCATGTTTTTGGTCATGAAACATATGGCAACAATATTTGCTCTCAAATTGCTGAATTTCGACGAAAAACAATGGTCATCAGTCAAAACCGATCTGGGTTTCACAAGTGGATATGCGACCTAGTCGTCACAACGGAAGGTTACCTGAAGATGATTCGACAAGTGTCATCGAATGTGAAAGTTCTCCTCGATTTCAATCGTACTTTCTGTCACATGATCGTCAGGAACACTATCCGGATGTACCTGACTAAATAGTCCAAAATGGTGACGAAAGAACTGGTTAAATTGCGCCTCACTCCTTTGTGAATATATGGCATCGGCCACCGCATTCGTCGCACATGGTACCTACATGCGAGTAGATAAGTAAGGGGGGTTCTTGACCAAAAAGTCACTAGATTTTGTAACTTTTCTTAGGTTGGTAGTACTAGAAAAGTCACTAGATTTTCAAAGCCACGCCCTGTTTTACCTGTTCAATACCTGTTTTTATCTGCTTTTGTCTGTCAATCCTGTTGCAAACGAGGGGCGTGACCTTGAAAATCTAGTGACTTTTCTAATGAGTACTGGTCATTAGAAAAGTCACTAGATTTTCAACCCCACCTAAGAAAAGTTACTAAATCTAGTGAGTTTTGGATTTAGTAGTGCCATATAGTATCTACTTATGCGCCTTCATTCTATTTCTGAAGCTGTATAGCACAATGAGAGGACCGCGTTTTGCTAGAGTCGTTGAAGAAAATTGTTTGTTTAAGGGAACTAAGGTTACTGTTGAAAATAAGGGGGGGTACACATTCAAGTATTTTAGAAAAAGTTACAACAATTTTGGTTTATTATATTTTTGGTTCTCATTTTACACTTAACCATTAACAAAGGTACAACTATAATAACTTTTAACGTATGGCAAACAATCACGTACAAAATCCGCTCGGATTAAGAATTGGTTCCATTTTTGAATGGCACGTCCAGTACGTCTTTTCGCATAAAACAACCTCGCCGTAATTAACTTTTTCCATATTGCTCCACATTATCTTCAACTTCTTCACGAGATGCAATAACTAAAATTCAATTCAATTAGATCGTTGTGGAAAAATAACGAAAATTTACCAAGTAAAATCCGTAACCGTTCCTTTCCCGCTCCTGAAATTCGTAGCACACCTTGTGAAAGTTACGTACGAAATCGGTGTGCGCTCTGGTGACGTTCTCTAAGCCATACGCGCTTTCAAATGACCTTTTAAATTTCAAGGAGAGCTCGGAGAAAACATGGCCCTGTATGTAATGCTGGATGTTACTGAATATGTTCACCAAACCGAAACGTAAGATTTGCAATTTTTTGATCAATTTTTTACTAGTTCCTTTGGTTTTTTTCAGTTGTAGCTCTACAAAAAATGGCGGTAAGTGTGCTACTGGGAACGGGGGTTACTTACCGGTAAAATACAGGTAGTTCAGTGTGTATAAGGACCACTTGACCTTTAGAATGAATTGAAACATGTAGCTATACATCGTAATGTGTTCGTCTTGTATGATGATATTGATGGGCCACTCAATCTGATAGTGTATGTTGAGTTTTTGACAAATTGTCACGGGATCCGTACTTAATTGCCAATTTTCCTTGAGATCGACTGTGGCTTTATTATACAGTTTGGGATACACATCGGCGATTGTGTCTTGTAGGTGAGAAGTTAGCGAGGTCTGAATGCTCCAAGAGCGATTGGACTCCAACTGTAAATCTGATGATAAGGTCACATATTGGGAGAAAGAGAAACTCACAATGTTAAAAAAATAATTGTAAAATGAGAATATCATATCGTCTTTGAACAAAAAAATGTTCTGCAAGAAAAGGAAGTGTTTCTCCAATTCGCAGTCATCGACCAAAGCGTTTTTGACCATAACTCCCAATTTGCTGTATCTTTCATTCAAAATTTCAATGAAAGCATTTGGTACAATATTTTGTGCGGGAAATAATCCTTCCGTCAAACTTTGAATTCTGCAAGATTTTGCTTAGATAAAATCCTTTTTGTCTGCGAAACTCACCTCTCGAATAAGCTCCGTTCGTAAACTTTCGCCTCCTTCTTCCTTTTGACGAAATACGCCTCAAATGCCTTAATCAAAAAACCGTCCCCAGTGTCGACCAGGTTTTCCAATTTGTCCATTTCCGTTGGATATTTACACTCGTCTGGACATCCGACCGGAAATATAAAAGTTGGTAAATCGGCATCGACATTCGGTTCGGTTTCGACTAATAATTCTTCCTTCACCAATTCGTTGTTAAAATAAGTCGCGACCTTCTCCAACACTTTCTGCTTAAAAACCTCGTAGAAGGTATCTGCAAAACAATTTTTCACTCGCTCAGCTCATCGATCCTCTCACCTTTACACAGCTCGACGTGCTCGGTACAAAGATGTCTCTGTTGCAAGAGTCTTAGCAAATGGAAATTTTTACCAAACTCCAATACATGGGTAGAAATTAGTTTGAGAATTGGATCAAACTTGACAGACTCGTTGAGATCTTTCACAGAAAAACGTAGGCCTTGTTCCACTTTTCTAGAAACACATAAATTCGAGGTAAAACCGTACGAGTTTATTTCATCTCGATTTTGAAATAGTAATTAAGGTAACTAGGGCGTTATGAACATAACGCCCGTGGTGCCCTCATAACTTTATGTCATACTTGCAAGAAGTTGATTAAGATGATTAAAACAGATGATAACAATAAAATCAGTATAGACTAACATTCAACATCCTTTACCATATCTGTGGTGATTAGGTATATTTTACATTTGCGGGCGTTATAAGCGGGCGTTATAAAAAATAACGCCCGTTGAGATGTAAAATCCGATTGTCATGTAAAGGGGCGTTATTTAGTCTCTTGTTTTAGTAGTTGTTATGGTGAAATAATAAGTTAGTATGACATAAAGTAAACTTTCGCATAGCTACGCCATACGTTTCATCCTGTTTAATTACAAAAAAAAGAGAGTAAGTAATCATATATTTCTCCCGGATGTACCTTCCAAGAAAACTCGTAGATGTGGGCGAGATTTTTAATAATCTTGCAAAATCAAAGTCGTTTGAAAATAAATTGAAAATCTCGGAAAATAAATATTTTCACATGTTTAAGTAACTAATAATAGTAGGTATAGGGTGACTTGAGACAGACAGACACGCCCCCAGGCCCCTCCCCCTTTGCGTCTATTGGTCTTCCATGCCCCTCCCCTTTGCGTCTATTGGTCTTCCACGCCCCTCCCCTTTGCGTCTATTGGTCTTCCACGCCCCTTTGCGTCTATTGGTCTGCCACGCCCCTTTGTGCCTATTGGGCTGCCACGCCCCTTTGTGCCTATTGGTCTGCCACGCCCCTTTGTGTCTATTGGGTCTGCCACGCCCCTCCCCCCCTTTGCGTCTATTGGATATCCCCCTTTGTGTGGTAGCTATGACACTCCTCCCACCCTAGCTATTGGACGCCTTCTATTGGTACGCCTCCCACCACTCTCTTCCTATGGGCTCTCTGTTGGATGGCCTCTGTTGGCCCTTTGTTCCTATTGGCTCCCGCTGGTTGTCTCCATTGTCTCTCACTTGGATCCTTTGTCTATTGGTAGCTATGACACTCCTCCCACCCTAGCTATTGGACGCCTTCTATTGGTACGCCTCCCACCACTCTCTTCCTATTGGCTCCCTGTTGGATGGCCTCTGTTGGCCCTTTGTTCCTATTGGCTCCCGCTGGCTGTCTCCATTGTCTCTCACTTGGATCCTTTGTCTATTGGTAGCTATGACACTCCTCCCACCCTAGCTATTGGACGCCTTCTATTGGTACGCCTCCCACCACTCTCTTCCTATTGGCTCCCTGTTGGATGGCCTCTGTTGGCCCTTTGTTCCTATTGGCTCCCGCTGGCTGTCTCCATTGTCTCTCACTTGGATCCTTTGTCTATTGGTAGCTATGACACTCCTCCCACCCTAGCTATTGGACGCCTTCTATTGGTACGCCTCCCACCACTCTCTTCCTATTGGCTCCCTGTTGGATGGCACGTCTCTGTTGCTATTGACCCTTTGTTCCTATTGGCTCCCCACCAATGCTCCTATTGGCTGCCTCCCTCTCTACTGTACTTTGTTGGATCGCCATCCTTTGTGGTAAACACACATGAGCCCCATGAGACTTATCCCCACCTACTTTTATCCCACCACCGTTTAAACCCCTCCCCCTTGTTCCTATTGGCTGGCACGCCTCCCATCACAAAGCTCCTTTGCTCCTATTGGCTGCCTCTCGCCACTAATCGTTCCTCTGTTCCTATAGACTACCTCCCTTTGTTGGTTGCCAAGTAACCCACCACTCTTTTTCCTATTGGATGCCACGCCTCCATTTGTTGGTTGCCAAGTAACCCACCACTCTTTTCCTATTGCCACGCACTCTTTTCCCTATTGGATGCCACGTCTCCTTTTCTTGGTTGCCAAGTAACCCACCACTCCTATTGGATGCCACGCCTCCCTTTATGACTGTCAAGTAACCCAACACTCTTTTACCTCGCCACGCCTCCCTTTGTTGGCTGTCAAGTGTCCCACCACTCTTCTCCCTATTCGATGCCTTCCACCACACTCCTGTTTGCTCCCTCATCACCGCGAGTTACTATTGACTCCCCACTACCTTTGTTGTCTTTTACACCTCTCTTTGGCTTTCCCACTACTCTTTGTTCCTATTAGATACCTTTCTCACCTTTTTTTTTCTGCGATTATTTCAAGGTGGGATAGTGCGCAAAAACTAATTTATATACTATAAGAAATTGTAAATAATGTAAATAATTATCATTTTTTGAAATCCAATTATAACTAGTACCATCAGATGAAGTCACTAAATTAATAAGTAACGATGTACACACTCGTTCAAACACCTAAACACAATGTCAGCTACGCCAAGGGGAGGATCTTAACAGAGAGTTTTCATGGTCATTCCGTGTATGAAAGGACTTTAAAAATTGTCTAAGAAGAAAACATTTTTATGTGTGTGGACTTTGAACACTTTGAATCTATGTACTTTGAACCGTCAGGGTAATAGGTTTCTTGAAAAGACGTATTCAATAAGGTAATAAAAGTAGATTCATCATGAACTTTAAAACATTTCTTGTCGCTGATGCACGTGTTACCCTTATCATTTTCACACGCTTCTACGAAAAAAGATTGAAACGTTGCATAAAGAACACCTGCATGATTTCTTAGAATATGAATCGGACATCTTTGTCTAACGTAGGAAGAAAACATTCTATAAAAATCGTATGTGAGCTTTGAACTGCACACGTATTCTTTGAACCCTCAAGGTGATAGGTTTCGTCAAGGACATGGATGCGGGAGAAAAATATAAAGCAATTGGTATCGACACAATTAATACGAAATAAGGGGATCGGATAGTGTTGGAGGCTGAAAATTTTAAATACCATTGCGCTTCTACGAATATTTCAACGAAGACGGTAGACTTCAAATTTTCAACGACTCTTTGACGCATAAAGACGTATTCATCACAAGTACTGGGGGGCGGAGGAAAAAACGACTAATTTAACATTTATGTAAATAGACGATATGAAGTTGTAAACAATGTTACCCAAATAAAGATATAATAAGTTTTCCTCTCTCAGTTCATTATAAGTAATAGTTCGATCATTTTCAAATAAATCAGTGTTGTATACTAATCATCACCGTTGATGCTGCTGTCATGAACATATTTAGAAACCTCTGCATGGATACCGAAAAGAGTTGTAATAATAATAATTTTAAATGTACTGTTACTGTAATGATGACGAAGGAGATGGTTCCATGAGCTCCCCCCATCCGAACAATAAACATTTAATCGATTGTACCGCTTATGATCTACGTGAGAATTACCCAAATACATTGGCCATGGCCTTGCACCAGTTCTACGAATTGTATGTGGCAGTGATGGAGAGAGAAGATTGGGAGACGCTACTCAAATGACAAACATACATAGAAATTGTTCCGATCACAAGAGATGTAACGTAGGATTGACTGGACAGTGATGTCAACGAAGAGAAAGATATCGAATGCTCCCAGACTACTGAATCACTTAGTAGCAAATTTATAATCTACTATAACTGTAAATCTAGGGGAAGAGAAAATGCTAAAAAGTGTAACAATGCCAAGATCACGTGACAGCCTTTCTTGTATGATGAATAACAATGAGATTGAAGAATTGTTTAATCTAAAAGATATAATTAATTATCGATTGGAATTACTGTAATCGTATAATCTCTCCGGTTTCTATCGGAACCTCATCGAAAAGATAACTAACTACCGATGCTTTCGCAAGATACACTGTGATGATGACGACAACGAGGACAGCTATCATGGCATTGAAAATTGGTTAAATTACAAATATGATAGAAACTCTCACAATATATGATGAAACTGTTGTATTATCAAGCATAAACAATAAACAATAACAACAAATTGTTGGGTTTTCTTTCCTCCACCAAAAACCCCATATATCGATTCTGAATTCAGTTAGTATTGCAATCTATATTAGTTGTATCACCCTGGTATATGTAAAAATTGTATCGCAAGGACAGTTCAATTGTGGTTCAATGGTATAAAAATTGAATTTTCAAAGTCTAAACAATTAATAAGATGTAAAAACTGTGCTATTTTTAATGTACTGTAGCTGTATTAGATGACATCAATATACATAGGTCTACGAAATGTATCTAGAAGCGGTAAGAGTACTTACAAATTAAAAATAATTGTTGTATCACCCCAGGTATATGTAGAAATTGTATCGCAAGGACAGTTCAATCGTGAAGGTCATAAAAAAAAATTGAATTTTCAAGGTCTGGGCAATGAATAAGATGTTTTCATTAAAAAGCGCAAGTGTTAAAAGAACGTAAAAAAATATCTGCAATTGTTGTATCAGCCCGTATATAATGCAATTATACAGCAAGGAATAATGCATTTAGTTCAATTGTGAAGGTTATAAAAATTGCAATTACTAAGAACCGCGTTAAAACTATATGCGTTCTAAGGACAGTAGTTACGTATGAATACATAAAGTGGAGTAATCTCCAAATGAAGTGAAAATAAGTAGTTGCTGTTAATCGCTAGACAATCAGATCCTGTATCGAAATTGATAATCTAACAAAGTGCTCTCTTTCATAGATCAAATGTCATCATTAGCAATTGTTGAAAATTGCATAATTAGCACTTGGGGCGTTTGATCGCTACAAAAAAGTATCCTAATGCAAAGTAAAATGGTTTTTACTGCAGATGTATTAGATGATATCACTCATACCCTGTACTAGGAAACGTATCTAGAAGCGGGCAACGATTCCCAGCAAATTCAAAATAATTGCCGTAAAGTTTTAAGAATATAGTTAAATCACCCCTGTGTATATGTAGAAATGGTATTGCAAGGACGTTCAATTGTGAAGGCCATATAAAAAATTGCATTGTCAAGGTCTGCGCATGGGTAATTGTGTCTTCAGACAAAACCAGATGGAAAGTTAAAAATTGAAGAGAGTGAAATGCAAAAACTTTGGTAACCTTATCACCCCACTACACCTCTGAGAAAAAGGATAACCGTGTCTTCTTCTACTAGACTACTACTACTTCAAATGTACGTTAATATTCTTTTCCTCTCTTAAATATAGACACAACTGTTATACCATTTCTTGCACAGGTTGTCCTCTAACCCTAATCGTTGAGTGAAACTCAACGCCCTAATCAAGGTTACAATAATTTAGATTTTCAGCACTATATGTATGAAAATTTCGATGCGCTGTGTATTTTTCGAGATATTAGCAAAATCAGGTTTCTCGCGATTATATCACGAATCGAAAAAAGTTTTCAGATAAAACTTGCATATTTTTGTGTGAGCAATCCGAATCTACAATGAAAAAATGGGCGTTCACCCATTTAAGTTAATTTTCATCAATTATAGAGTATCATCTCATCATTTATATAGTAAGTGATTGTTTGTTGGTTGAATTTGATCGAATCGATTTTATAGGATTATCGTCTTAACGAATTACCATGTTTAATTTTGTATAGTTCGAATGAAATTTCAAATACATACATCCTTAATGATGCAAAGGTAAAAAAAAAAAATAATTACGTAGTGAATACAAATTGATACGATTATCATTTTCATTAACATTTTAATAAGACGTTTAGTTTCTTTTAAGAATCTTATCAATTCGTGTACTGAGGAGGGAACGTTGACATTTGCAGGTGTTTAGCGATTCCTGGAAATCGCATACGTTATATGTATATGTACGTAGTTAGTTTCAAATATCGTGAACAGTATGATATTTGTGACATCAAAATAAGGATTATCTAATAAATTTGAGGATTAAAATGGGGTAGAAAAAGTACGTCAGTTAAACAGATATTTACATATATGTTGAGGAAATTGTCTTACGTTTGTAAATTTTATTAAAGTCCTCATTTTGATGCAATCATTGACCGATTAGAACCAACATGTTTGAATTGTCATATACAAACAAACTATCGATAGCTTATATTCTTGCAAGGAGGATAGGTTGATTCAATAAAATAAATTAGATCAGTTCAACAATGTTAAATGTTTAATTAGGATTAAAATGTTGCCAACTTAACATACATTCATCCTCTTCTAATATGATGTACAGTAACTCAATTTCTGATAGTAAAAGGAGGATATTTTACATTTATGACATTGTTTCTCTTAGTAGAAAACGAAGAATAGACAAACAAATAATCCACTCTAAAGCTGTGGTTCCTACAGAATCAGGAGGTAAAGCCTTTTATAAACTTTTGACAAGGTGTAATTTTAGGGCTTATATAGGAAGTATCGATCATTTGCACAGGTTAAAGACACTTCTGTGTGTTGTTAAATGAGTCACTGTCAAGTACTATATCCTAAAATATGAATTCGAGTGATTAACCTGAGAGTGTTAATTTTGGTAAATTAATCGAATTGACCAATTAATTCAAGAAACTAACGTTCAGTTATTCATAACAAATCAACGTCTTAAATCTAATTTTTAATGTTCTAAAGTACGCTTCATCTGTTTAGAACACTTGACCCAGACGATAGGTATGAGAACGATACAGGTACAGGGATCAGTCCAGTTTGACCTTGATGTACCTATCTATGCCGATACGAGAAACCAGTTTATCAGCTTCTCCTCGTCAGAACAGTATGGATCTGTTCATCGATTCATCAGCTAAACAGATAATCAAATGATCACATCATATCCGATAATCTGATAAACTGGTTTCTCGTATCGGCATAGATAGGTACATCAAGGTCAAACTGGACTGATCCCTGTACCTGTATCGTTCTCATACCTATCGTCTGGGTCAAGTGTTCTAAACAGATGAAGCGTACTTTAGAACATTAAAAATTAGATTTAAGACGTTGATTTGTTATGAATAACTGAACGTTAGTTTCTTGAATTAATTGGTCAATTCGATTAATTTACCAAAATTAACACTCTCAGGTTAATCACTCGAATTCATATTTTAGGATATAGTACTTGACAGTGACTCATTTAACAACACACAGAAGTGTCTTTAACCTGTGCAAATGATCGATACTTCCTATATAAGCCCTAAAATTACACCTTGTCAAAAGTTTATAAAAGGCTTTACCTCCTGATTCTGTAGGAACCACAGCTTTAGAGTGGATTATTTGTTTGTCTATTCTTCGTTTTCTACTAAGAGAAACAATGTCATAAATGTAAAATATCCTCCTTTTACTATCAGAAATTGAGTTACTGTACATCATATTAGAAGAGGATGAATGTATGTTAAGTTGGCAACATTTTAATCCTAATTAAACATTTAACATTGTTGAACTGATCTAATTTATTTTATTGAATCAACCTATCCTCCTTGCAAGAATATAAGCTATCGATAGTTTGTTTGTATATGACAATTCAAACATGTTGGTTCTAATCGGTCAATGATTGCATCAAAATGAGGACTTTAATAAAATTTACAAACGTAAGACAATTTCCTCAACATATATGTAAATATCTGTTTAACTGACGTACTTTTTCTACCCCATTTTAATCCTCAAATTTATTAGATAATCCTTATTTTGATGTCACAAATATCATACTGTTCACGATATTTGAAACTAACTACGTACATATACATATAACGTATGCGATTTCCAGGAATCGCTAAACACCTGCAAATGTCAACGTTCCCTCCTCAGTACACGAATTGATAAGATTCTTAAAAGAAACTAAACGTCTTATTAAAATGTTAATGAAAATGATAATCGTATCAATTTGTATTCACTACGTAATTATTTTTTTTTTTTACCTTTGCATCATTAAGGATGTATGTATTTGAAATTTCATTCGAACTATACAAAATTAAACATGGTAATTCGTTAAGACGATAATCCTATAAAATCGATTCGATCAAATTCAACCAACAAACAATCACTTACTATATAAATGATGAGATGATACTCTATAATTGATGAAAATTAACTTAAATGGGTGAACGCCCATTTTTTCATTGTAGATTCGGATTGCTCACACAAAAATATGCAAGTTTTATCTGAAAACTTTTTTCGATTCGTGATATAATCGCGAGAAACCTGATTTTGCTAATATCTCGAAAAATACACAGCGCATCGAAATTTTCATACATATAGTGCTGAAAATCTAAATTATTGTAACCTTGATTAGGGTTAGAGGACAACCTGTGCAAGAAATGGTATAACAGTTGTGTCTATATTTAAGAGAGGAAAAGAATATTAACGTACATTTGAAGTAGTAGTAGTCTAGTAGAAGAAGACACGGTTATCCTTTTTCTCAGAGGTGTAGTGGGGTGATAAGGTTACCAAAGTTTTTGCATTTCACTCTCTTCAATTTTTAACTTTCCATCTGGTTTTGTCTGAAGACACAATTACCCATGCGCAGACCTTGACAATGCAATTTTTTATATGGCCTTCACAATTGAACGTCCTTGCAATACCATTTCTACATATACACAGGGGTGATTTAACTATATTCTTAAAACTTTACGGCAATTATTTTGAATTTGCTGGGAATCGTTGCCCGCTTCTAGATACGTTTCCTAGTACAGGGTATGAGTGATATCATCTAATACATCTGCAGTAAAAACCATTTTACTTTGCATTAGGATACTTTTTTGTAGCGATCAAACGCCCCAAGTGCTAATTATGCAATTTTCAACAATTGCTAATGATGACATTTGATCTATGAAAGAGAGCACTTTGTTAGATTATCAATTTCGATACAGGATCTGATTGTCTAGCGATTAACAGCAACTACTTATTTTCACTTCATTTGGAGATTACTCCACTTTATGTATTCATACGTAACTACTGTCCTTAGAACGCATATAGTTTTAACGCGGTTCTTAGTAATTGCAATTTTTATAACCTTCACAATTGAACTAAATGCATTATTCCTTGCTGTATAATTGCATTATATACGGGCTGATACAACAATTGCAGATATTTTTTTACGTTCTTTTAACACTTGCGCTTTTTAATGAAAACATCTTATTCATTGCCCAGACCTTGAAAATTCAATTTTTTTTATGACCTTCACGATTGAACTGTCCTTGCGATACAATTTCTACATATACCTGGGGTGATACAACAATTATTTTTAATTTGTAAGTACTCTTACCGCTTCTAGATACATTTCGTAGACCTATGTATATTGATGTCATCTAATACAGCTACAGTACATTAAAAATAGCACAGTTTTTACATCTTATTAATTGTTTAGACTTTGAAAATTCAATTTTTATACCATTGAACCACAATTGAACTGTCCTTGCGATACAATTTTTACATATACCAGGGTGATACAACTAATATAGATTGCAATACTAACTGAATTCAGAATCGATATATGGGGTTTTTGGTGGAGGAAAGAAAACCCAACAATTTGTTGTTATTGTTTATTGTTTATGCTTGATAATACAACAGTTTCATCATATATTGTGAGAGTTTCTATCATATTTGTAATTTAACCAATTTTCAATGCCATGATAGCTGTCCTCGTTGTCGTCATCATCACAGTGTATCTTGCGAAAGCATCGGTAGTTAGTTATCTTTTCGATGAGGTTCCGATAGAAACCGGAGAGATTATACGATTACAGTAATTCCAATCGATAATTAATTATATCTTTTAGATTAAACAATTCTTCAATCTCATTGTTATTCATCATACAAGAAAGGCTGTCACGTGATCTTGGCATTGTTACACTTTTTAGCATTTTCTCTTCCCCTAGATTTACAGTTATAGTAGATTATAAATTTGCTACTAAGTGATTCAGTAGTCTGGGAGCATTCGATATCTTTCTCTTCGTTGACATCACTGTCCAGTCAATCCTACGTTACATCTCTTGTGATCGGAACAATTTCTATGTATGTTTGTCATTTGAGTAGCGTCTCCCAATCTTCTCTCTCCATCACTGCCACATACAATTCGTAGAACTGGTGCAAGGCCATGGCCAATGTATTTGGGTAATTCTCACGTAGATCATAAGCGGTACAATCGATTAAATGTTTATTGTTCGGATGGGGGGAGCTCATGGAACCATCTCCTTCGTCATCATTACAGTAACAGTACATTTAAAATTATTATTATTACAACTCTTTTCGGTATCCATGCAGAGGTTTCTAAATATGTTCATGACAGCAGCATCAACGGTGATGATTAGTATACAACACTGATTTATTTGAAAATGATCGAACTATTACTTATAATGAACTGAGAGAGGAAAACTTATTATATCTTTATTTGGGTAACATTGTTTACAACTTCATATCGTCTATTTACATAAATGTTAAATTAGTCGTTTTTTCCTCCGCCCCCCAGTACTTGTGATGAATACGTCTTTATGCGTCAAAGAGTCGTTGAAAATTTGAAGTCTACCGTCTTCGTTGAAATATTCGTAGAAGCGCAATGGTATTTAAAATTTTCAGCCTCCAACACTATCCGATCCCCTTATTTCGTATTAATTGTGTCGATACCAATTGCTTTATATTTTTCTCCCGCATCCATGTCCTTGACGAAACCTATCACCTTGAGGGTTCAAAGAATACGTGTGCAGTTCAAAGCTCACATACGATTTTTATAGAATGTTTTCTTCCTACGTTAGACAAAGATGTCCGATTCATATTCTAAGAAATCATGCAGGTGTTCTTTATGCAACGTTTCAATCTTTTTTCGTAGAAGCGTGTGAAAATGATAAGGGTAACACGTGCATCAGCGACAAGAAATGTTTTAAAGTTCATGATGAATCTACTTTTATTACCTTATTGAATACGTCTTTTCAAGAAACCTATTACCCTGACGGTTCAAAGTACATAGATTCAAAGTGTTCAAAGTCCACACACATAAAAATGTTTTCTTCTTAGACAATTTTTAAAGTCCTTTCATACACGGAATGACCATGAAAACTCTCTGTTAAGATCCTCCCCTTGGCGTAGCTGACATTGTGTTTAGGTGTTTGAACGAGTGTGTACATCGTTACTTATTAATTTAGTGACTTCATCTGATGGTACTAGTTATAATTGGATTTCAAAAATGATAATTATTTACATTATTTACAATTTCTTATAGTATATAAATTAGTTTTTGCGCACTATCCCACCTTGAAATAATCGCAGAAAAAAAAAGGTGAGAAAGGTATCTAATAGGAACAAAGAGTAGTGGGAAAGCCAAAGAGAGGTGTAAAAGACAACAAAGGTAGTGGGGAGTCAATAGTAACTCGCGGTGATGAGGGAGCAAACAGGAGTGTGGTGGAAGGCATCGAATAGGGAGAAGAGTGGTGGGACACTTGACAGCCAACAAAGGGAGGCGTGGCGAGGTAAAAGAGTGTTGGGTTACTTGACAGTCATAAAGGGAGGCGTGGCATCCAATAGGAGTGGTGGGTTACTTGGCAACCAAGAAAAGGAGACGTGGCATCCAATAGGGAAAAGAGTGCGTGGCAATAGGAAAAGAGTGGTGGGTTACTTGGCAACCAACAAATGGAGGCGTGGCATCCAATAGGAAAAAGAGTGGTGGGTTACTTGGCAACCAACAAAGGGAGGTAGTCTATAGGAACAGAGGAACGATTAGTGGCGAGAGGCAGCCAATAGGAGCAAAGGAGCTTTGTGATGGGAGGCGTGCCAGCCAATAGGAACAAGGGGGAGGGGTTTAAACGGTGGTGGGATAAAAGTAGGTGGGGATAAGTCTCATGGGGCTCATGTGTGTTTACCACAAAGGATGGCGATCCAACAAAGTACAGTAGAGAGGGAGGCAGCCAATAGGAGCATTGGTGGGGAGCCAATAGGAACAAAGGGTCAATAGCAACAGAGACGTGCCATCCAACAGGGAGCCAATAGGAAGAGAGTGGTGGGAGGCGTACCAATAGAAGGCGTCCAATAGCTAGGGTGGGAGGAGTGTCATAGCTACCAATAGACAAAGGATCCAAGTGAGAGACAATGGAGACAGCCAGCGGGAGCCAATAGGAACAAAGGGCCAACAGAGGCCATCCAACAGGGAGCCAATAGGAAGAGAGTGGTGGGAGGCGTACCAATAGAAGGCGTCCAATAGCTAGGGTGGGAGGAGTGTCATAGCTACCAATAGACAAAGGATCCAAGTGAGAGACAATGGAGACAGCCAGCGGGAGCCAATAGGAACAAAGGGCCAACAGAGGCCATCCAACAGGGAGCCAATAGGAAGAGAGTGGTGGGAGGCGTACCAATAGAAGGCGTCCAATAGCTAGGGTGGGAGGAGTGTCATAGCTACCAATAGACAAAGGATCCAAGTGAGAGACAATGGAGACAACCAGCGGGAGCCAATAGGAACAAAGGGCCAACAGAGGCCATCCAACAGAGAGCCCATAGGAAGAGAGTGGTGGGAGGCGTACCAATAGAAGGCGTCCAATAGCTAGGGTGGGAGGAGTGTCATAGCTACCACACAAAGGGGGATATCCAATAGACGCAAAGGGGGGGAGGGGCGTGGCAGACCCAATAGACACAAAGGGGCGTGGCAGACCAATAGGCACAAAGGGGCGTGGCAGCCCAATAGGCACAAAGGGGCGTGGCAGACCAATAGACGCAAAGGGGCGTGGAAGACCAATAGACGCAAAGGGGAGGGGCGTGGAAGACCAATAGACGCAAAGGGGAGGGGCATGGAAGACCAATAGACGCAAAGGGGGAGGGGCCTGGGGGCGTGTCTGTCTGTCTCAAGTCACCCTATACCTACTAATAATGAGCGAAACGTTTCCCTACAAATGACAATTTTTAAAGGATAATAAAGTACCTACAGCAAATTTTATTTATACAAGTTAATTTATTCAGTCTTGCATAAATGTATTAGGTACAGAATGTGCGTGACGTTATTTAACCTGGTCATGATTTGCTAACGCCTCAGGTCGCACGTCATAAATATTCACGGGTACTTAATTCGGTCGCGTTACTATAGGATCAAAATTTATTACGAAATTTTTTTGGAGAAAACTCGCATACAGGGCAGGTTTTTTTTGTGCCTTGTTGGTTTCGTATTCCATTACACGGCGAGTGATGTAAATTTTAATACATTGTATAAATTAAACCGACATTCGGTAGATTAAGTAACTATTGTTCGGCTGAAGGGCAATTTTTACAAGTTCAATCGCTTCATATGATTGTATTTTCTTCTTTTCTTTTACTATTGGTAACGTTCACAAATGAGAAAAATCAATCAATAACTTTTTCTATGGATATTAACCCCTTTATAATTGATCTTAATCAGATACCTTATTTAGATAAAAGTTCGCAGAATAATTGATGCGGAACAAATTTATTTAAATGTCAATATTAATCCTAACGAATTTGCAGGTAAGCTTCTCTCCATTAAATTTCTCTACGTTAAGCCGAAGTACATTTTGTAATGCGAATGCGGGCCGGCGTGGCGGTTTTTGGGCGTTTCGCGCCTTGGTATCAGTAAACATCTGCTACTGTAGTGACTGAGCTGTCTTTGTCTTTGTACTTGAAAAATTACACAATTTCGAAGGGCATGTAGTACATGTATATCTACTTTAAGGCATGAGATTAAAGTATATCTACTTTAATGCGAATTTGTTACGAACGGATTTACGATACAGAGCGCAATTGCATGACAAAATTCACCGATTCCAGCTCTGCTTACTTAATTTATTCTGGTCCCTCCGCGTTAAGATTGTTCTTTTGCAATATAGGAGCAAATTAAATTTCCTTAGGCGGTGGTAAAAATTTTAAATTGAGCGATGACTGCCGCAGACCTTCTCACATCTCCTGTAACAACCAGACGACCGGATGCGTCCCTTGACTCTTGTGTTTCTTCAACAATGTTGTGATTGATAAGTGATCTACCTAGCATTCACCAAATTCCAAACTTAGTACTAAAGTTCTGCCACACTCTCAAATTCTTCGAACGGGTCTTGATAGCCCGCATTACTAACTGTTTTCCCACTTAAATTCGCCGGCGGTGATTCTTTCTTGCCTCCATGGGTTATTCCATCTCAAGTGGTCTCAGGGTTCACACTCACCAGCTTCAATTTTGCTGAAACTTGGTGTGGGTATAGAACCACCCTAGAAATGAACGTCTGTAAAATTTCATGTCAGAACATTAAGTATTTTGAAAACTGTGGCCTTTCATTTGGAGCACTTCTCAATGCATCCGCGACAAAATGGAATAAAACCCCTTTTTTTGACTCATTATTACTACAAGTAGGGTTCCCATACGTCCCGATTGTTCCGATTTGGAGACCGTTGTGCCGAAAGAAAACTGCGTCACGCGAGGCGAGGCTGAAAGGGTTCTATTATGTTCGCCTGCGGGTATCCGCTTACAATTGTAAGGATATAACATGCACTAAATTCTACAATAAATCGCTTAACATTGAAAATGGAGCAAATAGCTAAATCGGAGGAATATGATTGGTTCAAAAGTAAGACTAATCCCCCCCCCCCCCCGTGTCAGTGGTTGAAGTCGGCATGGCGAAATTGGGTCTAGGACACAACGGCCACACAGAATTTAGTATGCCCATATCGGCCACACTGGACACATCGGCCAAACGTGATGTGTGGACACAACGGCCACAGCTCTAGCTGGACACAACGGCCACTGGACACTACGGTCACACAGAATTGTAAGGTAATGTTTCCGATAAAGATTTCACAAATAATAGGAGTTTTCTATTCATATGAAAAAAAATACTAAATCTGCAAATAACCTAGGCGCTTAAGTGTCAATCTACGTTTAAGTTTAGCATTATGTTTTGTATCAATTGAAAAAAAATACTAAATCTGCAAATAACCTAGGCCTTAGTGTCAATGTACGTACCTATCTGATATGTGGCCGTAGTGTCCAAGGTAGCCATCGTGTCCAGCTAGAGCTGTGGCCGTTACGTTCAAGGTGGCCGTTGTGTCCACACATCACGTTTGGCCGATGTGTCCAGTGTGGCCGATATGGGCATACTAAATTCTGTGTGACCGTTGTGTCCAGACGCCGCGAAATTTTGCAAATTCAATATAGCAACCCTATCTATAAGGCAAAAGCACGTCTGGTACCTACAACTTTTGGTGCTGAAAAACGTTGTCTGGAGAGATAACATTTACTTCAGGAGCCAGCCGCACCCAGCAAACAGTCACGTTATTTTGACGTTAATTTCCCGTGAACTCCAGTAGTTCATTGAGTGAACTATAATGTGTAATTGTCAACTTGGTGAGAAAGAAAATGATCAATATAAATAAAATCTATTACTCACCACAATCAGACGTCATAATGACATCTCATAAGTGACGTTTAAAAATGGTAAGCTTTAAGACGTCATTATATCGTCAGTAATACGTCGAGTGATGTTAACGACCAATGAGACCTGTAAAAGACGTCAAAAAGACGTTACATTGTTTGCTGGGCAGGGGTCAAAGCGCCTTATAAAATCTGCATCAATAATGAGTAAAGGAAAGCTGCCACTTCACAAATTTGTTAACTACTACCTGAGACAGTACCATGCCACATTATCTTCATTCAGAACCACTTATCTTGTTTTCTATTGGAGCATAAACATGGTGCCAAACACAAAGTTGTCAAAAGTGAGCAATGTCCAGACTCAAACAAAGTGACTTACGTCATTTCAGAGATTATTTTTTCCGTCACCACTGGAAAGATCACATTTTTTCTACTAGAATCATCTTGATTCATCTTAGATTTTATTTAGCAAAAGGCTGAAAAATAACGCCGAACTTAATAAAAAATTATTCATATCCAACTGTAGTAGTAAAGGCTTACAACTTGATACCTCGATGATTTAATTTAATTATCATAATTAATATATTATTATATAATTTTATGCAACCTTTTGGTCCAGCTCGATCATTTTACTGGCCTGAAAGAGGAGCGATAAATTGTGAGTTCCTCAACAGCATATCATTCGGAATTCAGCAACTACAACAAGACGACAGTACTGGGAAGCCATATCACAAAGCGTTGAAGAACAATTTAGTTTCATGAAGTAGTGACTATGAACAGAGCAAGCTTGGGAACCAAAATGAAGAAACCTACTTGAGACTTTGGAACCTAGATGAAGACACCGCCAACAATATGGCTTGGGAACCAATATAAAGAAACCCACTTGAGGGTTTGGAACCTAGATGAAGAAACCAACAATATGTCTTGAGAACCAAAATAAGAAACCCACTTGAGACTTTGGAGCCTAGATGACGAGAGACTGTCAACAATACGGCTTGGGAACCAAGATGAAGAAACCCAAAGGAGGCCTAGGAACCTAGATGAAGAAACCAAAAATGAGGCTTAGGAACCCCTAGATGAAGACACCAAAAATGAAGCTTGAGAAGCAAGATGAAGAAACCCACTTGACGGTTTGGAACTTAGATGAAGAAACCTACAATATGTCCTGCGAACCAAGATAAGAAACCCACTTGAGGCTTTGGGGCCTAGTCAACAATATGGTTTGGCAACTTGGGAACCAAATGAAGAAACCAACATGGAGGCTTGGGAACCAGTGAAAAGAGTGTACTCATTCGTGGCTGGATATGACGTGGCCCATTGGCGATTATTCTAGAAGATAATTTGGACAGCCGTAAATTAAAAATAATCTCTGAAATGACATGGACATTGCTCATGTTTGGTAACTTGGTGTTTGGCACCATGTTTATGCTTCAATAGAAACCAAGATAAATGACTCTAAATGAAGATAATATGGCAGAGTATTGTCTCAGGCACAATTAACAAATTTGTGAAGTGGCAGCTTTCCTTTAGTCATTATTCACGAGATATATGGCCCTAAAGTAGGGACCCTAAAATTTACTCCGTATCCTTTGCAGATTTTATAAGGCATTTTGACTCCTGCTGCTGGCTCCTGAAGTAAATTTTATCTCGCCAGAGTTTTTCACATTCAGCACCAAAAGTTGTACCAGACATGGTAGTAACTACGTGCTTTTGCCTTGTAGTAATAATGAGTCAAAATTGGGTTTTGTTCTATTTTGTCACAGAAGCCCTCCAAATGGAAGGCCACAGTTTCCAAAATACATGATGTTATGATGTTCATTTCTAGGGTGATTCTATGGCCACACCAAGTTTCAGCAAAATTGAAGCTGGTGAGTGTGGGCCATCACACCACTTGAAATGGAATGACCCTATTGAAACAATCGAAAAATCCAAAAATGCTTTGAAGTCATCTCCCCAGGGCGACTTTTAGTATGATTACCTACTAACTAACCCTAACAAAGTCCTGAAGCCAAAAATTCTCCACGTATTCTTTTGAGTGGCATTCATTGAGCTTATTGCAACCCATTGCAAGAACGGTTTTAAAACCATGTGACATTGTAACTAAAAATTGTAGGAAAAATGAACAAACCTGTTTGTAGCACTCTGATCGGCAGCAACTGAGGAGGAGTAACTATGCACGTGAGAATCCCTTTGATTTCCACTTTTAAATAAAGAAAAATAAGCTCACAAAGCACGAGACGATGATGAATAACTTACTCAGAAATAACAAATTCATCTCTGTGATCATTTAACACGTCACTTTCCAACCAATTATTAATAACGGTCAAGTACTTATACAAACTATGTAAATATAATGTTAAATAAATATCTTGCGACAATTTCGATGACGCAAACAGTAAACCGTCGTACAAACGTGTGAGAAGAGTTGTAGCGCACAGTATTGGTGAGTTACTTAAACTATCGAGTACAACACTCCTATGAATACGTAACAGTACTCTCACAGTCTCGAAGGGCGGTCTCAAGCACTTTGCCAACGATAACATAGTAAAGGTCGACTCTGTAACAGACCAAAATGTAAATAATTATTAGTTCGCGTAATCGACAAACTTACCCTGCCCCTTCACTTGATCCTCAATCTCTCTCAAGCGTACGAAGATAGGTTCGAGTATCGTTCGTAACCCCACACTGTAGCTTCGATACGTATCGGCACATTCCTCGGGCAGAGAATCGCCGAAATCCCTTAACACCTGTAGCCACTCGACGTATTCGACGAATTCGTGTAACAAAGACACGCACGCCGCCTAAAATCGCAACGATAAACAATAGGGGCGGATGGGAGCCGGAAATACTTACGTGTCGTACACTTGCGATTGCGACATTCGATTTTGGCACCAACTTATCGCCGATAAAGTGAAAGCAGGCGCTTTCGTGCGGTTTGTAAAACTGCCAAATGATCTCGCGTAACATTTTATATTCGGAAACGACGACGGAACCGTTTGTTGGAATTAGGCCTCTCGTCAGATCTTCTACGAAATTGTCCCTGTAATCATCGATAATATTAGCAGGAGTGCAGATGGATGGTGATGAAAAGCGCTAAAGAAGGTGTAATCATAGTATGTAAAAGGAAATAAGATGGAAAAAAAATGATGCCCAGATAAAGGTAGGAATACACAGCAGAGAAACACCCTCTACATGAAAAGACCAATAACAATGTAATCTATCTGTGGCTTTGAATATGGAAATATCAAGCACAAAGTTTAAACATAAAAGAATCCACAAAGAGACGTGGAGAAGACCGGGAGCAAGTGAAGGAAATCAAATAGACCACATACAAAGATACAGCAAACACAGTCAAAAATAAAGCAAATAATGCATAACAGTAATAAAAAAAAACAAAATAGTGGGAACGAACAAAACTAAAAAATAAAGAAACAGAAGCAAGATACAAAGAAGAATTAAAACAAGAACTATCACAAAAGAGAGAAAACAAGAGTATAGAAGAAGAATGGGAAAACATAAAGAATTGTGTGATAAAAACAGAAAAAAAAGTAATTGGTTTCAAAGAAAAGGACAAACCCAAAGAATGGTTCGACAATGAATGTGACGATTTAGTCAAAAATAAAAGAGAAGCGAGAGCAAGAATGATGGCGACAACTAATGAACAAGAGGAGAGAATCTATAAGGACCTTAGGAAAGAAGTAATAACAATGTGTAAAAGAAAAAAAATCAATGGATCGACGACAAAATGGAGGAAATACCAAAAACATCACAAAAAAGATAAAAGAAGAGAAGAAAACCAAAAATCCGTAAAAGAGGAATAAGAAACAAAGAAGGAAAAATAGAGCATAACACGGAGAAAGTAAAAGAAATATGGAAGATTTGCTAAATGAAGACGATAATGCTGAAATAGAAACTGCAGGCGATACAACAAATCAAGATAGACCAGAAGTACCAAGCCCAACATACGAAGAGGTGACCAATGTAATAAATGCGGCAAAAAACGGAAAGGGAACAGGTACACACCAAATATGTTCAGAAATGCTAAAATTAGGTGGTGAAGCGTTACATAAGAGAATATACAATCTAATTAAAGAGATTTGGAGAATAGAAAAGATGCCTAAAGAATGGGAAAAGGCAAAGATAGTCCCACTACAAAGCAACAAAGATGAAAGCGATCCAAACATAAAAGAAAGACTAATAGCAGGAAATAGAGCATACTTCAGTAACCTAAAAATACTATAAACCAAAAAAATCAACAAACAAACCAAATTCAAACTATATAAAACACTAATAATCACATACGCTGCCGAAGTAATCCGTCTAACAGGGAAAGAAGAAGAAGAACAACTGCGAGTTTTCGAAAGGAAAATACTAAGAAAAATATCCGGTCCAAAAAAAGATGACAATGGAGAAATGCGCCAGAAAATGGACTACGAACTCAGAGAAGAATTTGGGGAAGATATAGTGAAGTACATTAAAGCACAAAGACTAAAATGCATAGGGCACGTAATGAGAAGCGACAATGAACAGACAACAAAAAGAGTTATGGAACGAGAACCAGCCGGAAGGAGAACCCGAGGAAGACCGAGACAGAGGTAGAAAGAGATCTAAAGGAAATGGGAGTTATGAGTTATGAATTGGAAAAGAAAAGTAACCGACAGGAAAAAATGGAAGAAAATAGTCAATAAAGCAAAAACGCACCCTACACTGTAGCAGACCGGACCAGAGGACTAATCCACCTCAGAAAAGGATTTAAAGCTCCACAAGGAGCGGCCTTATTCCAAAAGGAATGAACAAAGGCCTATATATACAGGGTGTCCCAGGTTGAATGATGAGGACTTGGATATTTTGTAGAAAAACACATTTTAAGGTGGGTTGCTTCTATAAACATAGATCCTAAAACTCTCTTTTTCTGAGATACAGGGTGTTAAAATTTTCTAAAAAATAAAGTTTTTATTTATTTATTTCCAAACTGTGGAAAATATTCAAACCAAAATTGGCACACAAGATACGGACAGAGGGTCATAAGATCCATGGCAACCATCGTTTTTGTACACAGCCAAAATACGTTTTTCGTGAAATAAATGACAAAAATCTAGTTTGCGGCCGGACAGTAACAGAACTGAAAAAAAGTCCAGAGACATTTTTTGTTCAGAATTGAATGTTCTATCGAAAAATATATTGAGAATATTTAATTCAGAGCCATACTCTTTTTATTTATCAAATTAGTAGAACAGATTAGTCATATCTCCGCCACTGGTTGATAAAAAAATTTATATTATTCAATCTTATCACCCTCTGTCCATGTATCTTGTGTGCCAATTTTGGTTTGAATATTTTCCACAGTTCGGAAATAAATAAATAAAAACTTTATTTTTTAGAAAATTTTAACACCCTGTATCTCAGAAAAAGAGAGTTTTAGGACCTATGTTTATAGGAGTAAGTAGAGCAACGCACCTTAAAATGTGTTTTTCTACAAAATGTCAAAGTCCTGATCATTCAACCTGGGACACCCTGTATACAGTGTGTCTAGTTAAGTTGGCAACATATGGGAAACTTTTTTATTATTAATTTTACGAAAAAAAGTTATTCTTTATAAAAAGCTCTGCATGTTCTAAAATCTAAAATACAATCATCAGATATTAAATTTTTTCAGTCGTGTACGCGGTTTGTCAAAAAATATGAATTTTGCTCAAGAGTAAAGTACCTTTATTTTTGACAATATCGAAAATTGTTATTAAAAAAAGTTAATCAGAACTAAAAACTACGTCCAAATATGCAATTACATCCTGCTAGTAAAAAATGTTTTTTTACAACTTTTTCTCAAATTTACTACCTACCGGCCAAAAATTACTTATTTGAACCACCCTGTATGATTTGGGCAACAAAAAATGGGACACTATGGTTTTACAAGTTCTATGGACATCTACTTTAAGTAGTACCTGTACCTGACTACTTAATTTAATTATTGTTTAATACGAAAGGTCAGGTACCACTTAAAGTAGATATGACCATTGAACTTGTAAAACCATAGTCTCATTTTTTGTTGCCCCAACTGTACATACAGTGGTGTGCTTATACATATATGAGGCGATGGTATTTGTGACAGAAAACAGAAAACTGTTTAAAGATCATCAACAGAAACATCATTATAATACAAGATAAAACCGATTTACATGTAAGCAAATGTAACTTTACATATGTCCAAAATAATGTGCAATACACTATAACGAAAATATACAATTCATTTCCAACAAGACTTAGAAACATCAATTCGGTAGCCCTAAAGAAAGTGATGAAAATGTATCTTATACAGGGTGTACAACTAAAAAAGAAGGCCGGCCATAACTCAGAAACTATTTGAGATTCAGCAGTGAAATAAAAAATCTTATAATAAATATGGCCAAGAGAAAATGTTGGAAACTATTTTCAATTTGCTACCATTACCGCCAGAGGGCGTTTCACTGACTTCAATTTGAAATTCCCATTTTTTGGGAAATTTTCCTTAGTAATCTATTTAAAAAATATATATTCATAGAGGTCGCAACTTGTTGAAGGAACAAAACGGCTGAATATTTTTTTCACTGCAGTTTACAAAAAATTATGTCAATAGCTCTTACAGTACCGAAGATATAGTCAAAAACGTGGTAATATAACAGGCAATTTGAGAAACATATAAACAAATCGTACGCTTATGGTCCCGGCATACTTTCTTAGTTGTACACCCTGTACATAAAGCTTCTTATTCAATGCAGGAGTTCTACAGAGTGTTTTTTATGAAAATATGTGTCTGTATGTGACCTGTAAACTGTGCTTTAAAATTGTATTTATGATATGATTCTACGCCTTGTTTGGCATTATTTAGAATAAATAAAGTTTATTAATGCTGAAAACAAACCAACGATGCGTAACGTTCGCCTCGTAATCATCACTGGGTGGTTTAACCGAAAATTTCTCCCTACTGAACCAATACGACTGAACGCTATTCTCGAGATTCGTTTTACTATCGTGATACGTTAAGATACGCTCAGTTTCCGATTTGTCGAACTGTAGTTGGTTAAAATTAACACTCGGCTCGCTGTCGACTACGTCGACTAACTCCCTTTCGTCTTCGATATCTAAGTCCGACTCCTACAAAAGACAACATTACAAAGCGGTTTCGTTAACGATCCACTTACGTTACTATCACAATCAGGGGGAGGTGTCCATCTCGTAATACCCTCCCGTAAGTACTTAGGCCAGTCGATTACTTCCGCCTTATAACATATCTCGACATCCTCCCGTGCTAACTCGTCAAAGTTATTAGTAGGGCTCTCCGAAAGGTAAACGAGTAATTTAACGACACTTAATCTACGCGTTACCTCATCCTCGTTCCCATTCGTGGACAACAAGATATCGTAGATCCTTCGTAGGTGGATGGCCTGTTTCGAATATCCGTGAAAACGAAACTTATCGCTTAAACTTCGAATGAGACCGTCCACCTCGTCACGATTCGGACGAAATAACGTATCGGCCTGTTGCAGCTTTCTTAACGCCGTCTTTTCCATACATTTAAATTCTTCGGAATCGACCTAAACGAAAATAAGATTTAAGGTAGGGGAAAAATTTGAGGTTAAGTTACCTTTAATCCTGAAAGATGTTTAATTAACTGTTGGGTTAAATTGTGTAAATTATCCTTTAGTACCGACATTTGCACTAATTAACTAAATAAATACGTAAATTCATTAATTAAAGATAAATTTAAACAATTTTATATGAATTATTGAACCGAAGAAATGCTACAAACTGATTGGTTGTTGAGTTGACAGTATTAACGTGCGCGCGTTTCTGTTTGTATTGATTTTGACGTAAGGATTTTATACAGGGGGTTTCAAATGTATTGTGCAGCGACAATAATTCGATAAAACAATTTAAAACCATTTCATCTCAAGTTAATCCATTAATCAAAATCACTAGTCTGTCTCACGAAATAGCGAAAATAACTACACAGGGTGCATCTATACTTAGTAGCGTGAACCGCTGGTGGGCAGTGAAGAGTTTTCATCCGTATAAATCCCTAGAGGGATGTATGGGATTTTCCCTGCTCTGCTACAACAAGGCCTCCACACTATGTACCTACATTACTATTCTATTCACTTTATTTGTAAATGTTTTAACAAAAAATTCGATTGTAACCTCTCTTTCCACTAGTACCTGCCTCCTTTTTCTCCCTTCCCGCCGTACCTCTTCACACTCCACCGGCATGTGCTGCCAACTCTCATTTTCTTCCCTACACAACCTGTACTTTCTTTCTTTCTCCTCCTTCCAGTACTTTCTCATTCCCACACCTAAACCGTGCTATCATCCTCTTAAACCGCTAAGCATTTCCCTCCCCTTAAGTATTCCGGCCTTTTTTCCGTCACGAACTCTCTATACCCTTTATTATATCTCCCTTCCCCTATTTTCGCTCTTCTCTCCTGTGCTTGGGTGTCCTAATCCATTCTTCCCAGCAAACACATTTATATATAAAATACATATAAATTATATAAGAGCTTTTTAGGTTTATATAAAACTGGAAGAAAAATAAGAGATATTTAATGTCAGGATGTCAGCAATTTTCAAAATAATATACAGTGTGTCTGCTTATAAGTTCGCACCATATGGAAAACTTTTTTATTTGTAATGTTACGAAAAAAAGTTATTCTTTATAAAAAGTTCTGCATGTTGTAAAATTTAAAATACAATCATCAGATATTAAATTTTTTCAGTCGTGTACGCGGTTTGTCAAAAAATATGAATTTTATTCAAGAGTAAAGTAGCTTTATTTTTGACAATATCGAAAATTGTTATTAAAAAAAGTTAATCAGAACTAAAAACTACGATCAATATGGAATTACATCCTACTACTTAAAATTTTTTTTTCCTATTTTTGTCTACAATTACAAGGCAAATTAAGTGTAGTTACGTGAAATCTAGGATGTACCGATAAACAAATTTTTAACTAGCAGGATGTAATTGCATATTTGAACGTAGTTTTTAGTTCTGATTAACTTTTTAACAATTTTCGATACCTATTGTCAAAAATAAAGGTACTTTTTCTTGAGCAAAATTCATATTTTTTGACAAACCGCGTACACGACTAAAAAAATTTAATATCTGATGATTGTATTTTAAATTTTACAACATGCAGAACTTTTTATAAAGAATAACTTTTTTTCGTAACATTACAAATAAAAAAGTTTTCCATATGGTGCGAACTTAAGCAGACACACTGTATATGTCTATTAGATGTAAATTCTTCTATATCTGTAGTACATGAATTTATATACGTTTTATGTATATTTTATGTAATATTCACATAAAAAATATTAGTTGTAAAAGCGTTGCGATGACCAAATGGCAGCTACTCGAGCATAATGTAATTATTAAGAATGTAAAAAATTATTTAAGCAGTTTCATACAAAAAAAATGGAAAAACTACATTTTTACGTGCAACTGTACTTTTAATTAAATTAATTCGTGCACGAACACGTTTTTACCTGAACTGAAAGCCGACAGTTTATTATGATATTATATACTTGCTTGAAAAGTTTCCCTTAACCGGATTCGAACCGTTGCGGGTGGGCGTTGCAGATTCCGAAATCCGACATGTGTTTTCTTTGTATCCGACATTGTACCACTGCGCTAATCTGAAACATTCCTCTTTTTTATTTCATTCTTCCTAACTTTGCGTTGTTTCGCGAGTTTAAATAAATTATGTTTGATTATTTCACTCATATAATATAAACCAATAGAATTCGGTTATTACATCGTTCTCATCCAATGACAGATGTTTTACAGTGAAAAAACGAATCTGTCAAAATTTACCCGCGGGTAAACGATGAAACGTCAAAATTTAATCGCGATTAAATTTTGTACTTTTGTACTTTTTTTGGTTAAAAATAAAAAAAAATATTAAAAAAACTAGTGCACTGAAATCAGAAAAGAAAGACCTTTCAAATGACGTATCACTTGTCCCATCATCCCTATTTAAATTTTAGGGGTTGTTCTCACAGCGCTAAGGGATGAAATCACTTCAGGTTGAAAATCATGGCGAAAGTTGTCCCCCTTGATATAAAAATTGACGTGTTTTTGCGTTTCCCAAAAAAAAATTCCCTCTGGCCAGAAACCCGTCTGTTACCTTTTCGTTGGGCCACTCTGTATGTATTTTATATATAAATGTGTTTGCTGGGCTGGTAGGTACATTCAAATTGTCTTCTGATGAGAGATGGGTTTCTGTGACACAAGCTATGTCTACGTTATATCTTGCCATGAAGGAAATTACTAACGATCGTTGTGCTTTGATACCGTTCGTGTACCAGTTTAGGGTTGTTAGCTTCTCTATTGTTTTTGGTTCTTTATGGACCATTGAAAAGGAGAGGAATGAGTGTGTTTGTGATAAAAGTTTCTAATTTGGTGGATAAATGGAATTCGGAAGTCTATTTAGATTTTGATTAATTTGCTTGGTTGTTGTGATGCAGGATTGGGTGTATTGTGATTTATAGTTGGTGGATTGTTAGGTGGCGCTTGTGTCTGTGATAAATTTCTTGAAAATGCAACTCTCGATTCAATCAAGGGTTTCACTTTCACTCGCACTGAACTGAACTGAACTTTACTATTAAAAGAAAATCCAAAAAAAATTATATCAATGCAATAAAATGGGAATAAGTCAGAAACTATTAAAGATAGGTATAGGATTATGTAATATCAAAATCCATTTTGATTTTCTATCAAAGACGATTGTAAGAAAATGGTGATTTTGTCTTTTGAATTTTCTTAAATTTGGAACCCCATAACTTAAATTTTTTTAAGCACCGAAAGAAGCTCTGTTGCCATAACTACAACGGGTTTCAAGTAATAAATTCTCAAACTACTATCTGCACCCGCCATTATTTTACAAAAGTGAAAACCATAAATTAAAGATATTGACATGCGATTAAGTACCAAAAAAGCTCATATTTCACGTAAAAATGCAATAAAAAATAGAGGTTCCGCAGGACCGCCATTTTGAAAATATTTTACATCGATTGGGCTTTCATAGTACCTAACTCCTAAGTGAAAATTTCCATTTCCCCTAAATGCCTAACAACTAATTAGATCAACATACGTGATGAGAGTAATTAGAACATCAAACCACCTTGGCGTGTTGTGGACGGCCGTCGAGGAGGCCTTTTGGTTTAGATTTAGCCACTGATGGTTACTTTTTTAATTTTTTACCAGTATTTTGGTGGATGGGGGTGGATGAACAAATTTGTAGGAAGTTTTTTTTTTCCGAATTTATTGCTATCGTTACAAAAGAATTGAATAATGTAGATTGAATTTTGATGACCACCATAATAATGGGTGGTTTAACTATGTTAACATAATGTCATTCTTATTTACTACCATGCACATCTAGATTGGATTTAATGTACTCCCTGAGCTGCTTGTTATTAACATGTGAATATACTCCAGGATATCTGGGATCTGCACATCCGTATCCCCATGAAACTACCCCAATCTGTCCACCGCTAGATACGAGTGGGCCACCAGAATCTCCCTACAAATAATAATCTTTAGCGTATGTTTTGACAAACACAATCAATTACCTGACATGAGTCTTGACCGACATCTTTGAAACAGATCATTCTTTCGGTAATTTTTCCATTATATGCGCTTTTACATGCGTCTCTATCTTCCTCGTTGACTTCAACAACTTGTAACTGTTTCGATGATGGGCCACCTGAGAAAATGGCTCCCCATCCGGTTACATAAGCGCTACGACCTCCTTCTGGTGTTTCTGCGGAAACCAACTTAATGATCTGAGCCTGGTTTGACAACACAACACTCCCAGCTAATTTTAACAGTGAAATGTCATAATCGGTGGTCGCTGGGTTGTACCTTGGATGTTGAAGTAACTCAGATACGCCCATAACTGTACCTTTGTCATTCATTACACTGCTACCGTAACGAATTTTCATGATACGGGCGGAACGTCTATAACAAAATGATGTTATTATTGTAAAAATAAGAAGTTGCGTAAAACGTACGAGTGCGTGCAGTGAGCAGCTGTCAAAATTATGTTGTTAGCGATAATCGATCCACCGCAAGCGTGTCGTTCGTATAGTAGAAAAGAAACTTGATGTGGAAACTCTTCAATGTTTGCATCAATGCCACCGACAATTCTTCCATCTAGTTGGGGAGCTCGTGAAAGTAACCGTGCGTCTAAATTTCAACATTATTGTCATTATAGTGCATATTATATAAGGGGTGGTAATTTTAGCGGCCCCAAGAATTATAATTTTTACCCCAAGAATTATTTTTTCGACACCAGCTTTTTAATTATTTTGGTTCCAAAATTTCTGATCCCAAGAATTATTATATTAGCCCCCAAAATTATTATTTTAACCCACAGAATCATTCTTTTGGCCCCAAGATTTTATTCATTTTATCCCATGATTTTATTAATTTTTTTCAATTGAGAAAAACCTACCTCTAACTTAAGCGCCTTAGTGGCGATATACGTTTAGGGTGGCATTTTTTTTTATTTTCAAATAAATTCAAATTCAAATAAAATCTTGGGGTAAAATAAAAAAAATCTTGGGGTGAAATGAATAGAACCTTGGGGGTAAAATTAATAAAATCTTAGGGTCAAAAGAATAATTATGTGGGCTAAATTAATAATTTTGGGGGCTAATATAAGTAATAATTCTTGGGAACAAAATAATTAAAAAGCTAAGGTAGAAAAAATTATTCTTGGGGTGAGAAAGACAATTCCTAGGATGCACAAAATAATATTTCTTATAGGTATAAGTATAGGTCAACTTACCGACGGCAAGAGCCGCGAGAGCTGCAATAAGCACAATTTTGAACATGTTTGCTGCTAAAAGTGACGAGTATAGCTCAACGCTTCATTTTTATACCATTGGCAAGCATTGTCGAGTACCTAGATTAGATTTCTCGTAATCAGTCTAAACTGATTTTAATAAATGTCCAAAATCAGATGATTCTTGGGCAATAAGTTAAAACATTTTTGGTAACCTTCTTCTCAAAATTCAAAGGGCGCATTTTCTTTGTCTTAAGCCTAATCACGAGTTACTCCACTTTTCCGATATGAAAGACGCAAATCATCTGATTGGAAATTAATTGAGCAGATTTTGACGTAATAAGTAGCTTGAACACTGTCCAAACGGCTAATATTAGACCAAACTATCCCCTTGTTCCAATCAAATTAAATTAAATAGACCCCATCGTCCATATTCGAAGGTACATTGTACAACGCAGTAACTATAATACAGGGTGTCCAGAAATGAAGGTGCCAAACGAAAATCCCAGTTAGTAGACATTATGTTATGTCGATTTAACCCAAATTACCTTAGTCCAAATATGCTTCTAACGCGAACTGGATCTCCTTATAGATGGGGTCATGAAGTACTTTTTTTTTGTAATATGTATTGAAACATGCGGTCGTCATGTAGAGCACTTACTGTAAAATTTGTTGTTTTTTGATATAACTTGACATAAGAGTAATTTAGTTAAATAAATTAATAAATTAGTAATTTATTTAAATTTTTTTTTTCTCGAGAAGGGTGCATCCTAACAATTTGAAAGAAGAGCACATTGTTTTTATAAAAGACCCTAGAGAATTCGAATTTGACACAAAAAATGTGAAAAAAATAAATGTAAAAAAAAATACAATCCAAAATGTCTGCGGCCCCTCCCACATGGGACGCTAATGGCCGCAGCAAGGAAGTATTATTTACAGCGACCGATGTGTGATTTTTGATAGAAACGTTTTTGAGATATTACAAAAAAAAGTACTTCATGGCACCATCTATAAGGAGCTCCAGCTCGCTTAAGAAGCATTTTTGGACTAAGGTAATTTGGGTTAAATCGACATAAAATAATATCTACTAACTGGGGTTTTCGTTTGGCACCTTCATTTCTGGACACCCTGTATAATATATTCACGAACGGGATCATTTCTCCTGAGACTCCATTAATGAGACGTTAAGTACTTCATTAATTGGGCGACGACGTTTCGACTGCCAGGAGGCTATTCTAGAAGGTCTCCCCGGAGATATCACCCCCGTTCGTAAAATCCATAGGAGAACACTAAGTTAGATAATACAGGGTGTTTCATAAATGTCCGGCATAAATTCTACGGCGTGTTCTAGAGCCCAAAATAAAAAAAAGTCCCTATAAGACGTGTCCGAAAATGCTTCCTAATTAAGGTACACATGGGCGAAGTTAGAGGGGGGCTTGGAGGGGCTAAGCCCTCCCAAACTTCAATTTAGCCCCCCTAGCTTATCATGACTTCTTAAAAAAACTATATACCTTATACGCATATACATACTTACTTCTTCTCATATTATCTGTGGGGCTTGAGCCCCCCCGTTTACCTAACTTCGCCCATGGAGGTACAGCCCTTAAAAGAGGGTGGCCTCACACAACATTTTTGCTAATATCTCAGATCTAACTAATGATAATTTATTCAAATTTTGTGTGTACTCGTTGCTGGTGCCGACCTACTGTTTGTGCTTATTTTCGCCTTGATAGCCAACCAGTGGCGGTACATACGGGGAACGACCTTTGTATTTTTGCAAATATTTTTTCCATCTGCACATTTCGTAATTGCTTGACTAGATGAACTTGTTCGCAATCAAAAACTACACTGAAAAGATACTCTTTGTTTCTGTCGCTCAGTATAATAGTTTTCGAAAAAAAAATTATAACGTATTTTTTTGGGAATCATATTGTGATGAAACAAACAAATCTCTGCCATTTCATTTTTGAATTAGCACATAAACCTTACTTTGAAATGTTTGAAAATGAATAGATAGTACATCAGTTGCGTCTGAAATATGAGCAAAAATGTTATGAGGCCACCTCCTTTTAAGGGCTGTACCTCATTTAGGAAACGTTTTCGGACACATATTTAGAGGGACTTTTTTTTTATTTTGGGCTTTAGAAACCGCCCTAGAATTTCTGCCGGACATTTATGAAACACCCTGTATATTCAGTAATAATGTAAATTTACTCTCTGTAACTCTATGACCTTTGAGGCTTTTTTGCAGAAATTTCTTTTGGACTGTCGTACCTTCATATATGTATATTGTGTAAATTTAGAACTTCTCCCGATTATACAAAAAAATTTTCATCGTTTTGAGTATATTGAATTTTTTTGGGACATTAAAGCCCAATTTCGCCAAATATGCAGGCTAATTGCTGAAGACTGCGATACCACTGAACACTTAGGGCCGGTTGTATAAATGCAGCTTAGGCCAAGTTTAAAGTTAAGTGGAGCTTATGCCACGAAAAGTCATTGTACAAAACTGGTTTAGCAAGTTTACTACTCAGCTAAGCATCGGCTTTACATTAAGCTGCAGATGTACAACCGGCCCTTAGGATACTTAAATAATTTCCACCTACCACCCTACCCAGCCAATAGAACAGCAAATAAACGTTTTTAGAATCAACATACCAAAAGTACGTAGTTAAGACTTTTCACAAGGTCACTAAATTTACAAAAGGATACTGATTGAAAAATAAGATAACGAGATATCTTTTATCATACATTGTATAGATAGACAATTCTATTGTTTAAAATGTAGAAAGATTGTAGATAAGAATAAAATTAATTCTGGTCTAGTTTTAGAACATCTTTTCGACCATTTTAACTGTTACGGCGGTGTTCGCATGTGGCGCAAGGAGACCATAACCCAATCCGCAATTAATTACGCGAAGTTGGAGAACACCAACAGTATTTTGCGAACATCGCAGATGTATCGCGTAAATTTTGAAGATGAGATAGGTTTATTTGTTCCTACTTACCTTTATCAATCCAACGTCACTAATCAATAAATATAGCGTAAATTTCGTCGGAAAAAACAAGTATAAAATTTGATAATAATAATTGATTGTCGTATTGATTAAGTTCAATAAATACGCAGTGTCTAAATGTCCTAAGGGAAAGGAATCCGTGGATCAAATCCACGGAAAGAGCAAAATAAAAATTTCTCGAAAAATTCCAAAAGGAAAAAGTCGTGGAAAAATTAAAATTTTTAACTGGTTTGCTCCAGATTAAGCAAGTACGGCAAAGCGGACAGCGGTTTGATTTTGGCCATTATTAAATTTTTGCTGGCGCATTGCCCAAAATTTCCTTAATCAGAAACATACTTGGAACAAACATGCAATTGTGGCAAGATTGAGAAACGTTGCATCATTGTGATGTAAATTATTGTACGAAATTTTTACTTTGAGATAACTAAATAAAAACACGAAATTCGCTGAAACACAGTCATAACTTATTTCCCGTTCATAATGGCGTGCTAACTTTGGCAAATTTATATCCGGATCCCGTAAACTTTCAAGTACCAGCGAATGTGACATGGTTCCAGCAAGATGGAGCACCGCCACATTACCAACGTAATGTCCAGCAGTACATCGACGCAATACTTCCAAATCGGTGGATACATTTTTATTTAAGATTAAGATGTTGTCAAGGCGTTGGCGATGAGCATTTTGAACATCTACTTCATTGACATTCATGTTTTTTTTTGTTTTTTTACATTATTAGACACCAAAACCACTGAATTGTGGCGAATTTTGGTAATCAGATGATTTTATTTTTTTGCTGTTAATTTTGCAATAAATTCGAAAACGATATAATTTTTGAATAAAGAATGAAGAGACCTTTCAAGGGATGTATCACAAGCCCATAGTTACCATTTAAAAAATTGGGGGTTGTAACTGTCACTCGAAGGGGGTTGAAGGTAGCGATCACATTTTCATGTTGAATTTATAATTTAAATTTGACGTGTTTCGGAATTTTTACAGTACTTAACTGAAATATTGAATTTAAGTACCCCATTTGGCTATTTCATACTGTATCAGTAAGACCGGTAGTACGACATACAGGGTAGCCCATTATTTCATTCAATATCATACGGGTTAAAAAATGTTTCAAATAAAAGTTGTGGGATACGAACCATTGCATATTTGTAAAATATTTATAAACATACAAGGTGCTTCGAATAATCGTGGCTCCGTGCCGATCGGTTTTTTGAAATGGAACACCCTATGGTCTGATTAAAAAATGCTTAGGCCCGTTCAGTTTTAAAATTTTGAATCATTTTTAGTAGACAAATTATTAGTAAAGGTCATTCCTTAGTGAGTATACAAATGTTTATCGATTTAATTATACAGGGTGTTTTACAATAATTCGTAAAATTTTGTAAATTTCGAATAGGAAAAACTGTATTATATGTATAATGTGTAACCACGTAGTGGCACTGATTTGCGAGGTACGCCACTGCCAGCTAAAATAAATATAATGACATGGCGTCATCATTGACTCTTGTAAAACTCGTATACATACTTGTATTGTTCTTTAATTAATAAATGATATTTGTGAATCTTGACTTTCCTACTCTAGAATAACCCACAAATAATACAAAAACTTTGCTATTTTAAATGGAACACCCTGTATATTATTATGTAGGTCGATAAAGTTTTTCAATCTCTCCAATGAATTCATGTTTCTACTATGTGTCTTCTAAAACTAACAGTTTTTACTGGTGTTCTATTTAAAATAACAAAGCTGTTCCTATTCGAAATTTACAAAACTTTACGATTATTGCAAACACCTTGTATAATTAAATTGATAAATATTTGTATATTCATAACTTTCATTCATAACTTGGGAACGTACAGGGTGTTTCTACTCAAAGTGGACAACGTAATAGAGGTTACAGAACTCGTTAAAAGTTTTTCAAAATCATTTTTGTCCTTTTGGCTTTTGTTTTCGAATTATGGGCCTCTTTTTTTGGTTTTTTAACACATCTGTATGTCTCCATTATTTGTAGTCGGATTTCAAAAAATCAAAGTTCCTTGGAATCAACAGTTTAATATCTACAACGTTTGTTCGAAACTTTTTTACAAAAAATAGTAAAATGGCAGTCATTTTAAATTTTGGAAATTGAATAACACAAAATTTACTCTACTACTATAATTTAAAATGACCACAATTTTGCTGTTCTACATTTTTTTGTAAAAAAGTTTTGAACAAACGTTGTAGATATTAAACTGTTGATTCCAAAAAAATTTGATTTTTTGATATTCGACCAAAATAATGGAGATATAGAGATTTGTAAAAAAAACAAAAAAATGGTTCCTTGGTCGATGTTACAGGGTTTAGAATGCTGGAAGTGGTGTCATCTTATAGGAAATTCTTTACTGATTCGAAATCGCTGGTAAATTTTTTGATCGGATCCCTCGTTCGCCGTGGGGACGCCATTAAAGTCAAAATATACACTCTTTAATATCTCGAGACCGACACGTCCAATTACAAAAAGAAAAAAATACGTTTCTTTATTTTTTGAAACCTATTGAGTCATGATACCTGAACATCACCCTCACCCCCTGTGGGGTGGAGCGGGGGTGAGGTTTGAAAACTTAAATGGGAACACCTAGTTTTTATTACACTTTTGGATTCTCCATAAAAAATGATCCTCAAATTGCAAATTTCACCCACAACTCAACCCCTGTTTTGGGGGGTGGTAAGGGGGAAAGGGGTTCGCAGAAAAACGATCTTTTTTTACTTTTTTTTGCCTTTGTAAGCGTAATTAATCTAGCTTTAAGAGAACGATACTAATTTTTGAAAAAACCAGTGGTCTACAGTTTTTTTCGCTAAACTTAAGAACTTGCCGGCACGAAGAGCTTTAGAAAACAATTTTGTATATACATGTACCGGGTGGGCCAAATTGGACACTTTTTTATGGAAACCTCCGTTATCAGAGATAGAAAAAAATCGTCCTAGGTGTCTTGAGCTCAATTTTAATGAGAAAATCACTGGCGTAAACAGAATTCAGCTATCTCTAATAGTTTGGCCACTAGAGGGCGTTTCTCAAATTTAGTCGATTTCTTTAATCCTCCACAACCTTCTTATTATTAAAGATAAGTTATTTTGGCTAAATCTTTTTTAGAGCACTTTCTTACGTAGAATCCATTGATGTGGACAGTTTTTATACAGGGTGTTTGGTTTTTTGTGTACCACCCTAAACTACATTTTTTCATACGGATCACCATGTATATTTTGGGGTTTTTGAAAAGAGAGTAAAATTTCCAAAATTTTGATGTCCGTCTCTCTTTACCAGACTTAAAAAAATGATATTTTGCTTTTATATAAACGATACTGTTGCATTTCGCCTACATTTAAACACGTGGAATGTATTTTGAAGATCATCATATGATCTTCGATTTGAGGTGCGACTTAATTGCTTTGTTTGTCATTTTTTTCTTATCGATACATTACTATCAAATTTTGTTATTTACAAAACCCTTCATTGTCTTAATCGAAAATGATTACGTCTAATGATATCACCAGATTTACAATTTTTTACAATCATTTACGTCGCGATTATATTTAACGATTTCAAAATGAACTCTTGTTCCCCCTGTAATTTGCGAAGGACACTTCCCCAGAGTTTGGCGCAAAGCAATCAAATTCTCCTCGCAAATTTGTCCCTTACACAGTACAGTCCTCTACAAAACGGGCACTTTGAATCGCTCGACTGTAGAAATTAGGTATTAGACTCAGACCTCCCTCTCAAATCCCAAAACCTTCTCGACCTTCACCCCGTTTAACCCAGTAAGGAACAATTCCCGCCAAAACTTCACCTCCCCGAACCAGAAATTGGACCAAATTTGTTTATACCTTAAATTGCCTGTTATATTACCACATTTTTGACTATATCTTCGGTACTATAAGAGCTATTTTTTAAATTACTCCCTTATTAATTTTCCTTCCAATAGCAGTAAAAAAACATTTGGTACCATTTGAATTTTTTTAGAAAAGTCCACCGTTTTGTTCCTTCAACAAGTTGCGCCCTCTATTGGTAGACGGAGATACAAAATTGTTGTGGTTTTAGATTTGTTTGGTAATATCAAGTATTCTATTTATTCGAGCAACCCGTTTCGAAGTTACTGTACACGATTTTTTCCAGTAACATGTTGGTTCCCCCTCTCATTATTTTGACAGTAATCGTAAAAATTCATTAAACAAAGTTTTCAATATTGATCGCTAGTTCACAATGGATACATTTTTTTAAATACATTACTAACGATAATTGCCAAAAAAAATGGGAATTTCAATTTGAAATCAGTGCAACGCCCTCTAGCGGCAATGATAGGAAATTAAAAATAATTTCCAACATTTTCTCTTGGCCAGATCATAAGTCCACATCATAATTTATACCTACAACTACTCATAAAATATTGGTTACAAATTCCAAATTCACATAGTTGTTTGTAGTGACCAAAATTTGACCTCTGCGATTCCTTCACCGTCCTTTGTCTGTAATCCTCCCATACTGGTACCATCAACGGTTCCTCACCGCATGCACCATTTCTCACTCCAACCACGCTTCACTCTCATCATCTCCTTCAACAGTTTTTTGGGTAGCGGATCGTCGAGATATTTATTTATTACTTTCCCGTGCGTATACACACGTGTATCTAAACTAACGCCTATAAAAAAACTTCATCGGTAAAACAAGCTTCTCATCAAAATCGGCCCAAAGGAACCCAAACTAGGGACGTTATTTTGGAAGCAAACATTCAAATTTTAACCCAAACCAATATCCCTTGGTGAAAAGTTAGTTAGACATGGTAACGATTAAAACGCCGTTTTTCGTTTGTTTCTAAATTCAAAATGGCGGCCAATATAGCAACTCTCCAACTTTTCACTTTTTAGGGTGTAGTTCAAGAACTGTTCAACTTAATTAAAATTTGAAAATTGGAAATTGTAGCCCTAAGATGGCAAGAACTTTTACGTATAGGTAATTGATAAAGAACAAAAAATTAAAGTGACCGAATTGAAAATCGATTTCCTCAAAAACTGCTCCAAGCATTTTTTTATTTTTGAAATGTTATACATATAGTTCATGATAAACTATTGGCACTACATTTATTTCTCTATTTCCCATTGGGGATGAATATTTGAAGTTCAAAATTTAAAAAATTCATACCTGTTTTGCCAACAAAGATGAAAAAGTAAAATTATGCAGTTAAGTAGAGGACATATATGACTCTTTCAATCGAGCATAATAAGTATACCAGTGTACTTCCGGCCTAATCGGAAATTAACAAAATATTAAAAATATTTATGACATATCCTGTATATTATTTCAAGAAGAGAAAATCAGAAATCGTTTTCTGATTAC
The DNA here is from genome assembly GCA_036250285.1 of Pyrocoelia pectoralis. NCBI lineage: Eukaryota > Metazoa > Arthropoda > Insecta > Coleoptera > Lampyridae > Pyrocoelia > Pyrocoelia pectoralis. The sequence goes on from CM070083.1 coordinate 27,696,405, forward strand.
ACTATACTACACACTATATGTATATTTATTTTTTTATTTTTGTGAGTTATTACGCAAAAACTATTTTATTTAATACGCCATTGAGTAAACGGGGCAAACTTGGGTGCCAGTTTACGGGTCATTTATTTTTTTTTTTGTAATCACATCGTGAACAGTCTCACCTTTCCCATTTCAGACTCCAGATCCAGTATATGATTAGGAGAATACCTAGATAGAGGTGTCCGTTGGTGCCCTCCGTTTCTTTAGTATTTTTTTATTTACTCATTCTTCTTTAATTATATTCTTCAACTGATATCCATCCTACTCCTGATCAGAAGAGAGAATATCCCTTGTATATTTTTGTTATGGTTTTTCCTTCCTTTCTTCTTTCTGCAATTCATAATATCTTCATTCGATGTTTTATCATCTCCTCTACAGGTACTTTGTATATTCCGTGTACCTATTCTCAAATTTTGTCGTCTCCTCAATATTTTGTACTTGTCTGAGTTCCTTGTTTAATTAATTCTTCTTTGTTTCGATAACTTTCCTATCACATACTCTACTTTTCTCTCAGTATTTCTGGAATTTGCATCTTTTTTGTTCATCACTTCTTTTAATTTATTGTTTTCTGTATTCCCTCCTCCTCCTCCCCCTCCTCCGCCTCGTCCTCCTCCTCCTCCTCCTCCTCTGTGTTATTTACAATGAGCTCTTATATACTACTTTTACATTATCATCTTCAATACTTTCTTCTCTAACTGTACTTTAAGAATTCTTTGTATCTTTCGTTCCTTTTCAATGGAAATTTTATTTATGTATATTATTTTGCCTACACGAGCACAATCAATTGTCAATTACCATAAACTTAATATTTTTAAGAAATTGCTCCAATTTTAAATTTTAATATTGTTAATTAATGTATTAAGTATATTTATTTTTTTCTATTATGTGCTAAATTAATGAACATTATTATTATTATTTAATTTATGTTTTCTTTATTATCACTTTTTATCTCTTTGTTTCTCATTCTATTTTTGTGTATTTTGACTTTCAAGTCTAGTTTTACTTTATTAGGTAATAAAGTTTGCTATGTCTTTTATGGTTAATTCACACACTTTATATTCTTTCTTTCTTTTGTTTCTCGTAAAAATAACAAATTCGCTTTAGTTTATATATTAAACCAAAAATACCGAACAACTACTATCCAAAACACTCGCGCACGAAAAGGTGCAAAAAATTGGAAAGGAACGACGCCTAATTACGCGATAGAAGGTCCTAATTAATTGGAGAATTTTGCCTATAATCTAGTCGAATTTAGTGTAATTCTGTCATCATCAGAACAAATTTGTGGTGTTTGGTGTTGGTGTGCCTTTAATTTTCAGTAAATCTGTAATATTGTAAAGTGGGATTGTGTCGTTCACCTGTATGCAATTTGCCTATTTCACCTATCAACAACTAATTAATTTTGACATCCCCAATCACGATTGGCACCTAATTACAGATTAAGTAGCTCTAATTGGAAAAAAATTATACATAGGAAATTGTCAAAGTAAAATAGGATGTCCTTAATTAATTGCTGACACTACTGAACTATGATAAATGGTGTTACTGTAGATCTCAATAATTATACTGACTAGAATTTTTGTTATTGTTACAGTACTGCAAGGTCAAGCCATCGCTACCCGGCTGTAAAGAGATTTTGGTAAGAAATTTGATGACAAAAATATTTGTGTTTGTGTGCCGTTCAACTTGTGTGTTATAATTACCATTAATTACCTTATTAAATTATCTTTCAAAATATAAAGATAAGTAGAATTTACTTCTCCCAAAAATAATTAGTACCTAATTGGATTAAGAATTACTACCTCATTAAGTAATTTCATACTAGCATTTGAAAAATAAAAGATATTGTTAAAATTGGTGACGTGTTACGTTCAGTATGGAATGACTAATTTAACTAATTAATCCCGGATCCTTAATTAGGTCTTGTCGAACCCGGTTTCGATTTACTCTTAAATTACAGGAGTACCATTGGGGAAAATTCTAGGAAACAGGCTTTGAGGGTTTGTGTGTACAGTGAAACTCTGCAGAAGGTGTGACGAAAATGCTAGTTGCACACTCTGTATTAATCAGTATAGATTTAACACATAACACCTAACTAATTTAATTAAAAAGCAATTTGTGACCCAAAAATCTTCTATTTTTTCAAATCCCCTGAAAATTTAGAAAATAGAGACTTCCATAACGGTACAAAATAATATAATCACCTTTCTTGTCGTAGTACTCAGCGGTAACTTTCGGATCGTCGTACTTGTTTCTCAAATTTAAAACTCGAACCGCCCTCCTCAAGTGATGCTCAATTTCTCTTTTCTTTTTGGTGTCAACTTTCTCCGCCAGATAATCGTCGGAATCGTTTTCGAGAGAATAACTCTCATCGCTAAGATCGTCGTACCCATAATCTACGGCTTCGTCCACGTCCCAGAATTGGGAAGGCGAGTGTGGTAGGAAGAAGCTGGAATTTAGAATACGACTCAGAAAGAATTCAAAATTAATTTTCTCTTGGAGACGCTCAGGATTTTCGTCTATTTTATTGCTGGCGAAACTGCTGATCTCGTCGAAATTAGTTGGCGATGATAAACCCTGAAAATCGATGGTTAGCAATCATTTTCTTGGCATTACTGTTGTACTTTACCGTGGTTAGAATGAACGTGATGAAAATCAACATGTTGACGGTACGTGCGCTTTGCATTGCGATGGCCTCGTCTACTGATCAAAAAGTAATTTCGCAGTGAGCAGAACGCTCAGGGTCGCATCTCGCATGATATATGTATGAAAGGATATGAGATTAATATCTGTAAAGCCAAATTGCACTAAATACTAGTATCGCCACGTCATTCGAATTAAAGTACGCCGCTTTCACATATAGTATGTAAAGACATTTCCTTGCATGCAAACATATTCTAGATGTTATTACACGCACCGCCAAATTTAATTAAAATAAGCACACTATCCTACTTACGCAAATTTAGAGGGCGGAGGAACTAAATAATCTAATAATTTCTAGGCGAGCACTTCCTTCGAGAATGGTGTACTATGTGCACTTACTTCATTAATATAAAAGGGAATGGGGGTTAGATACTTACTATGTTTGATGCTTTCAGTATCGTTCAACAGATTTGAATTCGAAATAAATAAATACGCGGATTTTTCCTAATATTTAGCATATTTTTACCCTTAAAACGTTTAGGATCTTCCCTAAAAAATCCTTGGTGTTAACCTGCAACGATATAGTTTCTTCCTCCTCCTCCGCACATTGGATCGGTTTCAAGGCACATGTCAATTTCAGCATATTTTCCAATCTTTGGTCCTGGCAGGGCCTTGGCATGACTTTGATCAGAGGTGTTCATTCTTGCACTTGCTGCTTCATTTGAATAGTCTCACAGTTTCATGTGCAATTCCACATCCCGATTAGGGTTGTATAAAAGACGCCTTCTTGGCTAGCTCAGCTAAAATGGTCACGTCATCATTTTTCGCGTCACGGTTTACGTCATATTCATTTTGAGAACGACGTAATTCTGACGTCGACTGACATCAATTATGTCACAGACCTGTTACGTCACATTTTGACGTATATATGACGATAACGTCAGTATCCCAGTAAACATTAATTATAAAATGACGTATATTTGACGTACTTTTTCGGTCATAATTAGTCAGTTACGTTACACCCCCAAATTCCGACGTATTATAGACGTCATTTCTGAACGTCTTTAATATGTGAGTTATATGACGGTATATATACGTGGTTATTTAGTAAGTAACTAAAATTTGATTTTTTTAAATGTTCAATATTTAGCATTTTTAATTCATTTATTTGAAAAGCGTGTACTTTCGCCGATTTAGAGATATCAAAATACGGTTTGCCTCAATCGACGTTGCCTTATTGTTGGATTACCTTCAATTTTTATTCCTTTAACCTCAACCAAAACGCAGTAATTCTGTATCTAATATTGCTATCTGTTTTCATCATCATAACTGAATGACACTCTAAAGCATTTTTGGTTTCTTAAACAATAAATCAATAATTACATTTGTTAAAGAAATGTCATTTATTCCCACAAAATTATATTTATATCTTAAATACTCGTCTATGTCAAACAATAAATTAATTTCAAATTTATTAATTATGACGTTACAATTATCTTTAGGTAATTGGGACCAAAAATTTCTATTTGGAAAAATAGACATTCATATACTACGCGATATGCACGTCCTTCTCCCTTTCTCATAGTGTTCGACTTCAAATTACTGCACTTAGCAAAGTCTCGTTAGCGCAGATAGTTTACTTGTCTGACTACTAAACGGGCGACCGAAGTTCGAGTCCTACTTCAGGCAAAAGTCTTTTTCGGCATTAACGATCTCCTCCGACACTACAAGAAGCGAAGGGGGGCTCTGGCGTAGGAGCTACCGAGCACACCCAGTTGTCAAATATTCACAAGTATGACAAGATGGTCGGAGTGGTAAGATGTGACCCAGATCACCCCCCTTTTTTTTACTATGACTACATCAATGATTTACGTCATAATTACGTCCCAAAATGACGTCATTGGGCTGTCACATTTACCCGTAATTCTGACGTGTTTTTCACGTCATGTTTTAAGGTCTCTGATGTAAAACGTGACGAACATTTCACGTCATTAAAACGTCCTTATGTGTGCTGGGATGTCGCGCTTTTTCCGTCGTAACGTCACATTGACGTCTTAATAACGTGTTTATCTCGTGATCATATAGATGAAATTAACGGTACTGGTGGTTTCTAGAAATGTAAAGGTGTTTATATTTAATTGAAATTGGCGAAATATTATTTTTTAATTGCGATTGAAAAAACATAATGGCAATGATCAATATTCAACGTCAAAGAGACGTCACAAGTAGGCGTGTCAATGTCGTTAAATAAATCAGGTAATAATAATTTCGACGTCAATATGACGTGAGCATGTTAACTGGGAGTCGGGCGGCTATTACGTTACTTTTTAGAGCGAAACGTCCAGGTACCCATACTAGCTTTATTTTATTGTGGTTTCTCAGATGGGCAAGGTTTTTGGTGCGCCCCACCAACAGGCTAGGCTCAACTTTTGAGCCCCCAAACGATTGAAAGTCTTATTGGGAGGGTTCTTCTTCAATGTGATTTGTGCGTATGTGTTGAGTACAAAAGATTTCAACCGGTAATACTATTGCGTTATGATCCAGAGTGGCTGGTAGCCCTTCTACCAAATATATTCCGATTCCTATTCCCTCTCGTGTAGTACAGCCATTTTCTATCAACTTGTGTTGTCGTTTGTTGTCGATTTGATTACTTGTATCGCATAGTACCATTTCTTTATTTTGTCTGAAAGCATTTTCATATAGTGTTTTGGATGTAGTCTTAAGTATGGTGCGATGTCCTTCTCTAGAGTCTCTCTCCTCTGATCGTATGTTTAACCGGCATCGCTCTTGACTTCACCACCAAGTGTAACGGCCCAGCAAACAAAGTCACGTTATTTTGACGTTAATATCACATCATTTAAGGACGTCAGATATGTCGTCTTTTTTTGGGCATTTTGTTACATGATAGAGACGTCATACACATGACATCGTTTTTACGTCACTTTAAGACCTTTAGGACGTCACTTGCGACCGTTATGGTATTAATTATTAATGTAATTATCAATGTACAAAATCATGTAAGCAGTTCCGTGCAAAAAAAGGGAAAGACTACATTTTTACGTGCAACTGTAGTTTTAATTATTGCACCAACCCGTCTTTACCTGAACTGAAAGGCGGCGCTTTTATTGGGTTATACTTGCTTGAAAGTTTCCCTTAACCGGATGCGAAACTTTAGGGATTGGTGTTGAAAATTTCGAAGTCCGGCATTGTACCGGTGCGCTGATGTGAACCTACTTCTCAGTTTGTACTTCGTACTGTTTCGCGTTAATATCAGACGTCATAATGACATCCCATAAGTGACGTTAAAAAATGTTAAGCTTTAAGACGTGATTATATCGTCAGTAATAGGTCGAGTGACGTTAACGACCAATGAGACCTGTAAAGGACGTCAAAAAGACGTAGCATTGTTTGCTGGGGAGCAGCTGTGGGCGTTGGGGCCATTGCGTTTGTTAAACCTAAACAGGTTTTTGTATTTCGATCCTTTTCTCTTCGTTGGATGGTTGATCCACTTTTCTCGAATATTCGTCTTATCTAAAATTACTCCTAGATGCTTTATTTAATTCACCAAAGGGATGGATGAACTCAAAAATATATAGGGTAGTTCGTATGAAAAAATGTAGTTTAGGGTTGCACAAAAAAATTAAACACCCTGTATAAAAACTGTTTATCGCGATGGATTCTACGCAAAAAAGTGCTCTAAGAAAGATTTTTCCAAAATCACCTATGTATATTTAAAAATAAGAAAGTTATGGAGCATTAAAGAAATCGACCAAATTCGAGAAACGCCCCCTAGCGTCTAAACGATTAAAGATTGCTGAATTCTGCTTGTGCCAGTGATTTTCTCATTAAAATTGAGTTCCAGACACCCATTTTTGTTTATTTCTTAAAATAAAGGGTGTTGCCATAAGAAAGTGTCCAATTTGAACCACCCTGTACATAGGCATTTTGTCGGAAAGGATCTATGCGTAGGTAAAGAATTAAAAAAGTGTGGAAATGTACCACCTTTATTGTATTTTGGAATTGCAAAATAGATTTTTTAAATATTCTACGCCGTGCCAAGTTATCGCGTGGAATTCTTTATTCAATGGTTTTTATAAACAATTGACATTACACTATACATATTTAAAGAATATCAAAGTGCATTCTTCTTCCAAATCAACTTTTTTAGACTGATAAAATTGTTACAAGTAACTCCACTCTACGCTACTGTACATTTAAGGAATAAAGGCTCTGTATATTTGGGTATTAGTGTCTCATTAGCTCTTACACTACACATCTCATTGCGGCTTTGGGAACCTTTAACAAAATTTTCTTCAACATGTAACAATTATGGTACTGTAATGAGTTTAGTCAGCACTAACCGGCACAGATTAAATATAGGCATTTAAGAAGTAACGATCTAAGTTAGATAAAGGACCAATTAGTGCTCTACTGCTATCCAAAAATAATTACAGTAACACATCCAAATGTTTGAACAGTAAAAGCACTATTTGAAAAGTTTAAAAGGAAACGGAGCACTAATTAGTTATGAATACACGGATCTTCATCACGTGATACCTACTCGCGCGCAATTTCCTTCATGCACTAACCTGTCACTAATTATTGTAGGTATAAAGTCACTTAGTGCTCGACGTTTTACTCGGAGTAAAATTGACTCGAAAGGTAGTAGGATAATATTTAATGTTAGAGCAAAATACTTTCGGAAGTCAGCCAAAGGGCACGGGCCTCAGGTTAGAGGCACACCTTTACGATATAGTCGGGGAAAAATTTAATTTCCTGCGACGCTCAATTCCTTTTGCGGTACGTGATCAATCCATTGCCGTTAGTGCGGCAACGAATTCTCTAAAAATGTGTTTTTACCTTGTTAATCAATATTTTCATGTCAGTATTTGTAGCAACGCTAACTGAGCACTAATCATTTAAAAATTTGTAACATGACCATTTATATACTTCGATGCGATGGTAGCACAAATGTTTTCAGATATCGACAGTTTCAAGCACTCGCACCCATCACAATTCGTTCAGAGAATAGGTATTAGTTTATCTTCAACTGGTTTCGCAAATTAGTGCTTTATAACGCTTAAAATGCTATTCAATGAAATGGTTAGCCAGGAGCATTACCGAAATATACATAGTAACCCCCCCCCATGGTTCCCCAAACTTTTGATCAGTGCCTCAGTTAGCCATTCCTACTTAGCACTAATTGTAGTCATTAAACTCCGTTATAGTTCACAGATTGAATTCTGTTAGTGACCAGCACTCACTAGTAGACCCATACCTATTATACTAGGCACTAGTGATTTGTAATTCCATGTGTCTAAACATTAGATTGTAAACTCCTTCTAATTAGTGCCAATGGGTATAAAAAAAGAACCACGAATTCTCTGTCAAAAGTGGGATCGAAGTTGCTCCATTGTTTGGTCAGGATGAAGAATTTACGAAGCGTGAGGGCATAAAAACATCAGAATTCTCTCTGTTACACACTTTTGATCTACACAGCGTTTGATATTTTGGTTTAGTGCTCGTTTTAAAACGCCAATGTGAAATTGTGTCTCGGCAGACAGCAGACAGAACTTTTCAACGGGACTCTGCTCCGCTACAGGTCTAAACTAGTTCAGGAGTGGTGCGAGACACATTTTCCAGATTTCATTGGATCTTTCGAATGACCACCATACTCGCCACAGTGTGTGGTTGATTTTGGAAGCCAGGACCTGCGCGAAGGCCCTCAGGCGCCTGGAGTCGTTATTTCCTCTCACCCTGTATTTGCAGCTCGAATCAAAATCTAGTCAGTCACTTTGAACCCAATTTTGATGGAAATTCGTGGTTACAAATCGCATATTTCTGAAAAGATGATCGAAAGTACAATATACAGAGTGTTATCCCTAATACTTCCTTTGGCTTAGCGCAATCCATTTCTATATATATATTTCTATATAAGCATAACAGTATCATTGATGCTATGCACGATACGATACGTCTGAGTAATTTTGTAAGTTTGTGTAATCGAAAAATTCAATTAGTGCTCAACAACTGTACTTACCATTTCCTTTGCTTCCGTAAAAATCTGTAACGCGCCTTGTCGTGAATAATAGTGCCTTGCTTTTTATATTAATCTAAGGCGGAATTCGGTAGTAATTTACGTTGCAATACGAGCACTAATACTACTAGATTAGATCTCGAGCATTAACTCACATTAATTGAATATAATAAATATATAGGAGTAATGATATCACCAAAGCTGCAGGCATAATGATAAAATTATGTTAGCGTTGAAATTAGTGCTCGACGATTAAACAGTTATGATTTTCAGAATTTATTTTAAATGATTAAGCATTGTAATAAGGGAATATTGTCGTGCTGATTGAGCACTAATATCCCTGTCGCTGTAATTACAAAGATAGAATTTTTATTGTACATGATACTAACCATTGACTAAGTACTAACCGCAGTGGCGTAACTACAGTTTTAGTCTGGGGGGTGATGTGGAAGTGTTCTACAATCAAAATTAAAAAGTGAAGTACTTCTATGTAAATTTTTTTGTTTAGGACAACGTTTATCTAGATATTCTCATAGCTTCTGGGGGGGATCTAACACCCATATCACCCCCCAATAGTTACGCCACTGAATAACCAACAACACTTTCTAATGATATTCAATTGTTACAGTACAAAATGGAACAGTCAGAAATTTACCTAATAGCAAGTCTTTCATGCTTGGCCGCGTTCCTGTTGATTGTAATTATTGGAGTCGCCTGCTACTTTTACCACAAGAGGCGTCGCAAAGACGATGAAGAGGACGAAGAGAATTTTACGGGCGACAGCGCGCCCAAACTTGAGGAAGGGCAAACAAAGAAAGGCAAGCTCAACGGATTTCTGAGCCTGAAGACACCCCTAATATCGACGAAGGCGTTAGGGTAAGTCTTTTCCGCTTTAAAAATTTGTGGCGCCAAAGGTGCAGCTCGTATTGATTTTCAGCGCGTAGACAAACCTACACTTTTTAGCTTGCGCTATCAATCGAGATATACGAAAGATGGCGCCAGTTGAGAAGTGCGTGGTTAATAAAAGTTTTTCGCTAATAAAAACGAGACTTTCGGTAATAATACGTTGAAAGTTTCGAAATAAGAGTAGAAAATGGGACAAAGTTGTACGGTACGATATGTAGGTTATTATAGTGTGTATCTTAGTCGGAAGGAGGCGTTATTGATCTTTTTCAAGGCGAGCGCTTTAAATGAAACTGGGTTGTTTATGATTGCCGGGTTCGGGTTTAAGCTTACGCTTAAAAAGAAACATTTATCATTCAATGATTCCACTTTGCACTGATGGCGTATAAATTTTCTCCGTAAGTCCAGGCCAGTGTGCGCTCCTTTTGTATTCAATGCATACGTAAGCGTAATTAGATGATAAAAATAATCATAAAGAAACTGTCACAGTAAAAAGTCTTTATTTATAGCTGCAACAATAGTGGTGGTGAGAATGATCCCTGAGGGACGTCTCATATTAAGTACATAAATTTGTTTCGGTCATCGTTTGGTTTTATCCTTATATATATAGAATATGTTGATGACCGTTCCACTTGTGTTCGTAGAGACGCTCGGAAGGCAACGGCTGATTGGAATGTCCCACTCTCCATTGCGACAAATTTGCATTAAACTATGAGATAGGTCGGCACAAGGAGTTAGTGCTATCGTACCATGAACGGCGTCATTGCACGACTTAAGCGGCTTGTTTTCGTACTTACACTCTGTTTGAGCGGACGTAATTATCGTGGGACACGTTCCTGAAACGTCGAATTAATTCTAAATGTGAGAAGAGGTTCGTACTTACGTGTACAGTGTTGAAGGGCGGGAGCCCACTTGCCTGAAAAACAAACGGAAAATGCCGATTCTTTCGGCGGCGTTGGACTATATCCCGCCGAACATTTTGTGACAAGTACGCTGAAATCTGGCACGTGCGTCCTATACGCGGCGATTTTTTCAAATTTAGCTATCTGATGTTCACCGTGTTCCGGATTTTTAGGTATCGCACACCCTCCCTCGTCACCATCTGGAGACGGTGACTCCTCATCAATATGGGATGAACAGTTTCTCTCGTCAGAAGCATCCCAACAGTCCGTAACTTTGTTACATTCAGCAGTCTTCGGTATACATCCTCCATAGTCGCACGTGAATGTGTTAAAAGGGCAACGTCTATATGCACAAAAGTTAAAGGTTTCATCGGATCCGTCCGCGCAGTCCCTTTTACCATTACAAATTTTCCCCTCGTGAATGCACTCTCCAGAATCGCATTTAAACTCGTACCTTGCGCACTTGGTTCTGAAATATTTCAAAAATATAATATATTTCTCTCTTAGAGCTTCGAATATATTGTACAGCTCGACAGATCTAACGATGCGGGTCACGCTCAGATGCGCATTAAAATAAGTGGAAGGGAGGGTGGATTTGAGCCACTGCGGAGTGACTTTGTTTCCCCTATTGCTCTCTCACTTCAACTTTGCGCACTCCCACTCGCATCGTTAGATCTGTCGAGCTGTAAATACTTACGCTGGACGAGCTGTAACGTAGGGGTTATACAAAGCGCATCCCTTTTCATCTGACGCGTCAATGCAATCAATGACTCCATTACATCTCGCTGTTCTCATCACACACGCACCATACTTGCACCGATAGCTGTAGGCTGGACAATTAAAATTCTCGCACACATCGACGGTCTCATCCGAGGAATCTTTACAATGACCAATACCATCACACACAGCATCCGCATTGATCCATTCGCCTGATTTGCACGAAAACTTCGAATTCCTGCAAAAAAAAACATTTTCGATGAACTTTGGAGTTGTCCCTTCCAAATTGACCTATTAAAGCTGCGCCTACCCCAAAAATGGCGATACGGCTGTGTTGCAGTCGCTCTCATCAGATCCATCAAGACAATCATTAAAGCCGTTACATTTTAACTTTTTACGAATGCACGCGCCGTAAGCGCAACGGAAACTGTACGATGGACATACGAATGTGCCACAAACGTCTTTGGTTTCGTCAGACTTATCGTCACAATTGCCCATACCGTCGCACAACAAACTTGAATCAATTAATTTACCAGAATCGCATCTAAATTGCTCTTTTCTGGAAGAGAGAAGCCTAATCAGTTGTAGTACCCCAATACCAACCAGAGAGAGCGACAGAGACGAAAAAAGGCGAATCTTTCCATTTGACATTTTGCTAGATTCCTATCGAGTAATAAAAGGAAGATTTGCCTTTTTTCTTGCCTTAGCAGATAACAGATTGTGGAGCATTCCTTTGGAGAAAAAAAAAGGTCCAAGGAACGAATGAAAGAGCAGTCACAGTAATGGGCAAAATTGAAGAATGGAGAAGAAAGCTTTCCCAAAACATACATTGTCCAAAGCCATTTTCAGCCTTTGAGTCATTGGGAATCTCCAATCTTCGCAGCTTGTAGCACTAACCGAGAAACTACACATGTTCTCATGTAGCACAAAAATAATAAAACTAGTAGCAATCCTTACAAGTGTAATTTGCGTATCCACTCACTTTCAATTTAATTTTGTGGATGACGACGCGTCAACAATGCGTTGCATTGGATTTTATCTTTGAAAGCACGCAACCATCTTTAAAGGTATTCACGAGGAAAAAATCAAGCAAAGTCGTCTTCCTTTGTTCTTTGCACGACAGGCACAAATCCTTTTCAGATTTATAATTCAAGGTGATAACGTTTTATCTCACATAGATCTGAACGAAAAATGGGCCCAAGTGGGAAGAGTTCCTTGTGGAAGGATCTTCTTCCTGCACGTTATCACTGCAATGGCCGATTTCACAACTCTTTTCATTTAGAACGATAAACTTAGAGCACATCAGAAAGTTTGATTTAGTACATGTATTTGTAAATCACAGCCTACAGGTGATTAGTGCTACGTTAGTGCGATGCCGTGTAAAGACAGAGCCTTGGTCTGCAGGTTTCAGGGAGAAGATGAAATAGAATCATCTTCTATCTAATTATCCTTTGTAATATTAATAAGTAGGTATATACGATTTGGCCCATACTTAATATAATTAGTGCCCCTTTCACATAATTTCAGTGACACGTTTAAGACACACAAAACCGTCAGTGCCGCTTAATCCCCTTGGCATCTTCGTTTGTATCTTGACTTAAACTAAAAAGTTCAACTTTAGCGCACTTAGATATTAGACGACAAACAGTAGAGTAAACAGCACTAATGAAGTTTTGGAATTGCACTGATGCCAAAAAATTACTTTTTAAATCAATTTTACTTCAACAGTGTCTTTAGTGCCACAATATAATCAATAAATGAATGTTTCGAGTATTAGGGAACATTAGTGAGTGATACCTCCATCAGCGTTCATGTTACATAAGGAATGTTATGAGCACTATCGTGTATAAAACTCTAACGATCTGAACCTCTCCAACAACGCTCGCTGGATTCGGATTCAGGCTCAATGGATAAACCTAAAGAAAGTTTTCCCTATTTTCCGAAATCTGTAAGCTTAGCATGAAAGGCTTATGGCACTAAGTAGTACCGGTAGAAGTACCTACTCAAATTATAGACCAAGGATTAGACAGAGTTACCTAAACGACTTTATGGCAAGAAAAAAACTGACAAACCCATGTGTACCATTTTTGTGAGGGACACCTGATAGCAAGAACTTTGGCTCGAGAAACTGGAGTGGAAAGTGGAGGTGAAATGGGAATCAGATCAAATTTACAGGCGGGAACGTTGGTGATGAGGTACGAGGAAGAGATGGTGGGTTCAAAGTTGCTGGAGAAAGACGAAGGGTGTAAAAATAAAACATGGAAAGGAGGATAGGTAGAGGTATTACAAAAGGGGTGGATATACTGGTGTGGAGGTGCAGAGGAGAAGGGAGAGAGGATAGGGTGATACCACGAGAGAGGATGCAATTGGAAGAGACATGGATTTGTAGACGCAGTGAAGAAGTGAGAAAACTGGGGAAGGGATGTATAATGGAGAGATTATAGTCGAATGGGTAATGGGATATTTAAGGGGAGGGTTAAGTATTAAAAAAAGAGATTGAGGGAATGGGAAGAAGAAAAATAAATACTAGTGGGAAGAAAAAAAGAGAAGGTGTAGGGGAGGTTGAGAGACCTAGAGAAATAGTGGCGCAAGTGAACTGGGAGACTGACAGGATTTCTGTTAAAGCATTCTAAGGTGCTGAACAACCCTGGTATGTGGAAACAAGCGTCAGTGGATTTGATCGTTAAGAAAGAACCAGGGACGATAAGGCCCATCTCTCTAATCAGCCACCTCGGTAAGCTTATGGAGAGGGTGATAGCAAAAATAGACTGGAAAAATACAAACAGCTCTCAGTTAAGCAATACGGCTTTAGAAAGGGGAAAGGGACCAGGGAGGCGCTAGAAAGAATTACAAAACTACCATCAGGAGCGGTATACACATTTAAAGTTCATGGGGGAGTCCCACAGGGGTCAGTTTTGGGCCCATTGCTGTGGAACGTGGCTTATGACAGAGTGATACGAGTGGGAGTGGCGCGGATAGTTTATATCACAGCGTATGTAGACGATCTTACGGTGGTGGGAACAGACAGAGATAGAAATAGTGCGATACAAAAAGTGAACGATACGGTAAATACCAGGATTTGAGTTGGTGGGAGCAAAAACCCAAGATGTCTTGGTAGCTGGACGAAGGAAACTTCCCCCGGTGAGCCTTGACGTGGGGAGAGCACTCGTCCCCTTAGAAGGGACAATAGATGTTCTGGGTGTAAGAATCGACAGAAGCCTAAAGTTTATTAAACATGCCGAGAAAACCATGGAGAAGCTCACGAGAATGGCGAAGGCCCTGCAGCGGCTATTACGAAATACAGGTGACCCAAGAGAGGGAAGGAGATGGATCCTGGCCTCGGCAGTGGACAACACAGTTCCGTACATCTGCGAGATATGGGGGGCAACCGTAGTTCGGGAGAGAGAGCCTGGACAAGCTACAAAGAAGAAAGATAGCGTACCGAACTATGGCAACGCGACATCTATTTGTAGTGGCGGGCATGATCCTATAACGCCTCCTACTCGATGAGAGGCGAAAACGACGCAACAGGGAGGAAACAATCACCAAATGGCAAGAAGAATGAGGTGAAAGGAGATCGTGGACCAAACCCCTAGTGGAAGAGATTGGAAGGTGGAACGGAAGACGACATGGAGAGATACAATACCATTTAACTCAGTTTACGTCAAGGAATGGCGAGAACGAGGCACACATCAATAAAATTAAGAAAAGGCCGAATGAATGCGGGGAGAGAGATGGGGAGGGAAACGCAGTATTAGAATGCGTAAGGTGGTACATGTGCCACTAAGGGTAGGAGAAGATCTGAGAGAACGTAATAAAATTAATGTTAGAAAACCGAAAGAAGTTGGACATTATTGTGGAGTTCATCAATAGGGTAATAACAACTAGAGAGGCCGAGGCCAGAAAGGCAATAAAAGATGGAGGCAACGACGTCGGAAGAATGCCCACAAGCGATGCCCGACGTGGTTCTCCAAGAGTTTGGACGGAAAGAGGGAGAAAGGTTTTAGCGGGTGCAAGTCCCACACTACCCCTGCAATGGATCTCAACAGGGTTCGTAGTCATTTCCTCATTCCCACTGAATTAAAATAAAAAAAGCTTGAGAGACCATAGAGCATAATATGTTAGGGGAGTGTGAAGTGTGAGGAGTTGAGGGAGAACGAAGGAGTTGGAAAGGGGTTTTAATAGGGAGGGGGGAGGGTATATTGATGGAGGAAGTCGAAGAAAGAAGAAGTAGGATCGGAAGGGGGGGGGGGGGGTAATTCTTGCATGGAGAGTAGATAATTTTGAGGTTACATTAAGGAAATAAGTTGGATGTATTTTGAGGTTTTTTTTAATTTAATTAGGGTAATTATATAAGCGTAAGGGAAAAGAAGATTTCATTTGTATGAAATGTTAAAGGAAAAAGATATGACAGCAATATTTTCTCCATGGATGGTTCTATCTACAAAGGTGCTGTGGGAAATGTCGTGGGTCCAACTGAGAATTAAGGTAGCTTTAAGAACTCCTTTATGAGATTTTTTGTTAAAAAACCGAAGAAAGTTATACCAAACTAGGCAATAAAGACCGGCACAAACTGCTATGTTGCAGTTCATTGTTTGTGCTTTCTTTACACAAATGAAATTAAGTGATCATATCGTACGCCCACAGAAAAATTTTTGGGCACAAAACGACTATTATTGGGTCAGTTCCACAGAAAACTTTTCTGGCACAGAACGATTCAACTTAAACTCGTCGTTTGTGCCTTAATTTGGTGCACGAAGAAAGATTATGGACACATCTACTAGCAGTTGTATCAAATAGTCTACGAATTGGCACAAACAACTAAATCCAAATTAATCTTGTGCTTTTCCTTCAGAAATTAAATTAGGTGAGCATAATGCAATTATTTGCTATAAGCACAATGGTAGCCCTTTATATGGGATGAAACTGTCACAAACAACTTAACCTACATCCCGTCGTTAGTGCATTAATTTTGTGAGCTGAAGTTGGAAGTTTGGACGTTGGGTCAGAGCAACCAATGACCTAGAAACCAAAATTTGGCTAAAAACGCTCACTGGAGGTGGTTATGGCACAAACGCCTAAACTGAAGTTGATCGTTACACTGAATGAATTTAGGCCTTTTGCGTAACTCATTCCGCCTCAACATAAATGCATCCGTTATGCTTGGATTTGGTACCTGAAGATTATGAGTTGTAGCAAAAAGTAATGCGGTGAACAAAGAGGCACAAAAAAAACAAAATGAGAAGTTCTCCAGAAAATGAACTCAATTTAAATTTATCGTTTGTAGCGATGAAATTTGTCACGAAAGCACATTGGAACTCATGATTAACTTGTACAAATGGCTCGTGATCTGTGCTTGAATTGGGTCTGCAATGAAATTCTTAACGTGGACTAGCCCGCACTAAAGAAAGTCCAGTTTAAAAGAATGATAAGGGATATTGGCCTCACCGAAACCGGCCACCGTCCAGGGGGCGATGGAAGTAAGGGGCCTTGAACTGGTGGGGCCCAAGACGAAAACGGGCGTAATCGCAGGAAGGAGGACATTTCCTCCTGTGAATATTGAGGCGGGCGGAACCCCCGCTCCAAGGGGTAATGCGAACCTGAGGTGGACCACGATCGAGCAGGAGAAGGGTCCTGGCTACGGCCGTTAATAATACTGTAATGTACGGCTGCGAGACATGGGGGGTAGCCGTAGAAGTCAGAAAGGTCAGAATTGAGGGTGGCCTTAGCGTACAACAGATCTGTTGGTGGTCGTGAGCACGATCCCTCTGCGACTGTTAGTGGAGGGAAGAAACACAAGAGGTAGTAAAGAAGAAACCATGACCAAATGGCAAGACGAACGGAATAACAGACTCGTGTGTAGCAAAACATTAATAGGACAGATAAGAGAGTGGGTCCAAAGAAGACACGGGGAAGTCGACTATTACCTGGCGCAATTCATCACAGACAACGGGGAAAATGGAGTTTTTCTCCACAAACTGCCAAGACTGCGAAGGTAGAGACTGGAAAGTCCACGCAGTACTTGAATGTGAGAGATGGGAGTGTAAAAGGCTCACGACGTCACAAACTGAATTGGGGAGGATATAAAAGTGGAGAATATTATAACCCTAATGTTAAAAAGTAAAGAGGCGACCATTACAGGATTTATCCGGAAGGTCATAAGAATCAGGGGGATAGAAGCCAGACGGCGCTGACAGTAAACTTTGGATCGTCGCGTCGGCGGAAGAATGCCACACAAAGCGATGCCCACCGTCGCGAGCACCATCCCGCTGCGACTGTTAGTGGAGGAAAGAAGCACAGGAGGTAGTAGAGAAGAAACCATGGCCAAATGGCAAGACGAATGGAATAGCAGAGAGTCGTGGGTCAAAACATTAATAGGAAGCCAGCGAGAACTGCCAAGACTGCAGAGGTAGAGACTGGGAGGCCACGCAGTACTTGAATGTGAAAGATGGGAGTAGAAAAGGGCTCATGTCATCACTGGCAGTTGAGGAAGATTTAAAAGTGGAGAATATTATAACCCTAATGTTAAAAAGTAACGAGGCGATCATTGCAGGACCAGAAGGCGGTTCTTCGGCGTTTCGTGTCTTGGTATCGGTAAACATTTGCTACTGTAGTGCTGAGCTGTCTTTGCCGTACACAATTTCGAAGCGCATGCATTAAAGTAGATATAATGTAGTACATGTATATCTACTTTAATCTCATGTCTACTTTAATGCATGAGATTAAAGTATATCTACTTTAATGTGAATTTTTTACGGACGGACAGGACACCCGTTCATTCGCAATTATTATTATATGATTTATCCGGAAGGTCATAAGAACCAGAGAGATAGAAGCCAGACGGCCACACAAGTGATGCCCACCGTCGTTTCCCGTGGGAAGACATAGGGAAGAGGGAGAGCGGTTTTAGTGGTGGCAGGTCCCACACTCCCCCTGTATTAGATTGCACAACGGGAGGGGGGTGCGTAGGCATTTCCTCATTCCCTCACTAATAAAAAAAAAGTTTAAAAGAATGATGCAGTGTTTGTTAATCATTTTTGATTATACTGAGTGTTCGAAAAAAATCGAGTGCTTTTAGATCGTTGTTATTTTAATAAAGGCGCCTCGTGCGAAGTTTGCTATTTAAGGAAGTTGCCCTACTTTAACTGAATCGCACATTACCAGAACATGAATTTGTTATCGTTATGACAATAATGAAAGATAAGCGAATCTGTGACGAATAAAAGCCCCACGCACATACAATATGAAAAGGCATCGTAATAAAATAAAAAGGAGATAGGGTTGGTATTCTCACCCTGATTTTGCGCAGGCAATTGCAGATTCATCCGACCTATCCTTGCAGTCATACTTTCCATCGCATTGTTGTGCTTTATTTATACAGGCACCATAATCGCATTGAAACAAAAAGTTACTGGAACATCTGGAAACGGGGCAAAAATTACGTTTATGTCTCACTTTTTTTCCCCTAACGTACGGTATTATGTTAACACAATCTCTTGTTTCGTCCGAGCCATCTTTACAGTGCACGACGCCATCACATAGATTTTCCTCATCGATACACTCACCCGAATCGCAACGAAACGATGATATGCTACATATCAAAAAAGAAAATTTTTATTCAATTTTAACAATAATTTTCTTACTTGCAAAAGCGCGTACGTCGAAACTCGTTATAATTTTCAGCGACCGTTCCACCATTCACCAGATTTATAACAACAAAATAACCTAGAATATATCGTAAAAACCGGTTATAAACAATGTTGACCTTTTACGCATTCGACTAAGCAGAACGCAAATTAGAGAAACTTACAAGTAATTAAAAAGGGACAAACAAAGACACTTTTACTCGCACCGTAAGTCATGTTTACTAACTTTAATTACACTTAACGCGAAATTATAAATAGGTACTTAATTAAACGTTTCGTTCGAGTACTTAATAATCCGTAATATCCGCTTGGGAAAAACATCGAACTCCAAACTGGAATTCCCTAATCGCACTTCTATAGTATAGATACTATAGTATAGTCGTCATAGTTCTTAATATTTAGATAGTGATTTGCAATATTATTCACTGTTTTTGAGAAATTTGGTGGGCAAATCGTTGCGAGTAGGCAAATACAGGGGTTTCCGTTTTTGAAAAATTTGCAAATTCATAGGGCGATAACACTGCGATCTACTCAGAGAGTTTTATATCGGGAAAAAATCGTGAGGTCAGAGGTGTGTCAAAAAGTAGGTCAAAACGGCGATTTTTGATCAAAACGCGTAGTACTACAATGTTCTGTATTCTTTAATTAATTTCCTTCTAGACTTAACGTTGTGTAACTTCGTAAATTAATTATACGTATAATAACGAGTAATTCCGTTCGCGTTTATTTTTAACCACAACAGATTATGACGGATCACAACGAAAGATAATAACGTTATGGAAATCTTTGGTTTATTTATTGTGATCAAAAAAATAAAAATAAAAAAGAACCTTCTTCCACGAAGGTATAACATGAAAATGAGGTTGAAATAATAAGAATAAATTGGTAAAAATATCAGTGCGGTGTTTGAAACCCAAACGTACGTGGTTGTTGCGTGACGTAGCACCTCCTCATTTTAGTGTAATTGTACCCCAGATGGATTGGAAGAGGAGGGACACTGTGCAATGGCCACTTCGCTTTCTTAGATTTATACTGTTCCGATAGACAAAGAAGTATATTTTATGCCGAAAAATGTGTGAGTCTTGCGAGACAATTTGAAACAATCCGGGACCTTTAAAAGAATTCGCCAAACTACAACATTTGTTGCAATAGAGCGAGAGATGGCTGCAAAAAAGCTGGCCTATCGAGTAACAGCATGAAATGATCTTTAAAAAAAAATTCTGCCTTGTTAAATCTTGTGCTAACACCTTGGCAGAAAACTTTTTTGAATATTTTTTTGGCACGTTGCTGTACCATCGAGTAACAGCTTCAAACTATAACCAAATTAAAGTTTGAATATAATTCTATAAGAAAAAACATTTCTGTCTCGTTAAATGCTAATGCCTTGGCAGATAACTGTCTCTTTCTCAAAGTACAGGGTTATTCTAAATGATGGAGTCAATTTTAAAAATTCATATTTATTAAAGTACAAATTCAAAATGAACAATCTTTATTTTTATTTAACCAAACTCGCCCCACTCACAAGATCACAAGAAAGCGTATATTCCGCAGATCGTTCAGAGTTGTTGGTACAGGGGGCACGTAAATAGCTTCTTTAACATAACCTCATAAAAAATAGTCACATGGGGTGAGATCAGGAAATCACGGTGGCTAGAAGTGAAGAGCCAGGTCTTCATTTCCCTTACGACATATCCGGCGCTGAGGAAGGGTTTCATTCAAAAAGCCTCGTACTCCGAGGTGCCAATCCCGCTCATGTATAGGTTTAAAAAAACTTTGAAACGTTCTCTTTTCATTGGCATAAAGATTGTTCATTTTGAATTTGCACTTTAATAAAATGAATTTTTGAATTTGGTTCCATCATTTAGAATAACCCTGTGTTATGAATATGATCACTATATAATAATCGAGACGTGTGTATATGTTTGTGTTGCTGTGCACTTTTCCGACAGTCGCCGAATCCTGACGAATGCGGATGTGATATTTTAAAACCAAAGCTATTATAAATTTATAACCTACAAATTAATGCTACAATTATAGATACCCCGCAAACCACGTAAATATCTGCACTAATTTTTTTCAAAGTAAGTTGTAAACATTTTAGTATAAAAGTCCGTCATCTTATTCAAGCGGTATTTGTGTCTAAATATATTTTCTTTACTTAGAAAATACGTTCATAGTTTCCTTATGGAGATTACGTGTAAAATAGAATTCGCTATTTGTGCATATTTTTGGGTGAAAATTTTGTGTAAACATGCAAAATTTGTCTGTCCGAGGTCCTTAACCCATTTCGAACATTAAAACAATGGCAGAAAGTATTTTCGCGAAAATTTTCAAAATGACAAGTACTTATCGGAAACTTTTTCTCGATAACATGGAAATTTAATTATTTCAAGTTGAAAAGTTATTTAAATGATGAAAAATGATTCTATTATCCCTCGCGTTAACATTTTCATGGTTAAAATGATGTAAAAAGTAGCAACAGCAGTCATCGTAGACTAATTTATGTGTCCCGATACCTTCTTTCGGTAACTTTCGAAATGTACATGTTTATGTGCTTATTTCGAATTTAGAGATTTTGAACGATGGACGATGTCGTAGGTAACATATATAGTCGAATGTTTTCACCGAGAAAAATGTTTTTGTCTACATATTTAACTTAATATCTATTGATGAAAGTAGGTGGCAAGTGTATTGTTACGTTACACTATACCAAAGAGAATACCTATACTTTGACTATACTTCTAAATATACAACTTATATTGTAATTAAGAGGAAGTAAAATCCATATTTACTGCTGTACCTACGTGTAAATGATGCCTTTAGTTAGTGAAATAAACTAAAATTTGCAACTGTTTATGGTGGAGAACGTCTTTCTATAAAACAGATGTTATGCAACGTTAGACCAGCTTCTATTTGTACATTTTATGTTTTATGGTATTTTTAGTTTTACTATAGTTAAATATGAATGTTAAAACGTTCTCCCCAAGGCCATTCGTATTCCCAAAAAGTTGCCAGTATCCAAATTGAGTTCTTTTACATTCAAAATTCATTCTAAACTATCCTTATGAAGTTCACACGGAATTTGTTATATTTTCGTTAATTTTTGGGCAAAGACTATGTGCAAAGACGTAATTAACATTGTGAAAGGGCCATTATGTATTTTTGGTCTTAAATCTATTCCAAAAAGTTTGCATTTTACATTTTTTTTAATAACTGGTAAAAATTTACTATCGGTAGGAACGAATTCGTATATCTTTACCAAATATCAACCAATTTTTGTGATTTTTACGTCAAATGTAAGAAAATGTAATCCTTTATTTTAGTTACTTTAATAACTTGCTAAATTACAGATACCGACAGGGTCAAAAATCTGAAAAGGTACAAAAATGTAATTTTTTTTTCTTTTTTCAAGCAACTAAGCCAGCTCAACAAGGTGTGATATTTTAAAACAAAAGCTATTACAACCTACAATCACAGATACCCCCTCCCCCAAAGCACGCAAAACGCGAGAATCGCGTGTACCCCCGTTTATACCACTAATACAACTATCATAGAAGTATTTAGGGATAAACAAAGAATCGTCCAATGAACAATATTATAATGATTTCGACAAAATATTTTTATAATATAAAATATTTAGAAATAGTATACGGGGTGTTTTTTGGGAGCTTTAGTTAGACATTTTTGGGAAAGTTGTATAGATAGATTGTTGAATATTTGAACTTAGGGGTTACTCTGAAAACCGAATCGATGTAAAATATTTTCAAAATGGCAGCGCTTCCGGAAATGCCGACAGTTGCTAGAAACTTCGTTATTTTAAATGGGAACTACATATTGCCATTTTTGGATTCTACGTGAAATTTCAGTTCTTTTTTCTTTCAATTGAAAGACCCTGTATATTTTTAGATTTTTGAATTTTGTAGATAGTATTAGGCGCATTCTCTTCAACAAGTACCTATATCTCAATATCATATCGCTTCTAAGTTAAACAAATTAAATGATTTTTCTGTGATATGCATATTATTCAGGTTTAATTAAATCTTTCATGTATTAAAAATTATTCAGTAATAGCATCTGATCAAAAAAAGTAAGCTTTCTTGTAGAAATAAAAGGCAACAAAGTGGCCTCTGTTACCGTTTTGCTTCTGGTTTGTTTAAGGTTTTTTAAGATTTATATACAGGGTGTTTCTACTCAAAGTGGGCAACGTGATAGTGGTTATAGAACTCGTAAAAACTAACACTTTTTTTAAAATAATTTTTTTCATTTAGGCTTTTGTTTTCGAATCGTGGACCTTTTTTTGATTTTTTACAAATCTCTATATGTCCATTATTTGTAGTCGAATTTCAAAAAATCAAGTTTTTTGCAATCAACAGTTTAATATCTACAACGTTTGTTCACTTTTTTACAACAAATTTACAACAGCAAAATAGCAGTCATTTTAAATTTTCCAAATTGAATAGTACAACATCTAATCCATAAATTTTGAAAAAATTTCACAAATCAATTATCTACAAATTTGATCTTAGTCATTTTCCTGTAATTTTCATCCTAAAGAAGTTATTGTGGAAAATAGATTCATGAATTTATGCATTATGCGATATCAATATATTATTTTCACAAATCAAATGTCGTATTTTTTATTATAGCTTTAAGACTAATTAACCAATTGGCCTCAAAAGCATTGGAAATTGAGTCATAATTAACTCTTTTTTGCACATACACAGATACAGAAAATTAACGATGTATTGCAAAAATTTAAAACTGTAAACCTTTTTGTAGGAATAAATAATGATCTTTTAAATGCACTTAATTTCATTAAATTATGATCGCTAATTACTGAGATACAAGCTTCTAAAATCAGGGGCCTTGCATTTTTTACCTAAACAGTTAATAACAATATTGCACCAAACCTCATGACAACTTAATGATAAATTACAATAATCAATTAATTCTACGGTCGTTTTTGAATTGAGTGTAATTTACACAATAAAGTTTACATATTCATTGAAGTGCTGTTGACATGTTAATAACTATCAAAACGTGACACACGAGACATTTGTTTAAGTATTATCGATCGTACCTTAATTACAGCGACTAATGGAATCAATATCTAACTCGCACAAAGAATATTGCTAACCGAATACTATTTACAACCTACTAATATAAATGAGAGAAATGTACTCAACATTGTCGAGCAATTTAACTAATCCGCTTTCAAATTAACTACGTTTAATTACTTAATTGTAAACGTGATTAATTACAACTTTGTCTTAGTGAAAACTTGATAGGTTTAATATTGAGTGTAATAATTAATTAATAATAATTAATTGATAATCTTGGCCAAGTAGTTCTAATTATCGGCAGTGATTATACACTACAACTGTTAATTGGAGAGAATTCAATGTTCAACTTATTAAATTTTTGTGTATTTGAACGAATGTGATTAAGTTCGAACCATATCTACTAATTAATTTATAATTAAATAACGAAATTTTAGTTGTAGTTTTTCGAGTATACTTTATAATATTATCATAAAAATGCCTTCTTCCATATATTTTGAGTAGGTAATTAAAGAATTCAAATTTTACTTAAAATAATGTATAGTGCTTCTAATTACTTATTGAGCCTTAAATCTCTTGAGCTAACCTTTTTCAGAAAACTTTACACCTTGATGAACGTACGAAGTTTCAGACCACTAATTGTTATACTTATAAAATTTAGTCTCTCTCAAAATTAGCGCCAAGCTGTGGTGCAATTTCAGCACTAATTATTATGGAAATTGTATGGATCTTTCGTTAATTGCTTCAATTTTGGGTAGGAATTCTTGTTAATTCTTTCAAAGTGCTGTTAGAAAAATACACCTCCATACAGGAAACCTTCAGCAAGAGACAATTAGTATCCTTTGCCGTTGATATTACCCTTCTAATTAGTCCAAACTTGGCTTATAATAATCTTTTTTGTACAGATGTACAGAGTTTAACGAGTAAGTTCATGATTTCATAATTTCATCAATTATTCTGTTTACGCAAATCGAATTAGCAATATTTTTAACTTGACTGCTGATTGAAAATATTTAGATCAGAATTGTACTCAAATTGTTTTACTTAATTACATATTTAAAAAATTTAGAAGCAATTACGCTTAAAATCAGTAAGTAGCAAACTGTGGTCTAATTTGAGCACTAATTATGTAAATGTTATGGATCTTTCCTTGCTCCAATTTTGTTGGCGGTTAATTATTTCAAACATGACATTTTTCACAAGCTTTTCCTCTCCTCCTCACGTCCCTGTCGAATATTTTCTGTCCCATCCCCATATCTGTCCCAATACCTTATTCCCTTTCTTCCCTAATTTCTTCACATGAGCACTATCCTTGTAACTTGTTGTCATATCTCATCAGGTACCCCAGGTATTTAACATCCCCCACACCTTCTATCTCCTCCCCCCCCCCCCCCCCCACTTCCATCCACCCTTCTTCGCGCCGCCCCTACTTTCTTTTTTGAAAAATTACGATCTTTGTTTTGGACCTTTTTTAGTACGGTTCTCTCGCACAGTTCCGGTAGCTCCTCGTATACCTTTCTGAAAGTAGTTAGTACACAGTAACTTGTAAAATAATTGTCAAAAAACACGATGCGATCAGTAGGTTCTTTGACAACTTTTTGTCAAGATCAATTACCACCAGAGAAAGTGTGGACTTTGGAATTTCAACCTCACCATTGGTCGGTTTAACAACAGTAGATATCAAAGGCATAACAATAGCCACTGGAGATACATAACATCCATAGTCTTTATAGCCGAAGCGTACTGGTTTACCTTTAATGAACCAAGGGCGCCGCCAAAAATTTTCTTAGGGGGGCAAGTAGTATTGGGGGTTTGTGGCTCTGGCGTTTTTTCAAGATTTCGTACAAAATTTATTTTTATTTTTAATAACTCTTGCCTTTTTTCCTGGCCCCCCTTAGCCTTAGCTTGCATATTATTCAGTTTTAATTAAATCTTTTATTTATTAAAAATTATTCAGTATAGCATCTGATCAAAAAAAAGTAAGCTTTCTTGTAGAGTGGTCTATGTTAACGTGTTGCTTCTGGTTTGTCTAATAATAATATTGTTTTTATTTTGTGAAAATATAAAATGAACAATTTAATTTCTAGTGCAAGTTTGCAGGGCGAAGTTCAGTACGACAAAAGAATATTTTGCCGTCTGCTCTACCACTTAACCCTGTATGGAAGAATGTACGTACGTTATGGCTGTGGAGCCTAAACTACTAGACCGATTTTGATGAAATTTGAAACTAAGGCCTATAAAAAAACTTCATCGGCAAATCAAGCTTCTCATAAAATTTGGGCACAAACATTCAAATTTTAACTCAAACTAATTTCCCTTTGTGAAAAGTTAGTAGACTTGGTATGTTTCTAAATTCAAAATGGCGGCCAATATAACAATTCACCAAGTTTTTACTTTGTAAGGTATAGCTCAAGAACCCTAGAACTTAATTATAATTTGAAAATTTGAAATTATAGCCAAAGGATGGCCAGACCTTTTACTTATAATTGGTATACAACACAAATTTAAGGTGGCCAATTTATTGGTGCCCAAAATTGGTCAAAAATTACAAATCGATTTTTTCAAAATCTGCTCCAAGCATTTTTTTAATTTTTTTAAATGTTACACATATAGTTCATGGAAAACTATTGGAACTACTTTTATTTCTTTATTTCCCATAGGGGAAGGGGGATAAACGACGGAATTTGAAGTTGAAAATTTTAAAAGTTCATCACTCTTTTGCTAACAAAGATGAAGAAGTAAAATTGTACAGTAAGATAGAGGACATACGACTCTATTAATCGAGTATAACAAGTATACCAATTTACTTCCGCTCTAGCCGGAAATTAGCAAAACATTACAAATATTTATAACATACCCTGTATATTATTTCAGGAGAAAATCAGAAATCGTTTTCTGATTACAATTATTATACTACGCACTCTACATTAATTTTTTAATTTTTTTGAGTTGTTTCGCAAAAACTATTTTATTTTGTGTTATTATGGAAAAAACTCTTTTATTTAATACGTAATAGTAAACACGGGAAAGTTGTGTGCCAGTTTACTAGTCATTTAATTTGAATTCTGTTATTATGAACATTATCACAGCATGGCCCATATATTGCGTCACAGTGGTTGAAACTTAATAATACAAGCGCATCGCAAGGAAGAGTTTTCGATTTTAAGTTTAGAACGTGCCATTTACAGGATCGTAGTATTATCGGGAAAGTGAAAATGTATATCCTAAATAATGATGGTCCCAGTACAGACCCTTGAAGTACGCCTTAAGGTTTTTAAAGATTGATAGGTATGAAGCATCCTCTATAGGAGGTTGATCTAGGGGTGTTTTTAGATATAGATATAAAGGGATCGTTTGACAATACCTCTCTAGAGTCAATTAAAACTGCTATGGAAAGCAAGGGAGTAGATACTATCGGGTGTAGATGGGTAGACACAATGCTAAAACATGGAAACGTCATAACCTCGATTAATGACTACATGCGTGGTTCCAGCTGTGGTCTGTGTGTCTGGTGGTGAACGGACTGCTGCGCGATTAAGTCGGGCAAGCTCTACCGCGGTTGGCTATGCCAACGACATAGTAATTGTACTACGTGGCAGATTTGAAGAGACCATATCATTTGTGATGCAGGGAGATTTAATTTTTTACAGGCGTTTTTGGCCTCGAATGATGGAAAGGACAAGTAAATTTGGGCGTCATCGACATAGAAATGTAATTTACAGGATCGTAGTATTGTCGGGAAAGTGAAAATGTATATGCTAAATAATAACGGTCCCAGTACAGACCCTTGAAGTACGCCTTAAGGTTTTTAAAGATTTATAGGAGTTGGATCTAGGGGTGTTTTTAGATATAGAGGGATCGTTTGACAGTACCTCTCTAGAATCAATTAAAACTGCTATGGAAAGCAAGGAAGTAGATACTATCAGGTGTAGATGGATACACATAATGCTAAAACATAGAAACGTCATAACCTAGCTTAATAGCGACGCTGAGCAGTTCAAGTTGTACGAGGATGTCCACAGGGTGTAGTTCTCTCCCAGTTACTATGGTATCTGGTGGTCGACGAACTACTGAGACGATTAAGCCGAGCACTACAGTTGGCTATGCTGACGACATAGTAGGTAATATTGTGGTACGTTGCAGATTAAAAGAGACCATATCATTTGTGATGCAGGGAGCTTCAAATATAGTAGAAGCATGGTGCAGAGAAGAGGGCCTGTCTGTCAATCCAAGAAAACGAACTTCATTTTCTTATCACTCAGAAAAGGGCCGTCGAAGCTAAAGGATATAGCAATGTACGGCATCAAGATACAAGTAGTGCGAGGAGGTAAATACTTGGGCATAACGTTAGACCAATGACTGAACTTCAAACTGCACCCAAAGGAGATTGCGAACAAAGCGACAAAGTTCTTGTGGACTTTTGGCAAGCGTTTGGATGCAGGTGGAGCCAATCTCCAAAGATGATCCACTGGATATATACCAAAATGATCAGACCGATCATTACGTATACTTCACTGGTGTCCTGGCATAAGGTCTTCACCCAGAAGAACATAGAGAAACTTAGCAAGGTGCAGCGTAGGGCTTGCCTTGAAATTACGGGGGCACTGACAACGGCCCCTGCGACCGCAATGAAGACCTCTAGAATCTGTCGCCACTAAACCTACTAATTAGGGTAGAGGCGCTCGGAGGGGCATTCTGGCTGAGAGTCCATGGTGAGAAGGGATTAGGGGTGGGGTATTCGTTTA
Organism: Pyrocoelia pectoralis; assembly: GCA_036250285.1. NCBI lineage: Eukaryota > Metazoa > Arthropoda > Insecta > Coleoptera > Lampyridae > Pyrocoelia > Pyrocoelia pectoralis. The sequence goes on from CM070083.1 coordinate 27,725,097, forward strand.
TGAAAACCTCAGTACTTATGATAACTGAGAGGATAACCAAAACAATTTGTCCCACTAAACTGTTTAAGACAACAATAATAATTCCAGTAAAGTAAAGCTGAATGACATCGCGTGTTACACAGACGGCTCGATAACCACAAAGGGCACTGCGTCTGGAGTGTACGGGAATAATGGACAGGGCTGCAAAATCTCTGTAAGCCGTGTTCCAAGCCGAGGTATATGGAATTCTGTCAGCTGCTGCTCAGCTATTAAAAGAGAACGTCGCCAAGAGGAAAATCTGTATAGTGCAGACCTTGGTTGAAAATTCCAGGATAGAGTCATTCCAAGATCTACACAACATGGGACTGACCAACAGCCCATTATGCGGGGGTTGTTGTGAGGAGGAAGAAACGCCATACCACGTCATTTGGGAATGTGAGGCATACAAGCCTACTTCGAAATGAAAAGGTTACACAGGAAGTAATCAAGGTTCGCCCTACTCAAATCCTGGACTTTGTTAAAGGTACGGGTATTCTAGAAGGGTAGTAGACAATAGCGGGGAGCACAACAGAACAAAATGTCGTAGTGCAGGCTCTAATATTGGAACCACCCCTAGATGAAATAATAATAATAATAATGATCCTATAGCAACGTGATGCAAAATTAAGGGACGTCCTAATTAAAATTATAGCCCTTAATTATTAAAATTTCTTGCACATATGTATTTACAAAAGATTAATTTAATAAAACGAATGCGTTGATGCCAGATGACCGGTTTGTAGATAAGAACCCAATACAAAGAATCGACACAGGTGTTACAGTAGATAAGGGAAAGGCAACTTTTAGCGTTCAGTTGTGCGTGTTCGTCGGTAACGTCCGGTTCGCGGTACTTTCGGTTACGAAAAGGGGTTAAAAATGGCACCCCATTTGCGGGATAATTGCGTGAAGCCCTTGCGAATTTAAATAATTTTGCAAAAATCGTATCGTGTGGGACATTAAAAAATAGTGTTCAACTGCTCGATGATTCAAAATGGCGGGGGAGTAAAGCTGTAATTAGGCAAGTAGGTAATTCTTATTAATTGTTAGCAAATAAACGATTAAGGGATGTTTTTAGTCATTGAAAGTTTTAATTTTCTAAATTTGTGACTAATTATATCTATAAAATTACCACGTTTGTTGTTTCTAAATATAATTTTAATACCAATTGCTGAAATTTAATTCCAAATATCGCATTTTCTTACCAATTAACGTCTTCCATACTAAAGTAACTACATTCATGTTGCATATAATAAACAAAATATTGAAAATTATGGCCAAAATTTTGTGCTTTTAATAAAATATCACTTAAAAGAAGTAAAATTGATCAACAATTAAGTTTCAGTGGCGTACTAGAATGTTTTAGTTTCTTTGGCAACAATGATAAATTTTGTAGATAAAGTGTTAATTTTTTTAATTTGCAAACTGCACAATGTTATCATGTTAAGAGGTACTGGTTTGTGATTTTATTGTAAAAAAAATCAAAGTCCACGTCACATACACCATACACGTATCACATGGAGACGTTTAAGTAAAAATTAGGGGTGTTTAGATACTAATATTCAAAAATATTATCTTGGTTATCGATTCTGCACTTACTTACCTGTCTTCAACATGAGTAAAAAAAAAAGTTATCACCTACCTACCCTTCATTTTCTTGCAAAGATATTTAAGACCTTATTTATACAGGGTGGGCCATTGAAAAGGTAACACGCCTGTTTTGGGACACTTAGACAAGTTTCTTAAAAAAACGCTCGGACACGTCGATTTTTTATTTTTGGCGGACAACTTTTCATGTCAAATTTGACTTTGTCAGGTCAACCCCCTAGCCCCAGCAACCCCTAACTCAAGAATTTAAATAGGGAAAGGGTGTCGAGTGACCCCTCATTTGAAGCGTCTTTTAATTCTCTATTCGACAGTATGACCGAAATTAGTTTTAATCAATTTTTGTCCACCCCCATGAAAAGCACCCTCTAGATTAACTAAGGTGAGGGTGTTGTTTAGGAAAAATCCTGAAATGTGCCCTTCAAAAGGTCAAAGGTGGCGTGTTTCAGGATTTTTCCTAAACAGCACCTCCACCTTAGTTAATCTAGAGGGTGCTTTTCATGGGGGTGAAAAAAAAATTAAATAAAACTAATTTTCATTTGTACTGTCGAATAGAGAATTAAAAGACGCTTCAAATGAGGGGTCGCTCGACTCCCTTTCCCTATTTAAATTCTTGAGTTAGGGGTTGCTGGGGCTAGGGAGTTGACCTGAGAAAGTCAAATTTGACATGAAAAGTTGTCCCCAAAAATAAAAAATCGACGTGTCCCAGCGTTTTTTTAAGAAACTGGTCTAAGTGTCCCAAAACAGGCGTGTAACCTTTTCAATGGCCCACCCTGTATACCATAACGTGTAGGCACCTGAGGGACGGTATGAGTAAAAATTGAGGGTGTTTTAACACAAATAATCATGAATGTTATCACGGATATCGTTTTCCTACATATTATTCCGTAATTAAAAGCTATAAAACTTTGTCATATAGGTACCCTTCATTAAGAAAAAGTTAAGTCACAACGCCTCATATGCTATACTTAAATACAGGGTGTTTCATAAATGTCCGACAGAAATTCTAGGGCGTGTTATAATAAGAAAAAAAGTCCCTATAAAGATGTGCTCGAAAACGCTTCCTAACTGAGGTACAGCCCTTAAAAGGGGGTTGCCTTACACAACATTTTTACTAATACAGCGCCTTCGAGAATGATTGAAGTGTGTTCAAAATTAGTGCGCAGACGTTTTGGTAATTTTAGAATGTTTAACGAAGTGAGTTGACAGTTGGGTCCTCAGTAGCGTCGTATTGTTTTCAATTTAAAAAATATAGCGTAAAATCCGTCTAATTAGTGTACGTAATTTCAATTTATTAATTATCCGAATAATTCTTTACAGTTTAATGTAAAGAATATGTACCTATTTAAATTGACAGTTACTACCGTACCGTACCTACTCGTATGAAATTTTATTCACTAGTGCCAATTGTAAAAATTAAATAAACTAGCGGCAAATTCAAACGCGCTTCAGTCTTTCTCGAACGAACGGTATACAGGGTTGCCCACTTGCCCTTCGTTCTTCAATAGTACCTTTAATATTAATTTTAGGACAAAAGGTCAAGAGACATTAATTTCTTATTCAGATGTTCCTTGTTTACAACCTAAAAATATTTTCAGGCCCGCACTGCTCTCGGTTTCGTATGTACAGGATCGTACTCAATTATTTTAAATGGAACAGCCTATAGATTTTTATATTTTTGACATCCATATTCGATTCTAGACTAAGTTTGTTTTGTAAGTATTACGTTTATGTGTTAATTCAACACGGAAATAATTGGATTTTTTATATTTTTTTATCATATCATTCCCAAACAAATACGTTTTCATTTTTTTCTCGAAAGCCGTTATCCTAAGCGACAGAAACAAAGAGTACCTTTTCAGTGCAGTTTTTGATTGCGAACAATTTCATCTAGTCAAGCATTTGCTAAATGTGCAGATGGAAAAAATATTTGCAAAAATACAAAGATCGTTCCCCGTATGTATCGCCACTGATTGACTATCAAGACGAAATAAGCACAAACTGTAGTTCGGCACCAATAACGAGTACACACAAAATTTGAATCAATTATCATTAATTTCGTCTGAGATATTAGCAAAAATTTAAGGGCTATATCTTAGTTAGGAAGCGTTTTCGGACACATCTTTATAGGGACTTTTTTTCTTATTTTGGGCTCTGCCGGACATTTATGAAACACCCTGTAGTTATACCTTAATGATTAGGTTTCCTTACATAGAAGGCCTTTTGTAGAAGTTAGGATATGTAACCAAAGAACAGCTTATTCTAGTAGTCGACGTTTCGGCACTTTGCGAATAAGGTGTTCTTTGGTTACATATCCTCACTCCTACAGAAGGCCTTCTATGTAAGGAAATCTAATCATTAAGAAGAAAGAAGAGGAGCATAAAATTCACAGACCTGTACCTTTGGTGAAAATTAAACGTTTTTGACAAAATATTCAAACATATTATCAAGGATTTGCAGTCCACACATAGTCCTTAATTAAAAGCTGCAAAATTTTGCAACTAGCCCTTCGTTACAAATAATGTTTAAAGTCAATGTCCGTTATACGTACTTAACTAATATACAGTTGGGGGCGCTTAGGTGAAATTTAGGGGTGTTTTGACATAAATATTCAAAAATATCACGAATATCATTTCCACGCATATCACTCCTTAATTAAAAGCTACAAAATTTTGCAACTAGCCCTCGAACTAGCCCTTCGTTACAAAGAATGTCTTTCATACGTAACTTAAAGTCGAGGGTGCTTAGGTGAAAATTAGGGGTGTTTTGACATAAATATTCAAAAATATTATCACGTAACCTATACGAAGTCCCATTATTTTTTCATGTAAAAACTAATAATGTAGAAATATACAGGGTGTCTCATTGAAAAAACAAACTTTGGTTGACCACCCTGTATTGAAACATTCCTTATATAATCAAAATATTTTTATAATCTGCGGTATACGTGTGCTTACTTGGAGCTGAAAACCGCATGTCAATATTTTGAATAACAATGAAGTTATGGACCAATCACACAGCCCTGGGTTACCTTGTATACTTGGGGGAGCTTAGGTGAAAATTAAATGTTTTTCACAAAAATATTCAAATATACTTCAGATACTATAATAGCTGCAAATGAAACAGTACCTACTAAGAAAAAAATAAATATAAAGGATTTTTGGTTTGATGAATTGTGCAACAGACAAGTCGAAAAGAGAAGATTATATAAAGCAAAAATGGTACAATCGGGTAAATACGAAGAAAGAAGAAAGGTTAGGAAGTAGTATTAGAGAGTTTTGAAACAGAAAGGACCGATTAATCTGCTCTCAACACTCTAACATTCTTGTTTGATTTAGTCTTGGAAAGAGGCGAAATAGAAGCTTATGCACATGATGTGGCCTTGATTACTGTAGAAAAAAGGGAATTGAAAGAGAAACTTCTCAGATATGCAGAAGCAACAGAAAAGTTTAATTGGATTGCAAAAAGTCACTGTGTCCAACAGTGAGCGCCCAGCGTTCAGCGAAGAGAGAGCGAAGAATGGGGAGAACGAAAATAGTGAAACTCACAGAGAAAGGAGAAGAAAAAAAAATGAAAAAAAGTGAATCTATCCAAAATCGTCGAAATCAAACATGGTCGATTACACAGGCAGGCGAACAAAAATTAGAAATCTGAGAGAGGAATTTATGGAGGTAGAAAAGGAACGAGTGTTTGGGTTGGACGGCATATTGAAGAACTGAAGGGTTTGTTTATCGGACAAACATTGTACACATAGTCAAGGAAGTAGAATGGAAGAACAAATAAGGAACGCACCAATACAATATTTGAACTATATTACTTATAGCCACTACGTCGGAATTTTTGTGCGGTTTCCTATGACTTGATCAACCGTAAAGAAAAGAGAGCGTCCGACTCTCACGACGATTGGATCAGTCTAGCCGAACATGAAGAACTGTACCGGAGGATACGGCTCGTAAGCGAAGAGGAAACTAAAAAAAAAGAGCACAGTCCAAGGGTTTCCCGTACCACACCCAAGAGAACGCCACCTACTGGAACTAGAGGATATGATCACGAACCTGGATAATTTCGTAAGAGGGAAAGAATACGAAATGTGTTATAAAGGGGGGTGTGCAACAGAGAAAGATAGGATTAGGAAACAAGAGGGGATACTGAACCGAAAAAGAGCGACCGTATTATGTGGACAAAACGACAAGGGCGAAGAAAGGGGCATCCCAAGGAGAGCGGTAGTAAAATAGGAGGGAGGTGTTGAGACCTCGATGGAAAGTGAAGATGAGGTACAGGAGGAATGGGAGTTCAAAGGAAAGTTACATAGGACCAAGACGTACGAGAATTACAGTTCTATACAACATCCCAATTTAAAGGTATACAAGTAGCAAAATATACAAGGAAGGAAGGGAATGGGACCTTGTAAGAAAATGAACGGAAGCTGACAAGAATTTCTGTCAAAAGGGATGTAATGTCAATACAATGGGGGGTGACGACGATGACAAGGAAGCGATGAGCAGGTTGAAAATTTAAAAAAGTCATAACTTTTTTGCTAACAAAGATGAAGAAACAAAATTTTACAGTGCAGTAGAGGACATACGACTCTTTTAATCGAGTATAATAAGTAAAATATACCAATTTACTTCCAGTCTATCCGGAAATGAACAAAATATTAAAAATATTTATGACATACACTGTATATTATTTCAGGAGAAAATCAGAAATCGTTTTCTGATTACAACTATACTACACACTGTATATTTATTTTTTTATTTTTTTGAGTTATTACGCAAAAACTATTTTATTTTGAGTTATTATGCAAAAAGCTATTTTATTTAATACGTCATTGTAGTAAACACGGGAAGTTGTGTGCCACTTTACTGGTTATTTAGTTTTATAACCGTGCCTAAAAAAAATTAAAAATCCTCCCCCTTATGCACATAATTTTGTTCCGGAAGTTAAATTTTCCAGCTGTCTTACATAACAAAAGCTATTCAAACCATTCGGTGCAAATTTCTCGTTTATATTAATCACAGTCGGTTTTCCATAACCAATAAAACTGACGCTTTTCCTTTACTGTCGCGATTTGGAACTATAAACGTACAAAAGCAATTTCATTTAATCATTCTCATTAAAATATTCGTTTCCTGGAACTCTGATACTTTTCCATGTACTTACAATTATTGTACGTGTATATGTTGTGCCTTTAGTATACCATGAATTCATTTTTATTGCGAAAATTCAACTGATGGACAACATACCGCCTGGCATCCGTTCTGCACACAGAGCCAGAACTAAGGCTGTTATCTTGGGGCACTTCTGCTTTGTAACGTCCTCCCGCCCCTTTAAAAGTATGAGCTTAAACTTCTTTCTCCAGGCGTAACTGGAAAAACATTCAGATGACAATTATCACGTTTCATTGTATTTTTATGAGTTCCAATTTGCCCGATGATGCAGTTAAAATTACGATCTACTTTCAGATCTGAAACTTGACCCACAAACGAAAATAAAGCCTTCAAAAAATCAAAATCCACATTCCAGAATTGAAACTATGTTTGAAATACTGAATTTTGAATCATTAGGGAACTATTTGCAATTAAAAAACTTTTTTGCACGTTCAAACACAAAACTTGCAAATTAGTTTTAAAATTGACGTGAAACTTGGAATTTTGAAGGTTTCAGTTCTAGATTTTAAACGGGACGTTTCAAATTTGAAATTATTAAGCTCAAAGACATTACAAACTGAATCTAACTGAACTCTGAATCAACAAGGTCACACTTAATGCTCTGAAGTACTAATGGGTCCATGAGAAAACCATTTATTCGGTAATAGCGCGGCGGTACACGTTATGGATGATTTTGACCCCTTGATTTACGAAAACAAGCGGTGATTCCTCTCCAGAGGCGCAATTTTCACTCCATACCATGACGGCTGTGTTATCGCGCTTGGTATCGTCCGGGGCTCTACTTTTGGAGTTTGTAAGGTTTGAGCACCAACCCATTTTTGATAATTTGTTGCACTAACCAATCACTAATACCAACTTCACGAGACACTTTCCCCATGGAGATCCTTGGTGCAAACGAAGGAACGCAAGGAAGAAACAAAGAAGTGAAATAACAGAGGTAAATGAAGAAGAAATAGATGAAGCAAGGAAACAAGTACCAAGAAACTGGAGAATAGAATATATTCTACCATTTGATAGGAATGGAGACTGGAGAGACTGTTCAAACTACACCTCCAAGCGGTGGAAATATTTTGTAAGGATGCTAAAAAGTATGATAAAACAGAAAAGGTCCAAGAGTTGAAAAAAAATGGGAAAAAACAAGTCAATAGTGGATATAATAAAAATAATACAGCGAAAGAAGTTGGAAGACAAAAGGCTCGGAAGGATTCGAAGCAAAGCGACGACTAAACCAACATTGCGTTTTCAGCCCCATCCTATTTCGAGCAAAGGAAGTTATGAAGGCATCCAAATATGAGATGGGACTTCTCACAGAAGGAAACTGAAAATGAACGAGACTGCGAAGATAGAAAAAATCATCATCAGTGGGCTAAAATTAAATTCCTGGGAAGAAAATTTAACTGGGATTGTTGGAACATACCCATATAATTTACACAATGACCGAAGAAAAGCTAACATAAGAAGAACAATAGCAGAAAACACAAAAATCGAAGATACAATGATGCAAGTGAATGAAGAAAAATGATCTGGGAAGAAATTAGAAACACAACTCGAAGTCTGACACCGAGAGGTAGAATGTCCGTGCCAAAAAGACTTTCTCAAAAGCAGAATATTAGTTGTGGTAAAGGATGCTGCTAAGAGAGGTCAGAAGATACATCCAAGATGCACATGCGAGGTAGGCTCTTTTTTTGTGTTTCGGCGGTAAAGCCGGCTGCTTCAAAAAAGCGTCCGTGGGTATGGCTTTGGAGAGTTCGCACTTCTCTCTTGGTGGACCAATGAAAAAATGTAATGGTGGCCTACTTATTGGTTACTAATCGACCGATAAAGAAGGACGAAGAAATCGAGAAGTCTTTCCATGACATCTCTTCATCTTCCTTTTCCCGTCCTTTCTTCGGGTTCCTTTTAGGTTCAATACCCCGATCTTTGTAGTTCTGTCACCATACGCTCTTCGAGGCTTTGGTGACCGGTTACCGTCCAATTGAATTAACAACAACCGATTGTTACGCTAAAAATGGTTGGTAACGCAATCTATAATTCAATGGCTCGGAAAGCTCAGTTATAAGGGGCAATCTAATGGGGGTAGGTTAGATATGAGTATAGAACTTAAACTCTGCAAGCAAAAGAGGGTAGTCAAAGCTAAAGTTAGTTTATATCAAGTTAGCGAATATAGTTAAGTAAATTTAGGGCGCCACAATAGTTCTTTATAAAGTTAAAGCTGGTTCGCAATTCTACTACAAATCGTTAATGCTTTTAAACCTTTAACATTCTCTAAGCGATAGTGCTGACTAAAATTAAGAATTCAGAATGTAAGCCGTCCAAAGATAGGTAAATACCATAAATTTTCTCCTCGAGTGGGTATAATCGATAAGTGAACCCAACTACCCTTATCGTGTAAGATAGATATAGAACACCTAAGAATTACTTGTAATCTAGATGTGAGATTCGGGTTAATTATCTTAAAGAAGGGAACGTTAATTGTAGACCTTTTACTATCTCATCCAATAATTTTCGTTTAAAAAGCTTTCCTAATCACGACTCTCAAGATTTGTATTCAATTTGTTTTCTTATCGTTTGAGACGATGTCGTAACTTTTGGATGAGTAAAGATTAGACTGAATCTTGTCTACTTACCTCCTCTCCCTCTTAGAAAAATTTTTCTTTACAAAACTTCACATAAAAAAAGCCAGAAACACTAATCTAATATGGTGTCGTAGTTGTAACCACAAAATTTTCTTGGACGAAACGATAACCGAGATCCTTCTTAGATGAACGTTTCGTATAAACGATAAAATTTCACAAATTCAAGCTTGACATGACCGAGTGGCAAAAAATGGCTTTTGAGAAAATACTTTCGACGAAAAATGTAAGTGTGAAATAGAGTTTCCTGCTGCGTAAGACGAAGAAGGCCATTCTGGTCTTCTTTGTAATAAGTCCTTTTGGCACCATGAATTTAAAAGGAAGAAGTGTCTTCACCAATAACTTCTCTTGAGCCCTTTTGGCATCAGAAATGTTCTTTGAAGAAGTAACTTCTTTGCTCGTAGTAAAAATAGTTATTTAGCTAAGGAACGTGTCCTTTGAAAGAAATATTTAGCTCTCTAAAGGGATGAACACCATTCAGAGGTAAATGGTTCGTTTAATCGATCTCACACCACACCTCGCAGTAATGGCATCAGCGACTCCAAACTCTCGTGGATCTTAGTACAGACCCCGGCCTCCATAATGGACTACACTGTGTGGACGAGAGACTAGAAGAACCGAAAATGGAGTTAAAACCAAAGCTAATGAACGACAAAATAGCATACCAAGTGGTGGATGGGAACCGGAAATAGCTGCTAGAAATTCAGAAGTGGAAAAAAGGGAATACCAAGCACTTTTCAACTGTGTGAACTACATACGAAGAACAAAGTTCCATTCTCCATCATTTTCCAGCCAAGACAGATGTCCTAATGCACCATATACGAACTTCTTCCCTGATATCTTTTTGCTTCTTCGTAAAAATGTCTGCACCAAATGCAAATAGAAAAATTCCATTCTTCCTAATCAAGGAATCTACTTATGTCCAGTCTAAAAGAAGATCGAAGAAATAATAAAACTAACTTCTCCCAACCAAATATCTTAGCAAAAAACCAAAGGTAAACTTTTGATCCGGATCTTATAACGTGTTACCGTCATTGCCTTTTTGGATCTCATACCGTGTTTTATCAACAGACACTGCTTTCAGAAACCCTTTCTCGTCCCTTGTACAGGATTATTTTAGTCCTCATGCTTCTGAAGGAAAGGAACTAGAACCATAGGCTATATTAAACAGTGTCTTTTATGAATTGATGGTATACAGGGTGTTTCTACTCTCAATGTGGACAACGTAATAGAGGTTGTAGAACTCGTCAGAACCAAAAAATATTTTTTTTCATTTTCACTTTTGTTTTCGAATTCATTTCAGAAATCATTTTCTGATTACAACTATACTTCACACTATACAGGGTGGTTTGGTTTGCAATGTCCAAACGATATTCTCTAAACTAATAACTTAGAAAAAAAATTTCAGTCAAAAGTTATTGAGTATTGTGTGTTCTATGTTACAGGGCAAAAAAACATTTTTTTTGTTGAGCATTTTTGACGAACAAAAAATATTTTTTTAAATAGCGACATTTTTTTTATAATTTCAAAAATGGAAAATTTTCTGAATTCAACGATGTATAAATTTCAAATATGGCATGAATTTATTTAAATAAACAATAGTTTAATGTTGTTATAACATATTAGCCTTTTCGTTATTTGTGAAATTAAATAGGTACCATAGTACTTAATCGAATAATGACAAAATAGATCAACTTATTTTTTGTTACTTAAAACGTCAAAAATTTGTTGACAGATGATGTTTTATTTTCATAGAATCCTATGTTAATGAAATCAAATAGTTCTTCTATTGATATTAAGACATTAAATTATTGTTTATTTAAATAAATTCCATATTAAAATTTGAAATTTATACAGTCGATTCAGAAAAATTTTCTCTTTTTCAAATTATAAAGAAAAATTGTCGTCGCTATTTAAAAAAATTTTTTTTTGTTCACCAAAAATGACAACACAAAAATTTGCCCTATAATAGAGACTAGGTAATACTCACTTTAAATGTTTTTTCCTAATGTTATTAGTTTAGGAAATATCGTCTGGACATTGCAAGCTAAACCACCCTGTATATTTCTTTTTTTTTCTATCCGGAAATTAACAAAATATTAAAAATATTTATGACATATCCTGTACATTATTTTAGCAGAAAATCAGAAATCCTTTTCTGATTACAACTATACTACACACTATACAGGGTGGTTTGGCTTGCAATATCCAGACGATATTTCCTAAACTAATAATTTTAGAAAAAAAATTTCAATCAAAAGTTATTGAGTACCGTGTATTCTATGTTACAGGGCAAAAAAACTTTTTTTTTTGTTGAGCCATTTTTGATGTACAAAAAAAAATTTTTAAATAGCGACAACAATTTTTTTTATAATTTCAAAATTGGAAAAATTTTCTGAATTCAACGATGCATAAATTTCAAATTTTGACATGAATTTATTTAAATAAACAATAGTATAATGTTTTAATATCAGCCTTTTCGTTATTTGTGAAATTCAATAGCATAGTGATCGAATAATGACAAAATAAATCAACTTATTATTTTTTGTTAGGTACTTAAAACATGAAAAATTTGTTGACAGATGTGCGGTTTTGTTTTCTGAAATCAAATATTTCTTCTATTGTTATTAAGACATTAAATTATTGTTTATTTAAATAAATTCCATATCAAAATTTGAAATTTATACATTGTTGAATTCAGAAAAATGTTCTCTTTTTGAAATTATAAAAAAATTGTCGCTATTAAAAAAAAATTTTTTGTTCACCAGAAATGGCTCAACAAAGAAAATGTTTTTTTGCCCTATAATATAGAATACGTAATACTCAATAACTTTCAATTTAAATATTTTTTCCTAATGTTATTAGTTTAGGAAATATCGCCTGGACATTCCAAGCCAAACAACCCTGTATATTTCTTTTTTTTCTATCCGGAAATTAACAAAATATTACAAATATTTATGACATACCCTGTATATTATTTTTGGAGGAGAAAATCAGACATCCTTTTCTGATTACAACTATACTACGCACTATACAGGGTGTTTCTATTCAAAGTGGACACCGTAATAGAGGTTGTAGAACTGGTCAAAACTAACACTTTTTTTAAGTAATTTTTTTTATTTTGACTTTTGTTTTCGAATTAGGTATGGACCTTTTTTGTTTTTTTTTACAAATCTCTATATCTCCATTATTTGTAGTCGGACTTAAAAAAATCAAAGTTTTTTGGGATCAACAGTTTAATATCTACAACGTTTGTGCAAAAATTTTTCACAAAAAACTTAGAACAGCAAAATGGTGGTCGTTTTAAATTATAGTAGTGGATTAGATTTTGTGCTATTCAATTTCGAAAATTTAAAATGACTCCCATTTTGCTGTGGTAAATTTTTTGTAAAAAAGTTTTGAACAAACATTGTACCTAAATATTAAACTGTTGATTCCCAAAAACTTTGATTTTTTGAAATCCGACTACAAATAATGGAGATATAGAGATATGTAAAAAAATATAAAAGGTCCATAATTCGAAAACAAAAGCCAAAATGAAAAAAATTATTTTAAGGAATGTGTTAATTTTGACGAGTTCTATAACCTCTATTACGTTGTCCACTTTGAGTAGAAACATCCTGTATATTTATTTTTTTGAGTTATTACGCAATAACTATTTTATTTAATACGTCATTGAAGTAAACACGGGAAAATTGTGTGCCAGTTTACTGGCCATTTTTTTACAGATCTCTATATCTCCATTATTTGTGGTAGGATTTCAAAAATTCAAAATGTTTTGGAATCAACAGTTTGTTCAAAACTTTTTAACAAAAAATTTAGAACAGCAATTTAAATTATAGTAGTGGAGTAGATTTTGTGCCATTCAATTTCCAAAATTTAAAATGATATAAAATTGATTTTTTGAAAACCGACTACAAATAATGGAGGTTTAGAGATATGTAAAAAAATATAAAAAAGTTCATAATTCGAAAACAAAAGCCAAAATGAAAAAAATTATTTTAAAGAATGTGTTAGTTTTGACGAGTTCTTAGAAACACCCTGTATATTTACTTTTTTAAGTTAATACGCAATAACTATTTCATTTAATACGTCATTGAAGTAAACACGGGAAAATTGTGTGCCAGTTTACTGGCCATTTTTTTACAGATCTCTATATCTCCATTATTTGTGGTAGGATTTCAAAAGTTCAAAATGTTTTGGAATCAACAGTTTGTTCAAAACTTTTTAACAAAAAATTTAGAACAGCAATTTAAATTATAGTAGTGGAGTAGATTTTGTGCCATTCAATTTCCAAAATTTAAAATGATATAAAATTGATTTTTTGAAAACCGACTGCAAATAATGGAGGTATAGAGATATGTAAAAAAATATATAAAAGTTCATAATTCGAAAACAAAAGCCAAAATGAAAAAAATTATTTTAAAGAATGTGTTAGTTTTGACGAGTTCTAAGAAACACCCTGTATATTTATTTTTTTGAGTTAATACGCAATAACTATTTTATTTAATACGTCATTGAAGTAAACACGGGAAAATTGTGTGCCAGTTTACTGGTTATTTTTTTTACAAATCTCTATATCCATTATTTGTGGTAGGATTTCAAAAAATCAAAATGTTTTGGAATCAACAATTTGTTCAAAACTTTTTAACAAAAAATTTAGAACAGCAATTTAAATTATAGTAGTGGAGTAGATTTTGTGCCATTCAATTTCCAAAATTTAAAATGATATAAAATTGATTTTTTGAAAACCGACTACAAATAATGGAGGTATAGAGATATGTAAAAAAATATAAAAAAGTTCATAATTCGAAAACAAAAGCCAAAATGAAAAAAATTATTTTAAAGAATGTGTTAGTTTTGACGAGTTCTAAGAAACACTCTGTATATTTATTTTTTTGAGTTAATACGCAATAACTATTTTATTTAATACGTCATTGAAGTAAACACGGGAAAATTGTGTGTCAGTTTACTGGTCATTTTTTTTACAAATCTCTATATCCATTATTTGTGGTAGGATTTCAAAAAATCAAAATATTTTGGAATCAACAGTTTGTTCAAAACTTTTTAACAAAAAATTTAGAACAGCAATTTAAATTATAGTAGTGGAGTAGATTTTGTGCCATTCAATTTCCAAAATTTAAAATGATATAAAATTGATTTTTTGAAAACCGACTACAAATAATGGAGGTATAGAGATATGTAAAAAAATATAAAAAAGTTCATAATTCGAAAACAAAAGCCAAAATGAAAAAAATTATTTTAAAGAATGTGTTAGTTTTGACGAGTTCTAAGAAACACTCTGTATATTTATTTTTTTGAGTTAATACGCAATAACTATTTTATTTAATACGTCATTGAAGTAAACACGGGAAAATTGTGTGTCAGTTTACTGGTCATTTTTTTTACAAATCTTTATATCCATTATTTGTGGTAGGATTTCAAAAAATCAAAATGTTTTGGAATCAACACTTTGTTCAAAACTTTTTAACAAAAAATTTAGAACAGCAATTTAAATTATAGTAGTGGAGTAGATTTTGTGCCATTCAATTTCCAAAATTTAAAATGATATAAAATTGATTTTTTGAAAACCGACTACAAATAATGGAGGTTTAGAGATATGTAAAAAAATATAAAAAAGTTCATAATTCGAAAACAAAAGCCAAAATGAAAAAAATTATTTTAAAGAATGTGTTAGTTTTGACGAGTTCTTAGAAACACCCTGTATATTTACTTTTTTAAGTTAATACGGAATAACTATTTCATTTAATACGTCATTGAAGTAAACACGGGAAAATTGTGTGCCAGTTTACTGGTCATTTTTTTTACAAATCTCTATATCCATTATTTGTGGTAGGATTTCAAAAAATCAAAATGTTTTGGAATCAACAGTTTGTTCAAAACTTTTTACAAAAAATTTAGAACAGCAATTTAAATTATAGTAGTGGAGTAGATTTTGTGCCATTCAATTTCCAAAATTTAAAATGATATAAAATTGATTTTTTGAAAACCGACTACAAATAATGGAGTTATAGAGATATGTAAAAAAATATAAAAAAGTTCATAATTCGAAAACAAAAGCCAAAATGAAAAAAATTATTTTAAAGAATGTGTTAGTTTTGACGAGTTCTAAGAAACACCCTGTATATTTATTTTTTTGAGTTAATACGCAATAACTATTTTATTTAATACGTCATTGAAGTAAACACGGGAAAATTGTGTGCCAGTTTACTGGTTATTTTTTTTACAAATCTCTATATCCATTATTTGTGGTAGGATTTCAAAAAATCAAAATGTTTTGGAATCAATAGTTTGTTCAAAACTTTTTTACAAAAAATTTAGAACAACAATTGAAATTATAGTAGGTGGAGTAGATTTTGTGCTATTCAATTTCCAAAATTTAAAATGATATAAAATTGACTTTTTGAAATCCAACTACAAATAATGGAGATATTGAGATATGTGAAAAAACAAAAAAAGGTCCATAATTCGAAAACAAAAGCCACAATGAAAAAAAATATTTTTAAAAACGTTTTAGTTTTGACGAGTTCTATCACCTCTATTACGTTGTTCACTTTGACTAGAAACACCCTGTATAATCGTTAAGTATAGGAGCAAAAAAGGAGGAGGTGGTCGTCCTTTTTGCCAAATTTCCACTGCACACAATCTTTTAATGTGGAAGTAGTAGAAAATTCGCAGTGTCAGCAGATTGAGTTGAACCACACAAAGAAACCTATTCTTTCTCATCTTCGGTGTACTGATTCCTTTCCATTGCTGAGGAGGACAGAAAACTGTGAGTCGAAGTCCAATATTTTGATCTAAACACTCAGTTTGACAAGATTATGGCAGCAAAAATGTAAATTACGGATAGTCCACGCGTACGTAGGCCTCTCAATCGGGTCCCTTGTACTATCTCCCTGTCGGACACACCGATCCTCAGAATGAACGAGTCACCCATCCAAATACTGACCAGAGCACCATGGCAGCAAAAAATGATGTATTTGAGACCACTTCCTTTTCACATCGACTGTTTTATTTGTTAAGGTTTTGACGGGTTTTTATGGGAAAGTAGAGGTGACCAATTCAAACGAAAAATTTGATATCAATTCAAAAAGAGGCAAAACGTTTTCTGGGATATCATTTTTTAACGAAAGACATCTTGCTGGCAGGTGGAACCTCGGCCATCTCTTTATTTAGGTATTAAATAATTTGGTTTCTTGCACCGATATTGACTTAGATCCGCCCGCCCCCTTTGTACGCTTAATTAATCTTCAACTCATTGGCAGAGGTCGAACATTTTTTTTTTCTCTCGTTCTTCTGTCCTAACAAACAAACAGATTAATCTTAACGTTTGGGTGTCATCATTAATCTTCGTCACGGATTATTATTCCATTTTAATTAGTTCGAGGGTTAAATTAATACGAAACAACCTCACGTCACTTGCACAAAATTACCGATTTTAATAAGTAATTTCAACATAAATAAATTGACCCTTTCGCCCATATTTGGAGTGATACCGCAACACGAAGTCATTTATTTAACATTAATTAACCCTATAAATGAGGGTGAGTAATATGCAAAGGATATTCTCGATTAATTAACCTCCATTACGTAAATGACAGGTTTCACCTTTAATATTTACATTCCCAGGCGATCGGGCATTTTTTTTTTTTTAAAACGTGGATTGGGCTGGTTATCGTCTGTATGTTTGTGATGTGTTTCCAAAATTTTTACGATTTGTGAAGTGTATTTAAGGGAGCGAAAATCGACAGTTTCAATTCCTTCGGTCGCTTAAGAAATATAATTTTCGGGAAGACCGAATATTATGAGAATACAATATTTCGAATGAAAAGTCTCCCAAGTGCTCCCAACGCAATTCTTTCGAACGTTAGAGATTATAGCCTCTCCACTTCGAACTAACATAAAACAGTATAACGTTTTCATTTTTGGAAGCACTTGTTCGCGCTCAATTTGAACAGAATTTCGTATAAAACAAAATTGAGTAATTTCCCTCATGCTTTTTGTTTTTGAAAGCGACACTCACGCTTCTTTCACATCCAGATGGCAAGGCAAATAGAGCAATTAATTTTTTTTTAGAAAACGCTCAAAATATCTTTCTTAAAAATAACTCTTCGTCCTTTTTTCTAGTCTTTTCATTAAGAAAAATCGCGCTCCGTCGCAAAATTATTGTATCCCACATCTTTTCACGCCGTTGTATTAATTTTTGAAAAGAATACTTCATTAAATTCCAGAAAAACAAAAGTATTTATAATGCACATGCATGAAATTTCTCTTCGCGTGCTTTGGAAATTAAACGAGAAAAACAAGACGAGTTTTAGAAAAAAAATAAACTCTGAAGCAAATATCCGCCTTGCTGGAAATGAAAGAGTTAAATGGAACTATTTATTTCCGGATTATTTCAATTAAAATGATGTTCGCGTTGGATAATTTTTCTTTAATTACATTTTATTAGTTAAATCAAATACTTTTACCAGGAAAAGTAGCACCGTGATCGATCGCTATAATTATAAAATGGATATAGTATAAAAGAGAAAATTTTGCGTAACAGTCCCTATACCTAAAGTTAGATGTTTTTGTAAAATCCTTGAACTAACGTGTTTAAAGCAATTTCATTAAGGATGTCAACATTTTGGAGACATGTTGAGTTTGATTTTACAATTATTTCAAAAGTAAATCGCCGATTTCTGGCACAAACTATTATAAAAAAAATGTTGTTTCTGGTAGAAAGCGCACGAATCCCACAAACTTAATGCAATTCTTATACGGAATTTCATCAACTGATCGCAGAGATTTAGGTCACTTTGGTTTGTATTCTTCCATTCAATCCATTTGAAGACACTACGAATGTTCAATATCACTCTGTGTACCTCAAACACTGTAACTTAGGCAACCAACGTACCACATTATACATGGTAAACGATATTTAACAAGGATTTATAAATCTTCGATAAACATCGTGTGGTATGTTGGTTGCCTAAGACATTACTTGTCCATGACCGTATGTAACATCATAATTGTAAAATAATCCAGTAAAAGGACTCGATGGCCTCCTGCGATGTGGTTGGTTGATTCAGTTGCAGTAGATTCCGAGTCTGAGGGATCTAGTGAAAGGTTTGGGCGCAGTGGACGGTGCACCCATAGGGTTTCGTGGGGAAGCTCTGGTGAAAAACAAATCCTTCCAAGATAAATTGTTGCAATTCTCAAATTTTGGAGCATCAATATTCTTAGCTATTTTTTGAAATACAACCGGTGCAAGCAATTTATTTTGCGAATGGCGTCAAAAAAATAATTCTCTTGTAATAACGAAATTTTTTTAAATTTATAATTTATAAATTTAAAAGCTGTCAAAAAGGGGCAGACTTTTGAAATTTCAAAAATGGTTTTGCTGCGATACATTCAAAAAATTAGCATTACGAAAGCGTTTCCTTTTTGGAACCCTCGAATTCATAAATTTCAGGTAGCACCAAAATTATTTTTCTTTGCAATTTTTAAATTGTGGGCCTTGTTTCAAGTTTAAATCCCAAAAGCAATCAAGATAAATTCAATTCTCAAATTTTGGAGCATCAATATTGGTAGCTATTTTTTGAAATACAACCGATGCAAGCAATTATTTATTTTGCTAATAGCGTAAAAAAATAATTCTCTTGTAATAATGAAATTTTTTGAAATTAATAAATTTAAAAGCTGCCAAAATGGGGCGGAGTTTTGAAATTTCAAAAATGGTTTTGCTGTGATACATTCAAAAAATTAGCATTACGAAAGCTTTTCCTTTTTGTAACGCTCGAATTCATCAATTTCAGGCAGCACTAAAATTATTTTCTTTGCAATTTTTAACCCTCGGACGGCCGAAACCGGGTCTCAAGTGACCCACATTTTAATTTTTTTTATATAATTTTGCCGTTCTTGCAAATTCCGGATTAAGCGTTTATGTATTCCTGGAAACTGTTATAAAGATTCTGTAGAATAAATTTCGTGGAAAAAAATGTACTCGTACGTGAGATACAGCGGTTTGGTCACCCGAGACCCGGTTTCGGCTCTTCGCGTTATACTGTGAGCGGTGTAATTAGTATGCCGCTTATGTAAACGAATTTGTATTATTTGCAGTTTTGTGTGGATTACAGTGTTATTATCGATGTGAAAATAATTGTTAGTGCTATATAATAATAATTTAGACTTTATTGATGTAAATTGATGTAAAAACAATAAAAAAAAACAGTGGGTCACTAGTGACCCATTTCGGCCTTCCGCGTTACTAAAATTATTTCGGCCGTCCGAGGGTTAAATTGCGGGCCTCGTTTCAAATTTAAATCCCAAAAGCAATCAAGATAAATTGTTGCAATTCTCAAATTTTGGAGCATCAATATTGGTAGCTATTTTTTGAAATACAACCGCTGCAAGCAATTTATTTTGCGAATGACGTCAAAAAAATAATTCTCTTGCAATAATGAAATTTTTTAAATTTATAAATTTAAAAACTGTCAAAAAGGGGCAGACTTTTGAAATTTCAAAAATGGTTTTGCGGTGATACATTAAAAAATTAGCTTTACGAAAGCTTTTCCTTTTTGTAACGCTCGAATTCATCAATTTCAGGTAGCACCAAAATTATTTTTCTTTGCAATTTTTAAATTGTGGGGCTTGTTTCAAGTTTAAATCCCAAAAGCAATCAAGATAAATTGTTGCAATTCTCAAATTTTGGAGAATCAATATTGGTAGCTATTTTTTGAAATACAACCGGTGCAAGCAATTATTTATTTTGCGAATAGCGTAAAAAAAATAATTCTCTTGTAATAATGAAGTTTTTTTAATTACTTAACAAATTTAAAAGCTGTCAAAAAGGGACAGATTGTTGAAAGTTCAAAAATGGTTTTGCTGTGATACATTCAAAAAATTAGCATTACGACAGCTTTTCCTTTTTGGAACCCTCGCATTCACAAATTTCAGGCAGCACTAAAATTATTTTCCTTTGCAATTTTTAAATTGTGGGCCTCGTTTCAAATTTATATCCCAAAAGCAATCAAGATAAATTGTTGCAATTCTCAAATTTTGGAGAATCAATATTGGTAGCTATTTTTTGAAATACAACCGGTGAAAGCAATTTATTTTGCGAATGGCGTCAAAAAAATACTTCTCTTGTAATAATGAAATTTTTTTTAAATTTTTAATTTAAAAACTGTCAAAAAGGGGCAGACTTTTGAAATTTCAAAAATGGTTTTGCTGTGATACATTCAAAAAATTAGCATTACGAAAGCTTTTCCTTTTTGTAACGCTCGAATTCATCAATTTCAGGCAGCACTAAAATTATTTTCTTTGCAATTTTTAAATTGCGGGCCTCGTTTCAAATTTAAATCCCAAAAGCAATCAAGATAAATTGTTGCAATTCTCAAATTTTGGAGAATCAATATTGGTAGCTATTTTTTGAAATACAACCGGTGAAAGCAATTTATTTTGCGAATGGCGTCAAAAAAATACGTTTCTTGTAATAATGAAATTTTTTTAAATTTATAAATTTAAAAGCTGTCAAAAAGGGGCAGACTTTTGAAATTTCAAAAATGGTTTTGCTGTGATTCATTCAAAAAATTAGTATTACGAAAGCTTTTCCTTTTTGGAACCCTCGAATTCATAAATTTCAGACAGCACTACAATTGTTTATCTTTGCAATTTTGAAATTGCGGGCCTCGTTTTAAATTCAAATCCCAAAAGCAATCAAGATAAATTGTTACAATTCTCAAATTTTGGAGCATCAATATTGGTAGCTATTTTTTGAAATACAACCGGTGTAAGCAATATATTTTGCGAATGGCGTCAAAAAAATAATTCTCTTGTAATAATGAAATTTTTTAAATTTATAAATTTAAAAACTGTCAAAAAGGGGCAGACTTTTGAAATTTCAAAAATGGTTTTGCTGTGATACATTCAAAAAGTTAACATTATGAAAGCTTTTCCTTTTTGGAACCCTCGAATTCATAAATTTCAGACAGCACTAAAATTGTTTATCTTTGCAATTTTGAAATTGTGGATTTCGTTTCAAATTTAAATCCCAAAAGCAATCAAGATAAATTGTTGCAATTCTCAAATTTTGGAGCATCAATATTGGTAGCTATTTTTTGAAATACAACCGGTGAAAGCAATTTATTTTGCGAATGGCGTCAAAAAAATAATTCTCTTGTAATAATGAAATTTTTTAAATTTAAGTATAAATTTAAAAACTGTCAAAAAGGGGCAGACTTTTGAAATTTCAAAAATGGTTTTGCTGTGATACATTCAAAAAATTAGCATTATGAAAGCTTTTCCTTTTTCTAACCCTCGAATTCATAAATTTCAGGCAGCATTAATATTATTTTTCTTTGCAATTTTTACATTTTTGGCCTCGTTTCAAATTTAAATCCCTAAAGCAATCATTGTTGCAATTCTCAAATTTTGGAGCATCAATATTCGTAGCTATTTTTTGAAATACAAGCGGTGTAAACAATTTATTTTGCGAATGGGGTAAAAAAATATTTCTGTTGTACTTAATAGTGAAATTTTTTTAATTAATAAATTTAAAAGCTGTCAAAAATGGGCAGACTTGAAATTTCAAAAATGGTTTTGCTGTGGTACATTCAAAAAATTAGCATTACGACAGCTTTTCCTTTTTGGAACCCTCGAATTCATAAATTTCAGGCAGCACTAAAAATATATTTCTTTGCAATTTTGAAATTGCGGACCGCGACTCATATTTAAATCCCAAAAGCAATTTGTATTTTACGAAATTCTTGAATTCGCAAAATCTTTACGTGGAATTTCTTTAAAAACTATCAAACGGATAGAACAAGAATCTTGCCTGTTGAATTTTAATACTTGAATTAAGAAAAGAATTTAAAACAATTCTCATTTGAAATTTGGAGCAATTTTGTAAATTTCGCTGACTCGTGTAATGGTGGTTTTACAATTTATTGTTCACAAATTAAGACACAACAACAGTTTATATAGCACACATTAGGATATCACAAAATCTAATTAAAATTTCACCAGAATTTTTAATTAAATTAATTTAAATTCACAAATTATAGGAAATTTTAATTTAATTAAATGACATTCGCCATGACTCTTTTTCAGATTTGGAAGCAGTTTTGAATGAAGATTTGGTAAAGGAATCCTTTGAATTTTGAATATTTCAATTCAAAAATTTCATGTAAAACGTTTTTAAAATTTGACCAAAATTGTTATGAGGTTAATTTGCTGTTCAAAAAATGTAATAAATTTATGAAATTTCCCAAGAATGCCTACTAATTTTTAAATTTAATATTTTTTCAAAATTCATTGCCTTTAGAATTGTAGCAATTTGCAATATTATTTCGTTTTAGGAATTCGAGCTAATCGAATTTTAATAATTCTGGAGGCCACGACAGCTTAAACTCAATACGTTGCTTGGATCAAATTTATATGACCATTGATTTTTGACTTGACTTGAATTTGTGTGTGTGTGTGGGGGGGTTATTGCAAACGTCAAAGGGTTAAAGAAAATCAATTGCAGCTAATTTACTACATTATTTTAAACTTTTTTCTTTGTTTCAGGTGAGTACCATTTCCATCATTTTCAATTTTCTGCCCTTTGAGGGGAAGCCAAAAATGTTAAGGTAATTTTAAAATGACCTACTTTTAAATATTTGTGGTGATAAAAAATATTTTGTAATGGGGGGGAGGAGGGGTGAAATAGTGTATTCGAGAATCTGCACCAAGAAACGTGAACCTCGAAAATTTTTAATATATGTATGATTATCCCCCCCCCCCCCCTTAATTTCAGAGCTTTTGTAGAGGAAAACTTTTTTTGCGCTTATTCTTCATTCTAAAGTCGGAAATTAGGAAAACTGGAACTCGCGGTATTATTAATAGGAATTTCCAATTATTAATATAATCAAAAAGTACAATTTATTTTCAAAAAACAATATGTACAATGAAAAACGGTAAATTTTGGATTTAAAAACTGTGTCATCATGTATTTAGAATCAAATTTCTTGGTTCTAGCAACATCAGCAACTTGAAGAAGTTGTAGGAAACGTTCTTCCATTTCTTTGGACCACTCAAGATCCTGCTCCAACTAATGTATGTGGGTTGTTAATTGCCCCAGTACTCCATTTAAGTCACTGAGTTAGAAATTCGGGGAGGTAAAATTCTCCTAGTTTGCGTTTCTGAAAGATTGATTGGTGGTAAGAGGTTTTAGTCCAAAGGGAAAAATTTCTGTACAACTAAACAAACTAAACAATCTTTCCATCGCAAGCAAGTTGCCACCCGCGCATCCGGCAGGGTACTGTAGGTTGATGAGTCATTAACATTCTGATCAACATGCGCATGCATAAACCAGGTACCACGTTTGTGTTCTTCGCCGCCGCCTAGTTACTATGCCACTGTATATTTATTGCCTTCCCTTAGTATTCTATCATATTACCACAGAATAAAACACAAGTGATACAGAAGCGACATTCTGCTAAATACGTGTTGCAAATTTTCTTATCGCGTGGATTAACAACTCCGCCTTCTTTGTTGTAGAATATAGTGCGCGCATTGATACATTATACATTTCAGCGTACGTACCTAGCGGTGCCCGGTGCGTTGAACTCTTATTGCGAGAATTCTATCGGAATTAGTTTTACGGTGAACCGCTTATCACAGCGAAAATGTATGGCAAATATTTTTCGTTTATGACATTTTTTTATACGATTTCAAATTTAGATAATAATGAGAAAAACTACAAACCACTCCTCTTTTTACTAGCCTTGCTAATGCAACAGACAAGGAAGTTTGACTAAAATGGGCGTGGTTGCGGTGAGGAGACCTCCTTGTACGGGCAACACAACTTCAAAGGTGCCGACGGAGAGTGTCGCTTCTGTATCACTTGTGTTTTATTCTGTGATATTACCACATGTTTAATGTACCACATTATTAAATGTCATATTTCCGCGTATTGACCTATTTCTTACATTATGTTGCCTTGCCTGAGTTGCTGGCCTCTCAGCTTCTTCGCCATCGGTCGCACTGAAGGATTGCACGTCCGTAATCGTCGTTTTTGTTACAGTCTAAGCACCGATATAAGGGAAATATGTCGGCTTATGGTCGATACGGAGTGGCACCAAAATAGTTGCAAAGGATTTTATGGGTAGCGAAACGTAGGTGAGAAGACCTTCCCATGCCTTTTAGTTCGTTTCACCCTATCCCAGACTTCTCACCGAGATATCGACGGCGTACAGCACCCCCGATTCTACTGCGGCGCTTGAAAGTCCCGTGCTGTCTTCGCTAATATGATGTATAGATTTTTTTAATCTAATGTCCAGCTCAATATGTTATTCTATGGTTGAGGTTTCAACCTCTCCCCTAACACTTTTAACACGAACGGTTATAGCCTTCTTCTTCCCGTCATAGTCGCTATCTAAGTAGCTTCCGGAACCATCCCTTACAATCCAGTAATTAATTTCCAAATCTCGCTCACCCAATATCGTTCAGATGCCACCACCGTGATGTCATCAGCAAACGCTATTATTTTAACACTTCGGGGTGCCACTCCATATCGACCACAACCCGATATAGACGCAGTGTTCGGAGAGTCCGCCGAGCAGATCTCATTAATCTCTCCATTAATCCACCACGCCAGCATTGCCATTCCTTTGATAGTGGAGCACTTCTTCCCATGTTGAAGTTGGTTCGACTACCTCTTTAGAGCTTTCCTGGAGTAATCCAACAGTCAATTACCGTCTTCCG
Organism: Pyrocoelia pectoralis; assembly: GCA_036250285.1. Classification (NCBI taxonomy): domain Eukaryota; kingdom Metazoa; phylum Arthropoda; class Insecta; order Coleoptera; family Lampyridae; genus Pyrocoelia; species Pyrocoelia pectoralis. The sequence continues at coordinate 27,750,274 of CM070083.1, forward strand.
AATCATTATCAAGTTGGAAGCTTTCCAGTTTGGCAGGCCCTTAATCTTCCTTTACATACTCTCTTGTTTCAGGAACAGCTACCCCATCTTCCCGTTCCAGCTCCCAGATGTCTTCATCTAATTCGAGTACTCCCTTTCGCTGGTTTGTAACTTTCTCTAGAACTGTTGCAGTTTTATTGCCTTCACCGGTTCTTTGACGTAGGTAGTGGTTCTTCATCGCTAAATTGAAATTCGGGAGATCACTTATGAGCGGTTGTTAATTATGGAGGCTCTTCGCATACTATTTTTTCTATACAATAATGGTTACTAAATTCGTCTGGATGTCTGTATGAGTGTCTGTCTGTCTGTCTGTCTGTCTGTCTGTCTGTCTGTCTGTGCGTTGCACGATGTTACGGGGTTTAGAAAGCCGGAAGTGATGTCATTCTATAGGAAATTTTTTGCCGATTTCAATTCTCTGGTAGATTTTTTGACCGGATCACCCGTTCGCCGTCGGGACGCCATTAAAGTCAAAATATACACCCTTGAATATCTCGAGAACGACACATCCGATTACTAAAAGAAAAAAACGTGTAGCTTTATTTTTTAAAACCTATTCAGTCAAGATACGTAAACATCACCGTCACTCCCATGGGGGTGTAGGGTGGGGGTGAGTTGTTGGAAGGGAAAAATTGAAAAAGATCGTTTATCTACGGCCAAATTGCAATTTTTATCGAATTTGATCTTGGTTGAAATTAGAATTCTATAAGAATTCGCATACTTTGACGCTTATTTTTTAATAAATCCATACGGTGGAGCTATGATGTGTCCGAGTTTTTTTAAACAAAATGAAGTTTTAATCAACGCTTTGACGTGGCCCGGGATGAATGCATCAAGTGTGTAAATATTGCTTTGTTTGCATTGGAAAAGCGATAAGTTCATACAGACTGAGGCGTTCTCTAAAGAAGAAAAAATCTAAATTACAATAACTGGAAATGTGTCGCTTCTGTTTTACACAAATAACTTTTCAATGTGAACGAAACTATACAGTTGCTCTATAATTTCAAACTTTATCGAGAAAACTGCGATTTAGTAAACGCGATAGTTGACTCAAGTGAGCATCACCGCCTGCCGAAAAGTTTTCCACTTGGAAAAACTTTTATCACAAATCACAAATCGAAACAATTTACCTCAATTTCGCCGCGAAAATTTTCAATCTTATTCGTTTGATCGGAGCTCAACGTGTCCTCCCCCCCCACTTACAATTTAATATAACGTACGGGTTTATTAAATATTAATCGAAAGTTAATATAAAATTTCTTTTGAAGTGGTGAAAAGGTCGATCGAGGATGTCAACAAGTAAATTTTGAAATTGGCATTCGTAAAGAATTGAGGTACGCGAGATGCTACTCTTGTACGAAAGCCCCGCCTGAAAAGCTTTGTGCCCCACCGAGCTTTAACGCATGGTCCTACTGACTGTGTTTGATCCTGAACATTCGCAGTTTCCACGGACCATGGTTCGGTTACGCATGAATAGCGTGTGCAACTATTAAGTTTTCTCTTACATGACCACTTCCTCCTCCTTCTCTAATCTCTACGAATTTTAATTTTCCATTAAACTCTTGAATGTGTGCCAAAACGTAAATTTAAACCCCAACTGTGCTTTAACGAAGTAACGTAAGGTCTAAATGTTTATTATTATTATCAAGAAACTTTATTAATAATTATTAGTGAGTATCGTGTTACGACATTATTATTATTATTATTAAGGTTTGTACACCATTTTTTTCCTCCCTTTTAGTGCTGAGGTAAATCATCTCTTATTTAAGCTTAAATTTATTCCTTCTTCGCCAGTTAACAAAGGAAAAACAATAATTAAGTGTAGTTTCAAAGTTTTTCCTTTGATCGAATTTTTGGGGCAAATACTTTCCGCTCGCGTGGAAATTCTCTTCTTATCCAAAGTAAATTAAATTAAATTTTCGAGTAACCTGTCACTGTGTATAACTTTCATTGTAATTTTCGTGCGTTTATCTTAATTTTTACCGGCGGACGCTTTGAAACGCTCGCAATAACAATTTCCTTCCTTTTCAATGGAAAAATCAGGCCGTTATTATATTTGACAGTTTATTATAATCAATAGAGATAGATTTAAGGGATCACACGAAAATTGACTAATCAATAGTGCGAAGAATATGTTATAATTCCTAGGCGTTTTTCTGCAAAAACTTTTCAAAAAGCTTCACTTTGTTGTAGATTCTAGGAATTTTCGGGCCCATACCTTATTTTTTTCGAGATTTCCCAAACCGAACCCAACATACTCTAACAGACTCTAGAAACCTGTGGAAATTTTGCCTTTCACGAGTAGCGCAGGGATTTCTGATTTTCTATCGTTTTTCCTTAACTTGCCGTGTTATCAATATGAGAAGAATTAATATGTTTTTATTTTGCTCCGAAATTTCGGAAACGATAAAAAAATCGGATTTGGTGTACGTTTTCTATTTTGTAAACAAGCTGCTCAATTTTTCAGTTAAAATGGCAATATCTGAACCAAAAAAAAAACGCATTACGTGATTTTATCTACTTCATTTTTTATTTGAAAACTTTCGTTTTTACAGCCAAAGTGAAAGAGCTAAAAAAGCTTTGAAACTTATTAAGTTATCCGACGCCCATTTTTCTATCTATTCTTACTTCCCAAACTGTTAAATGGTTCTACTGTTAACTTTATTTAACAAAGAAGTTTTTTTGAGTGATATTAGGTAACTCAAATTTGATTTTTTTTTTTTTTGAAAAACCACCCCCTTTGGAATATGGGCAACTTTCTTTTAATTTGGGCAAGAAATCACTTCGCACTCCTCAATCCCCATAGTTTTGGTATGTTTTCGTCCTCAATTTTCTACTCCATCCTCTCCCTATCGTAGATAAAGTGAATCTTATACAGTTTAGTCGCATCCCTCACTTTGTGATCACGTACGTTATGGCCTTCAACCCGATCTATCTCCCTCTCATAAATTCTCTGCTCTCCATGTCTAGACAGCTCTACCAAGCTCAGCACCTCCCTTCTCCCACCGTCCACTAGAAGAACTATTTGCATGCCATTTGAGCCATTTTAGGTCATTTTGGAGAGGGTTGGCCCTAAAAACTTATCATTACTTAAGCGTTTTGAACTTATCGACCATCGTCCTACTTTCATTTTCTTTCCCCCTTATCGCCTATCCGGATTAATTACTTAGGAAGGTTTCAACACAATAAGGTTTTGAGTTTCTGATGATTTTCCCCAATTATATATCTCCTCCCACACCCCCAATTTCCTGGTCAATCCTCGTATCTGGAATAATTCCGTCAGTTTAGGTTCGCAATATTATGATTTTATAGTAATTAAGGTATCTAGGGCGTTATGAACTAAATAACGCCCGTGGTGCCTTCTTTACTTTATGTCATACTTGCAAGAAGTTGATTAAGATGATTAAAACAGATGATAACAATAAAATCAGTATAGACTCACATTTAACATCCTTGACCGTATCTATAGTGATGAGGCATAATTTTACATTTGCGGGCGTTATAAGCAGGCATTATAAAAAATAACGCCCGTTGCTATCTAATAACCGGTTGTCATGTAAAGTGTTTCAGAGTTGTTATGGTGAAATAATAAGGTAGTTTGACATAAAAAAAATTTCAATTCAATCAAGTATTTTGAATAATGGCTAAGGACATTGATTTCTCCGTTTTATAAAAATCATACTGTACGTACAGTATATCAATTTCCCACTCTATCTTTTTTCCTGTGTGATAAACACTTCATCTTTGCGTCCCACTCTTCCCATAATTTTCCAATACAGTATTTCTTAAAAAGGTTGCAGCGTAGTGATGTACCAATTTATAAAGCATCTGAGCAAATTTTGTGACACCATGTGTTGTACCCGTTTGCGCTCACTCTTCCTTCAATTCTTCACCACGGGTCGTCTTGGTCTCTATCACATCATATTGTAGCGTGGTGAAATGTTACCGAGCGAATCTTAAGAACCACTTGATATGGTTCCTGAACTCCCTTTGGGTTTTCTTTCTTCATCCCGTTTGAACCCTTCTATCACACTCTTCGTTTGTTCTCTACGTTGTTGCAAATATATGTCCTACTCACACATGTAATTTAAACAAACCTTTTGTCCTCTCTCCATTTCCATAATATCTATGGTCTGTAAATGGGGTATTTCCAATATGGTAAACGGATTTCTCTTTTGAGTATCATTCATTGATCCACACATCCATCTATTCCTTTAATTCTACCTCAAATATTGTCCTGGTCGCTAAATCACCATTTTGTATTGCTGCATAATGAGTACTTAAATTTTTGAGTACGGAATGCATGTTTGCATGCCTATGTTCATATGGCAGTATTCCAGTGTCAGTTGTATCTGGTGTAGGTATTCTCCCGATGAGTGAAAAAGTTGGGCATTTCTGCTGCCTTTTCTCCTCGTCCTTAGTTTCTTCTTTTGAGTTTAAATTCATGGCCCTATAATTGTCTCTCACCTTCTTTCTGTCTCCTCCCTCCAGCACTTATTGCCATTTTCCTCATTCCCACACCTAAAACATGCCATCATCCTCTTCACCGCTAAGCTTTTCCTTCCTCGTAAGTATTCCTGCATTTTTTCCGTCACCAACTCTCTATACCATTCATTATATCTTCCTTCCCCTATTTTCGCTCTTCTCTCCTGCGCTTGGGTGTCATCGTCCCTTCTTACCATTTCTTCCACTATGTTACTCACCTGTTCCCGTTTCCTTTCCACTTCCTTCCTTGAGTACCCTCCTCTTTCACAGTACAATCTCCCCTCTTCCTGTCAAAATCCTGTCCAATACTTCTTCAATATATTTCCTTCTCTTTTGTCTATCCCCTCTTCATATTTAATCGCCCGTCTCACCGCCTGTATCCTTATTCATTTCCTCTTCCACTATATATCCTGGAGTCTCTCTTTCTAACCCTGTCTATCTCCCATACTTTTCTTGCACCCTCTCCAACTCTTCCCACTCTTTCCACCTCCACACCTCCGCTCCATTCATCATAACGCTCTTCACTACTTTTTCGCCAACCCATTTCCGTTTTTCCATCTCTTTCCCGAACACTCTTCGCCATTCCAAGTTCTTCAATATGCCCCTCACCTTTATTGCCGTACCTTATCGTGTACCACAGGTAGTTCCATTGATCAACACATTGCATCTCTTCCTCCCGCCATTTCCATTTCTTCACCCCCTCCTTTTTTCTCCCTCTTCTTTGGAATATCATCACCTTCGTTTCCCCACATTAGTTCTCAGGTCTTTCCTTTCCGAGTACTTCTTTATCACTGCTATTGCTCCTCTCATTTCCTTTTCATCCTCCGCTAACACGGCCACATCGTCCGCATACGCCAGTACTCAAACCTTTGACCTTTCTATTACCATCCCTCCTCTTTGCTGCTCTTTCAACTCCTCTTCCAATCCCGTTATACATAGCGAAAACAGACTCGGCCTTAAAGGGCACCCTTGTCTCAGCCCTTAATTCGTCCGGAACACTTCTCCCAACTTCCCTTCCCTTCTGATCCAGCATCTTGTCTCTTCGTATATCTCCTCCATCGCCCCGACTAAATCCTCACTTATGTCTTTTTTTCTTATTAACACTGTCAAAACTGCTATCAGGTCAAGGAACATTGCATATAATTTTCTCGCTTTCATGTCCAGTTTCTTGTTCACCAGCTGTTTGAGTACCTACATAAATATTATCCATGGTCCCCTTTTTCCTTCTAAACCCCGTTTGCCAATCCCCCATCAATATGTAGCCAGTATTGCTTGCCAATTTTTCAGAAGAAGAGATATCGTATGAATTATGTTACTAGAGTTTCTTATTTTAATTTTTATTACTTCTGAATTGCCTTTAGGACTTTATTTTCTTATCCTGATTGTGGCGTTTCGTCCTAGAGATCTTCTAGAGTTTCTTAATCTTGCTTGCTCTAATATTTTCCAGTTTCATTTAGTCATTTTCTCTAAATTCTGACATTGGGCGATTCATTTTACTCCTTCTTCTCTTTTCTCCCTCCATTCGTCCAGTTTCGTCATGCTATCATCTCCAAATTAATTATGTTCAGAATTACCGTCTAAGATGCATGCGATTGTATAACATACCTAACTTCATGCAGTATCCGTGAATGTATAATTGATGTACACTCTTTGACTTTAGTAATGCCCCTTGGATACTGTGACTTAGGCAACCAACATCTCACATTGCAGGTGATAGACGATGTATAATGAAGATTTATAGATAAAGAACGGAATTCGTGAATATACTAAAACTAATCGTTTCGCTTTCTTATTTATAAATACAGGGTGTTTTTTAAGTAGTTTGAGTTCATATAAACGTATGTCCGGTAATGCTTCATTGTCAAAATACAGGGTGTCAAACGGTTTTTCGTAAATATCTCAATAATCGTTTAGCCGATTTTGTTGAAATTTGGTAGCGTTATCTATGATAGGAAGATGCTAATTTAGCCCTAACTTCATTCAAAGTATTAAGTCCAGTGGCGTCCCGAAGAGTACCTTAACCAACTCTTTAGCCAAAAAAATGTGCCCCAGTGACTTTTTTAATTTTTATATTTTTTTCGCATTAAGTAACTAAAAATGCGACTTTTTTGTCTCTTTCTTTTGGTATCTTGCTTTGAAAAAAATTAGTTTAATAATAATCAAACAAGAAACACGATTTATTAAAATTACACTTAAACAAATACTATACAATTTTTTTGTGGAAAAAGCATTTAACATAAGTAACACAAAATTTATAATAGTTGCTGAAACTTCAATGCAAGCATTAGCTCGCCTTAACATCGATTGCCGAACACGTTGACAACCCTGTATCTGGACAATGAAGCATTACCGGACATATATTTATATGAACTTTTCGGCTAAAAATCACTTAAAGAATAACTCCTTGAAGTTTGACCACGTACTTAAAAAACACCCTGTATTATAAATAGACGTTTAACATAGTGTACCATCTACTATGTGATATGTTGGTTGCCTAAGTCACTGTATCCAAGGGACATGACTAAAGTCGAAGACTTACTGAATTTTCTTCCCCTGTTCTTCAGCAATCATTTGCTGGCGTTTGCGTTGGTTTTAAATTGTTACTTTTCGCATATTTAAATGGTAAAGGGACTTTCCTTTTCACTCCTTCATCATATAATTTGCCGACACCTAAACCTTGTTACGACCATATTCTATGTTGACAAACCTTATACAAGTAACTGATGCCCTTAAATCTTTGTCATATTTTGGGTTTAAACTTTGTTAGCCATTTTAGAAATATTTACTTATATGTCTATTTGTTTGGTAAACGTGTCAAACGTATTGCCTCGGTAGGCAAGCACAAACCTTTACTACGGTAGTCAAAGATGTCCAAAATTTTTTATTTATTTACCAATTTGGGGGGGGGGGGGGACAATGCAACATAAACATGGTGGTTAACCCGCTTCGCCCCTCTTTCTCCTAAACATTGTTAACCGGAATTACAATTTCTGTTGTTTCCAAAATGTTCAGATGTTTCAAAAATTATTTTTTTTTGTGATTAACTTTTAGCATTTAATTAAAGCAAACATAGGCGCAGTAGTTAGATTATGTATAATTAACGGAACTACAAAATTTTGGTTTGTTTATTCTTTTTGTCACTATATTGTTTTTTTACGTACTTAGCAGCAAGAAAAGTGTATCTTTCCCAGTTTTTGTATCGATTTACTATCTTCGGTGAAAACTGTAAGAGAAGCATTAGATAATTGCATAAGATTATTAATGGGGAGAAAAGTTCTGTATTTACAACAAAAATTGCTATTACAGCGAATCCCTGGCGGAATAATTTATCGTGCACCCCCTTTTTGTACAATCGAAGGGATTAAACGGTCGTTCGCCTGCCTTCCTCTATGAAAAACTACAAATACTTACGCAGCAAATTAAAACCCTGTAATTAGTTTGCAAAATGGCATACATTTGTGATTATTAAAAGTTCAGGGGTTGACGAACGGGGCTTTATTTTTCAAAATAGCTATTGTCTCCATGTTCTATACTTCGAGTTTTTATCATTTGTCTTCAATTTTCATAATTTCATTAAGAAAAGTAGAAGTTTTCAACCCATTAAAACTTCTGACAAATGAAATTGGAAAGAGAAAAGTTTTATTCAAATATTGAAAAATAGATTAGGTATAACCGCTTTCATTTATACAAAGAGGAATGTGTAGCCGAAGTAAGAGAAAAAAAGGTCTTCCACATAGTTCCGTAAAAAAAAGGTCTGTTTACATTATTCATGATGTAGATGTAATTGAGAGAAATCGTCTCTTGCTTTGTTTTGAAAGTTTTATTTTAGTCAGAAATTTTGGAAATGATGAATGTTTTCTATCGTCTATTTTCAATTCGTTAAAGGAACATGTCACGTGTTTTTTATTCGAAAACATTCGTTTTTATGGGGAACATGAAAGAGTCAAAAAAGTTTATAATGACTATAATTCTCTATTTCATCACATTGTCGCGCATTTTCTCATTAAATGAAAGTTATTCTTCAAAAATGTCAAAAATCTTTGCTTTTGCATGAACTATTAGTCGACATTTTGAGGTGTATGTACGAGGGGTGTTTTAATGAAAAGTTACCAAACTTCGTAACAACGTAACCGTTAACATATTTGTCTATGCCGCTATTGGGGAACGTAGCGAGACATCAAGGGGTGCGATTGGATTCTCTGGCGTGGATTGGGGCATGCGCATAGAAAGCAGAGCCCTTGTAAAGGGTGCCGTCAAATTGACGCGTAAGTGCGTGTGAGGATAGGATAGCGTTCACATTGCAAAAGTCGACAATTGAGGAGCAGCGAGGCGTTATCCGATTTTTGACAGGGAGATGTGTTAAACCGTCGCCGGATGGTGACCGTATAAGGGGAAGACAGCGTGTTAGAAAAGTAAGCGAGAAAATGGAGTGGCCATTTTCGTGCAGGCCGTGAGAGTTTTGTTGATGACCCGAGACAAGTCCAGGCAAACACAGTCATTACGGCCGATCTCATCGACAAGGCGACCTAGCGAGAAATGATCAGCGTCTCACATAGCGGTGACGGTGGATGTCAGCGTTGGAACAGTGTGGACAATTGTTCACGACAGGTTGAGTTATCGGAAAGTGTACGCGCAGTGGGTTACGAAGCAGCTCACCGACCAGGAACTACGTATGGGGCTCGCTCTTCAACATCTGTTTCGATATCATGAAGACTCCGCTTTCCTGGAGCGTATCGCCACAGGTGATGAGAGCTGATTGCCGTCTCTACGAGGCAGAGATAAAGCGGGACAGCACGCAGTGGAAGCATGCGTCGTCACCTCCCCTTTTAAAAGTATTGCTCACCGTCTGTTTCGACGTCAAAGGTCCACTACTTGTTGAATTCGTCGAGCACAGAAAAACCACTAACTCCGATGTGCACTGTGAGACACTACGAAGACTATGCAGGTTCATCAAGAACAAAAGACCGGGACTGCTCACGAACGGTGCGGTTTTGCTCCATGATAACGCGCGTCCACACGTCTCCAGAATCACACATGTGGAACTGGTCAAGTTCGAGTGGGACCAGCTGGACCCTCCGACTTACAACACGAGCATGTCCCCTGTGATTTCCACGTGTTTCAACCTCTGAAGAACATCTGAGAGGGCAGCGCTTCAACGTGGATGACGAACTCAAGGATGCTGTGAAGGACTGGGTCTCGTCACGGCAACAAGAATTCTGAGAACACGGAATCCTTTGGCTCGTTGTGCTCTGTACTTTGAATATAGTCTTCATTTATGCCCACAGTGTCGTTTCATACCTTTTCATTTGAACACCTCTTGTATCAAGTGTGACCGGTTGTTTGTCCACACACGATTCACACAACATTTTTTTCTACAACCGAGTTACATACACATCATTATAAACATAATTAATGTTAATACATATTGTACCTACTTCTGGTGTGCGAATGTCAAGATTTCTTGACGGTTGTAGAAAAATGACTATTCTTTCGTTCTGTGTGGTGAGGTCGTACCGTTGATTGAAATATTAATATAATTTTTTTAATTACACCTAAAGAAAGCCATATTATTCCTCTATGCACGGGTGAAAACTCGGTTGGCATAACTACAACGGTTTTCAAGTAATGAATTCTCAACATACCGTCTGCATCCGCCATTTGTTTTAAAAAAGTGAAAATAACCTAAAAACCATAAACTGTAGATATCGTGGATATCAAAAGAACTGAAATTTCATGTAGAATCCAAAAATTCAATAAAAAAATAGGGGTTGCCGTTTAAAACAATTTAATATTATTAGCTACTTCTTGTATTTTCGGAAGCGCTGCCATTTTGAAAATATTTTACGCCGATTCGACTTTCGTTCAAATTTTTACCTAGGTATAAAATATTCCCAGAAATGCCTAACTAAAGCTCCCAAAAAACCACCCTGTACTCGACTTCTGATCTTTTGACCTGCTCTCCAGGGAATTGTTCTAGATAGTCTACACAGTCTACACGACTTTTTTTGAGTGTTTTTTACGACTGAATCGTTAATAACACGCGTCGACCGATTGCCTTCAAACATTATACACGTATGCCATTGGTTGCACCCCGTAAGTCCTTTTTTTTTTCTTCCAGAACGTCCAAAATATTTATTTACATAAACATAACAATTTCTTAGGGAAAACTGCACAGTGCAATTTAATGTTTTGTTTAACCCGCTTGCCCCCCTCCCTCTCCTAACATAGTTAATAGAATTACATGTTTCAAAAGCTGTTCTATTGTTTCATCAGTCTGTCTGTCTGTTCGTGGTTTTGACTCCACTCTGTTTTAAAGCAGAAATCTTGACGGTTGTACAAAAATGACTATTCTTTCGTTCTGTGTGGTGAGGTCGTACCGTTGATTGAAATATTAATATAATTTTTTTAATTACACCGAAAGAAAGCCATATTATTCGTCAATGCACGGGTGAAAACTTGGTTGGCATAACTACAACGGTTTTCAAGTAATGAATTCTCAACGTACCGTCTGCATCCGCCATTTGTTTTAAAAAAGTGAAAATAACCTAAAAACCATAAACTGTAGATATCGTGGATATCAAAAGAACTGAAATTTCATGTAGAATCCAAAAATTCAATAAAAAAATAGGGGTTGCCGTTTAAAACAATTTAATATTATTAGCTACTTCTTGTATTTTCGGAAGCGCTGCCATTTTGAAAATATTTTACGCCGATTCGACTTTCGTTCAAATTTTTACCTAGGTATAAAATATTCCCAGAAATGCCTAACTAAAGCTCCCAAAAAAACACCCTGTACTCGACTTCTGATCTTTTGACCTGCTCTCCAGGGAATTGTTCTAGATAGTCTACACAGTCTACACGACTTTTTTTGAGTGTTTTTTACGACTGAATCGTTAATAACACGCGTCGACCGATTGCCTTCAAACATTATACATGTATGCCATTGGTTGCACCCCGTAAGTCCTTTTTTTTCATCCAGAACGACCAAAATATTTATTTACATAAACATAACAATTTCTTAGGGAAAACTGCATAGTGCAATGTAAATATTGTGTTTAACCCCCCTTGCCCCCCCCCTCTCCTAACATAGTTAATAGAATTACATGTTTCAAAAGCTGTTCTATTGTTTCATCAGTCTGTCTGTCTGTTCGTGGTTTTGACTCCACTCTGTTTTGAAGCAGAAATCTGCTAAAAGGAAGCGTAAGAAACGTGTAGTATTTGTAAATGTGTATTTTTGTACACACGTCTATTAACTTAACGGCTGTAATAATACATACAATGACGTAAACAGGTGATCGATATGTCTAAAAACTAAAAACTTTATAAATAATAATTTTAGGCTTTCGCGGTTCTTTGAATTGTCACTGCGTGAAAGGCTTGCCTTACCTTTTTTACCTTGAGAAGCAAAACAAGAATTTTTGGGTTGATTATCCATCCGCTTAGCTCTCGATGGTGGTGAGCTGTTAAGTCTAGGTTTGTCGAGCTGCCAAACCTAGGCTTATCTAATGAATGTGAAACCAAACGTTCTGACGTTTCGCAACACATTACAGCTTGCATCTTCCTTCCTTTCCCTTCATTGCTATCACTCTGTCCAAATAATTTTACGGAAAACATCAGGGTCCTCTTGTATTCGATTTAAAATCATTATGCACGTTTTCGAGCATCTCCGGGTTGAAGTCCACGAACGAGATTGAACTTGAAAGGATGCAGAGCATTATTTGTTAAAACGAAAGTGTTCAAACGCCTAAATCCTGTTCCGCAGCACTTGAGGATTCAGGACATTGACTACGTTATCTTCATCTGAAGTTATGGGCTTTATGGCAAAACTCTATCTGCAGTAATCTGACCATTTACTAATTTATTTCATAAAATTTAGGGTTTTCTTGATTTTTATGGATAACCTCCAGGTATGTCTAATTTGAATTGATTGAACAACGATTGATCTAAACTGCGAGGGGTTATGCTTCAAAACTCGCTATAGTCGCTACTATTTACACGTCAACTCATTTATCAACTTTACTTTAATTTCAACAATCAAATTCATGGGGAAGGTTGACCACGTCAATTTAATTCTGGTGCTACCCCATTTGGTGATTTCTACTTCTGCTTCGTCATTATGGACCCAACATATCTCAATGATGTTAGTTCATTGCGCGCAAAAAAAAACAGTAGATAGGTACCTCAAAAACTAGGCGAAATAGGTATAGGGAACCATGGTACAGTTCGAAAGAGAATGAAATTGTGCATCGGACTAGAATTCATATGGTTTTTGAAGCTAGTTAGTGTTTATTTTAATTTTTTTTTAAATATCTCGCAAACGTTTAATTTTAGGAATAGGGAAACTTGATGAAAGTCCACTACGTGGAATCCAAAATCGGAATAATATATAGGGTGTTACATTTCAAAAAACAAAGCTGGTGTCATTTCCGAAAAAATCGGAAGCGTTACTTAGACGCTATTATTTTATATGGGGAGGCCATGCTTGAAAACTCAAATTTTCTGAAATCTGATCTAAAGTGGTTTCGGAAATGGATGGTCACCGTGAGACACCCTGTATGAAACAATAGTTAACACGAAATTAACTCATTGAATTTCTGTAACTAATGGAACTATAGTTTTTAGTTCTTTTTCCCCGTTTATCCGCTGTATTATGTTGTAAACATTAGATGTCTCGCCTCATATACCTACTTTGCTGTAGATTGTTCTCTTCAGCGTATTGATATGCAAAATTTCTAAACGGGCAATGAGCTGTTATGAATACATATAGCCAACAATCTTGTGTCATTCCCACTTTTTATATCTCCTCGCTCTTTAATATCCTCGATGAAAACAGTAAGAGAAGCATTAGATATTTGCATAAAATCATTAATGCGGAAAAAATGTATTGTATTTGCAACAAAAATTAGCATTACAACGAATCTCTCGCGGTATAATTAATTTATGCATCCGTTTTTCATGTAATCGAAGGGATTAAACGGTCGTTCACGTGGCCTTCTTATATGAAATACTACAAAATACTTTGTAATTAGTCGGAAAATGCCATACATTTGCAATTATTAAAAGTTGGGGGGGGGGGGTGTTTTGGTCTGAAAATATCGATGGCCTAATATTTCATCGGATTCCATTCGTTTTCGAATTTCATAATTTAATTAAAAAAAAAATTAGAAGTTTTCGCCCCCTTAAAAAAAAGTTTTGACAAACGTAATTGGAAAGAGAAAAACTTTCCCCGGGAATACCGACAAATTAGATGATAAAAAATCAAACCGCTTCGATTTATAAGTAGAACATAAACGGGAACGTGTGTATAGGTCAAAATAAGGCAAAAGTCGTTCACATCGTTCCATAAAAAAAATAGAAGGTCTATTTGCATTATTCATGATGTAATTGAGCGTTTACGTAAACGAAATGAATAAAGTAAGGAAGAAGTCATAACACGTCTTTTTCTTTGTTTTGAAAGTCTTCCGAAAGTATTTTACGAGTTATTTATGACCTATTTTTTATTTTCCATCTATCCTGTATGCATCCCACTGATCCTTTTTACTTGCAAAAGCGAAACCGCATCTAATTTTTGTGAAAATTAGGAAAGTTTTTCTCTTAGATTTGTCTTGTTTAAGTATTCGGTACGCCATTTTTAGAGCTTTACATTAAAAAAAATTCGTTTAATTATCACCGAATTCAGAAAGCGGAATGATACTAATTAAGTTAAATACTCAACATCTGATGCCTATCGTAGTAGGATGAGTATTGTAATCCACCTCGACTCCCTTTTTCAGAACCTCTGGGGTTTATTACCTTATTTCATTTATTTGTTTTTCGTATTTTACTACTAAAGTAACAGTAATTATTAGTTTAATAACACGTTTCGAACACTCCCTCGGTTATTAGATGTAAAAGACGCGAACGTTAAAATAATAACATTAATATACAGGGTGTTAATACTAAGAAAAGGGCAGTTAGAACACATTGAAACAAAAAACTTTTCTTAGCTCCCAGTTCATAGTTATTGGCTTTTTTTTGTTTTTCGAAAAATCGACATTACTCCCTTATATAGGGGAGTGAGCATTACCAATACGGGGTATAAGATTTATGCGGCGATATTAAGAGGGAGACTTAAGAAGGAAATAGAGGAAAAGGGGTTAGTGAAGGACTGGCAGGCGGGTTTCAGGGAGGGAAGGCGGGCGGTGGATAATATATATGTGATGAAGCAAGTGGTAAATAAGGTGCTTGAAAGGAAAGGAGGGAAGATGTATGGGATGTTCCTGGACATCAAACCAGCATTCGACAATGTGAATAGGAAGAAGCTGTGGGAGGTACTAAGAAAAGCCGAGATAAATGAGGGCTTGGTGAGAGCGATGGAAGAGGTGTACGAGGAAACAAGGTGCGTGATGAGAGTGAGGGAGGATAAAGGAGAAAGATTTTGGACGGAGAAAGGGATGTCCGTTGAGCCCGAGCCTATTTTCTCTATATATTGGAGATTTGGAGGAGGTGTTGCGGAGACATCAAAGGGGTGGAGTGATGATAGGAAGGATAAAGGTGTGGGTACTAGCGTATGCGGACGATGTAGTAGTGATGGCAGACAGAGAGGAAGAGATGAGGGGGTTAATTGGGGTAATGAAGAGATATTTGGACGGGAAGAATTTAGAAGCAAATGTAAAAAAGACTAAAATGATGGTTTTTCAGAAGAAACGGGGGAGGGGTATAAAGCAAAAGTGGTGGTGGGGTGAGGAGGAATTAGAGAATGTACAGGAGTGGAAATACCTAGGGTATGTAGTGCGGTATGACAATAAAGATGGGGCACATGTGAGGGAATTGGCGAAGAAGGGTAATGGAATAATGGGGAAAGTGTGGGGTTTGGGGGAAAGAGTGTTTGGGAAGGATATGGAGAAGAGAAGACACCAGGGTATATCGTAGGGGGAGAGGTAAAATTAGAGAAAATAAGGATAAGGGCAGGAGAGAGGGCGGTGAAATATGAGGAGATGATCAGAAAGCGGGAAGATATTGTTGGAGCAAAGGAGTGCATGAGAGAGGTGGCAAAAAAAACGGATAAGGTATGGACAGGAAGAGAGTAGACGGTTCTATGAGAGAGTGGGTTATGCGAGGGAAGAGATAGAAGGGAGAAGAGAGGGGGGAAGAGATAGAAGGGAGAAGAGAGGGGGGAAGAGATATGGTGGATGAGTTGGTAAGAAGGGATAAAGATGTGTAAGCACAGGAAAGGAGAGCGAGAATATGTAATGGAAGATATAATGGCGGATATCAGGAAATTATGGAAGAAGGGAAGGCCGAGTATCTGATGGGAGAAATGGAGTTGAAGGAGAAGAGAATGGTGGCGAGGTTTAGATGTGGTAATGAAGAGAACGAGAATAGATACTGGTGGGAGGGCGAGAGGAGGATGTGTAGAATGTGCGGTAAGGGACGAGAGAGTGTGTGGCATTTGATGAGGGAGTGTGAAGAGCTGAGAGAAGAGGGGAGAGGAATAAAAGTGATCTTAGGTGGGAACGGGCTGGGAGTGGGGTGGATGAAGGGGGTGATGGAACGAAGGGATAAGCTAATGCCAAGGAGCCAGAAATAGATTTAGTTTGAGTGGAGGAAAGAGTCATGTATTAGTTAATTAAATGAGGTTGTTTTCGTATTAGTGAAATAAGAATCTTTTGTTTCGTTTATTATAACAAAATAAAGGGCTATCTATCTATCTATCATTACTCCCTTATTTTGGAATATTTAAAAAATACAAAAATTTTCAGCATTTACTATCGGCCCTCTAAAATATTAATGAATAAAGGTAACTCCACAACCTTCTCCATGGAACGTTTAATTTTATCGACTAAATTGAATTAATTGATGCGACACGTTTCGATAACGAATGTTGTCATCATCAGGCTAATCTACAATATAATATTGAAGGTAACATTGAGTAAATCTTCGTAACTTCTCCTTACAATTAAGAGGGTGGCGAGATGTAAGCAAATTTACAATGGCAATTGGAATGATTTGCTGGGTAAAATGGTAACAGCAAGAATCCATCGCTGGGAATAAAGTTGGTTAAGATAAAGCAGCGAGGAACAAGGCAAGGGAAACTTACCAGAGGAAAAGTTGGACATTAAACAAAACCAAACGTCGAAAACGACATCTGGAGGAATACAAGCCACATTTGAAAATGATTACCGTACCATGCTAAAATTGCTGAAATTAAATGAAATGGAGGCAACCTTGAAGAGAAATAAAGAAAGGCAACTGTAAAATCGACATACGGGGGTCGAAACATACGAGGGCTAGATTGAAATGATGATTAAATTAGGTTTTATTGATATTAAGGATTTCGTCCAGAGAACAGGGGGGGTTAGTATTAGCTATAGTTGTTACTGATTTCTGAGAGATTTAATTTTGTTCCTTTGTCATGGAGGATATCATAATCGATACTGGGGTCGAAGGAATGGCCCGAATTTAATGTGATTTGCAAAAGATGAACTGGACATTGGATTATTTTTCTTGAAGCAAGCAAAATGTACTGCCAGCCTTCTTTTAAATTTCCTGCCGGTTTGACCGATGTAGAAGCAATTACAAGAGCCACAGTTTAACCTGTACACACCCGATTTGTCCAAGGTGTTAATTTTATCTTTAGTGTGGATAAGGTGACTTTGATGAAAAAGAAATGTTACGGGCGAGGGGGAGACAAAGTAGGGTAATCAATAGCATGTAAAGTGGGGTGATTTTTGAAATTGAATTTACGAGAATAATTTTTGTAAAGCTTGGAGATTAGGCGACAAGGGTAACCGTTACGTTTTGGGTGAAGATTCTTATGAAAGAAAAACCTAAAGGCGGCAAGTTTATGTGAGAGGGGATGAAAAGAAGAGAAAGGTATAACATGGTCGGTCGTGGTGGTGTGTTTTCTGTATATGTCGAAATCAAGGCTGCTATGTAATCGCTCGGAATAGTGAGGTCCAAAAAGTTGAGGGAATGGCATTTTTTTTCAATCTCGCAGTAAATTTAATTTTCGGGTGCAAATTATTCAGAAAATGGAAACAATGGTCCAAGTCTCGGCTGGACCCTTTAAATATAACCAAGATGTCGTCCACGTATCTTTTGTAAAATATTCGTTGTCGAAAGATGTGGCATCCATTAATTCAATTTATCAACACTACTTTGAGTGGCCATAATACAAAAACTGGGGGGGATAAATCTTTTCATTTTTGGACAGTATATTCGTCATTTATATGTATATGTTTAACATGTTTAAAAATCAAAATGGTAGAATCAATTGTTTAACTATTATTTTAATTAACAGCAATAAAAACACTGTATTTAGTATTTTCCTGGCTGAGAGTCAGTTTTAACTTATCATAAAATTGTTATTGTTCCATAAATTGTTACCAAATTTTCAAATGTTGTAGCACACATACTTCTCAAAAGTCGAAAGCCCATAAATGTTCATTATTGATATAATTAACTGGTTTTATGAGCTTTAATCGAAAATTTACTATTTTCCAATATACGGAAACTAAAGAAAAAATTCTTGTTTTAAATGCTAAATTTGTATTACTGAAATCAAGCTGCATTATTCCTTTATTGAAAACAAAATTTGTTTTCTTGTAATTCAAAGTAAATGTTATGATTATCGCGAAAGAAAGACGCATAATATTCCCGCGAGAGGTAATCTACCACATCGTAAACAGCGAGCGGCAAACCACAACAATGTGATTATTCTTTTGCATTATACAAAACCATGCGCTTCATAACAATAGCGTACGACAATAGCTTCCCCGCGCACCGCACTTCACCGCGCCAACCCAAGCATACATCCTTTTTTCCAAAATTTCTTAAAAAAAAACGATGTATAATGACATTTTTTTTAATCGTGTTAGACCACAACATAATTGGTTTAACTTTTTATGTTACTGTCAATATTATTAATATCGAACTTTCAGGTAGGTACTCAGTTACACAAGATGACGTTTTTTTATTATAGCCTTAAGACTAATAAACCAATTGGCCTCAAAAGCATCTCACATCGACAAATAAGTATACATTTTTCAAATATACAGGGTGTCCATTTAGTATCCCGTTCTTCAAGTACGGCTTTATTGTTAAATTTAATGAAAAATAAATATACGGGATGGCAATTAGGTTGGATGAAGCACATTTTCAAATTAGACATACAGGGTGTCTCCAAAAAGTATGGTGTATTAAACGTATATATTTTTAAATGGAATGAGCCACTTTTTTTAAGTGCAAATGTAGGGGTCTTGGGTGGACTTTTTAGTCGTACATTATTTTTGTACTAATACGCGGCGTTGCCAAGTTGTTAATTAATACACATTTTTTTGCTAAATATCAACCCTTCCATTATACGCTTGTATTTTTTTAACGTCTTGTTTTTGTTTTTACGTAAGTTCGGTGGTGGACTTGGGTTGAATCTGAGTATTCAACCGTGACGAAACATTAAATTATTTCATACGGGATGTTCACTTTTTTTTGCTCCAAACATCATTTTCAAACTAATTTTTCTTCATTGTTTTCATTTGTGAAAACTCGGTTGGCATAACTACAACGGTTTTCAAGTAATGAATTCTCAACGTACCGTCTGCATCCGCCAATTGTTTTAAAAAAGTGAAAATAACCTCAAAACCATAAACTGTAGATATCGCGGTTATCAAAAGAACTGAAATTTCATGTATAATCCAAAAATTCAATAAAAAATAGGGGTTGCCGTTTAAATAATTAAATATTATTAGCTACTTCCAGTATTTTCGGAAGCGCTGCCATTTTGAAAATATTTTACGTCGATTCGACTTTCGGCATAAGTTCAAATTTTTACCTAGGTATAAAATATTCCCAGAAATGCCTAACTAAAGCTCCCAAAAAAACACCCTGTACCCGACTTCTGATCTTTTGACCTGCTCTCCAGGGAATTGTTCTAGATAGTCTACAAGTCTACACGACTTTTTTTGAGTGTTTTTTACGACTGAATCGTTAATAACATCTACACGCGTCGACCGATTGCCTTCAAACATTATACATGTATGCCATTGGTTGCACCCCGTAAGTCCTTTTTTTTCATCCAGAACGACCAAAATATTTATTTACATAAACATAACAATTTCTTAGGGAAAACTGCACAGTGCAATGTAAATATTGTGTTTAACCCCCCCTTGCCCCCCTCCCCCCTCTCCTAACATAGTTAATAGAATTACATGTTTCAAAAGCTGTTCTATTGTTTCATCAGTTCTGTCTGTCTGTTCGTGGTTTTGACTCAACTCTGTTTTGAAGCAGAAATCTGCTAAAAGGAAGCGTAAGAAACGTGTAGTATTTGTAAATGTGTATTTTTGTACACACGTCTATTAACTTAACGGCTGTAATAATACATACAATGACGTAAACAGGTGATCGGTATGTCTAAAAACTAAAAACTTTATAAATAATAATTTTAGGCTTTCGCGGTTCTTTGAATTGTCACTGCGTGAAAGGCTTGCCTTACCTTTTTTACCTTGAGAAGCAAAACAAGAATTTTTGGGTTGATTATCCATCCGCTTAGCTCTCGATGGTGGTGAGCTGTTAAGTCTAGGTTTGTCGAGCTGCCAAACCTAGGCTTAACTAATGAATGTGAAACCAAACGTTCTGACGTTTAGCAACACATTACAGCTTGCATCTTCCTTCCTTTCCCTTCATTGCTATCACTCTGTCCAAATAATTTTACGGAAAACATCAGGGTCCTCTTGTATTCGATTTAAAATCATTATGCACGTTTTCGAGCATCTCCGGGTTGAAGTGCACGAACGAGATTGAACTTGAAAGGATGCAGAGCATTATTTCTTCCCCCTCCTCCTTCCTTTTTAAATACTAATAGTTGTAGGTGTGCTTATTTCTAGTTACTTTCATTTTAGGTCATAAAATGAGAACCATTTAAAAACCAAATTTTTGTCTTGTTTTTTGAAAACAATTATTTACTAATTTTGTAGGAATTATATACTGTTGGCACTTACCAAGTGCGCCTAATTTTATTTGGCATCTTATTTCACAAACCTATAGATCGAGATGTACAAATCCAATTGTATTCTACGAATCACTTATCACATAATTACAATTGCTTTAATTAAGTGCAACATTAATGAAATAAATTAAATTAGATACGATATTTAATTAGTTGCAAAAAATTAGTCCTCGTTTAATTAGTATCCAGCATGTTCCCAATTTTTGCTATTGTTTGTGCTTCATTGTTGTCATCTCTTCCGTTGAATTGACGTCATTTGCTTGAAAATGAGATCAGTATCAGTATCAGGGACTGTCAGCAACAATGTTAACCTTTTCCGGTTTTTGCATGCTTAGAGCGCCAGAACCCACCTTGTCAATTTCTCAGCGGATGATTTTTTAGAGATTGGCAGTCAGTGACGGTTGTAATCTCAACTGAACCTGTTGCGGCCCTATGTAAGAATTATATACAGTTGGCACTTACGAAGTACTTATTTAGCATGTTATTTCATAAACCTAAATGTCGAAATGTATGAACCCAATTGCATTCGCTTATCACATAATTACAATTACTTTAATTAAGTGCAACATTAGTAAAATAAATTAAATCCGATACGATATTTAATTAGTTGTAAAAAATTAGTCCTCGTTTAATTAGTATCCGGCAAGTTCCTAATTTTTGCTAATTAGGTTGTAATCATTGTATGAGAAATATAATGCAAAGCTGATATACAAAGAAGACTTAATATTGAAGTGTCACAAGTGTTCAATACGGCTATGGAACCAATTATTATAATTACGAAAATTTTTGTTTCCTAATGATAGGATCCAAGTCTAGATGTAAATAAATGTAGTCTCCCTCTTTGAAATGAACCGTTACGGCTCATCCATGTATAATGGGAAGAGGCGCCATCAAATTACCAACCGTTAGGATTTGTACCATGTTTTTATAAACGTCAGCGGATTGCCATCCCTTTTATATTTCGGTACATAATCGAAGGGGTGCTATTTCTCACTCTATTTACTTATCCCATCCTAAGGTGACCCTAATCCTTTGTATTCCATTCCCTTTACGCGCCATCATTCACAAAAAAAGGATATGACAATCATAATTCAGTTGTGTGGTAATAAAATTGTCAAAAGATCAAGGAAATGTGGAAAATACGACTGCTACGCCACTTTTCTCGACTTTCCTCGCTCGATGTTGTTTTATTTGAATCTGGAAAACACTCTTAGTTTAGCTGTTTCGGTCTGATAGATATACAATAACAATACTGTCCTCGCTTCCAATCCCCCCCCCCACAACCTTTTTCTGTTTTGGTTATTGCGAACTGCTGTTTTGTTTAAAACAAATTTCCATTCAGTCAAGAACTCAATTAAAAAATGAAAAAGTTCGGTCGTGATCGAAATTGAAGAGGTACTTTTCATTGTTGGGGAAATATTCATTAAAATTACAAATGGTTCTAAAGTGAGCCCCGAAGGATTGAATGATTCTGTTATAAAAAGAAAAGATTTAATCTGTCCTCTTTGCATCTTTTTTTTTGCTATAATCGAGTTTATTGGTTTTATATTTCGAATTCAAACCCTTGGGGGTGCGGATACTGCATGAAAGCGATAAAAGTTTAGTCGTTGCCTTGTTCGACATTGGTATCGTAAGAGTTAGGTTTTTTATGATTTTCGATATGAAAACATCAGTAGAATTTCGTTAAAGGCAATCTCAAAACTTCTTCGATTTGCTCGTATTTACTGTCATCATTTTCCACGTTCTCACGAAAAGATATCTGTTAATGTGATTTTCAGAATTCCGTGCAGTAATAAAAACTATGCGCAGATGCTAGTTTCGACATATTGTTAACGATAAGTTTATTTTTATAAAAAATTGACATGTATATTTTACCAAAAAAATCCAAACCATTGATCGCTATGGAATGGAAGTAGAAATAAAAGATGCGAAGAAAATGGTAAATGAAACCTACTTGCTAGAACTAGGAAATAATATGAAGAAACAGGAACTAATGAAAGAATATAATATATTAGAGATTATATGACAAGAAGCGAAAGGGAAATACAGAAAAAAATCAGGAAAAGAGGAAAAGAAGAAAGCAAATAGCAATGAGATTCCTAAAAATAGTAATAGATAGAAACAATACAGCACTCAAGGAAACTACGTGCTTGTGTGCTTGAGCTCGACGTCTTCGCTGTTATGATTGTGTATTATTAATAATAAATAATAGGTGTTTCATAGGTTTTTCCAGTGTCCCAAGACTGAAATTGAAGAATACTGGATAAAAGCCAGAGAGGATACAGAAAAGAAGGAAGACCTCTAGGCCAGACTCTGGAAGATGTGGGGAAAGGCTCTAAACAGAGGGAAGCAAGTGCATGTATGTTTTATCGACATGATACAATCAGGAAACTAGGCACGTGAAAGTCATTGCAAAGAAAAAAAGTCTATGGGATGTATCCAAAGTCTGTATGAAAAAAACGGAGATTTAGGTGAGAGTGAGAAATGAAGAGAAACATACGATTTCAGACAGAATTGGACTAAGACGAGAAACTGAAAAGCATTAGAATGAGGAAAAACAGAAAAATGTCAAAAGCGACATAAAAATTGAATGAAAACAGTAAAAAAAAAGTGGAAATTAAGTAATAATGAACAGGAACGGAACAATGGAAGACCAAATAATGGAGAATGGCAAAAACCAGAAAATTTTTTCAGCAAAAATGAAGATAAATTCAGAAATAATTTAAGAATGATAAAATCGACATTTTCATATGGAAGCAAACCATGGATCTCAAGGTAAACGTAGAAAAGTAGATTAACGAGCGCCGTAATGAGATGTCTGAGACAAGTGGATAAAAAAATGGAGAGAAAGACTGAAAATCAAAAAACTTGGGGGTGTGGTAAGAAGAGAGGGGGACAAACTTATAAAACAAATATATGAAGCTAAAGAAACGAGCAAAAAAGGGAGGCGTATGGGAAAGTGGATGGAAGAAGTCTGAAGAGTAGCCGAGAAGGCAGAAACTTTTAAGGAGAGGTATGGAAGATCCCATGCGCAAACTCAACTTCAAGCATCGACTGGGCACTGAAAGGTGCAAGAGTTTCTGTTTCTGAGTAAGTAAATAAGTCCTAAAGTGTTTTTCAAAAAAAAATAGTCTAATTGGCCTCTAATTTGGAAACGCAGATGTGAACTTTCCAATAAATTAGCTACAAATGTTGAAAAAAACGAAGTTAAGGAAGGCACAAGGGCTGGATAGAATACAAGGAGAGCAGTGGAAGTACACGGGGGGTGAAAACAAGAGAAAAGATAAGAGGGATACTTAGTAGAGTGTGGCAACGAGGAGGGATACCAGAGGATTAGAAAGAGGCAAGGATAGTGCCGATATATAAAGGGGGGAAAGGAAGGAGGCGAAGAGTTATAGGGGGGTCAGGATTATGAGGGCGGGGTATAAAATATACGCGGATGTGCTGAGGGTGAGATTGAAGAAGGAAGTTGTGGAAAAGAGACTGGTACAGGACTGGCAGGCGGGGTTTAGGGAAGCAAGGGGGGCGGTGGATAATATTTATATCCTGAAGCAGATGGTGAATAAGGTGATGGAAAGAAAAGGGGGGAAGATGTTTGGGTTGTTTATGGATATAAAGGCAGCCTTCGACAATGTAAATAGGGAGAAAATGTGAGGAGTGTTGAGGCAATATGAGATAGGAGAAGAACTGGTGATGGCGATAGAGGAATTGTATGAGGAAGCAAGGTGTATATCTGGAGGGAGGGGAGAGGAAGGGAGAAGTTTTTGGACGACGAAAGGACTGAGGCAAGGATGTCCGTTGAGTCCAAGCTTATTCGCGTTATACTTAGGGGACCTGGAGAAGGAGTTGCGTAGACATCAAGGGGGGGGGGGGTGATAGTGAGGGTAAAAGTGTGGGCACTTGCGTACGCTGATGATGTAGTGGGAAAATAATGGTATTCCAGAAATGAAGAGAGAGGGGAGGGAAGGGAAAATGGTGGTGGGGGGAGGACGAGTTGGAAAGTGTAAATGAGTGAAAGTATTTGGGATATATAATGAGGCATGACAATAAGGACGATGGGCGCATAAGGGAACTGGCTAAGTAAGGAAATAGGATAGTTGGGAATGTTTGGGGGGTGGGGGAAAGAGTGATCGGGAAGGATATGGAAAAGAGGCGATGGATTTTTGATAAGTTGGTGAGGAGCGTGATGGGATACGGGGCGGAGATATGGGGGTGGAGGGAGTGGGAGAGTTTGGAGAAGGTTCATGAGAAGTATTGTAGATGCACGCTGGGACTGGACAGAGAGACGCCGGGGTACATAGTGGGGGAAGAGGCGAAAGTGGAGAAAGTAAGGGTGCAGGCGGAAAAGAGAGCGGTGAAGTACGAGGAGGAGATCAGGAAGAAGACAGAAATAATGGTGAACGAATGTATGACGGTAATGGGGGGAGACACGGATAAAGTATGGACAAGAGGACAGGAGATTATATTATGAGAGGGTGCGGTATGCGATGGGGGAGTTGGAAAAAAGAAGGAAGGAAGGAAGGAAGAGAGATGGTAGAGGAGGTAGTTAGGAGGGATAAAGATGTGCAAGGGCAGGAAAGGAGAGAGAGGATAGCTGGAGGGAGGTATAATGAGGGATACGGTAAGATTGTGGTAGATGGCAAGGCCAAGTACCTGTTGGGGGAGATGAGATTGAAGGAGAAAATAATTGTGGCGAGATTTAGGTGCGCAAATGAGGAGAATGAAGGGAAGGGAGGGAAAGCAAGGGGCACATGTTGCGGGAATGCGAGGAGTTAAGGCAAGAGAGAAGGCAAAGAAGGGTGATACTAGGAGAGAAGGGAGAAGGATTGGGATGGATGAAGGAAGTGTTAGAAAAGGTGGAAAGAAGGGGGAAAGACAGAAGTCAAATAATTGGGGGGGGGGGGGGGCAGTGGCAGTGCTATAGATGATGCTTTTTTTTAGATTAGGGCCAGCAATTTCGATAACGCTCCATCTTTCGAAACGTACAAGGGACGCGCAAAAAAATGCACGTCCCCGATTGTTTTGTTTTTTTCCCCCCAAAAACATCTTCTATCCCAAGCACCAATATTGCTGTAAATTAGAGACCGTAAGGGACAAAGCGATATAATATTTTTTTTGAAATTTAATATTAGGGAACACTTGTCCCACGAGCCCTTCATTATTAGTTGCCGAGGGAAATATCCAACGCTATTTGATAAGGGTAAAAACTGCCAGTTCGGGAATGCCGTTGAATACGTTCAGTCTGCGTAACAACCTATAAAACGTATATATCTTTGACATGTTGATTATATTGATGTATAGTAGTATTAAAAAATTTCCATCCCCGTTAGAGACGTTTCAGCAATCAAGCTTGTCGTTGAGTGAAAGCCAATTCAGAATTTTACATCCCCTTGACAGTTTTATGCTGTTTGTATGCCAACGTCCCTCACTGAATACGATCTTTTAGCGTTTCATTCTTATTTGCGTTTATTGTTTAGTTATTCGGCTCTTTATTTACACGAGATTTGTATGTTTTTTTTTTCCCCCAGCGAAAAGCCGATTAAAGCGCGAATTACTTTTAACTACACACGAGGCACGCTTTGCGCATTAATTTTTGACCGCGCTTTCGCCAATATTTGGCAAATAAAGAGGGAGCTTGTTTGAGTAATAAACGTAAAGCGGATAACGAACAAAGTGAACTGTTGATGTAAAGCGCGCTGTTATTTACGAGCGAATCACTACGTATGTGCTTGGAATACCTAAACATGTGCTAATGAAAAATAAATAGAAACAAAAGTACGTCATGCATTTCTAAGCTGCGGCGCCATCTTAAATTGCAAAAGCTGCCATTTTCTAGAATACCATGTAAAAGATAAGTATAAATATCGTTCATCAACCGTATTTTTGATCATCAAAAGCTCAATACTAATCCAATTACGCGTTTCCAATTGAAAAGAGATTTAACCACGACAGAGTATAGGTAACTTTGAACAGATTTCAAAGGGAGACGATTTTTATTTAAATCCGAATTTGTATTTCGTTTGTTCATTTAATTAATCTTTAATTTCGAATTAAACTGCTATAATATTTCGTCGAATTCGAACAGTTTTTAGCGAATGCAACAAAGCGTTCAATAATTCGTAGGTAGGATAATATATTTTTCAGAATGAAATGGCCGCAACAGTGCAGTTCGTGGGGTTGGACGAATGAAATGAAAGCACAAACTCGAATTTGTGCTACAAAGTCATTATTATTACAACGCGGTAGACGGATTTTAAAGGAAGAGTTTAGCATCAACAAATTATTTCTTAAAAAAAATTAATTTTCATTACTCCCTCTAAAGGCACGGCATTACCATACATATTAACTTTCGTGTCAAATTTGGATTCAATTCTTGTTGTAGAAGGTTATCAGATTTCGTTTATGATCTTATACAGGATGTTCAAATTTAACTAAAAATTTTAAGAAAATAAAAAAAAAAAAACTTTTTGAAATGCAACAACCTGTATGTCTTCTGCTTTATCGACAAACAATTAAAATATAAACATTTTTTTGTAATAACGTTTAAATGTCTATTCCTAAATGTTTCCGAAATAATTTATAAAATTGTTTCATACATGGGAGAACTATAGATTTTATTGACAATGAATCTGTAAGGGTTGGAACAAAATATAATTTTTGGTTACTAATCTGTCAATTCACTTATATTGCATAGTTTTCGAGCAGCTTGAAAGTCCGTTTAGAACTTATATGCTGTTTCATCTTATACAGGATGTTCAAATTTAACTAACAATTTTAAGAAAATTTAAAAAAAGAAACTTTTTGAAATGGAACAACCTGTATGTCTTCTGCTTGATCGACAAACAATGAAAATATAAACATTTTTTTGTAATAACGTTCAAATGTCTATTCCTAAGGGTTTCCGAAATAATTTATAAAATTGTTTCATACATGGGAGAACTATAGATTTTATTGACAATCAATCAGTAAGTGTTGGAACAAAACATAATTTATGGTTACTAATCTGTCAATTCACTTATATTGCATAGTTTTTGAGTAGCTTGAAAGTCCATTTAGAACTTATGATTTTCATCTTATACAGGATGTTCAAATTTAACTAACCATTTTAAGAAAATTCAAAAAAAAACTTTTTTAAGTCGAACAACCTGTATGTCTTCTGCTTGAACGACAAACAATGAAAATATAAACAATTTTTTGTAATAACGTTCAAATGTCTATTCCTATGGGTTTCCGAAATAATATATAACATTGTTTCATACATGGGAGAACTATAGATTTTATTGACAATCAATCTGTAAGGGTTGGAACAAAATATAATATATGGTTACTAATCTGTCAATTCACTTTACATAGTTTTTGAGCAGCTTGAAAGTCCATTTAGAACTTATGATGTTTCATCTTATACAGGATGTTCAAATTTAACTAACAATTTTAAGAAAATTAAAAAAAAAGAAACTTTTTGAAATGGAACAACCTGTATGTCTTCTGCTTGATCGACAAACAATGAAAATATAAACATTTTTTTGTATTAACGTTCAAATGTCTATTCCTAAGGGTTTCCGAAATAATTTATAAAATTGTTTCATATATGAGAGAACTATAGATTTTATTGACATTCAATCTGTAAGGGTTGGAACAAAATATAATTTTTGGTTACTAATCTGTCAATTCACTTATATTGGATAGTTTTCGAGCAGCTTGAAAGTCCATTTAGAACTTATGCTGTTTCATCTTATACAGGATGTTCAAATTTAACTAACAATTTTAAGAAAATTAAAAAAAAAACTTTTTTAAATGGAACAACCTCTATGTCTTCTGCTTGGTCGACAAACAATTAAAATATAAACATTTTTTTGTAATAACGTTCAAATGTCTATTCCTAAGGGTTTCCGAAATAATTGATAACATTGTTTCATACATGGGAGTACTATAGATTTTATTGACAATGAATCTGTAAGGGTTGGAACAAAATGTAATTTATGGTTACTAATCTGTCAATTCACTTATATTGGATAGTTTTTGAGCAGCTTGAAAGTCCATTTAGAACTTATAATGTTTCATCTTATACAGGATGTTCAAATTTAACTAATCATTTTAAGAAAATTAAAAAAAACTTTTGGAAATGGAACAACCTGTATGTCTTCTGCTTGATCGACAAACAATGAAAATATAAACATTTTTTTTGTATTAACGTTCAAATGTCTATTCCTAAGGGTTTCCGAAATAATTTATAAAATTGTTTCATATATGAGAGAACTATAGATTTTATTGACAATCAATCTGTAAGGGTTGGAACAAATATAATTTTGGGTTACTAATCTGTCAATTCACTTATATTGGATAGTTTTCGAGCAGCTTGAAAGTCCATTTAGAACTTATGATGTTTCATCTTATACAGGATGTTCAAATTTAACTAACCATTTTAAAAAAATTAAAAAAAAACTTTTTTAAATGGAACAACCTCTATGTCTTCTGCTTGGTCGACAAACAATTAAAATATAAACATTTTTTTGTAATAACGTTCAAATGTCTATTCCTAAATGTTTCCGAAATAATTTATAACATTGTTTCATACATGGGAGAACTATAGATTTTATTGACAATCAATCTGTAAGGGTTGGAACAAAATGTAATTTATGGTTACTAATCTGTCAATTCACTTATATTGGATAGTTTTTGAGCAGCTTGAAAGTCCATTTAGAACTTATAATGTTTCATCTTATACAGGATGTTCAAATTTAACTAATCATTTTAAGAAAATTAAAAAAAAACTTTTGGAAATGGAACAACCTGTATGTCTTCTGCTTGAT
The DNA here is from genome assembly GCA_036250285.1 of Pyrocoelia pectoralis. NCBI lineage: Eukaryota > Metazoa > Arthropoda > Insecta > Coleoptera > Lampyridae > Pyrocoelia > Pyrocoelia pectoralis. The sequence goes on from CM070083.1 coordinate 27,779,590, forward strand.
CGACAAACAATGAAAATATAAACATTTTTTTGTAATAACGTTCAAATGTCTATTCCTAAGGGTTTCCGAAATAATTGATAACATTGTTTCATACTTGGGAGAACTATAGATTTTATTGACAATCAATCTGTAAAGGTTGGAACAAAATATTATATATGGTTACTAATCTGTCAATTCACTTATATTGCATAGTTTTTGAGTAGCTTGAAAGTCCATTTAGAACTTGTGATGTTTCATCTCATACAGGATGTTCAAATTTAACTAACCATTTTAAGAAAATTAAAAAAAAACAACTTTGTTAAAATAGAACAACCTGTATGTCTTCTGCTTGATCGACAAACAATTATAATATAACAATTTTTTTGTAATAACGTTCAAATGTCTATTCCTATGGGTTTCCGAAATAATGTATAACATTGTTTCATACATGGGAGAACTACAGATTTTATTGACAATCAATCTGTAAGGGTTGAAATAAAATATAATTTATTGTTACTAATCTGTCAATTCACTTATATTGCATAGTTTTGAGCAGCTTGAAAGTCCATTTAGAACTTATGATGTTTCATGTTATACAGGATGTTGAAATTTAAATAACAATTTTAAGAAAATTCAAAAAGAAACTTTTTTAAATCGAACAACCTGTATGTCTTCTGCTTGATCGACAAACAATGAAAATATAAACAGTTTTTTGTAATAATGTTCAAATGTCTATTCCTAAAGGTTTCCGAAATCATTTATAAAATTGTTTCATACGTGGGAGAACTATAGATTTTATTGACAATCAATCTGTAAGGGTTGGAACAAAATATAATTTATGGTTACTAATCTGTCAATTCACTTATATTGCATAGTTTTCGAGCAGCTTGAAAGTCCATTTAGAACTTGTGATGTTTCATCTTATACAGGATGTTCAAATTTAACTAACAATTTTAAGAAAATTAAAAAATAAACTTTTTTAGATCGAATAACCTGTATGTCTTCTGCTTGATCGACAAACAATGAAAATATAAAATTTTTTTTGTAATATCGTTCAAATGTCTATTCCTATGGGTTCTGAAATAATTTATAACATTGTTTCATACATGGGGGAACTATAGATTTTATTGACACTCAATCTGTAAGGGTTGGAACAAAATATGATTTATTGTTACTAATCTGTCATTTCATTTATATTGCATAGTTTTTGAGCAACATGAAAGTCCATTTAGAACTTATAATGTTTCATCTCATACAGGATGTTCAAATTTAACTAACCATTTTAAGAAATTAAAAAAAAACAACTTTTTTAAAATAGAACAACCTGTATGTCTTCTGCTTGGTCGACAAACAATTATAATATAACAATTTTTTTGTAATAACGTTCAAATGTCTATTCCTATGGGTTTCCGAAATAATGTATAACATTGTTTCATACATGGGAGAACTATAGATTTTATTGACAATCAATCTGTAAGGGTTGGAACAAAATATAATATATGGTTACTAATCTGTCAATTCACTTATATTGGATAGTTTTTGAGCAGCTTGAAAGTCCATTTAGAACTTATAATGTTTCGTCTTATACAGGATGTTCAAATTTAACTAATCATTTTAAGAAAATTAAAAAAAATTTTTTTGAAATGGAACAACCTGTATGTCTTCTGCTTGATCGACAAACAATTAAAATATAAACATTTTTTTGTAGTAACGTTCAAATGTCTATTCCTAAGGGTATCAGAAATAATTTATAAAATTGTTTCATACATGGGAGAACTATAGATTTGATTGACAATCAATGTGTAAGGGTTGGAACAAAATTTAATTTATGGTTACTAATCTGTCAATTCACTTATATTGCTTAGTTTTTGAGCAGCTTGAAAGTCCATTTAGAACTTATGATGTTTCATCTTATACAGGATGTTCAAATTTAACTAACCATTTTAGGAAAATTCAAAAAAAAAACATTGAAATGGAACAACCTGTATGTCTTCTGCTTGATCGACAAACAATTAAAATATAAACATTTTTTGTAATAACGTTCAAATACCTATTCCTAAGGGTTTCCGAAATAATTTATAAAATTGTTTCATAAATGGGAGAACTATAGATTTTATTGACAATCAATCAGTAGGGGTTGTAACAAAACATAATTTATGGTTACTAATCTGTCAAGTTTTTGGCAGCTTGAAAGTCAATTTAGAACTTTTATTCATTTAATGGCGAATTTTGAAAAAAGTGTGCTTGATGATATGGTATTATGGAGAAAAATGGCCCTTCGTCTTCTTTCAATCGTTCCACAAGTACTGACTTTACGCCCGTAATGTCCAGACCCCTCTCTTCCAACTCCACGTTCACTTCAGAAATCTTTAATTGACTTATAGTCCAGTCGATATCCACTTTTTACCTGGAAAGTATTCCGAAGTTATTTGGAATTTTGACAGGTTGTTTAGGGGGACTCTTGGATGTCTATCCAAAGTTTTCAACCTCGTGGACCCTGTGCTAACTTGGGGAGGGGACAAAAATCTCAAAATTAAAGGCTGACCTCAGAAACTTGTTCAAGTATGATCTCCCCCCTTTCCCCACGTCTCTCTTCACAGAAGAAGGAATACATAAAGGCGGAAAATTAATGTTGTATGATACATTCTTTCCTATCGTGGGTGAAGACGAGGACCTGCAATGTCATTGATGGTGGGTTCCTATTGCATTGACCAAGGCAAGTGGAGCCACATTTCAGGATTACGTCCAAAGCCACTTTGGTGGTTTTTGATCGTTGTCCTGTTGGGATAAGCTACCAAAGCAGCCAAACGTTATCGGCCTTCTTTCCTGCACTTCTCAACAAGGCTTCTCTTTTTTAAGACAACTTCGGTTAGCACGATTTCGGAGGCGAAATTTCTTTCCAGTGATACCAACAAGATGAACTTCATAACTATGCTGAAAAGTGAAATCGAAGGTAAGGTGATTCAAATGAAACAGGCAGCAGAAGACGCCGATGTAATGATTGTGGAAACTACTTATCTCAGATTCTGACAAGTATAATAGTGTCATCATAAGAGGGGAAGACATAGAGCTTTTGGTGCTACTGACTGCTTTGAGTTCTTCGAAAAGAACGTCTCTTTCTCCAGAAGAGTGGAAAACTGTGTTGTATTCATCTCTGCATCCGATAAGTGGGTGTGACACCACCTCAGCGCCCTTTAGTATTGGAAAGAAGAAGGTGATGCAGATGTATAGCAAGAACCCTAGCCTTTCAGAGATTTTGGCGATTTTTAAAGACCCCGAAGCAACACCATCTCAAATCGCTGACATTGTACAGAAATTTCTTGTGAAACTGTCATCGAACTTGACAACCTCGAAGACCTGAGAAGACTTTTTCCGCAGCCATGGTAAAGCCGAAATGTCAACTTTCCAGGCTGCCACCAAGTACAGATGCCGCCAAATAAAACTTATTCAGGGCGTACTTACAAGTCCAATTCCAGGCGTGGATGGGAAGCCAAGGGAGCCATCAGAAGTTGCCTTCTGCATGGGGATGGAAGCTTACCAAACCCACCGACCTCCCCCTTCGTCTTGCACCTGAGGTGCTGATTACCAGCACCAATTACCAAATTCGGGCACTAATCAGCACTAATTTAGCACTAATTATAGGGCAAATTTGGACGTGATCGGGAGAGGTCGAGGTGCCAACTTTACACGGCCCCCGAAAAAAAAAATTAGCATAAGTTCCTCGGATTACCAGCACTAATTACCAAACTCGGGCACCAATCAGCACTAATGTAGCATTAATTATAGGGCAAATTTGGAAGTGATCGGGAGAGGTCGAGGTGTCAACTTTACCCGTCCTCCGAAAAAAAAATTAAGATAAGTTCCTCGGATTACCAACACTAATTACCAAACTCGAGCACTAATCAGCACTAATGTAGCACTAATTGTAGGGCAAATTTGGAAATGATTGGGAGAGGAAATTGTTCATTAAATCTCTGAAACGCTGAAATTCAGTATTGTGGCAGTAACAGGACAAGACGTTTTCTTAATTGTTGTTTAGCATACTCGGAGACATTTTTAACAAGATCCTAGGCGGCCATTCCAAATCGCTGCGATAACGTAGATTTCTAATTCAATCTATCAATGTTTATTTGCAATTAGTTGCATGTAGTGCAATTTGTAACTTCATTAGTAAACTGACCTACCTTCAATACAAAGTATCTGATTATGAGCGTTCTGCACCTAATTAAGGTGCTAATGATCTTTGAGTGAAACGTGGAAAAATGAGTCAAAAATCGTTACCACGAAATGATCAAATTAACGGATTAATTAGTCGGAAACTATTTTGGTAGTACAAAAATTCTAGATTTATTGTTCTATTACGGCGTAATAAATTTGCAATCGATAATTTAACGTCAGCGTTCCTCTTACAATTACAATGTTAACAACGGCATAAAATTTCGTCGTAAAAGAGTGGACCAAAGCGAAGTTACGTCCCGTCATTAAATATTCCACGAGACGCGGAATCGTCGCATATTTCAAAAGGAGAGGGGCATGTAAAATTCTAATTTATTTTCGAAAAATTAATGACGCAACAGCGCGAAAAAATTAAGTAGGTAATTAAATATATCAGTCTTCGTATTAGATGCGCGCCTAATCCAGTCACGTAATTTACATCTTTAATTAAGGATGGCACTCGGTTTGCTTTAATACGCGTGTCTATAACTCAATTGACGCTTTTAACATCTTAAGTGTCACATAGAGAATATTACAGTAGGTAATTTGAATGTTTCTTTTTTCGTAAATTTTTACAAATTCTTAATTAGGATTAACTGCTCTATCGTGAAGTAGGTACTTGTGTTCAAATTAAGAACTTTCAGCAATAAAGGAATTAATTATATTAAACTGGGCTCGTGTACCTTCCATATTTACACTTTTTCTCTCGATTGCCACATCCTTCCATCTCATTCATCTCTTCATTGTATCTGCTGGTACTTTCCCCATTAACGTCTTTATCGTTTTTCCAATTTCTTTCGCTTCGTATATCCGTTCGACTAGTCTTTTCACTTTCCTTCTCAAAATGTGTCGAAACCAATTGATTCGAGGGTTTATGTTTTTATACTTATTAATATACCTCTCAATATTTTTCTTCTGTTTTTATCCCCCTTTTGTTCAGGAACTTATTCTTTATGTTATTAGTGCTTGCAATTTCTTCTTTTATATTGTCTCCATTAATTCCTTTTCCGACAATTTTTCTTTGGTGTTATCTTACATATTCCTGTTTCTTGGAAGTGTTTCCTCCACCTATCCATAATTTATTAATTTTTTTGCCTTTCAAAATATTTGTATTTCTTCACTAGTTGACGTGTTGACGGGTTGTTTCCAAATTCTCTTATACCCCGCTGCTTAAAGAGGAAAAAGATCGCTGGAAGATAAAAATAGTAAAACATGAAACAAGCAAATTTGGTAGAAAAATGACAGAAAAAACCAAAAATTATTCTACGGTACCTTAACACAACAAAAACCCAAAAAAAGGGAAGGATGGCAATATAATAACTGATCAAGATAGTATAATGGACAGATTGCGATAATACTTTCAGAAGTTGACTAATGATGGGAACATGGACGAAGTGGAAGAAAGAAGATGAATTAATGGAGGCAATAAGATAAATGTGATGGAAAAAGGCACCAAGAAAAAATAAGGTAATAACTAAAATAATTAAGATGTCTTTTATCTGATCATAGTGTCACTTCTCCATTTTCTTATTATTATTTGCGTAAAAACAAGCAAATTTGGTAGAAAAATGGCAGAAAGAACCAAAAATTATTCTACGGTACCTTAACACAACAAAAACCCAAAAAAAAAAGGGAAGGATGACAATATAATAACTGACCATGGTAGTATAATGGAAAGATTGCGCAATACTTTCAGAAGTTCGCTAAGGATGGGAACATTGACGAAGTGGAAGAAAGAAGATGAACTAATTGAGGCAATAAGATAAATATGATGGAAAAAGGCACCAAGAAAAATAAGGTAGTAACTAAAATAATTAAGATGTCTTTTATCTGATCCCAGTGTCACTTCTCCATTTTCTTATTATTATTTCCGTAAAAACAGGCAAATTTGGTAGAAAAATTGCAGAAAAAAACAAAAATTATTCTGCGGTACCTTAACACAACAAAAACCCAAAAAAAAGGGAAGGATGGCAATATAATAACTGATCATGGTAGTATAATGGAAAGATTGCGCAATACTTTCAGAAGTTCACTAAGGATGGGAACATGGACGAAGTGGAAGAAAGAAGATGAATTAATGGAGGCAATAAGATAAATATAATGGCAAAAGGCACCAAGAAAAAATAAGGTAATAACTAAAATAATTAAGATGTCTTTTATCTGATCCCAGTGTCACTTCTCCATTTTCTTATTATTATTTGCGTAAAAACAGGCAAATTTGGTAGAAAAATTGCAGAAAAAAACAAAAATTATTCTGCGGTACCTTAACACAACAAAAACCCAAAAAAAAGGGAAGGATGGCAATATAATAACTGATCATGGTAGTATAATGGAAAGATTGCGCAATACTTTCAGAAGTTCACTAAGGATGGGAACATTGACGAAGTGGAAGAAAGAAGATGAATTAATGGAGGTAATAAGATAAATATGATGGAAAAAGGCACCAAGAAAAAATAAGGTAATAACTAAAATAATTAAGATATCTTTTATCTGATCCCAGTGTCACTTCCCAAGTTTCTTATTATTATTTGCGTAAAAAACAAGCAAATTTGGTAGAAAAATTGCAGAAAAAAACCAAAAATTATTCTACGGTACCTTAGCACAACAAAAACCCAAAAAAAGGGAAGGATGGCAATATAATAACTGATCAAGATAGTATAATGAACAGATTGCGACAATACTTTCGAAAGTTGACTAATGATGGGAACATGGACGAAGTGGAAGAAAGAAGATGAATTAATGGAGGCAATAAGATAAATATAATGGCAAAAGGCACCAAGAAAAAATAAGGTAATAACTAAAATAATTAAGATGTCTTTTATCTGATCATAGTGTCACTTCTCCATTTTCTTATTATTATTTGCGTAAAAACAAGCAAATTTGGTAGAAAAATGGCAGAAAGAACCAAAAATTATTCTACGGTACCTTAACACAACAAAAACCCAAAAAAAAAGGGAAGGATGGCAATATAATAACTGATCATGGTAGTATAATGGAAAGATTGCGACAATACTTTCAGAAGTTCACTAAGGATGGGAACATTGACGAAGTGGAAGAAAGAAGATGAATTAATGGAGGTAATAAGATAAATATGATGGAAAAAGGCACCAAGAAAAAATAAGGTAATAACTAAAATAATTAAGATGTCTTTTATATGATCCCAGTGTCACTTGCCCATTTTCTTATTATTATTTGCGTAAAAACAAGAAAATTTGGTAGAAAAATGGCAAAAAGAACCAAAAATTATTCTACGGTACCTTAACACAACAAAAACCCAAAAAAAAAGGGAAGGATGGCAATATAATAACTGATCAAGATAGTATAATGAACAGATTGCGACAATACTTTCGAAAGTTGACTAATGATGGGAACATGGACGAAGTGGAAGAAAGAAGATGAATTAATGGAGGCAATAAGATAAATATAATGGCAAAAGGCACCAAGAAAAAATAAGGTAATAACTAAAATAATAAAGATGTCTTTTATCTGATCATAGTGTCACTTCTCCATTTTCTTATTATTATTTGCGTAAAAACAAGCAAATTTGGTAGAAAAATGGCAGAAAGAACCAAAAATTATTCTACGGTACCTTAACACAACAAAAACCCAAAAAAAAAGGGAAGGATGGCAATATAATAACTGATCATGGTAGTATAATGGAAAGATTGCGACAATACTTTCAGAAGTTCACTAAGGATGGGAACATTGACGAAGTGGAAGAAAGAAGATGAATTAATGGAGGTAATAAGATAAATATGATGGAAAAAGGCACCAAGAAAAAATAAGGTAATAACTAAAATAATTAAGATGTCTTTTATATGATCCCAGTGTCACTTGCCCATTTTCTTATTATTATTTGCGTAAAAACAAGAAAATTTGGTAGAAAAATGGCAAAAAGAACCAAAAATTATTCTACGGTACCTTAACACAACAAAAACCCAAAAAAAAAGGGAAGGATGGCAATATAATAACTGATCATGGTAGTATAATGGAAAGATTGCGACAATACTTTCAGAAGTTCACTAAGGATGGGAACATGGACGAAGTGGAAGAAAGAAGATGAATTAATGGAGGTAATAAGATAAATATGATGGAAAAAGGCACCAAGAAAAAATAAGGTAATAACTAAAATAATTAAGATGTCTTTTATATGATCCCAGTGTCACTTGCCCATTTTCTTATTATTATTTGCGTAAAAACAAGCAAATTTGGTAGAAAAATTGCAGAAAAAACCAAAAATTATTCTGCGGTACCTTAACACAACAAAAACCCAAAAAAAGGGAAGGATGGCAATATAATAACTGATCATGGTAGTATAATGGAAAGATTGCGCAATACTTTCAGAAGTTCACTAAGGATGGGAACATTGACGAAGTGGAAGAAAGAAGATGAACTAATTGAGGCAATAAGATAAATATGATGGAAAAAGGCACCAAGAAAAAATAAGGTGGTAACTAAAATAATTAAGATGTCTTTTATCTGATCCCAGTGTCACTTCTCCATTTTCTTATTATTATTTGCGTAAAAACAAGCAAATTTGGTAGAAAAATTGCAGAAAAAACCAAAAATTATTCTGCGGTACCTTAACACAACAAAAACCCAAAAAAAGGGAAGGATGGCAATATAATAACTGATCATGGTAGTATAATGGAAAGATTGCGACAATACTTTCCGAAGTTCACTAAGGATGGGAACATTGACGAAGTGGAAGAAAGAAGATGAATTAATGGAGGTAATAAGATAAATATGATGGAAAAAGGCTCCAAGAAAAAATAAGGTAATAACTAAAATAATTAAGATGTCTTTTATCTGATCCCAGTGCCATTTCCCCATTTTCTTATTATTATTTGCGTAAAACAAGCAAATTTGGTAGAAAAATGGCAGAAAGAACCATAAATTATTCCACGGTACCTAAACACAACAAGAACCCAAAAAAAAAGGGAAGGACGGCAATATAATAACTGATCAAGATAAGTAGTATAATAGACAGATTGCGACAATACTTTCGGAAGTTGACTAATGATGGGAACATGGACGAAGTGGAAGAAAAAAAGATGAATTAATTGAGGCAATAAGATAAATATGATGGAAAAAGGCACTAAGAAAAGATAAGGCAGAACTAAAATAATTAAAATATCTTTTATTTGATCCCTGTCTTATTTCTCCATTTTCTTATTATTATTTGCGTAAAACCAAATTGTTTTCCATTTCATAGACCTTTTCTATTACAGGGTCGTTATACCACCATTTTTATTATTGTTATTTTGCTTCTTAGATTCTATTATTTCGTACTTATTCTATTTGTTTTTTTTATGTGGCACTCTTCTTGTGTAGCACCAATTTAATTTCAGACAAAATTAATCGCTAATTTTATAATTTCATAGAACAACTGTAACAGTCCTCTTTGGCGGAATTAATTTAATTTCACACTGTTGCAAGCCTTAAACTTTTTATTGTAATTAGCGCACCATAAGGAAGCGAGGTACCTAAGTAATTAGGTGTTAGGGTCCCGAATCCCAGTCGATTATAGGTATTGAACGAATTTTTTAATAGTAATTAAGTTTACGCCATCAAAAATTGTGTAAGTAATTAGTTTCATTCCTGATTACTGTAATTGTAATTACGTACAGCTGAATACGGCTATAGTATAATTATTGTTAAACGGTATGTAATTAAAATTGGCGTAGATAATTGTTTAGTATTAAATAGTTACACCTCTAATAATCCGCAAAATTTAATTAACCATCATTTTTCGTGACTAATTTACTACTTTTTTGAAGAAGTTAGATATCAAAATATGCAGCCAAAGATGTAATTACATACTGAAAACAGTAATCGTATACTACCTAGGCGAATAAGTATAAATTTAAGGTCTAATTAGTAATTATTGAAATATAAGATTTACATTTAAATTAATTCCAATGCTAATTAAAATGCCGCTAAACCTTTAGGTAAAGCCTTCAAAGCAACGTATATGATGATTACAATTCATTAATATCCGCATGTGAATTTAATTACAAACTGCCTTACTTAATTAGAGAATAACTTTGATAAGTTCATCAAATGGTTCTTAATTGCCACATAAGTAAGTTAGTTAATTAGTTTAATCTCATTTTCGTGTGTTTGGTGGAAGAAATGTAAGTTCTAAGTGTAGCTTATGCTCGCACAATTCTAAACTTAGCGGTTAGCGTAAATGAGTAATCTGCACTGTTACCCTATATAAGTCGATCACTGAGCATACCAGAAACGAACACTTTTTTCCCACTGTCAGCATAGTTCTAAAACCATTTGTAACGTTTGATGCTTCAACTAAAAATTGCCCCTTTGTTATTTGCCATCACGAAACAAGTCGCTAGTACCAGAAAAAATTCTTCGCGTGTAGTATACGCTGGTATAAATTCAAAATCCAGATGCAATCTCTGGTCCTTCGAACCGGATTGAAAATCTATTATCTTGTGGGGCTTAAATATCGAAAATTCAGAGTAGTTAGTGTGAAAAACAGATGACTACTTAATGTTTTCCTTTACCTTTCGTTTTTCATTTCTTTCTCTTACTCGTCCAAGCATTAGCTGCGCCGTTTTCTCATCATTTCAGACGACTGCACCCACGTTTTTCTAGTGTTCCAAATTTTCAGATTATACATCTTTTCGCGCGATTTGATGTGAGTTAAATTTCGTTTCGGCAAGAAAAATTTTGGGCAGGGTGCTAGATTTTGGGCATATTCCTTCTGCGGTTGCTTGTTCCTTATTTACGCATTGTAAAGCAATTGATGGCGAATCTTCATTAATAAAATTGACAAGTATTCCAATTCATTTACATGCACCTGAAACCTTAAATGCCGACCCTGGAATTTCGGTACGCTTCGAGTATTGGGTGTAACAGGGTAAGCCTGACCTCGTTTCGTGTTTGTTTACAAAATAAAGGATTTGTTAGAATTATCGTGACGGCCACTATAAAAATAAATTGTTTGGTATATTGGTGCACGTGCGAAAATATTTACTGTATAGTTGCTAGAAAACTATAATAATAATTAAATTCCTTTTCATTTCACAGTTGACATTATAAATACGTAATTAATTAAGTACCTAGTATTTAAAATAAGTAAATTATTTCAATTGTAATTAAATCGATTCAATCCTCCCTTAATTAAATTTAGAAAGTAAACGTAAAGTCTACCACTTGCTACGCGGTGAAATTTAGTTTTCAATTTATATTTGAGGAAACCCTATCGCATTCCATTGGGATGGAACGCTTTGTGGTTATTTAAAGTAACTCTGAGGTATGTGAACAAAACACAAAAGCAATGTCAGTTATTTATCATTAGCGAAATTATTATACCCTTAAATCGTACGGTATGTATTATTGAGTAACAAGAGATGGACCGTTTCCCATTCCATCCACTTTGTATTTTACTATTTTGCATGAATTTTCCAGCTTTCGACGGTTTGAAGGGAAGCAAATCGATTTTCTCATTCGTAAATCCGTGCACGGGAGCTTCTTCTTGTTAATACAACGCTTACATTAATTTTGGTCAACACGCGCTTTGAATTTATCCATCGGAATTATAGTAACTACTCTTAATTACGTTTATAAATCCTCAGTAGATAATTACTGTCCTTCTTCGTATAATTTTACTCGACTTTTTGATTATGTAAATTTGTACAAAGGCTCTTCATGTTCAGTTCACAGAGGTCTAAGTTATAATACCAATTACCACCTAATTGGTTACCTATTAAATTAGTATCTAAACTAAACTAAATTAAATTTTCCAAAAGCACTAATTTAGGTAATTTTCTTCATGTAAAGACGTGATCGGCACTATCCTTACAAAAATTTTGTCATACAAATTTGCACCACGTGCCTTTAACCATTATCACGGTTTATTGACGTTAGCTTGGCGGAATATTGACAGTCAATATTGGGGGAATATATTTTTGTAATATTATGCAAATATTGGAAATACAATATTTAGTCAATATAAGAACATTATTAGCAATATTGTCATTTAATGTAAACTCAAATATTGTACACACAATAATGTACCAATATTACTAAATATTGAAAATCTATATTTAAGCACTATAACATACATATTTGTAATATTTAGTAAATATTGCTATTTAATGTAACTTCAAATATTGTACACACAATAATGTTCCAATATTGCGTGTACAATATTACTAAATATTGAAAAACGATATTTAAGCAATATAACATAAATATTTACAATATTTAGTAAATATTACTATACAATATAAAGTCAATATTTATTTATCAACAACATAACAACATTGTGTTTTCAATATTACTGGATATTTAGGCAACATGAAAAAAATATTCACAAATAATAACGTTTTGATACTATCCCAAAATAGAGATAGAGATATCAAATTAATCAAAGTTATGCAGGCCCCCCTACATATTTTATAGTGTTCAACTTTAAATTCCAAAATTATATAAATTTCCGTAACTCAGTGGTATCATGCTATCATGGCTGCTAACTGGGCGATCGATGGTTCGCCTATTTGAAGCAAACGGTTTTTCCAGCATCACCGATCTCTTCCGACCCTACACGAAGTGAATTGTGGGGTTCCTGGGGGAGGAACCATCGGAGCCCTTGGTAATAGTCCCCTTCGAAACAGTTAGGGCTCTGGGGTGGCCTCTTTCTTACTATTATGGGGCACATCACAAAAGAATAATGGGCCAATATTGTATAAATATTTTCTCCAATATTGAAATAATATGGCTTAGTAATATTTAGCCAATATGTAAAATGTTCGCAACAGAGATTTTCAAAATATTAATTCGGAGAAAGGTGCGTTCGTTTTTTTTGCTCTTGACCTATCTACAAAACAAAGTTCATGCCGCTCTGAAGAACGACCGAGGGTTTTCCAATTTCAGCGAAACTTTACTGTGGAGCCATATTGCTGCATTTCCTTTTTTCCTGGAGTTAAAAATCCTTACGTTTGGGTAGTAATGGAAAGTAGGGAAAGGAAAGGGTGTTCCCTTTTCCTACTTTCCATTACTTCTTCCATCCACTCTATCCCTTCTCCAACTTCACTTAACACTCCCCTCCACCCTTCTCCTGTTCCCTTAGCTCACCACATTCCTCCACCATACGCCCTATCGTCTCCCTTCTACGCAGTTTCGCAGAGACCTTCGAAGGTCGCAATAAATTAACGAATTTCCTTTCATTTGGTTCATAAATTTATCGTAAAAATGTGACACTTACAGTGTGTTTTATTTTAATTTTTTCTACATATATCGTTGTTCTTAATTTGATTTAAAGAAACCCAAGGGGTACGTACCCCTTGAAAATATTTTGGAAGAGAAAAATGTTTAAATTTTAATTTTAAAATTCATCTCATTTTTTTCGTAAAATTTCATAGTGCGCATTATTTAAAATCGAAGGTTGATTGTGAAACCCCTTTGTGGGGGTTAAAATTAATGAAAAATATCGTTTTTGAACATTTTTCTTAATTTAGAACCGGCAGATAGTTTTGAAATAGCAGACATATAATTAAGTAGAGTAAAAAATTAAATTTCCTTTCATATGTTGGACAAATGGCTAAAATCGGTTAATTTTTGAAGAAGCTATAAGTACATAAAAATCCTTTTTTCTTCGTTTTGATAAATTACCGCATAACTGACCCACATACCGTGTGATTTAGTTTAATTTCATGCATTAATAGTTGTTTCTGAAAATGAACATATTCTTAACTTTTCTAAAACAAAAATAGATTTATTTTTTTAAAATAAAATCCGAAGGTGTAAAATCTTTTTCGAGAAAAACAATTGTTGAGATTTGACCAAACAAAGACGTTTTCGCCTTGTACAAAGTGGCACTGTTTTGAAAAAAAAAAATTTCCAGTTTTCGATAGAATAATTCTTACCTTTAAATGTAAGATCGCAAAAGACGAGATCTTTTGGCAACGCAAAGTTAACCGACGTAGGTTTCGTAAACTACCACTTCCATGATGAATATTTATACAGAGTGTTCAAACAAAACAGTTGATCTTCAAAAAATTGAACGAAAGATTATAATGAGGAAGGAATCTTGGCATTCTCTTCTTTAAAAAGTAGATATCTTACAGGACTGTCGTTTTTTATTTGACGTAATTCACTCTAAAGGCGTCAAAAATATCCTTTTCCAAATGAAAATTGTTTTAATATCAAATTTCAATTCATTTTTTACCTATTGTACTTTTCACACTGAGAATTCAGTAGGTATAAATTGTAGTTAATTAAAAAACATTGTTTATTACAAGATTATTGTTTATAAATAATGTTAAAATAAAGTTAGATCCGAGCGGCGCATTTTACTTGAGGCACACCTGATTCCTGACAGGCCCAGCCGTGCTACATAAGGAAACGGCGCGCTCGATACTAAATTCTTAGTGTGAAAAGTACAATAGAATGTGATGGTTATCATTATTTTTTTAAAAAGTGATTTTTACACTTTTATGGGGGTTATAATTTTAAAAAAATTCGTATTTTACTACTTTTATACAGGCAGATATAGTAACTCAAGTCGTGTAAAAAATTAAATATCTATTCACTCGTCTATTCATATTGTGCAAGAAATGGCAAAAATCGCTTCATACAGTCCTAGTCACCTGAAAACGCGAGCAACCGGCGCAACCAGATTCGCAATTCCGAAAGGCGAGTACTGTAAAAATACAAGTCAGTGGCGTATCATATCTTCGTTTTTTATACCGGGTGTTGATTCGGCCGCTCGGTAAAGCATTTTACATGTAAAAGCTTGTCTATGCAATTTCTTGCTCCCTTAATTGCTTTAGGCCCAAAACATAAGAATACAAAAGTGTTCAAAATGCTACCTGAACGGTATGTTTTTTCCGACCAAAAGTCTACTGTAACAATGAAAATGAAGAATTTAAATGTTGAGTTAGATTTTGCAAAATTCACATTGCCACGATGGCGGTCTTTTTGAGCATTTACGTTGTTCTTAAAAATACCCGTTAATGTATCTTTTATTGTTATTATCTTTGATTCTTATTATTTTGATTTGATTTGTATACCTTTTTATTGTTATTATTTAAATAAAATTCTACTTTCACTGTTTACTTTTTACCTCCAGTACCTACTAATGAAAACGTCAAGATTATGCACT
Organism: Pyrocoelia pectoralis; assembly: GCA_036250285.1. NCBI lineage: Eukaryota > Metazoa > Arthropoda > Insecta > Coleoptera > Lampyridae > Pyrocoelia > Pyrocoelia pectoralis. The sequence goes on from CM070083.1 coordinate 27,794,915, forward strand.
GGTTCACAGAGCAATTATTTTAAAATGATGGCAATGTGATTTTTGCAGATTTTAATTCAATATTTAATTCTTCATTTTCTTTCTTACGGTATAATTTTGGTCGGAGAAACCTTACCATTCAGGTAAAATTTTTAGTTTTGAACACTTTTGTGTTTTGGCCCTAAAGCAATTAGGGAAGCATGAAATTGCGTAGACAAGATTCTACATCATTACCGAGCGGCCGAATGAACACCCGGTATAATAAACCGAAGGGTACACTTTTGTACCCTTATGTTTTGGCCCTAAAACAATTAGGGACCAGGAAATTGCATAGACAGAATTTTACATGTAAATTGTTATTACCGAGCGGTCGGATCAACACCCGGTATATTAGGTACATATTTCCGTTTTTTATTAATTTTGTAGCACCATTTTTAGAATTTTGTTTGTCATAAAGTAGGTACTTAATTACATTTATTGTTCTAATATTATTCAAATACAATAACTTTTTTTGAATTGCCGCGTTCGCCTTCTTAGGTGACTAGGACTGTACTTGAAGAAGCGACACATAAAAGGGCTTTTTTGTTGCTTTTGATTAGATTAATTATGGAATAAATGAGCAACTTACGTCGTGATATAGTTTTATTTACAATAATGGTTGTTTCTTAAAATAAACTAACATGTTCTTAACTTTTCTTTAAAAAATCGATTTAATGTTGTTTAATAAAATCGTAAAAGGTACATATTTTTCGAAAAAAAATTCTCGAAATTTGTCCAAACATAAACTTTTTCGTATACACTGTCGAGTGAATAATTATTCTAAATAGGTACCACTCGCCTTATACTAAGTCGACGAAATTCAATTAACACACTACAATTTCTGTGACGAATACTGATACAGAGTGTTCATAAAAAGGGGCCAATTCATAATTTCCAAAATAATTATTTTTGGAAAAATCTCTCGCACACGTCGATTTTTAATATTTTGTTGGGTACATTTTAGCATAATAAAATTTACCAAAAACTCGTCATGTTCTAAAAGAAAATTTAAATGGCACATCGTTGGAAAGCTCTTAACAATGGAAATTCAAATCCCAAATTTGAAAACATAGTAGTATATAGACCGTGCGATTAAGGTACTTATTGTGACGACCTTTTCAATGCGTCATTTTTCTCCTTTCTGGAACGCATTTTAACAAATTTTTCAAAAAAAGCAACTCAAATTTCAAAAAAGCAATTTTATATCTGTAACAAAGTAATTAGACGTATGATAAGTTAGCTAATGCATTCCAGAAAGGGGAAAAGTGACGCATTGAAAAGGTCAACATTTTGTTATACCTTAATCGATTGTTTTAAACATATTTTTCAAAAAAATACTTTCGAATTTCAAAAAAGCTATTTTATTTCTGTAACAAAGCAATCAGACGTATAAGTCAGCTAATGCGTTCCAGAAAGGAGAAAAGTGACGCATTGAAAATGTCGCCATTTTGTTATACCTTAATCGATTATTTTCAAATTTGGGATTTCAATTCCCATTGTTAAGAGCTTTCCATCGATGTGCCATATGACCCCCTTTCCCATTTAAATCTTTCTCCAAAATGGCACGTGGCCGCCATCTTGAGTTTTTGGCAAATTTTTTTTTCTAAAATGTGCCCAAGAAAAAATAAAAATTTTGGAAATTATGAATTTTGTTTCAGACTTTTGGACCACCCTGTATATTAAAGAACTATCGTTTCTATGGCTTTTCTTTGATCAAATTCGCTGTGGGGATGCGAAAAATGCAATTTTTTTTCAAAAATATCGGGTAAAATTTCAGTTTCTTCAAACGAATCCACATTTGTCAGGCTTCCTTAATGAAATTGGAGGGTCATCTCAATTTTTCATTTTCTGCATCTGTTTCATTCATCTGTTCAAAAATTTAAATATTAGCATTTTCTGCCAATTTGTCGAATTATGTCATAAGACATTTGTTTAAATCTGCTTCCATTTGGCCTAAAAATCACAAAAATCGGTTCATATTGCTAACTCATAGAGCTCTTCTTTGTTTCCATTGATCATTGAAGGTAAAAGGTTCAATCTTTGTGAATATGGCTTTCAATCATTTGAACTACTTCATATAACAAAATCGCTAAAGTTGCAGTTACAGTAGTTTCGTTGTATGCCAATCTAAACAATAGGATCGCTTTCTGTTTTACATAAATTTCAAATTCGATTTACACAATTTGAACGAAAATATAAACCTAAATTCCTCCCGTGTATCCTTGTATGTTGTGTTATCTCAAATAGTTAACTTTTCAGGAGTCTGTAATATGTATAAGGGAAAGGGCGATCCTTCCTAGTTGAATGCTGCAGGAATTTTCTGGAAATAGGTCGTATGACCATTAAAATTTATACCTTCTAAAGCGAGAGCAGAACCCTTTAAGGAGGGAGGCCCTTTATGAATTTCTTTAGTTACTTTACAGCCTTACACGAATCACAATGTGTCCTTGCACGAAATCGAACACACACACTCAGAAAGAAAAATACAGCAAAAAGGAAACATAAATTTCGATTCATTTTCTCTAACCGATAAATAAAAACTTTATAACCCCCTCATCCTTGAAAATAAAGAATAGTCTCCGACCCGTACCTTACTCCAAAACGTGTAGGTACGTGTTTCTACTATATTGCCAATACCTACACGAAGTTTATGAAATATCAAACTATTAAGGGATAAATTGGATATTTTTCATGCGATACGCTGGAATAAATGTCGTTTTAAAATAATTGAAAATAGGGGGACAAATTTAATACAAATGCACTCCCATGGGCGACGCGACGGAGTGACTGTAAACGTGAAATTAAGTGTATCGATTTTAATGCAGTTTGTGTTACTACGTGTACATGTTCACTTGGAAATTGCCTTGTTACCTTTTGAAAATTGTAAAATAACACTTTGATGTTGTGATAAATCATTAAAATAAATTGGAGAATACAACTTCGTTCCCATTACTCTAACAATGGGTGGGTAACGGTGTCTGAGGTTTTAGAAAAAGAAACAATTACGTATGCAATAACCATAGCAACAAGGCACATCGTTATACCGACACCAGCGATGGAAAAACAACAAAATCGAGACATTATACACAATTACAGGAAGTGTAAGAAAGCCAAAGCACCACCAAGGAAACTGTTTTAAATTATATCGTACGTTCAGAAAATAGAGAGAAATTCGAATCACGGACACCTTAAAAGGCCTTAATGTTTAAAAAAAAATTGTATAGGTACCTTTCAGGAACAAAAGGAATGCCGCAAATGTTTCCGCTTTATGCACTGAAAAGGAATGCCAGCGCCATGATGTCGCAAAGTAAAATTAGAACCGTAATTTGTTGGCGATCATAAATTCTGTAGAAGCTTGAGATTTGTCAAGTTCTCATTTTTCGCACCAACACCTAATAAAAGGAATATTAATTGATAAGTACGAATAATAAATTCTGGTGGTGATAAGACTCACATTTCTCTAATTAAATTTCTGTAAACACCAACGTTGTGGAAATCCGTATTGGTTTTCCTCTTTCGACTAACGCCTTTATGGATCATTTTGGTTTCGTTATGTTAATATTTTAACTTGTTTTGCTAGTTCCTGTTCCTTGGCGAATATGAATCTAAGAAAAAAATCCCTGGGAAAAAGAACCCAGTACAAAGAATGAAAAATAAATATTAGGTACATAAACTTTGTTACATAAAATATACGTCTTGTTTTTTAAATAAATATCAATATGTAATATTGATGTAATTTTTCATATAGGTTTTTTATGTAAATAATATACATAAAATGTACTACAAAGATAGAATAATTTACATCTCATATACATATTATTTTGAAAATTGCCGACACCCTGCCATAAATTATCTCTTATTTTTCTTTCAGTTTTATATAAATCGAACAAGTTCTTACATAATTGGTATGTATTTTATATGTAAATGTGTTTGCTGGGTAGTAACCCATTCTTAATAATTACCATATAGAGAGTAGGTATTGTTAACTGGAACAAATTCTAAATTTACTTAAAATTCCTATGGATGAGTACTGAGTGGGTTGATAAGCTTCAAATTACTCAATAGCTACTCAACCGGGCTAATCAACGGAATATTAATTGATAAGCACCAATAATAAATTCTGGTGGTGATAAGACTCACATTTCTCTAATTAAATTTCTGTAAACACCAACGTTGTGGAAATCCGTATTGGTTTTCCTCTTTTCGACTAACGCCTTTATGGATAATTTTGATGTTGTTATGTTAATATTTTAACTTGTTTTGCTAGTTCCTGTTCCTTGGCGAATATGAATCTAAGAAAAAAATCCCTGGGAAAAAGAACCCAGTACAAAGAATGAAAAATAAATATTAGGTACATAAACTTTCTTACATAAAATATATGTCTTGTCCATATATGTTTTTTAAATAAATATCAATATGTAATATTGATGTAATTTTTCATATAGGTTTTTTATGTAAATAATATACATAAAATGTACTACAAAGATAGAAGAATTTACATCTAATATACATACTATTTTGAAAATTGCCCGACACCCTGCCATAAATTATCTCTTATTTTTCTTTCAGTTTTATATAAATCGAACAAGTTCTTACATAATTGGTATGTATTTTATATGTAAATGTGTTTGCTGGGTAGTAACCCATTCTTAATAATTACCATATAGAGAGTAGGTATTGTTAACTGGAACAAATTCTAAATTTACTTAAAATTCCTATGGATGAGTACTGAGTGGGTTGATAAGCTTCAAATTACTCAATAGCTACTCAACCGGGCTAATCAACGGAATATTAATTGATAAGCACCAATAATAAATTCTGGTGGTGATAAGACTCACATTTCTCTAATTAAATTTCTGTAAACACCAACGTTGTGGAAATCCGTATTGGTTTTCCTCTTTTCGACTAACGCCTTTATGGATAATTTTGATGCTGTTATGTTAATATTTTAACTTGTTTTGCTAGTTCCTGTTCCTTGGCGAATATGAATCTAAGAAAAAAATCCCTGGGAAAAAGAACCCAGTACAAAGAATGAAAAATAAATATTAGGTACATAAACTTTCTTACATAAAATATATGTCTTGTCCATATATGTTTTTTAAATAAATATCAATATGTAATATTGATGTAATTTTTCATATAGGTTTTTTATGTAAATAATATACATAAAATGTACTACAAAGATAGAAGAATTTACATCTAATATACATACTATTTTGAAAATTGCCCGACACCCTGCCATAAATTATCTCTTATTTTTCTTTAAGTTTTATGTAAATCGAGCAAGCTCTTACATAATTTATGTGTATTTTATATATAAATGTGTTTGCTGGGTAGTAACATATTCTTAATAATTATTATCATATAGGGAGTAGGTATTGTTAACTGGAAAAAATTCTAAATTTACTTAAAATTCCTATGGATGAGTACTGAGTGGGTTGATAAGCTTCAAATTACTTAATACTCTACCGTGCTAATCAACGGAATATTAATTGATAAGTACGAATACTAAATTCTGGTAGTGTTTACAAGACTCACATTTCTCTAATTAAATTTCTGTAAACACTTACGTTGTGGAACTCCGTAATTAATAACAAATCGATGGTTCTCCTCTTTTGACTGACACCTTTATGGATAATTTTGGTTTCGTTATGTTAATATTTTAACTTGTTTTGATAGTTTCTGTTTTTGGCGAATATGAATCTAGGGGAAAAACCCTTGAGAAAAAAACCCAGGTACAAAAAATAAGAAATAAATATTATATAAACCTTATTACATAAAATATATGTGTTGTCCATATATCTTATTTAAGTAAATATCAATATGTAATATTGATGTAATTTTTCATATACGTTTTTTATGTAAATATAATTATATGCTTAAAATGTACTACAAAGATAGAAGAATTTACATCTAATATACATATATATCATTTTGAAAATTGCCGACACCCTGACATAAATTATCTCTTACTTTTCTTTCATTTTTATATAAATCGAACAAGCTCTTACATAATTTATATGTAGGTATTTTATATATTAATGTGTTTGCTGGGATAAAAGATACTGTTAAGTAGTATCTAGTTATAGATTGTTTCAAGTGTATCTAGATACAGAGACAAGATCTTTAATAAATTAGGATCTAAATGCAGTATCTAGATACTACACAATACTGCCTCCAGTACAATTTAGGGTTCTTTTGTCTTAAACATTGGAACCCGTGTTAAATCTCAACTTTTCAGAATGGCTTCGCCTGTTCCTTAATTTTGCTTTCATTCATCGGTTTTGGTCCGTACACCTTGTTCACGTGTTTCTTTCACTTAAATTTTATATTCAATTTTGAACAATCAACATGTAACTAGTAATTTTTAAAAAATTTCATATTTAATTCACACTGTTTCCACCTATGATATTATAGCACAGATTAATTGTGATCAATTTAGCCTGAAGACGACAATGTTAGTTGCCGAAACATGTCGTATCATTATTAATTTTCAACGCTGATTTTTAATCGAAGAACCTAATATATAATAAATAATTGTCTATGGGGAAGGTTTTGAGATATAACTTCTTTATCTAGTGACTATTTGCTCCATTTCGAGAAGTATTAAAAAAAACTAATTAATATGGCTCTTTTCAATAATAATTATGCCGACAGAGCAAGCCTGTTCCATACTTTTAATTTAACAACAATTATAAGCCCCCCTCCCCCAACCTGTAATTCCCACAATAATTTGAACATTAACAGCTTTAATAACAACAAATTCAAATGGGATAATTAACCCAATTGGCACAGATGAGATCGATTTACTTAGCTTGACGCTTAAACACAACCCTCGCAGCTTAATTAAAACCTTATTGGACCAATTTAAGCTTGAGCTTGTAGTTATTTCACCTAGAAACTCGCACAACCCCAACTTTCATTATTTGAGAGCCATTTGTTTAGAGAAAATTAACAAATTGTGATTTCCACCACAAACTTCCCCAAAGCCTTACCTCGACCCTCAAAAGTAACGATCTCGTCTGCACCAAAGCTGACAAGGGTAACGCACTCATAATATTAGATAAGTCTGAATATATCCATAAGGAAAAGAATTCCTCAAACCCATTGAAATAGAAAGCTCGCGACTATAGATCACGCTATTCCTTTTGCCTCCTTTTATCCCCTTTCTCATAAATTCGGGGTCTTTTGATTTCTTTTCAATAGACTCCTCAATTTGCTCCTAAAATGCCAAAATTTCGCCAAAGAACGATTTTTGAAATTGCTGCTCACCTACTTCGCCAGAACTTTCAACCAAGAAACTCACACCACTTTACCCTTGTCCTTTATCGGACCTTCGTCATATTTTTTCAGTAAATTATTGAAACAACACAACATCAACATCTCCTTTTCCTCCCAAAATAGTCTGAAAAATAGCCTTGTACATACTGAAGACCAAATTGATATTCTGGACCAATCAGGTGTCTATAAGTTATTCTGCGGCACTTGTGAATCGTTTTACATCGAACAAACCGGTTAAAAATTCAAAACTAGGGTTTACCGAAGACTTTTCTGACATCAAAAATTTGCTCCAAATCATCCAAATTCGGATCACATTTTAGATTCTGGTTATTTCCTGGACCCCAAATCACATTTTCTAAAATCCTTCATGTCTGTGACAAGGGCGAAAAATTTGATCTGTTAGAAAGCAAAGAAATAATCATAAACTTTAATAAAATTAGGAAGATTTATAAATCATATTGGCACAAAAATAGTGTAGGGTTCTTCCATGGAAGGGCGCACAAGATATCAATGGATTTGTCTAACTTCTCGTTGGCCTTCCTTTCATATTCTTCTATAATACTCGTCTCTCATACTTTTTTAGTCTATTTTTATTCTTACTGCGCTTCTGGTATTCTTTTCATTTTTGGTTTTATACCAAAATGTATGCCTCCCCCTTCATTCTGTTTTTCCAGGTTTTGTTATCTAGTGTTCCTAACTATTAAAAGTAGATACACTATTGCACTTCTGACTCCAAAAGTCACTAGATTCTAGTAACTTTTCTTAGGTTGGTAGTACCTACTGGTTACTAGAAAATTCACTAGATTGGCCACGCCCCTGGTTTGCAACTGGTATTGAACAGGTAAAAACAGGTATTGAACAGGTAAAAACAGGGGCGTGGCCAATCTAGTGGCTTTTTTAGTGACCAGTACTACCAACCTAGGAAAAGTTACTAGAATCTAGTGACTTTTTGAGTCAGATGTGCCATAGTATATCTACTATTAAAAACTATTCATTAAACTTACTTAAATTTTCTTCAGCCTTGTCCTTGTCAAGCTGCTACACACTATAGTGGATAATTTTTTTTCAGTTTGGATTCATTTAACAGTTTCCGTTTTTGCTAGAAATGGTTTCATCCGGTCAAACATATTTCCTGCTTTCTCCATTTTTTTTTTGATACCATTGTTCCTGGATATTTGTCAGGTTGGGTCTTTACTGATTACAAGAAGGAAGAGCGAACAGATTTCTCATTCGTCCTTCTTCCAATATCAATTTGGAGATTACATTCGATTTTCTCTCCATTGCTCTCATCCTGAACAGTTTCATTTCCTTTTTCTATAATGTTTCCCAATCGGGAAAAGTTTTATTAAATTCGAAGCTATTCCTTTTCTTCAACTATTTTCTGTATTACACAGTACTGCATTTTTGGTGAAGGGTAGAGTGCTGGTCACGGAACCGAAATTGATATTCCATACGTTTTAAAAATAATATTCCAGAAATTTTTGGTAGGACTAGAGAATGTGACGTAAAAACTTAAGGGAAGCTTTTCAGCTTACATGGTGTTTTTTCCAACGTTCACTTTTTTGAAATTTCTATCTTATTTTCAACCTACTTTATGGGTTTGTAGAGCAATGCCAGTTGATAGGGTGCTTCGATAACATGTTTCATGTCTTCTTCTCTTTTTTTACAAAAACTGTTTGTAGGAAGCTTGCGTCAGGTGTTCCGGGAAAATGGAGGTCCTACCCTTGGTCGCTTCTGGTCCAACTTTTCTTATTGGTGGAGCTATAATAACAGGTACATCTTTAGCTTTCCGGTCACTTTTGACATGGAGTATTCGATGGCATCTGTCGAACTTTTCTTTGACAGTTTCCTTCAATTTTTTTTGACTTCATTTAGTCTGCTTTTATCTATAACCCTTGTTTCCATCCACACTCATACATAGTTCAAAACAAAACAAATTGTGTTAGTTAATGCGACCCCTCGCATAGGTACACTTTTCACGCCTCTGGTTGCGAGGTATTCGTGGGCTAAAGTTGGATTGCGACAGGCGATACCGACATAATTTAATTAGTTTATTAGCTTCACCGTATCGAGGGTCGTCTACGCGAACGAAAATGTTAGTACACAAGCATTCCAGGTTAAAGTCACACTATGTTCATTGTTAGAAATGCCATATTCAATTACATATTAAAAGGTAATACCACCGGAGTCAACGACAGACACATGTGAACATTAATAAATGAGAAGCCCCTCCCATATAGTTCATTACACAATAAATCCAAATGAGTAAAATTCTTCGAATGGGTAAAAATTGGGGGGGTTAACATAATGGCACGAATCAAGTTCAGGCCAAAATATTACATCGTCGCTCTGATGATAGACATTAATAAAATTAAGCATCTTTCGGTTTAATGCTCGATATCCACAGCTTCCACCCCTCGCGTACCAGACTAGAACTTTGTTAGAAAATTTCGCCTTTTGAATTCATTTAGACAGATTTCAATATCAGAGGTGTTAGATTCATTGTCTTTCATTTCTGAAGTATTTCTCATCGCCGATTAAAAGGCTGTCATTCTCTTCCACCTTTTCAAATGTTTGCGTGTTTAGGCAACTGACCAAACAAAGTAACTCACGTCTATGACAAAATTACTTCTAAGATCAAGCATTGTACTGTATCACTCAACATTTTAAAATGCAATAACGGGGTCGAGGTTGATTAAATTCGTAATTTTTTCCACATCCACTTTTCTCCCTCCTCCCCTCTCCATTGATGGTAAGGGAGAAACGCAATCTGGACGTAATAAAATTTGCTCGGCATAAACATTGTTACGACGAATGCTTTGATTGAAAAATAATTGCGTTATTCGCGTATCTGATTCCGTAAATGAATTTATGATTAATTTTCGGATTTGGTCAGTATGTGCGAGGTCGAGAAAAAAGAATTTAGGTTAATCTCGAAACATCGTTCGTCGTTTACGTTCGAGTGATGATTAATGCGACGATTTCGCTTCTTAAGATGACGATTTAATGGCGGTTTCCATTACGTACCCATGCAAGGATTTTCTAAGGGCTAACAGTTGAAGTGACCTATTTGGAAAGTTGAGGTGGGTGAAAGAGATGATTGGAAACTGCTGTTGTTCCATTAATTGGAAACATCCACGAGCTCCCAGAGAACGATTTGAATTAATTTACGTAACAAACTTTGCGCTTAGTAACTGAACGTACACATTGAAAATTTACTTAACATTTAATGTCAATTAATGAACTTTCCTTTCCTCTTTGAACGTTACACTGAAACTGTTGTATTTCCTGACTCTAAAAGATGAAAAAGCCCTCAATGACTTTTGTGTGTGAGAGTGTAATTTGACGGTTTGAACAACTTACAGTAATGCCTCTTTACCGAGTTTACTTAACGTGTAGGTTGCTTTGATTGACATTGCATGGGTTGGACGGTTCCGCTGAAAGAGCACGATAATGTAACATATGTCCATGCGCACACAAGCAACTCTGCAGGGGAGGAATTTTATTTACAAAACCACTTAAATCCGCCCTGTAAATAAGTTTAACATAAAACACCCGTCAGCATCTAGGGAACTGGCTGAAAACTCTGTCATTTACCACTAATTAAAGCCTCGATGTTTGTATAAACAGAAGGAAATGTTTTCCGTCAGAAATTGGCTCCACGTGCTTTGAATAACGGATTCAATCACATTTAATTCAATATTTTGTTATCCACTCAACATTAGCGCCATGATTTTTTCACAAAAAAATTATCGTACACTCTCCAAAACAACACTCATAGAAGTTCTCACTTTATGATGTACGGAAAGAAGACAAAGCTAACCCGGAAGGAATCATGCTGCTGAAACCGGGCTAAATTTCCAATGAACATCGCTTCCTACAACAGCTGATCAACTTGGAGCGTACCCCAGCACACTTAAGGACGTTTTAATGACGTGAAATGTTCGTCACGTTTTACGTCAAAGACCTTAAAACATGACGTGAAAAAGACGTCAGAATTACGGGTAAATGTCACAGCCCAATGACGTCATTTTGGGACGTAATTATGACGTAAATCATTGACGTAGTCATAGTAAAAAAAAGGGGGGTGACCTGGGCCACATCTTACCACTCCGACCATCTTGTCATACTTGTGAATATTTGACAACTGTGTGTGCTCCGGTAGCTCCTACGCCAGAGCCCCCCTTCGCTTCTTGTAGAGTCGGAGGAGATCGTTAATGCTGAAAAAGACTTTTGCCTGAAGTAGGACACGAACTTCGGTCGCCCGTTTAGTAGTCAGACAAGTAAACTATCTGCGCTAGCGAGACTTTGCTAAGTGCAGTAATTTGAAGTTGAACACTATGAGAAAGGGAGAAGGACGTGCATATCGCGTAGTATATGAATGTCTATTTTTCCAAATAGAAATTTTTGGTCCCAATTACCTAAAGATAATTGTAACGTCATAATTAATAAATTTGAAATTAATTTATTGTTTGACATAGACGAGTATTTAAGATATAAATATAATTTTGTGGGAGTAAATGACATTTCTTTAACAAATGTAATTATTGATTTATTGTTTAAGAAACCAAAAATGCTTTAGAGTGTCATTCAGTTATGATGATGAAGACAGATAGCAATATTAGATACAGAATTACTGCGTTTTGGTTGAGGTTATAAAGGAATAAAAATTGAAGGTAATCAAACAATAAGGCAACGTCGATTGAGACAAACCGTATTTTGATATCTCTAAATCGGCGAAAGTACACGCTTTTCAAATAAATGAATTAAAAATGCTAAATATTGAACATTTAAAAAAATCAAATTTTAGTTACTAAATAACTACGTATATATACCGTGATATAACTCACGTATTAAAGACGTTCAGAAATGACGTCTATAATACGTCGGAATTTTGGGGTGTAACGTAACTGACTAATTATGACCGAAAAAGTACGTCAAATATACGTCATTTTATAATTAATGTTTACTGGGACATTGCTTGAAAAACGACCAGAATCACGAGACACGAAGAGTTCAGCACGACAACGCTCCGTACCATCGCACTTCCAAGGACAAAAACATCTACTGCCACACCCGTCATATTCACCATACCTGGCCGCTTTCGATTATCACTTATTTCGGTCGATGGCGTATGTCTTGGCGGCGTTACACAATTCATTGAACGAATAATTTTGGATTCATTTATTGCCAAGGAGATGGAAGGAATGTGTGGCTAAGAAGGGACGAAACTTTGAATAAATCAGTCTTTGTATTTTTCTTGAAATTTTCCAGATTTCATTGATAAAAAACCCGGAATCTTAATTCGCACCTAGGATGAGAATCCGAAATACTTAAAAAATCTTGGAATGGAGCAGGTACCACTTGTTTTGGTCAGGCCATCCATATTTAAGATTAAAACAAACTAGGAAGTTGGTTCTTTTTGAAAAAATAAAGGAAAAATTTAAGGTTTACCCAGGTTGCGACGATGCTCTTAGGTATAAGATCTAGAATAGTCTGATGGGAATCAGGGTAAGGGACGATTCTCGCCAATAGAGGAGGTCGTCCTCATAAGCGCCAAGGAAGGAGGGAAAATAATGATGTGGACTGCCGCACGTTCCGTTCGTGATTTTGGAAAAGCCCAGGTACTATTTATTCTTAGGGATGAGAACAAGTATCAGTGGTTCTGATCTCTAAGAAAGAACCAGGAGCGATAAGGGCCATATCTCTCTAATCAGCCACCTCGGTAAACTTATGGAGAGGGTGATAGCAAATAGAATATACACGTACAGCTCTCAGTTAACCAATACGGCTTTAGAAAGGGTAAAGGGGCCAGAGAGGCGCTGGAAAGAATTTTACAAAACTAACACAAAAGGCCATAAAGAGCACATGGAGGACTAGGTAGGTGGCCTCCCTAGGCGCCAGAAATGCCTTTAACTGCATACCATACACTGTGTCCGTAAAGTATGGAACAAATTCATTTTTAACTAAACAGACCATTTTAAGAAATAATCCTGAAAGACGTCGATTTTTGATTTTAATTTACCGTATTTTAAAATAACAATCTAATATACAGGGTGAATTTCTTTCGAGTAATGACGTCACCGCCATTTTTTTTTAAATGGAACATCCCCATTTTGTTTCAATTTTCGGATTACTCTAGCTGAGCTGATTCCAAAAATGTATCACATGTTGATTCCAATTGGTACAGGGTGGACAAAAATACAATAGTTTTGTGTGTGCTCGAGTAACATATAACATTCTTTATTAGTTAAATTAACAATATTATCAAAAATACTTGTTGTCTAGCGGCAATTGGTTTAAAGGTAACACCCTGTAGTTTGTTACATTTTTAGATTAATAAAAATGAGCTGTTTCCAAACATGTTTGGTACACAAAACTATTTATTTTTGTCCACCCTGTACCAATTGGAATCAACATGTGATACATTTTTGGAATCAGCTCAGCTAGAGTAATCCGAAAATTGAAACAAAATGGGGATGTTCCATTTAAAAAAAATGGCGGTGACGTCATTACTCGAAAGAAATTCACCCTGTATATTAGATTATTATTTTAAAATACGGTAAATTAAAATCAAAAATCGACGTGTTTCAGGATTATTTCTTAAAATGGTCCGTTTAGCTAAAAATGAATTTGTTCCATACTTTACGGACACAGTGTATAATAGAACAATTAAAATACACCCAAGTGCCATCATACCTAAGGAACATCGTATATAACGAATGTAACAAATGACCAGTAGAACAACGGGGGTGCACTTGCCATCAGGAGCGGTATACACGGAGATCCACAGGGGTAAATTCTGGGATCATTGCTGTGGAACGTGAAATACAGTACAAGGGTGGATGGAAGAGAGAGGACTTGAGTTGGTGGAAACAAAAATGCAAGCTGCCTTGGTAGCTGGAGGAATGAATCTTCCCCCGGTGAGCTTCGACGTGTGGGGAGCACTCGTCTCCATAGAGGGGAAAATAGATACCTATCCTCGGTGTAAGAATCGACATAATCCTAAAGTTTATTAAACATGGCGATGACCACGAGAATGGCGAAGGTCCCGCACCGGCTATTACGAAATAAAGGTGGACCAAGAGAGGAAAGGAGAAGGATCCTGTCTTCGGCAGTGAACAAAACAGTCCTGTACGGCTGCGAGATATGGGGGGCCGCCGTAGAGACCAAGAAAGTTTAGGAGAGCCTGGACAAGCTACAAAAAAATATGGCGCTTAGGGGTGGGGATGATCCCACAACGACTTCTAGTTGATGAGAGGGGAAAACGACGCAACAGGGAGGAAAATGGCAAGAAGAGTGGGATGAAAGGACGTCATGAATCAAAACCCTAGTGGGAGAGATTGGAAGGTGGATCGGAAGACGGTATGGGGAAATACAGTACCACTTAACTCAGTTTATAACAGGGAATGGCGAGAACGGGGGGGGGGGGGGGCATACCCCTATAAAATTATGAAAAGGCCGAATGAGAACTGCTATGACCGCGGGGAAAGAGATGGGGAGGGCCACGCAGTAACAGATATCTCAACATATCTCAACAGCTGGGGGGTGCGTAGGCATTCCCCCATTCTCACTGAATTAAAAAAAAAAGGTACTATTTATTATATTTGTAAAACAATTGAAGCACAGTTTCACCTTTTTCGACTATACAGGGTGTTTCTATTGAAAGTGGACAACGTAATAGAGGTTGTAGAACTTGTCAAAACGAACACGTTTTAAAAATTTTTTTTTTCATTTTGGCTTTTGTTTTCGAATTATGGACCTTTTTTTGTTTTTTTATACATCTCTATATTCTCATTGTTTGTAGACGGATTTCAAAAAATCAAAGTTCTTTGGAATCAACAGTTTAATAAATCTACGTTTGTTCGAAACTTTTTTACAACAGCAAAATGACAGTCATTTTAAATTTTGGAAATTGAATAGCACATACTCTACTACTATAATTTTGCTGTTCGAAATTTTTTGTAAAAAAGTTTTGAACAAACGTTGTAGATATTAAACTGTTGATTCTAAAAAATGTTGATTTTTGAAATCCGATTACAAATAATGGAGATATAGAGATTTGTAAAAAAACAAAAAAAGGCCCATATGTGATTTACCACTAATTAAAGCCTCGATGTTTGTATAAACAGAAGGAAATGTTTTCCGTCAGAAATTGGCTCCACGTGCTTTGAATAACGGATTCAATCACATTTAATTCAATATTTTGTTATCCACTCAACATTAGCGCCATGATGTAAGCGGCGTCTAAGTGACTATTGACCTTATAATAATGCCCCCCCCCCCTTCCCATTCCTTCCTCGTATCTCAACGCCAACTTCCCAGCTTGTGCCCGTATCTTCACCAATTTTACCTTCTCTTGTCAAAATCATTCAAGGATGAAAAAATGACTCATCACGTTTCCAGCTTGTCACGGTGAGGGTGACCACATTACGGGTAGATTGAGCATTTTCTGTTGAATTTATCGCGCATGGTGTGCAAACTGAAAAATTGGCCCTTGCTTCAATGCGAAATGAATTAGAGAACATTGACAGTATCACTGACACTCGCAGTCACAATCCAAAAGGTATACGTCAGAAGAATCGAATCAGTGGCAGCCTTACCCAAGTAGCATTTAATATTGGTGTAATATTGGCATTTCATTTCATTGCAAAGATTGGTAGAATATAAATGTACAATATTGTCCCAACATTTAAATGTTAACAATTTTACATATTGGCTAAATACTACCAAACTTTTAATATTGGGAAAAATATTTATACAATATTGGCCCATTATTATTTTGTAATGTGGCCCTTCCCTAGAAACCCCATTCACTTCGTGCAGACTCGTGCAGAGGGGTGTGCTTATTATATTTTGATTATTTTGATATCTCTAAATCGGAGAAAACTAACATTCGGCGGATTTTGAGAAAATATCATAACGTTATTATTTATGAATATTTTTTCCATGTTGCCTAAATATATCATTTTAAATATTCAGTAATATTGAAAACATAGTATTGTTATGTTATTGATAAATAAATATTGACTTTATATTGTATAGTAATATTTACTAAATATTGTAAATATTTATGTTATTCTCTTGTGGGGTGTGTTACGGCATCATTGTGGTAATTTTGTTGATGGATAGGGTTTAATTCTTCTGCCATTTATACTTTATTTTTCAATTAAAAAAAATGTATTTTTTATATTGAAAAATAAAGTATAAATGGCAGAAGAATTAAACCCTATCCATCAACATATTTATGTTATATTGCTTAAATATTGATTCTCAATATTTAGTACTATTGTACGTGCAATATTGGTACATTATTGTGTGTAGAATATTTGAATTTACATTAAACAGCAATATTTACTAAATATTACACATATTATGTATATTATATTGCTTAAATATAGATGTTAAATATATTCTACACGCATTATTGGTACATTATTGTGTGTACAATATTTGAATTTACATTAAATAGCAATATTTCACTAAATATTGTATTTCCAATATTTGTATAATATTACAAAAATATATTCACCAAATATTGGCTGCATTACGACAATATTGCCCCAATCTCTCTATATTAGACTAATATTCCGCCAAGCTAACGCCAATGAACGGTGCTATATGGGTAAATACAGTTGCGCAGTTCGTATTGTAACAAGGAAGTCACTTGGGCCGGTTCAATTGCATAAGTATTCATAATGACGTTTTCCTGAAGCCTTTAGATTTATTTACAGTTGAACCGTCCCAAGTGACTTCCTTTTTACACTACGAACTGCGCAACTGTACTTAAAGCTGCCACTGCTTTGTTTCTTCTGACATACCTTTTAGATTTTGACTATATTATTTTTGACGGAGGCCCCCACTACCCTTTGCCTCCTGTAGAACCTAGATCGCTCTATAACTGTGAATGAGTTGCAATACGTTCTTCAGCGCCTGGCAAATTTGGAATTTCTTCTTCAAGAAATCGTCGTTGCTCTATTTAAAAGCTCTTCAACTGTCAGTGGGTGTATCCCACATTTTCCCAATTCACTTTTAAAGTTTGAATCGATAGTTGACTCAAAATCATCCATTAATTTTTTTAACAATGGCGGGAACTTATGCTTCTGCTGTTCTTTGCTTGGGAAACATCAAACTCTGAAACCAATCAGTGAAGGTTCGTGTGTCAAACCATCCACTGGAACTATTATTATAACGGACATTTACTACTCCATTTTTCGTCCACCTAAACCATAAGTTATACGACATAAGGAGGCAACAAGTCTCCATCCGCACTACCGCGCAAACATTAAAGAAATTGTAGACTTGGACGAATTTCAGGATACGTGAAACCTCGTTTTTTCTTTTGGTCCGAATTATCCACGTCTTGTGCAACGTCTCCCAAGCTTGATATGAATTCCCACAATGATTTTTCAGTGATGGCGCCTCTGTTACGAACCGAAAACACAGGATGACGCCTGAGGAAAGTTTCAACCCATTCTCGCCCTGGAAGACTGGCTCGAAAAATAGTAACAACGTCACCAATTCGACTTAAATATAAATCTTAGGTCATAACTGTTAAGTGGCGAGTCATAGTTGCTCGTGTCAACCATGCGTGAAGCAAATGCGGCTTTTTCTTGTTCTGTAAAGACACTTGGGTGCCCGCATTTTCCAATGCAACGTTTTAACAAACCTTGTATAGTTTTTCGTAGAATATTCATTGTCATCCAGCGTTCTGTAGGCGAAGCGACACGACGCGACGCGGCGAAACCGTTTAAAACTTAAATTTGACGTAACTAATCTCTATGGGAACCAAATGAGTTTCAGTTATCAATCTCTTTTGGGACCAACCTTTAAATTCACACGGTGAAGGTAAGCCACGTTGTCAAAGTTGATTATACTTGATTATATGAGACGAACAAAAATTTTTTTTATTGGCCTCCTATTTTAGCCTTTTAAACCACGCCCCAGCGTATTTAAATCGCTCTTTCAAAAACGCGCGTGTTTTAAAGTTGCCATGGCATCATCATCAATTTGAAAAACGTGAATTCTTATTGGTTATTGATCTGACAGGAGTACTTTGTTAGGTCAAATAAAATGACAGATTGCAAATTAATTTCCGTTTTTCTCATTTCCATGACAATGAAAGATATACTGATTTCACATTAGGAATTCAACCATTTCACATTACTAGTTCTTATTTCCATTTTAATACCAGATTTCAAAGTGAACCGATAAAAAAAATAGCGTCAAGTATTCGTGGATAAACAGGTCTTTAAAACACTTGCTTTTTTTCAAGCACTCCGGCTGCGCCGTCGTGCTTGAAAACTCGCGCGTGTTTTAAAGACCTGTTTATCCACTTATACTTTAATATACTATTTTTTATTTCAAACCCGAAATTTACATATCAAATACGTACTTCTGTAAATGACTGGAGCATTGTGTAAGGAATTAATAATTAAATGGAAAATACTTTAAACAGATGTGAAAAATCGCTCGAGAAAAGCGAGCAAATTTTATTAACTGTACGAAAAAGAAATATTTTTATTAGCTTATGTCATGTTTGAGTTAAGGAAGTTTCTGCTTTTGACTCTTAATACTTCAGAATGAAATGTGTACCTGAAACTGAAAGTTTTCGTAACCTTCCCTCATTTTTTTCCCAAACAACTCCATTAGGCGTGTTTGCACGCAAAATCTTACAAACTTTCGCACTACTCATTATTACGAAAATTACGATTTTCCATTACCTCGTAGATACTTTAACGTTGAAAGTACTTTAACGTCTCTGTACGTCTCTATAATTCTAATGGAATTGAGTACGTCTTGGCAGAACCTCAATTAAGATAACAAATAATTTTACTAAGTGGGAAAGTTGCCAAAATTAGGATAAATTAAATTTCAAATGTCATAAACTGCGTAACATTCGTGATAAGTTAATGCCAGCAATTCCCCTATGTAAAAGTTCGGTAAGCTTGTTGCTTAAACGGAGAATAAATTAATTAGGCAATAGAAATATTGCACCAAACCGACCAAATTTAAGATTAAAGATTGCAATGTGATCACATTCCTCATGAGAACTTAATGATTAATTATTACAATAATCAATTAATTACACGTTCGTTTTTGAATTTAGTGTAATTTACACAACAAAGTTTAGGTAATAATGTACATATTGACACGTTAATTAACTATCGACACGTGATACACGAGACGTTTGTTTAAGTATTATCGATCGTACCTTAATTACAGCGACTAATGGCATCAATATCTAACTCGCACAAAGAATATTGCTAATCGAATGCTATTTACAACCTACCAGTATAAATGAGAGAAATGTAGTTAATTACATAATTGTAAACGTGATTAATTACAAGTTTATCTTAGTGAAAACTTGATAGGTTTAACATTGATTGTAATAATTTGTGTCTTAACTACCCTAATTAATTGATAATCTTGGCTAAGTAGTACTAATTATCGGCAGTTATTGTACATTACAGGTGTTAATTGGAAAGATTTTAATGTTCAACTTATTAATTTTTTGTGTATTTGAACAAATGTGATTAAGTTCAAACCATACTAATTAATTTCTAATTAGATAACGAAATTTTTGTTATAGTTTTTTGGTGTATATTTTATACTTTTATCATAAAAATGCCTTCCCCCTATATATTTTGAGTAATTAAAGAATTAAAATTAATTACTTATTGAGCCTCAAATCTCTTAAGCTAACCTTTTTTAGAAAACTTTACATCCTGAAGAACGTACGAAAAAATTTAAAAGCGGTCTCTCTCAAAATTAGCGCCAACATGTGGTGTAATTTCAGCACTAATTATGGAAATTGTATGGATCTTTCCGTAATTGCTCCAATTGTGGTAGGAATCTTTGTTAATTATTGCAAGGTGCTGTTAGAAAATACACCTGCATACAGAAAACCTTCGGTAAGAGACAATTAGCACCATTTGCCGTTGATATTGCCCTTCTAATTAGTCAAAACTTGGCTTATAATAATCCTTTCTGTACAGAATTTAACCAGTAAGGTTTCAAAATTTCATCAATTATTCTGTTTACGCAAATCAAATTAGCAATATTTTTAACTTGACTGCTGATTGAATTGTTTTACTTAATTACATATTTAAAAAATTTAGAAACAATATCGGCTTAAAATCAGTAAGTAGCAAACTGTGGTCCAATTTGAGCACTAATTATGTAAATGTTATGGATCTTTCTTTAATTGCACGAATTTAGTTACAATTTTGTTGTCCGTTAATTATTTCAAAATCCCGTTTTCTGTACTATTTTGTGGATCTGATTTCAGAAATTTCGTTTCCACCTCAATCATTAATTACACGAAGCCCATTAGTAATATTTCAACTCGACTGTCGATTGAAAATATTTAAATCAAAATGGCGAACTAACGATTGTAATTAACTAATAATTAATGGCAAGCCGTTGCCTAATTGGAGCACTAATTACGGAAATGTTCTTGTATAATTAGTACGGTTAGTTACAATTTTTTAATTACTTCATGATCGTGTTCGAAAATGTATTGTATGTATTTATTTACTAATTTTTGACAAAGATCCTTATTTCTAGTCAATACCTTCCCCATTCCTATTTACAGTTCGCCCTCCCTCCCTTTCTCGCACTCCTCTCATTTCTCTATCTCAATTAATATAAAATAAAACATAATTCCTCAAAGTCTTCCCATACTCTAATCGTCCCCTAACTGCCCCCCGTTTCCCTACCTTTCTAATTCTTTCTTACACCTTCTCAATCCATTCTCTTCCTTCTCCCCTCTCTGTGTTCGAAAATGTAACGTCATAGAAAATATGTAAAAGAAATTAAAACCTTTACAAGAAACTTACAGCTAAGGCAATTAGTATCCTTCTACTGTTGATATTACCCTTCTAATTAGTCAGAGCTGTCAACGCTTTGATTACAGTAATTTTTTGTACTGTTGTATAGAGCTTTGGCGGGGAAATTACACTTATCAATGATTTCAGAAATTCTGTCTCCACCTCACTCATTAATTACTCAATGCTTATTAGTAAAATTCCAACACGACTGCCATTTTTATATCTAGATTGCGATTATGACCTTAGTCTTGTAAATAGTTACCGACTTAAAATTTAGAAATAGTATCGTTTAAAATTAGTGGCAAACTGTGGACTAATTGGAGGACTAATTGAAAAATGTTATCGATCCTTGCTTAATTATGCAGTTTAGTTACAGTTCTTTTAAGTCGTGCAAGGTCCTGTTAGAATATACACCTCCATAGAAAATCGTGCATAGGTGAAAACTTAGCACTCTCTTGCTGTTTCTCTTCTCATTAATTAGTGCTATTAACACTCTGCTAATTGTACAAATTAGTGGTCGTCATAAGTGCTTATTTCAAGATCTCGGTCGAAAATACACCTCCATGGAAAATGTAAGCCTTTAAAGGCAACGTATAGCAAAGACGATCAGTCAGTCCTTTTACTTGTGGATGTTGCCTCCGTAGCTAATCACAATTATCAACACTCGCTTTTACATTACCTTTTCTGTTCTATTTTGCGGAGCTTTAGATGTAAATTATATGATTTTAGAATTTTCTTTACTCCTTTCCCCTTCGTTCTACCCTTTCCCTCCTCTCTAACACCTTCATCCACCCCTTCCTACCCCTCCCCCCCATCCCGCTTCTCTTAGCTCCTCACATTCCCTCATCATATGCCACACACTTTCCCTCCCTTTTTTACACAATCTACAAACCCTTTTCTCGCCCTCTCACCAATATCTATTTTCATTTTCTTGATTTCCGCACCTAAATCTCGCCACTATTCTTTTTCCCTTCAATCCCATGTCCCCCAACAGGTACTAGATCTTGCCCAGCAAACACATTTATATATAAAATACATATAAATTAAGAGCTTTTTAGATTTATATAAAACTGGAAGAAAAATAAGAGATTTAATGTCAGGATGTCAGCAATTTTCAAAATAATATATATGTCTATTAGATGTAAATTCTTCTACATGAATTTATATACGTATTGTGTATATTTTATGTAATATTTACATAAAAAATATTAGTTGTAAAAGCGTTGCCATGACCAAAATGGCAGCTACTCGAGCACAATGTAATTATTATCAATTTAAAAAATTATTTAAGCAGTTCCATACAAAAAATGGAAAAACTACATTTTACGTGCAACTGTACTTTTAATTATATTTAAACTTAATTGTTGCACGAACCCGTTCTTCCTGAACTGAAAGCCGACAGTTTATTATGATATACTTGCTTGAAAAGTGTCCCTTAACCGGATTCGAACGTTTGCGGGTGGGCGTTGCAAATTCTGAAATCCGACATTGTACCACTGCGCTAATCTGTAACATCCCTTCTTTTTATTTCGTACTTCGTAACTTTGCGCTGTTTCGCGTTATTAATTTAAATTTTGTTTGATTATACCGTTGAGTGAAGTCTTATTCAATAATTATACCTATCTTTAACTTTATGTTAAAAATGACCAGGATTTAATTTATTTTCTATATAAATTAGACGCATTTTAGTCGATACGGATCTAATATTAATAAAGGTACGTGAACTACAATTTTTGGCGCTATAGAAAACACGCGCGTGTGATTACTTATGTGGCGCAAATAGAAACGGACTTTATTTTCGACCATACAATATATGTAATGTAATGATAATTTCTAATTATATTTACAGAAGGCATACATAAAAAATAAGTAATATTACCTACATATAATATTTTACATATAACGTACATAAATCTAATCATGTAAATATGACAGCACATGAATTTCATATGTGATATGTAATTATCTATATGTATATATTATATGAATTTGCTGCTATTCTCCTTCCGGGTTTCTCCTCGCATAAAAGCGCTTTTACACGAGGAGAAACCCGGAAGGAGAATAGCAGCATATACAGCACTCGCGGAAACCTCAAAATCAACATTATATGAATTTCTGTATACAGAATATCCGTAAGTTTCTATACTATTATGTAAAATATACGTAATTGTGCGACATACGGTTTATGTAACTTTATTAAAGAATACTTACATACTTGATATATAAAAAAAACATATGTAGGGGTATTTACTTCAATTTATATAGTATGTTGTATGTATATTTTATATGTGTGTTTGCTGGGTGCCTTCTACCATAATCTCCCGATATCCCCCATTATCGCTCTCCTTTCCTGGTTTTGGACATCCTTATTTCTTTCTCCAATTTTTCCCACTCCTTCGACCCCCCACATCTCTGCTCCGTGGCCCATTACACTCCTTACTAGCTTGTCACAAATCCGCCTTCTCTTTTCCATATCCTTCCCAAAAGCTTTTTCTCCCACTCTCCATACTCTCCTCACTAGTCTATTCCCCTCTCTCTCTTCTCTTTTGAAACACCATTACTTTAGTCTTTCCCACATTTGAACTTAAGTCCTTTCTCTCTAATTATCCCTTCACCACGCCAATTTAACCCCTCACTTCCTTCTCACTATCCGCCATTACTACCACGTCGGCGTCGTTCGCATAGCTAATACCCACACTTTTATTCTCCCTATTACCATTCCCTGCCCTTTGATGTCTCCGTAACTCCTCTTCTAAATCTCTAACGTATAACAAGAAAAGGCTCGGGCATCCCTGCCTC
This sequence comes from Pyrocoelia pectoralis, assembly GCA_036250285.1. Classification (NCBI taxonomy): domain Eukaryota; kingdom Metazoa; phylum Arthropoda; class Insecta; order Coleoptera; family Lampyridae; genus Pyrocoelia; species Pyrocoelia pectoralis. Next base: position 27,818,845 of record CM070083.1, read on the forward strand.
AAACGTTTTTTCGTCCAAAACCTCTCTCTTCTTTCACTCTCGTCGTGCACCTTGTTTCCTCATACACTTCCTCTATCGCCATCACCAAGTCTTCTCCGATCTCACATTTCCGTAACATCTCCCACATTTTTATCCTATTTACATTATCAAATGCTGTCTTAATGTACAAAAACAAACCATACACCCTCCCCCCTTTTCTTTCCAGGATCTTCTTCACCACTTGCTTTAGAATATAAATGTTGCCCACCGCCCGCCTTCCTTCCCTGAAACCCTCCTGTCAGTCCTGCACTAACCTCCTTTCGCCTATTTTTTTTTAGCCTCTTTCTCAGCAACTCCGCGTATATCTTATACCACACATTCGTGATACTCACACCTCTATAGTTTTTAGCCTCTTTCTTCTCCCTCCTTTATATATCGTCCTTTCCCTCCATACTCTACCTAATATCCCTCTTATCATTTTCCTTGTTGTCACCCCCGTGTATTTGCACTGTTCCCCTCCTCCACTCCTCTTCATCCAAATCAACCTCCCTTACTTCCTATTTCCCTCTTCTCCTGTTTACAAATCTCCATATCTCATTTTCGTTCTTTTTCCTCCTCTACTTCATATTTATACTCTTCCTTCCTCCTTCTGCGTTCTTCCTTATATTATCCTTTCAACCTCTTATATTACCCAATGTCTATTTCCCCTCTCTTCCATTTCCTCATTCCCCTTCATACTTCCTTCCTTACCCATTCCCACTTCCCGTTCCACCCCCACCCCCCTCCGTCTTCACCTCAATCATTAATTCCATGTTCTTTTCTGTACTCTTTTGTCTCTGTAAATTCAGTTTATTGTTGTTTTAAGATTTTTTGAAACCTCAATTTTCGTACGAAACGTGGCTGATGTCTTTAAGCTGTACAGAAAATGTCAGATATGAGTGGAAATGAATGTAACTACTTTATGGGCATCTAAGAGCCTTTGCGAGGAACATACAGTAAAACACGTTTAATACCCACTTGTTGTTGATTCCGTTTCTATTAACTTTCACCACTTGGCTTGTTAATAATCTAAGGGCGTAATTCCATAAATTGAAATGGTGTTCAGAGGTTTACCGTCTATTACGTACAGGTTGGTGCAACTACCTCCCTTAATTGTACCTACCTTTGTGTTTATATAATAAATAGGAAAAAACCAAATACGATTCTTTTGATGATGGATCTGTTGTGTGTGGATACTCACGTGGCGTCCACTAGGTGGTTGTTACATAACAAAACTCAGTAACGTAATAACGTTTTATGTAATGTCGCAGTACACATTGAAACTATGAGTATCAAGTTAACCGCATGAAGGAATATTTTTCGTAAACGCAATCATATTACGTACTTCCACCTACTTCAAAATTTATTACGAAACCCATTAATTAGAGCGTAAATAATTACTGGTCGCTCGCTTCCTTATCTCTAGGGTGTAATAATTATTGTGCGATATTATTATCCTGAATTTTCGTTGGTCTTAACAAACTCCTGTGCTTTGTAAATTTATTTATAAATAAATTTTTGTTCGAATCATTAAGCTAAAATTTCTATTCAAATAATAATGTGAATGGTTGTTTATTACAAAATTTACATTTTTTTTCTCACACAAAAGCTCTTACAAATCACGTCTTTCAGATCAATTCGGCGATAAAATTGATGATGAATGTTGTGCGCGGGACCGTGTTGGTGGTGCACCTCGCTTACACGTACTCATTTCAAATGTCAAAAGCAAAATAGTGTAATAAGCAATTTCACTACATATTTCCTTTGACGTGTACTGTGGAATGAAAACGAAGAAAAATTGCTCAAAACAGTTTGATGTTTTTCGTCAATTTCTTTTATTGAAAATTTCTCCCTAATTGGGTGTCATAAAATCCTCTACTCATTGTTAGGCTACTGTTAATATTTTAGAACTGTGATGAAAATAATTCCAGCACATACCGTATTCAGTAGGGATGTAAAGATCCGCAAATATTATGGATCCGGATATGGGATCTAAAAATATCCGGATCCAATAGATCCCAATATCGGATTTTTGTGGATCCGGATCGAAAATCCGAAGGTTAAACCCGGATCTACGGAATTGGGGGTTAAATCCGGATCCACGGATCTACGGATTTGTAAGTTAAATCCGGACCTGGCATTACTATTAATTTACATAGGATCCAGATCTAAAGTCTGCAGCTGTACACAAAGAATCAGGAATTTCATTCCATACATCAACAACAGAATTCACGTGTGATCGAATTTGGGATCCGGATACGCGGATCCTATTAAACAAATTCGGATTCGCGGATCCGGTTAAACAAATCCGGATCTTAAGGATCCGAATTGTGTATGAGATCTGGAGAAATGCGAATCCGGATATATCATAGCTGGAGATCCGGAGAAGATACGGATCCATACCGGATCTTGTTTTGGATCCGGAACCGTTTCCCACACCTAGTATTCAGAGCAATACCTCTGGAAGTTGGTGGATTCCCAAGAATCTGGTTCCTAAAGAAGACACTCTTACCTACACGGTAATGATTGGTGCTGATTACTGTGTTGGAAACGTAGTATGAAACGTTGATCATCATCCTTTTCATCTTATTTTGGAACCTGAACCTATAGCGCCGTTGAAGGCGATTCTCCAAGCCTGGATGCTGTATATCCGAATGGCTTTTAAAATGGCAATTTGTTTCCTAGGAATTCCCCTCGGAGAAAGCATCAGTATCGTCTGCAAGCGTAGCTACTGTGACCACGGAAAAGTAGATAGATCACTTGAGTGTAGGAGGTTCAGAATTGTCCCACTCCTTGTTTTTATTTTCTGAGGTTTAGTGGGAACATGGAGATCACTTGAGTGAGATTATAGTTGAGCTGTCCGTGTTGGCCCATATCTCCACCTTCGGGATTAGTCGGTGTGCTCACCTTCCCTTGGTAGAGGCATCCTACATCGTCTACCATTAGTTAAGACTAGTTGCTCTCGCTTCAATCCTTGCATGGTTATCTCGCTTCTGATGATATATCGATCAACGTTCCTCGGCGAGCACCTCAATGGGCAGCATTTCGCTGAAGAGTGCGATAATTTACTTCAAGTGTTTGGCAACGATCGTTCTACGAATACTATCGTGGACACTCCTTTCAGCAAATGTAATAGCACAGAAGCGGCCCGAGCACAGAACCCTGAGGAACTCCCCCTATACGTCTTCGGTTCATCCTTTGTATCGTAAATGAGCCATATATTACGTAGGTAATTCGCCACTATTCTCCGTAGATACCATGGTACACCCAAATACTTTTAAGGCATCCATGACACGCTTACAGATCGTCGAGTTGAAGGAGTTTTTGTAATACGCCACCTTGTGGTAGTCCCCTTATTTGATGGGGTTGAGTGAAAAGTGTTGTTGATGACTGTGGTTGGTAGGTTAAATATGGTTACTGCATGATTTCCTAACATCGATAATGGTCTCCTCTTTGTTTTGTGTTTGATGTTATACAGGGTGATTATGAAATGCTTCCACAAATCTTGGGGACATATTCCTTACACCACAGCAAAAAAAAATACTTCATGTAGGTATCCAAAAATCTTCAGCTTTTCTGTTGCTAATGGAACGAACATTCGCAGAATGAAAGTGCCATCAACTCAGAGACTCACCGCAAATGCTCAAATTGCATGGACAAGTTGAAACATGAACACCTTTAAATGACGATCTTCAGCCGTCCATGACATGTCGATGAAGAGCTTTTGTACCTGGGTTGATTGCTACATTAACCATTATTTAAGGTCCCAAGCGAGGAAAATCAATTGATTGAAGTTGAAGAAATATACAATGGTTTCTTCTCTGACTATGAAACATTCTTGTGCCCTTTTGGGTTTATGTTTCACTTTATGCAACAGTCCCCATAAGTGAAGAGCGAACTAGTCACAATTACACTCCACGAGCTAAATTGAAGGAATTAGTGGAGGCTACATCACAATCGAGAAGATTTTGAAAGAAGTGTTGTTATGAGGAAAATCCATCGACTGGACACTACGAGCTGCTGTGCACAATGTGGAAGCTCGGTTTTCTCTTGGTCACGGTACCCTGTAAGTAGTAGGGCTATGTCACTTCTGACCCAATTTGACCTTGATCGCTACTCGGTTTGACCTTGAAGCATTCAGGTTCTGAACTTGGACAAGCAGATCGCTACTCAGTTTGACCTTGAAGCATTCAGGTTCTGAACTTGGACAAGCAGATTCTCAACTTGGATAAGGTTACAGGTTCTGAACTTACCTATGGAACTCCTGACTCAATTTGACCTTGATCGCTACTCACTTTGACCTTGATATATTCAGGTTCTGAACTTGGACAAGGTCACAGGTTCTGAACTTGGACAAGGTTAGAGGTTCTGAACTTATCTATGTCACTTCTGATTCACTTTGACCTTGATCGCTACTAACTCAGTTCTTGTAGATTCAAGGACACTCATTTACGGGAATGAACAGGTATGGACGGGTCATAAACGGCTATTGAACGGCTAATGGACGCGTATGAACGGCTATTAAGCAGGTGTTTGTACAAAGCTGTTTAAATCGAGTTGTTCTGATGAGGGGGAGCTGTTAAGCGGTTTCCTGTAACAGATATATCTGTTCACCTGTTCAATAGCCGTTCAATAGCCGTTTATGACCCGTCCATACCTGTTCATTCCCGTAAATGAGTGTTCTTGAATCTACAAGAACTGAGTTAGTAGCGATCAAGGTCAAAGTGAATCAGAAGTGACATAGATAAGTTCAGAATCTCTAACCTTGTCCAAGTTCAGAACCTGTGACCTTGTCCAAGTTCAGAACCTGAATATATCAAGGTCAAACTGAGTAGCGATCAAGGTCAAATTGAGTCAGGAGTTCCATAGGTAAGTTCAGAACCTGTAACCTTATCCAAGTTGAGAATCTGCTTGTCCAAGTTCAGAACCTGAATGCTTCAAGGTCAAACTGAGTAGCGATCTGCTTGTCCAAGTTCAGAACCTGAATGCTTCAAGGTCAAACTGAGTAGCGATCAAGGTCAAATTGGGTCAGAAGTGACATAGTCCTACTACTCCTGTAAATGGCGGAGTTTCTCAAAGTGAAATGAAGAATCAAGGAACTGTTTAATTTCAGATCCTAGCACTGTAATTTATTGTTCTATGTAGGGTGCTAATTAGGTGCAAATTTACACATTTTAATTGAATCATTACTCCACAATTACTTATAAACAAATTTCCACGTGCTTTGAAGAAGAGCGGCTGAACGTTAATTAGTTAAACTGTGTTTATTCGGTTCAATTAATTGTAGTGAAAAATTAGTAAAAATCTCCCCATAATTAACTTATGCGTTATTGTTCACTTATCGAGGAACGGCAGTGAAAATCACTGTTAGTATCCATTTAGATAATTAAATTTTGCTTGACAGTTTTGTAAAAGAAATACAAATACTTACTCTGCGCGACTAATTGTTATTTACAGATTAAATTACTGAAATGCAGAAATGTTCCTATTTAATATGCGGCCCGATTAATTGACACGATAAAGGACCGACACTCCTATTTTACAGTTACATAACATATTATTATGTAGTTCTTCGAGGATTTGGCACTACCGGCACAATTACAAAGGCTAGAACAGTGAATATTCTTCAGTGAAGTAAAATTTAAAACATTCTTCGAATTAAGCACGCGGCCATGAAATAATTAAGTGTTACACTCAGAAATTAGCAGGTGTTAATTGAATTTCGTTTAATTAGTAAACCGTAATTACCTTGTAGTGCAATTAATTAGGCAATTAAGATATTACAGAAAATTATGGACTTAAACAACGTATCGTGTTGTATCGTCTTTTAAATACTCAGGTTATCGATTTTAAACTTTTATTACAAATGTTACTAATTAGGTGACCAATTAGGGCTCTTTGAGTAGTGCTTTTTGATTACTTATTGTGCCATAAATCTTAGGGCTAACCTTTTTCAGAAAACTATATTGGGATGAACGTATGAAGTTTGAAATTAATTACGAAGATGACCCTTCGTTTAATTTGTCTAATTACTTACAATTTTGGTAGGAATCATGGTTAATTATTTTATCGTCCCGTCCAACCTGCACCTTCATGGAAAATTTAAAACAGTTAAAAGCCTTTACAAGAAAGTAAAAGTATAATATAATTAGCTCTTTTTGCTGTTGAATATTGCCCTTCTAATTAGTCAAAACTGTCAACAATTGCTTGGCTAATAATCTTTTTTTTGTAAGGCTATAGTTGTAAATTACACTTACCTTTTCATGTCTGTCTACACTTCAATTTGTAATTATGAGCAATACTTCGACCGACAACTAATTTTAAATATCTAAGTCAGAATATTGTGACCTAACCGTAATTAATTTGTTAAAAAGGGATATTATTATGTAGTTCTTCGAGTATTTGGCACTAGCGGCACAATTACAAAGGCTAGAACAGTGAAGTAAAATTTAAAACATTCTTCGAATTAAACACACGGCCATGAAATAATTAAGGGTTACACGCAGAAATTAACAGGTGTTAATTGACTTTCGTTTAATTAGAAAACCGTAATTATCTTGTAGTACAATTAACACGACTTAGACAATTAAGATATTATAGAAAATTATGGACTTAAACAACGTATTGCAAATGATATGTTTTTTAAATATTCAGGTTGTCGATTTTAAACTTAAACTACAAATGTTACTAATTACGTTACTAATTAGGTGACCAATTAGAACTCTTTGAGTAGTGCTTTTTGATTACTTATTGTGCCATAAATCTTAGGGCTAACCTTTTTTAGAAAACTATATTGGGATGAACGTATGAAGTTTGAAATTAATTACGAAGATGACCCTTCGTTTAATTTGTCTAATTACTTACAATTTTGGTAACAATCATGGTTAATTATTTTATCGTCCCGTCCAACCTGCACCTTCATGGAAAATTTAAAACAGTTAAAAGCATTTACAAGAAAGTAAAAGTATAATATAATTAGCTCTTTTTGCTGTTGAATATTGCCCTTCTAATTAGTCAAAACTGTCAACCATTGCTTGGCTAATAATCTTTTTTTTATAAGGCTATAATAGTTATAAATTACACTTACCTTTTCATGTCTGTCTACACTTCAATTTGTAATTATGAGCAATACTTCGACCGACAACTAATTTTAAATATCTAAGTCAGAATATTGTGACCTAACTGTAATTAATTTTTTAAAAAGGGATACTTGATTAATGGCGAGCTGTGGTCTAATTTGAGCACTAATCATGGAAATATTATAGATCCTTGTGTAATTGCAATAATTAGTTACTATTTTTGTAGGCATCATAGTTATTTATTGCAAGGTGCAAGTGCAAGGGCAAAAATACAATAATGATTTCAGGAATTCTGTTTCTACCTCAATCATTAGTCGCTTAAAGTTCGTTAGTAATATTTCAACGCGACTCCTGATTGAGAATATCTAAATCAGAATTGTAATCTAACGGTTGTAATTAATTGCTGACTTAAAACATTTGGAAACAGTATCGCACAAAGTTAGTGGCAAGCTGTAATTTAATTGGAGTACTAATTAACGAAAGTGTTTTTAATTACTCCAATCAGTTGCTATTTTCCTATACAATATGGTTAATTATTACAAATACTAGTTCGAAAATACACTTTCATAGTAAATGTAAGATACAGGAAGCGTACAGTAAAAAACAATTAGCTCTTTTTGTTGCTAATTTGGCTCCTTTAAGTAATCAACTAACAACTCTTAGCTTCCTAATAAACTTTTCTATAATGTTTTGAATTCTATCCCCACCTTCGTTGAATTAAGCACGGAATTAATAGAAATTAGCCTTTGCTAATTTTATTAACTAATTAGTAAAAATTAGCAGCAGTATTTTATATACGAGAATTACATGTAGTATACTAGTTCGCTTGTGTACAAGTTATTTCGTGTACGCTTAGTAACTTTAGTTTTTTTGTAACTTGTGGTTTAAGGTCTAGTAATCACCCCACAATTGTCACGCTATATTCGAATTTCGGTGTCGTTTTAAAACATCATCATCACAAACCGTAATTTCCCAAGTCACTTCCTTCTAATGAACCTGTATTGATCAAACGTATAAATGTGAGAAATTTGAGCGGGTCTTAATTCCTGCACTACGAGGTTCTTTCATCTTTTCGAGCAAAAGCTTTGAAGTGGTCTCTGGCGATTGTGATTTCGATTACTTGCCGATAGGTAGAGGTACATACCAATGCATATGAATCGTGGAGTCTTATTACACCTTTCTAATATCCGGTACGCAGTGTGAGCGAAATCGATATCATTTAATTAAGCCTTTGACGTATAAAAGCCATGTCATTTAATCTCTTCATTTAAAATATTAATTTCCTGCCACAAGATTTTTATATACGTCGTATAGGGATTTAATAGGCGAAATTAATTAGTAACTGTAATAAGAGAGTATATCGTTTTACTTATCATTTAGCATTTATGCCCCTCTTAAGGTTTTGTTTTTGTTGATTTTTTAGGCCTTTATTCTCGTTGGAGCTCTCTAATTAGTTATTTTGCTTGTTAAGTACAATTGAGGAAATTGGTGCTCTAATTTTGAGGCAATAACCTGATATATTGATTATGCAAATTAGAAAAGGAATACATTAATTTTATCACTCCTAAACCTATAAATTAGGACGAAATTACTTAGAACCTTCGTGAATTAGTATTGCTTTGTTGAACGTTGTACTAACGCGTGGTAAAGAATTTAGAAACGAAATTGAATTAGCACATTAGGTATTATAATTACTTAACAGCAATTGCATTCCTAATTACAATTTAGTCTCAATTCATTGTTGTACCAAAAAAAGTTAGTTAGGTTTTGTTACCGTAAACGACTAATTACATAATTGATGTAATTATAATTGCCTCAAATGAAGTAATTAATAGGTGTTATATTGAAATTAGTACAACTATTAATACTTCTGTGATGTAATAGTATAAAACAGCAATTATAGTAAATAAATATGTGAGCTTAAAAGGAAGTTTGACACTAATTAATTAAAAATTAAAATTAGTCTCAAATGGACAGCAACATTTTTTTGGCAATTTGGAGATGCTCAGAAGCATTCATCCCTAATGTTTATATTCCTTTAGGGAAAGATATATTTATCTTTTAAATCTAATCCCCCCCCCCCCTGTATTTTAGAAACCTACGAATATGGGGATCTGTACGATGACATAAAAGAATATGGTGCCTCATACAATCGTAATACGGTCGTCAAAAGAGACGCGAGTCGTGTTCATTTTCTTGATTTACACCTCTTTGTACATTTTCTGAGAACTTGCCCTTAACCCTCCGTCGGGCGCAATAGATCTATTGGATACGCGCTACCTTTAATTAAGTATATTTCCGTAACGAATGCAACCAAAGGATTGCGTCTTGTAGTATCTTCCTCCCCCTCCCTAACCTACGTGTTAGTGTGTTTTTTACTGCTTAGGAGTGCCTGTGTGTCTAGCTGTAAAGTGATAAGTTTTGTGATAACACATCATATTCCTTGGTTTGAAGCTAGTAAGTATGGTTTTTACATATTATCATGTGAATTAATTATATATGTTATATACTTTGTATCTAGTAGATACCTTAGACCTGTTGAAGAAGTAACATTTTTTATAATTTACGAATACAGTTGCCTGGAGTTGTGGGGCCTGCGAAGCAAGCATATTCAGCGTATTCGTTTAGTTTTACTAGTTTTAGTAGTAATAAAATGTACATTTACAGTTAGTATTGTGTATTGTAACAATGTGCAACATATAAACAATAAAACTGTACTTACTTTGTTTTAATAAAAAAAAAATAAGACCAAAAAGCGCTCGTGTATCTTACAGATACATTGCGCCCGAACTAGCTACTCCGGCTATTGCGCCCGACGGAGGGTTAAATACGAGAGAGAGCTAGGGTTGTTGATACACTTCAAGGTTTAGATGTTATCGATTGTATGTTTTCAACGCCGCTTACGGAAGCTGTAACTCAAGTAAATGTAAATATGCAAACGTGAATATTTAAGTGTTTATTATAATTCAAAGTGCAAAATGGATTTTTCTTCACAAAAGCAAAAATATTTAAGTAAAAGCGTCACGTCCCGTAATTTTCAAAGGCGGTTGGGGGAGAGAGAGCTCCTTGAAAGGAAGAGGTATAAAACTTTTCTTCCGATTCAATTACTTCACCTTCTTTCACCCCTTCGGCAGAAAGAGTTTTGACCGGTTTCGTAACTACGATATCCATTACCTTCGAAATCTGGGAAGTATATATTGTTTCATATACATAACTCGCCCTTGGCTGTCGCATATTTTTGCATATTCGATACTTTTCATAACTTCGAGAGTTTAAACTTTAAACAAAAAGTAATAGATACTGAACTGTGTAAGCATCAATTTCCAGCTTTTCCGATAAATACAAGCATATTTTGAAACACCCACATATTTCTACTCAATAATTGTACCAGCCGCGGCCATCGCATCAATTGCTGTTGAAAGATTTTTCAGTTATTGTCGATCATTATTATTATTAATTGCGGTAATTATATGCTAATCGGTTGGGTTTATGTCGACTAAATTCTGGAGACTGAACTTTCTGACTAATTTGAAACAATTAGCGGCAATCTAACGTAATTAGTGAGTATCTAATTTGAAATAATTTGTTCAATCAATTAGTATTTGTCAACCTAAGTAATGGTTGCTAATTAGCACTTTCACGTTACCTACCCGTAGTAATTTAGTGCCGAATAATCACCACCAATATCGTTAATTAACTAATTACGTGACTAATTAGTAGTAATTTCCGATAATCCCTACGAACTTATCTCAAAGTTATGCTAAATTAGTGTATAATTTGATGAGATAATTACATTTGAAGTAGTATATAAATGTTCTATAAATTATCCGGTACCCTCCATTAAATTAAATTTAAATTAGTGAAGTCGACGCTGTTTAAATAATTAATATACCCAGATGATGGATTTTGAAACGAACCTCCATAACAAACATTTGAAAAGCACTTAAAATGACGACATTTGTTCCTTAAACACCCCTGTGTGCGATGAACGTGATTGTCGAATCTATAATCACGTTTATAGTGTAACTTAGTTTGAAAATTTAATTGTTAAACTTCGATTACATAACGTGACAGTTTCCAAGTTTCATTTCCTTGTTTTACTAATAAACCCTCACTAAATTGGTTGTAATTTTAAGCTTAAATGGAATTACCTCAATGCACTTGTACGATTTTTTTAAAAAAATAGTATAGTAAAGTTTCTTGTTCCAGCGCGCCAATCTCGTCAAATTCAACGATGTTTTTATTAAGTATTACGACCGCCAACAACGTTTAAGTGCGGATTATAGTCTTAGGAAAGTAATGGTGCATTTATAACGTAAGATAATAAATCTGGTGATTTTGTGTATTTGCGAATTTACAAGGTGCCAAAATGTTTGAAGGACTACGGTCATCGAAATACACCTTGTCAAGATTTCTATCTCAATCACTGTAAGTATTTTTTTGTTTGTTAACATGTTCGACGACGGGCGCATATTTTTGCATATTTAACTCCATACGGGGATTTTATATATTTTTTGGCTCTCTGATTACAACACCGAAACGTATCAATCCCCACTTACGTAATTGATATATTTAGCATACATCTGCATATTTTAACATATTACAATGTCATATTTTTACATATTGTCTAGTTAAATGTGTCCGTTATTTTCGTGAAATGGCTGATACGTACCATTTATAGTAAGCGGAGGAATTGAAATTTGTGGAACCTACATCGATTAAAAGTATAAGGACGGTTCAATTTTAAAATATGTACTTTAAATTTAAGGGAAAAAATCGAAACAGGAGGATCAAGAATTTTAAAATTTGAAATAATTTTTAAATATTCGAAATGTTCAAAAACATTAATTCTTACTCAAATTAGAAATTAGCATTTATTTTGAAAATTTTTAAATTTTGCAATGTTTGTTTATGGAATTTTAAATTCCAAGTTTGGAATTTCGAATATAGAATTCACAATTTTTGAATTTAAATTTCTAATCTTTAATTTCGGATAATCTGCTTAGAATTCACATTTGCGGTTTTTCAGTCAAATTAGTTTGTCATATGTTGAGAAAGCCTGTAATTAATTTGATTTCAGTTTCGGATTTGAAACACATTTCGTTTTTAGAATTTTGGATAAAAGGATTCGTGCCCGAACTGTAAAAAAATGAAATCCATTGTTATAGCTTTTAAATGTTAACTTTGGATATTTAGCTTCCGATTTAATATTTTCCTTTTTGAATCCTGAATTTAAATTCATACATCTTAAATTTGAATTTATGATTTGCAATGACATCAATTCCCCAGTGCCCTTTGGAGTCTTTCTATTTTAAATTGTTGAACCTTTGAATTTTGATTTACGATTTCGTAGTTTAGATACAGAATTTCTGATTGGAAATTACGAATTGCGAATTTGCAATTTTGAATTCACAGATCACCGATTACGAATTTACAGTATATTTTGAATTTACATTTTTAAACTTATATTTTCAGTTTTCATCTTTTCAATTAGATGTTTTGAATAATCCATTTCGCGCCTTAATTTTTGAATTTCTCGCTTCGAATTCCTGGTTAAAAATTCGGATTTTAATTTCTGATTTGTAATTCCAATAATTTCATATCACCGATCGCCGAGTTTTTAGTTTTAACCTTTTGAATTTTTATTTACAATCTCGAATTCTAAATAAACAATTTCCGATTGCAAATTTCGAATTGGGAATTCGCAATTTTAATTTCATGGAACGTTAATTTGTTATTTATGACGAATTGAGAATACGCATGTTTGATTTCGAACTCTTCAAAATTTAACATCTCAATTTAAATTTAGTATTTACGCCTTGTGTAATAAATTTTAATTTACTATTTTGAATAATTGAATTTCCATTTAAGTTGTGAGTATTAAATTTCTGTTTACAATTTTGCATTTTAGATTTGAAATTCGGAATTTAAATAAATTAGCCATATAATTTCAATTTTTAAATTTCCTGAATTGAATTCAGCTTTGAATCTATTATTTCAAAATATGAATTTCTCATTTCAAATTCCGAACCTTCCATTTTCATCTTCGTTGTCGAACTTTTAAATTAAAATGTTTGTATGTTACCTTTTCAAAATAATTTTCTTAATTAATTTAATTAATTAATTAATTAATTTTCAATATAAAATTTCCATTTATAGTTTGAAATTTTCTGGCTTCCAAATCTCATTTTTAATTTCCTATAGCTAATTTTTAATCTAGTTTTGAATTTTTGTGGATAATTATTGTGAATTTTAAAATTGGAATACGAATTCATCATTTTATTTTCGATTTCAAATTACATTCCAATTTGGAATTTTGGAAAATCTGAATTTGATTTCTATTTTAACTTTGTGTATCGATGATTTCGAAGGTTTTCATTCCGGAAATAAAATCTTAATTTTTGGAATTCTGATTCTTATTTACGGATTTTCACTATCACACTCTGCATTCATAATAACACATTATTCGTGTGATCAGGATGTTAGATATTGCATATTAAATTTTGAAATTTGGAATTTAGAATTCCGAGCTGTGCTTTAAATATTGAAATTTGCATTTTGATCTTCGATATACAATTTTGAGCTTCAACTTCATACAACTTATTTTGGATTTCTGAATTCCGGCATCGGTTCTTCAGAAATGGAAACCTCAATTCTATAAATTTCAATTTCAGTGTTTAAATCTCAATTTCCGATGTTAAATTATGTATTTTGAGTTTCTTTTTTTTTAATTTCACGCTGCATTAGCTAAAAATGTAGTTTCACTACTTAAGTTCAGTTTTTCAATTTTAAATATTTTGCATTTTTAACTTCAAAGCTTTAAATCACAATTTTGAAATTGAAATTCCAATTTTGTATTATTTTTTTACAAATAAATGAAATAAATACATGATTCTATTCCCCATCGTAAAACTACTCCCGCCTGTCCTTCCCCCTACTTTCCACCTTTTCCCTCCTTTCTAGCACTTCCTTCATCCATCCCAACGCTTCCCCCTTCGCTCCTAGTATCTCCTTTCTTACCCTTCTCTTTTCTCTCGTCTCCTCGCATTCCCTTAACATATGTGCCATGCTCTCCCTCCCCTCCCTACACATTCTGCAAACTCTCTCCTCCTCCTCCCGCCAATACTTATTCTCTCTCTCCTCGTTTCCACACCTAACCCTCACTACAATTCTTTTTTCCTTCAGACCCATCTCCCCTGTCAGGTACTCGGCCTTGCCCTCTGCCATGATCTCTCCATATCCCTCATTATACCTCCCTCCGGCTATCTTCTCTCTCTTTTCCTGCCCTTGCACATCTTTATCCCTCATGGCCATCTCCTCTACCATCTCTCTTCCTTCTTCCCTCCTTCTTTCTACCTCCTTCCTCGCATACCCCACCCTCTCGTAATATAGTCTCCTGTCCTCTTGCCCATACTTTATCCGCTTCCCCCTCATCTCCTTCATACATTCATTCACCATTATTATTTCTGCCTTCTTCCTGACCTCCTCCTCGTACTTCACTGCCCTCCTTCCCGCCTGCACTCTCAATTTTTCCACTTTCGCCTCTTCCCCCACAATGTACCCCGGTGTCTCCCTGTCCAAACCCAGCGTCCATCTCCAATACTTCTCTTGCACCTTTTCCAAACTCTCCCACTCCTTCCACCCCCTTATCTCTGCCCCGTATCCCATCACGCTCCTCACCAACTTCTCAAATAACCATCTCCTCTTTTCCATGTCCTTCCCGAACACTCTTTCCACCTATTTCCTCTCTTGGCCAGTTCCCTTATGTGTCCCTCGTCCTTATTATCATATCTGACTACATATCCCAAATACTTCCACTCCTTTACACTTTCTAGCTCCTCCTCCCCCCACCATCACTTTGACTTCCCTCCCCTCCCTCTTCTCTTCTGGAATACCATTATCTTCGTCTTGGCCCCGTTTACCCCTAAGTTTTTTTTCCCCAAGTACCCCTTCATCACACCCATTGCCCCCCTCATTTCGTTCTCACTGTCTGCTATCACCACTACATCATCCGCGTACGTACGAAATTTAAATTCCAATTTTGTATTATTGATGTCGCGAAATTTCAAAAAATACACAAAATCTGTCCGCCTGTACCTACTCGCCCCTTAGTTTTGAACAAGTAGAGGAGCCCTCAAAGTTTGTGTCTAAATGCTCCCCCACGAATTATTTCCATAAGAGCTGTTTTAACATTTGAAACGTTAATAACGTCTAAGCGCGTTACACGATTGGAGTTGTATTGAAAATTTGTATATAAAGGTGCTCTTTTGTTTCGAAAAAAAGGCGCTTGGCCCGCACAATTTGTACCTAATAATTTTGGTAACAGTTTAGAATCCGGGTCCATCCCAGTTTCGGGTAAACATGTTCGGAATGATAGGGACCAGGGATTCCTGGTAGGAAAAATGAAAGAATTGGTTTCGGAAACGACCCTTTTTAAAAAAAAATTGTTTAGGTACTTAATTGTAGAGTTACGGTCTACCCTTCAATAGGTGGCGTTAGAGATATGAATTTTAATTAAAAAATAAGACATGTAGTAGGTACCATACTTGAAATTCAGCACGGCCAGCATAGGGCAATGAATTTCTTATGGGGACATTTTGCACAACGTTGTCACTTTTCTTTTACTCGATGCGCTATTCTGAAAGTAACTTTTAAGTACTGAATTCCAGAGGTTCTTAAACGTGATATAATTAAATTAACTATACGGGGGAGAAGACAAGAGAGAAGATAAGAGGGATACTAGGGGGTGTGTGGCGAGGGGGAGGGATCCCAGATGAGTGGAATGAAGCTAGGATAGTGTCAATATATAAAGGGGGGATAGGAAAGAGGCGAACAGCTATAGGGGAATAAGCATTATGAGTACGGGGTACAAGATATATGCGGAGGTGCTGCGAGCAAGATTGGAGAGGGAAGTGATCGATAAAAAGTTGGTACAGGACTGGCAGGCGGGATTCAGGGAAGGAAGGAGAGCGGTGGATAATATTTATGTGTCGAAGCAGTTGGTAAATAAGGCGATGGAGAGAAGAGGGGGGAAGATGTATGGGCTGTTTATGGATATAAAAGCAGCCTTTGATAATGTAAACAGGGAGAAAATGTGAGGAATGTTGAGGAGATATGAGATAGGAGAAGAGCTGGTAATGGCGATAGAGGAATTATACGAGGAAACAAGGTGTGTGACCGGAGAGAGGGGAGAGGAAGGAAGAAGGTTCTGAACGACAAAAGGCTTGAGGCAGGGATGCCCTTTGAGCCCGAGTTTATTCGCGCTATACATAGGGGATCTGGAGGAGGAGTTGCGGAGACACCAAAGAGGAGGGGTAGTGATAGGGAGGGTGAAAGTGTGGGCGCTCGCGTACGCGGATGATGTAGTGGTGGTAGCAGACAGTGAGAACGAAATGAGGGGGGCAATGGGAGTGATGAAGGGGTACTTGTGGAAAAAAGACTTAGGGGTAAGCGCGGCCAAGACGAAGATAATGGTATTCCAGAAGAGAAGAGTGAGGGGAGGGAAGTCAAAGTGGTAGTGGGGGGAGCAGGAGCTAGAAAGTGTAAAGGAGTGGAAGTATTTGAGATACGTAGTCAGATATGATAATAAGGACGAGGGGCACATAAGGGAACTGGCCAAGAGAGGAAATAGGGTAGTGGGGAGTGTGTGGGGGATAGGGGAAAGAGTGTTCGGGAAGGACATGGAAAAGAGGAGATGGTTATTTGATAAGTTGGTGAGGAGCGTGATGGGATACGGGGGCGGAGATATGGGGGTGGAGGGAGTGGGAGAGTTTGGAAAAGGTGCAAGAGAAGTAATGGAGATGGACGCTGGGTTTGGACAGGGAAACACCGGGGTACATTTTGGGGGAAGAGGCGAAAGTGGAAAAATAGAGAGTGCAGGCGGGAAGGAGGGCAGTGAAGTACGAGGAGGAGGTCAGGAAGAAGGCAGAAATAATAATGGTGAATGAATGTATGACGGAGATGAGGGGGAAGCGGATAAAGAATGGGCAAGAGGCAGGAGACTATATTACGAGAGGGTGGGATATGCGAGGGAGGAGGTAGAAAGAAGGAGGGAGGAAGGAAGAGAGATGGTAGAGGAGGTGGCCATGACGGATAAGGATGTGCAAGGGCAGGAAAGGAGAGAGAAGATAGCCGGAGGGAGGTATAATGAGGGATATGGAGAGATCATGGCAGAGGGCAAGGCCAAGTACCTGACAAGGGAGATGGGTCTGAAGGAGAAAAGAATTGTAGCGAGGTTTAGGTGTGGAAACGAGGAGAGAGAGAATAGGTATTGGCGGGAAGAGGAAGAGAAAGTTTGCAGAATGTGTAGTGCGGGGAGGGAGAGCATGGCTCATATGCTAAGGGAATGCGAGGAGATGAGAGAAGAGAGAAGGGTAAGAAAGGAGATACTAGGAGCGCAGGAGGAAGGGTTGGGATGGATGAAGGAAGTTTTAGAAAGGAGGGAAAGTAGGGGGAAGGACAGGCGGGGAATAGAATCATGTATTTATTTGATTTATATGTAAAAAAATACAATAAACCAATAAAATTAACTAACTTGTTTGAGAATTTTGGTAGTTACAGTGCATGCAATGCAAGAAAGTTTTGTGTTTAAATAGAATCCGGTTGAGGCGTCAGTTTGGCTATACAGCAGCTCGTGCAATGCTAAATTTGAAGTATGGTACAGACAATTGATCAATGTGTAGAATTTATTATCGTTAGCTTAAAATCGCTCTACATAAGTAAAACAGTGGCATTTAAATGGCCATATATGTATACTAGCGGATAACCTGTAAGTAGATAATCGATTTCAAGAATAATCAAAAGGGAGTGGATAACCTATAAAAGAGAAATGAAAGTTAACACGAGTTGCACAATTCATAATTACTCTATAAAAAGGAGAATACAAATTTCGATGATAGCGTCATCTATGAACAAATCCGCCAAGTTTTGACATTTTGCTATTATTTCCTTATTGAATTTTTAAACATTTTAGTGCGGTTATTATGTTATAGCTTTGTTAGTTGTTTGGTAATATTCTCTTATAGGGGAAAAGTTGAAACGACTTTTGTGCATGGCTCCGGATTCTAAATAATTACCATAATTTTGATTTAGGATTTGCATATTTTTGATTTGGATTCGTTTACACTGTCTACTTTAATTTTTAGTTTAGGTACTTAACTGAGTAAACCACAGTAGAAAATTTTATATCACACTAAATAAAGTATTCCCAATAGTAATAACGCCATTATTTTATTAACGCAGCTAAATTCTGATTAGCCTCAAGTAATCCCACAAGTCAGACAAAGCACCTCCAATTACACTGAACGTTTAACTAACAGTGATCGGGTGGCTGTTTATCCTTTAATAACATTCCAATACCAACTTGAGGACGGATTAGCTCTCGGTTTCGGGCCAGGGATGAAACGGTAGCAAAAAGTGTTGGAATTTGCGGTGTTAAATCCACACTTTCTAACTATGTGTGAAAGGGTTTTAGACTTAGAATTTGGAATATTAAGTAGAAATTTTTTGAGATTGTGAGTTTCCAATTACATATTCTGTAATAATTAGCTTAATTAATCCAACTGATGAACTGTCTTTTATGAATGACCATATATTACGTTGTCTGCTCCAAGAGTTTTTCCTTTCTTACGTCCACAAGATTGATAGAAGCTGCCAGTGTCACATGTGCTTTCATTTAGTGATAGGTAGCTTACACTCCTTCAAATTTTTCTAATAAAATTTAGGACTGCTTCAACAACACATTTTCTTTAACAAGCAAAATAAATTGGAAATGGGATTGAATGCTTAATACCTACTTCCTGCTGTTCTAATTAATCATTCGTAGTCGTACCCGTACACTTTTTACACAAAAACGACGCGATTTGCCAAAATTAACTAAGGAGCTTAACGAATCGATACAGAATACGAAATGTTTCCCCGTTTCGCTTTAAATTTTCAATGAGAGCTTCATACTAAAGTTTTCTTTGTATCGATACAAACGCGTTTCCCTTGAATACAAATTATTATGGCGGTTCAGGAACTAGATCACTAAATGTAATTGATTTTCAAATCTTAATATGATGAGATAGTTGAAGCGGAAATTTACGCGCAATTAAGTTTATCTTATTGCGATGAGAATAATCTTTAAGGCCCATCGAACCTCACCGTTATATAATGTAAACGATTTCTTTTCTCCTTCCGAAATTAATGTATCGCAAATTAATCGGATACGTGGTCAACGGGGCGTTATAGTTATAATCATTTTTGTAGAGATTTTAAACGGCGATAGTTCAGTTGGTGAAATTCTGCCACGTGTAAAAGCTATTTCGTGCCGATCCTCGTATTTGTGTGGTTAACAGCTCGATTCGTCTGGAACGGCGGCGTAGTGTCGAAAGTCTGGCGTCCAGAAAATTAACAGAAAAAACCAAAACTATAAATCACACAGCTGTTTTTCGAGAGAGAAAACCTAATTTCGTTAATTAGTTAAAATACACACAAAAGAAGACGTAAAAATAACGTTTTATAAAGACGTTTAGGAAACTACTTTGTACGAAATGTGTAACACATTTTGTGACATTTAAATCCGGGATGCTATAAACTTTAGCTGTAAAAATCTGTTGTCATTACCGCTAGTCATTACTTATGTAATTATGTTATCTCTTCTTCTGGTTTTACTGTTTCTCTTTGCTTGCCTTCCTCCCCAACAATTGCGTTTCATACACTCTTTTCGTTGGTCTATCGTCATTCGTGACTTCTGTAATTCTTTTCTCTATTTATTTAATCCCCAATATATGCCCTTATTTTGCATGACGGTCACATTTCCTTTCCGTTTTACCCCGTTCAGGGATTTCCTTTTTTTCCCTGGAAATTCTGCTTTTTCCAGTTTTCAATGTTTATTCTTCCATTGTTTTGTATTTCTGGATATTTGAGTCTCCCCCTTGTAATAATGAAACTTTTGTGTAAATTTAAACAATTTTGTATAATAATTGCAAATTAAAGTAGATATACTTTAATCTCATGCATTAAAGTAGACATGATATTAAAGTAGATATACATGTACTACATGTATATCTACTTTAATTGTGTAATTTTTCAAATACAACGGCAAAGAGAGCTTAGTCACTACAGTAGTGATACCAAGGCGCGAAACGCCGAAGAACCGCAGGCGCGCATTCGCGCGCGAAGTCTTCTGGTCTATATTATAAACACAAAGTTACATGTTCTCTTAAGGTCTGTATAACCGATAGATTGGATGTGTCTCCTGCTCTGTTGCTTTTTCTTTTGTTCTTGTGTTGTGTATTTTACTCTTCTGAAAATATTATTGTATTGGTTTCTTCAATGTTTATCTTTGTATTTATTTTAACCTCTCTCTCTAGTATTTTCAGCTCATTCCCCAACATCAGCTCATTTGAGTGGTTTCATTCTTTTCTTTTCAGATACGCCCTTATTTTAGTCCCATCCCCTTTAAACTCTTTTTTCTTGCTCATTAGGCTTGGGTTTCCTCTTCTGCTTTTTGTCCATATGTCTTCTCTTTTTACACAAAAATTTTGAAGGTGTATTGGCTTATACATTATTCCTTTGTATCTTTCTTCTCGTGTTAGAGGAAAATAACAAATTGAAAGAAGAAAATGAAGGAAGAAAAAACGAAATACAAGAATTACAAAACAAAATTTGAGCTATGGGGAGAGAAAAGAAGAGGAAGAATATAGTAGATATAGAAACGCAAGACCAAGATATACCGAAATGCAGTCATGAAGAGCAAGCACAAATTGAAACGAACGAGGACAGTAGAGGTGTATATTATAAATGAGGATATGTCCAAAGAACTAAGAGAGATACAAAAGATGATGAGAATACAAGCCAGCCGAGAAAGGCAAGACGGAAGAAAGGTTAAAATGGCAACGAACAAGGACTGGGAAAAAAGAACAATACAGTAATAAATAAAACCGAGCCAAAAATTGTAAGGATCGGCACATGGAATATGAGAGGCACAAAGGTAATACAATCACGGAATTGAAGAATACCAGAAGTTATAGGGGAGCGGACTTAAACTCAAACCATTTCCTGGTAGGGACTAAAATGAAATGAAAAAAGTGCAAGAAATCAAAAATGAAAAGGAACAATAAAAAAATAATATTCATAAAAAATTAAGAAAGAAGCAAATACGAAGGGAAAATGCAGGAAGCAATAAGAAGAAAAACGCATGGAACAATAGATGAACGATGGGATTAATTACAAAGAAAAATAAAAAGGATGACAGATGAAATACTAAAACACGGGGGTAAGAACAAAGAAAACGAATTGGTTTGACATTGAATGCGATACAGCGATAGAAAAGAGGCGGAAAGCGAAGCTTAAATTTTTGAGGATTAAAATGGAGGAGAACAAAATTGAGGTGCAGAACAAAAGAGGTTAAACAAATATGCAGGAAGAAGAAAAGCCAAAAACCTCAAAAGGAGATGGAAGAAATTGAAAGTAATTACAAACAAAAACAGATAAGGAACTACCAAGGAATATGGAATGGAAGGAGAGGATATCAACCAAGAGCCATCTACTGCACAAAGGCGGTGAAGGGAAACTATTAATAAACAAAAGCGAAAACATGGAAAGATGGGAAAATTACTTTAAGCAAATATCAAATAGATCAGGAAGTGCAGACGAGGAAGAAATAGACCGAGGCATCGAAGAAGATCCAGAAGAAGAAGAAGAAGAAGAAGAATCCCCTTAGAGATTATCGAATAAATACAAGATGAGAAGAAGAAGGGTTAGATAGATAGAAACAGAACCTAGCATCTAGAAGTCCAGGAGAGAAGTAAGTACAGAGTTAGTAAAATATGGAGATAATAGGGCAATGTTGGAAAAGGGAAGAAATACCAAAAAAAGTGGGAACGAGCGCTGCTGTGCCCAATATATAAGAAGGGTGACTTTGTGCAACAATTACCTATTAGAAAATGTATACACAATCCTGGAAACAGGAATACATTATAGGTTAAAGGACGTCGCAGAAAAACTAGTGAGCGAGTATCAACGCGGTTTTAGGAACCATACCTCAACTGTAGACCAGATAATGATAATCAAGCAACTCCAAGGAAGACACTGTGGGCAGGCGAAAACATGGAAAGATGGGAACATTACTTTAAGCAAATATTAAATAGACCAGGAGGTGCAGACGAGGAAGAAATAGACCGAGGCATCGAAGAAGATCCAGAAGAAGAAGAAGTCCCTTAGAGATTATCGGATCATACAAGATGAGAAGAAGGAGAGTTAGATAGATAGTACGAAACAGAACCTAGCAACTAGAAGTCCAGGAAAGAAGTAAGTATAGAGTTAGTGAAATATAGAGATAATAGGGCAATGTTGGAAAAAGGAAGAAATACCAAAAAAGTCAGAACGAGCGGTGCTGTGCCCAATCTATAAGAAGGGTGACTTTGTGCGACAATTACCTATTAGAAAATGTATACACAATCCTCACAACAGGAATAAATGATAGGTTAAAGGATGCCGCAGAAAACCTAGTGGGCGTGTATCAACACGATTTTAGGAACGATAGCTCAACTGTAGACCAGATAGTGATAATCAAGCAACTGCAAGGAAGACACTGTAGGCAGGCGAAAACATGGAAAGATGGGAAAATTACTTTAAGCAAATATTAAATAGACTAGGAGGTGCAGACGAGGAAGAAATATACCGAGGCATCGAAGAAGATCCAGAAGAAGAAGAAGAGTTAGATTGATAGTTATGTCCCATTATGCCTGCCATTGATCGAAGATCATATCTTTGGACCATCAGTCCACTCTCGCCATCACCCCAATCCCCGCCAGTACCACTCCTGCAATAGTTAGGATGTCCTCAAGGGCAACTGTCCGATAGGCCGAGGCTATCAATATGGCCATCAGCCTTTGTATTCAATTAATTGTGTTACATACAGTCCCCCATTTCAAGATCGGGGCCCATATCTCCGCCCCAAAGATCCATGTTGCTTAAACGAATGCTGCAATAGCTCTCCTCTTTGAGCCACGTGCCACCCCTTTGTTTGGCAGGGTCCTCGCCAGTGCCCCATAGGTTTTAAGGGCCTTGTTGGTCGCATATTTAATGTGCTCGGTAAAAGTACAATTTCTGTCTAAGATAACCCCAAGTATTTTTATGCTCCTTTTTATCTGTACGACGCGACGTGTCCCAGTAGGTCGATCGTTGTACATACACTCGAACTTTCTTTTGCCCGATAAAATCATCGAACGCAGCGCGCATTCCTCTCCCCCCTTACCAAAATGCTGAGGTCATCAGAAGAACCGATTAATCTGACTCCCTCCGGCATTTTTAGCGCGAGTACCTCATTATAGAGAGCGTTCCAGAGTATCGGTCCCAGGACCGATCGCTGTGGCACCCAGGCGCTGCTTCTGAAATTATGATTTCCTCTCTGCGTTGTAGGCCCAAATCCATCTGTCTCCGAGATACATGGATTTGGGCCTACAACGCAGAGGGGATATCATACTGTTTCACAAGCAGCGCAGGGGTGCCACAGGGATCGGGCCCACGACCCACACAGTTCTACTTTTTGGCTTTTTTTCAACACCATCACCTCCATTCTAACCAGGTCTTTTTCCACTGCTTGCAGCCACTTTCTCTTCAATCTTCCCTTCTTCAACTTTCCTTATTTATTATGGGTTCTCCAAATGAGGAGTCGTATATTATTATATTGTGTTCTTCTTCTTCTTCTTCATCTTCTTCTTCTCCTGTGTCTTCTGTGCCATGATCTCTTTATTTATCCTTCGTCCCATAATTTTTTACCAATGTCCCGAATTCCATTCTTTTCTTATTTTTTTGCATTGCTTCTCCTCATCTAGTTCTCTCACTCCTCCCATGTAAATTCCATTGTAACCATTCGTCCATTATTGTAATTTCCTCTGTGATTATGTTCCCACCTTTGCCTTTTATGTTAGTCATACTCTACCCTTTTTTTTGTCTTTTTCAGGGTACCGCTGGAGTAATTTTTGGTTCTCTGTGTAGTTTCTCGTGCTCTCTTTACTTTTATCTGTTATTAACTTTTTATATTTTCATGATGTGAAATGGCCTCATCGTTTACATGGTTACCCAAGATCCCTTGGTGTTTTATCACATTATTCTACTTAATCCCATATACTCACTCTACTAAGTAAATAAATTGAAATCACACCAAATATTAACAGTATTTGTTTATTAATTATGGCACCTTCAGCTAATTCTCAATATCGGGAGCACGTTTTCTCTGTAGACAATTCCACACAAATCTTTAGACAAATGAATGTGTCAATTGCAGTTCGAATATGAGGAAAATGGCAAATGTTTCACATCAGACACTAATTGATCTTTAATTATCTTGAAATGGGGAGTTATTGTTGTGAGTTTTATAATCTATATCCCTTGCAACTCGAAATAAGTTGAATAGTCGACATTCCAAGATGAAATTGATACGATATTGGAGATTAATTTTATTAATTATAAGAATTCATGGTTTCCGACAAATTTGTTTAGATCTTTGTAGTTGGAAAATCTGTATGAATTAATTAGCAATACACTATTTTAATTGCAATAGTCTCAAATTGTAGCATCACTTTACTGTCATTTTTAATCCGTTATTTAATTAATTAATTTTGGACGAACCCTAATGTAATTTGCTCCATGTTGGGGACTAATTACAAATGATTTCAGGTAGCAATCCTTAATTGTACGTAAATGCATGAGATTTCCATTGTACATGAAGATCTTAACAATGAAAATTATAAAAATGACTAATTCATTTCTAATTAGTCCCAAATCCGGCTTAATTTCTTCAATTATGAATTCTGTACAAATTAATTAGCGACAGATATTCAACCAGCCCTGCTTTTTTTGGTAAATGCAGTTGACCAGTGTTCCAATTTTCAATTCCGTACGTTCGATATGAATATGTACCTCAGGTTGAAAATTGCACCTAAAGCACTAATTAGTTACTAATTGGATCGATATTAAAGACTTCAGTTACGTAATTTCACATGTATTTTTACATCTTAAAATACACCTTCGCACTTCTTCATTTCTTTATGTAATACGGCTAACCCTGTATTTTGTTTCGAAACCTCCTCCATCATCATGATGTATGTTGAGGATCGCTGTATCATACCTTTAACAACAGTCATACGATTATTCTTCATCTAGTAAACAACCAATCTCTGTGCAAGCTATATCTCATAGCCCACTACAATTGCCAAAAGGTCCATTTAGTGACGGGTGGCAGATAGTTATTTGGAATAGTTCATTTAGTGTTAATTTGAGGAGACTGTAAGCATTTTTTTGTCACCATTCCGATTAGGTTTTACCTTTGATGCAGCTGCCCCATGAAGAAATAGTGATTGTCATAAATTTATTACGAGTAAGCGGGTAAACCCAAAATAGTTGAATTTCCGAAAGAAAACTTGAAGGGTCAATTTTGAAAAATGAGAAAGTCAGGATGTGGTCAAAAACCAATACCAAGAAGTTATTGGTCTCTAACGACGCTTTGATGCAACTCGAGGCTGCCCAAGTGGCATCAAAGTGTCAACCAGGAATCCCAAACCGTTTTGTCCCCTAAAACGTTCATGCTTGGAATCGTGTAATTAAAAACCTAAGGAAACCCTTGGATCGATAAAGTTCACTTATAATTTCTACGGAAGATCTCATGGCCATCCCAAAGATCACGGTGGTAAAAGATGTGCCACACTCGTATAACATTCTGCGACACCATGCTGATGTGGGAAAAAACACAGGTCATAATGGATGGGACAGTCGGGAGAGCCTTGAGAGAAATGGTTAAATGGGCAACAAGGAGATGCGCCATCTATGGAACATGACAGAAATCATCTGAAAAACGAAACTTAATTGACAGACACAGAGCGAAAGCGTGGAGTTTGTAGTTGGCAACTTGAAACAGCAGCCAAAATAGTTAAGGAAATAGAGCTTTGTGTGGACCCACACAGTGACATATTATGACCAAAAACAGTTAAAGGAGATAGAAGAAGACACGTTTGGCAAAAGACAATTGAAGAGGAAGACAGAGTTGAACGAAAAAAGAAAAATTTGTGAATATCAAGGTTGTGGCGAACAGCAAAAAAAGAGGCCAACAGAGGGCGGGGTCTATAAGAAGAATGGACAATAGCAACAACCGTGGTGAAAATCGCCAAAATTAATTTGCGAATGTTACATGAAACTGGCATGAAGAGAAAGTGGAAGAACATGGGGCTCAACTGTGGAAAGTGTACGATAGTTTCTTTGATGCTACATAAAGAAAATGTCTAAAGAAAACACTCAGTATTATGAAGGATCCCGAATTGAATCGTATACAGAGTGAGTGAGTGTGTGTGACAGGAAGGACGGCTGGCCTGGAACGTTGTATGCCTGGCAAAAACTAAAGTTACCGTAAGATATAAGGAAGGTTCAACTGAAAATTCGTGAATAATTAAGCCTTTTATGTTCAAAATAATACCAAATTAATTTCCTACTTCCTTTCTCAGTATCATTTGGTCGTATTTCGTCTACGTATCGTTTTAATTAGTTGTGCTATTTATTTACAATTAGTCCTCATTTTGATTTACACACAATTAGCTTTTGCTAATAAGCGCAATCTACCCTATTGTTTAATTTTCTTTATTTCGCAATAATTATTTTGTGGAAACTAGAAGAAAAAAATAATAGATGTGCAATTAGCACCGAAGTAGCATTATTATAGCAACAAATTAGCATTAGAAAAACCGTTGTAGTACAATACACTATCAGTCGCAACTTCCCAAAAACGTCTAACAACGAATTAGATCAACTTAGGTGATGAACCTAACCTCCTTGAGGCGTTGCCGACGCCCGTCGAGGAGGCCTTTTGGTTTAGAACCGCCACTGATGGTTACTTTTTTAATTTTTTACCAGTATTTTGGTGGGTGGGGGTGGATGAACAAATTTGTAGGAAATTATTTTTCCGAATTTATTGCTATCGTTACAAAAGAATTGAATAATGTAAATTGAATATTTAACTATGTTAACATAATGTCATTCTTATTTACTACCATGCACTTTTACATTGGAATCAATGTACTCCCTGAGGTGCTCGTTATTAACATGTGAATATACTCCAGGATATCTTGGATCTGCGCATCCGTACCCCCATGAAACTACCCCAATTTGTCCATCGCTAGATACGAGTGGGCCACCAGAATCTCCCTACAAGTAATAATCTTTAGCGTATGTTTTGACAAACACAATCAATTACCTGACATGAGTCTTGACCGGCATCCTTGAAGCAGATCATTCTTTCGGTAATTTCTCCACCATATGCGCTTACACATGCGTCTCTATCTTCCTCGTTGACTTCAACAACTTGTAACTGTTTCGACGATGGGCCACCTGAGGAAATGGCTCCCCATCCGGTTACAAAAGCGCTACGACCTCCTTCTGGTGTTTTTGCGGGAACCAACTGAATGATCTTAGCCTGGTGTGACAACACAACGCTCCCATCTAATTTTAACAGTGAAATGTCATAATCGGTGGTCGCTGGGTTGTAGCTTGGATGTTGAAGTACCTCAGATACGTCCATAACTGTACCACCTTCATCCATTAAACTGCTACCGTAACGAATGCTCATGATACGGGCTGAACTTCTATAACAAAATGAGGTTATTATTGTAAAAATAAAAAGTTGCGTAAAACGTACGAGTGCGTGCAGTGAGCAGCTGTCAAAATCATGTTGTTAGCGATAATCGATCCACCGCAAGCGTGTCCACCGAATAGTAGAAAAGAAACTTGATGTGGAAATTCTTCAATGTTTGCATTAACGCCACCGACAATTCTTCCATCTAGTTGGGGAGCTCGTGAAAGGAACCTTGCGTCTAAATTTGAACATTATTGTCATTATAGTGCATATTATATAAGGGGTGGTAATTTTCGCCGCCCCAAGAATGTTCACTCTAAGCCCAAGAATTATTATTTTTATCCCAAGAATAATTTTTTCGACCCCAGCTTTTTAATTATTTTGGTCCCAAGATTTCTGATCCCAAGAATTATTATTTTAACCCACAGAATCATTCTTTTGGCCCCAAAATATTATTCATTTTACCCGATGATTTTATTCATTTTATTCAATTGAAAAAACTATACTAAACCTACCTCTAACCTAAGCGCTTCAGTGACGATATACGTTTAGGGTGGCATTTTTTTAACTTTCAAATACTTCTATAAAATAAGTAAATAAATAAAATCTTGGGGTAAAATAAAAAAAATCTTGGGGTGAAGTGAATAAAACCTTGGGGTAACATGAATAAAATCATGGGGTAAAATTAATAAAATCTTGGGGTCCAATTTAATAATTTTGGGAACAAAATAATAATTCTTGGGGTGAGAATGAAAATTCCTAGGATGTACAAAATAATAATATATAATATAATAGATATAATATAATATAATGTATAGGTCAACTTACCGACGGCAATAGCCGCGAGAGCTGCAATAAGCACAATTTTGAACATGTTTGCTGCTAAAAGTGACGAGTATACCTCCGCGCTTCGTTTTTATACCATTGGCAAGCATTGTCGAGTACCTAGATTAGATTTCACGTCTGAATCAGTCTAAACTGGTTTTAATAAACGAATAATGTCCAAAATGAGATGATTCTTGGTCACTAAATTAAAACATTTTTGGTAACATTCTCTTCAAAATTGCGCCAAATTCCATTTTGGAAAAAGGGCGCACTTTCTCTGTCTTAAGCGTAATCACGAGTTACTCCACTTTTCCGATATAAATCTGATTGGAAAAGAATTGCGCAGATTCTGACGTAGTAAGTAAAACGAAAATTTTCAAAAAAGCTTGAACACTTGTCCAAACGGCTAATATTGGACTCGATCAATCTTCTTCGAACCAACTATTAAAAGGATCCCTCGAATTCAGTAATAATATAAATTTTTGAACATTTTTTGCAGAAACTTCTGTTGGAATTTCGTACTTTCATATTAGCCCAGTCAAAATTAATTTCAGAAAAGAAAAAAATACGGATAGGCTATCCTTTGGTGGAGGGGTGTATTTTTTGAATTATAATGAAGGTACAAAAAGCCCACTACAACTCGTGTTCACTACCACGAAAATTACAGTGCAAAAAAGGTGCCAAAAATATGTTTTTTTTCAATAACTCAAAAAATATCACTTTTAGGGGAAAAAGTGAAGATGAAAAAGTTGTAGAAAATGTAATGTTACGCAAAAAAGGTCCTTACAAAAATTTTGTACGTGCACTTTTACTCGAGTTGGATTTTTTTTAAGCAAGGGCCATTTTTTGAGAAATGAGAAAGTCACGAACTCGTTATGAGCGCCGCCAGA
Organism: Pyrocoelia pectoralis; assembly: GCA_036250285.1. Lineage (NCBI taxonomy): Eukaryota > Metazoa > Arthropoda > Insecta > Coleoptera > Lampyridae > Pyrocoelia > Pyrocoelia pectoralis. The sequence goes on from CM070083.1 coordinate 27,848,265, forward strand.
AAATGTTTCCAGGGGGGGGGGGGGGGGGGGCAAGCACTATTGGGAGTTCGCGGCTCTAGCGTTTTTTTCAAAATTTCGTACAAAATTTATTTTTAATAACTTTTGCTTTTTTTCTTTTTCGTCGTCATGCATTTTTCGTCGATAACTCCAAAACGGCGCGTCGGATCGAAAAATGGTTCAAAAGAACAATTTAATTACGAACAGTTTCTTTTTTTTTTACTTTTTTTAGCACGATCAATATTGACAAGAGATATGAATTTTTTTAACATTAATTTATTATCGTTTGTCGAATGTAGTTTCTTTATGATAAAATCACTAATAATTCAAAATCTATAGCTCTAACTGAAATTTTACATCTTTTAAAAGTCAAAGATAATTAAATTTCCAAAATTTTGATATACAGGGTGTCTCAATATTCCGTGGACATAGAGCTACAGTAGGTTTATGGGAACAAAAAAAGTCGAATGGGCTAAACTTACCTATATACTAAAGTACTTCGGTAAGCCGTGAGAGGGCGTCAAAGTTGGAAGAATATTTTTGTTTTATTTCAATAAATCGGAAATTCTTCGATCGATTTTTTTAAAATTTGGTGTGGGCACATATCAATGAAGGAACTACGTTTTTAAGTGGATATCAATTTAACTGAATTTCGGGAAGGGTGAAAACTACCCCTACCGTTCGATACATTTAATGGTAACTTTTTTGTGGGTCGTAGGAGTGCTTTAATTTTTGTAAAAAGGAAGATACATTAATTTTCTGTATTTTTCGTCTCTTACAAAAATGATGTATCTCTTTTAGTTTTTGAGCGAATCACACAATAGTCACAATAAATGTTCAATACGACCACCACCTCTTCGACCCTGCATAAATTAATTCTACGCAGGAAACTGAAATTGACTCTTCTCAAGATGCTGCGAACTCTTTGCAAGACCACCGCCTGTTGAGAAGAGTCAATTTCAGTTTCCTGCGTACAATTAATTTATGCAGGGTCGAAGAGGTGGTGGTCGTATTGAACATTTATTGTGACTATTGTGTGATTCGCTCAAAAACTAAAAGAGATACATCATTTTTGTAAGAGACGAAAAATACAGAACATTAATGTATCTTCCTTTTTACAAAAAATTAAAGCACTCGTACGACCCACAAAAAAGTTACCATTAAATGTATTGAACGGTAGGGGTAGTTTTCACCCTTCCCGGAATTCAGTTAAATTGATATCCACTTAAAAACATAGTTCCTTCATTGATATGTGCCCAAACCAAATTTTAAAAAAATCGATCGAAGAATTTCCGATTTATTAAAATAAAACAAAAATATTCTTCCAACTTTGACGCCCTCTCACGGCTTAACGATGTACTTTAGTATATAGGTAAGTTTAGCCCATTCGACTTTTTTTGTTCCCACAAACCTACTGTAGCTCTATGTCCACGGAATATTGGGACACCCTGTATATACAAACTTAGTTTGGAAATATGTGAAGTGTGATACTGCTATTACAGAAGTATTACGTTCAAACTCGATTTTTAATAAATAGTGTTGTTGAAAATGCTCACCATTTTCAATTTTCAGCAACATGGAATTTTGAGTCTTTTTCAATGTTGTTTCACTTGTTGAGCATTTTTTCAATTATTTCGAGTGATTCTGTGCACATTTAGGTATCGTTATGTACGGAACCATATTTTATGGAGGAATAGTACAAAACATGTTTAAAAAATTCATATCTGTCAATATTGATCGTACGAAAAAAATAAAAAAAAAAGAAAATTGTTCGCAATTAAATTGTGTTTTGTATCATTTTTCGATCCCACGCGCGGTTTTCGAGTTATCGACGAAAAATGCATGAGGCGCTCGTGACTTTCTCATTACTCAAAAAATGGCCCTTGCTTAAAAAAATCTGGCTCGAGTAGAAGTGCTCGTTCAAAATTATTGTAAGAACCTTTTTTTGCGTAAAATTACAACTTTCCCATCTTCACTTCTTCCCCTAAAAGTGATATTTTTTGAGTTATTGACGAAAAACCTATTTTTTGAACTATAATTTTCGTAACGAACACGAAACGGGGGTGGGCTTTTTGTACCTTCATTATTTTGTTACGTAATTAAGACCCAATTTTGTCAAATAAGGGGACTAATTCACCGCCTAATTGAAGTCTGCGATAGGGTACTCAAATTACTTCGACCTACCATCCTACTCAACCAATAGAACAGCAAATAAACGTCTTTAGTATTAACATATCAAAACTACGTAATTAACACTTTTTACAAGGTTACTAAATTTACAAAAGGATACTGATTGAAAAATAAGATAACGAGATATCTTTTATCTTACATTTTATAGACAGTTCGATTGTTTGAAATGTGGAAATATATAGATAAGAATATAATTGAATCGCAAAATCAAAATTACTTCTGCTGTAATGTTGGAGCGTTATAATTATACCGGGTGGTATTCGCATGTGGCGCAAGGAGAAGAACAAAACCCAAAAACCGCAATTAATTACGTGAAGTTTGAGAACACCAACAATATTTTGGGAACATCGCACATGTATCACGTAAAAAATTTGAAGATGAGATAAGATTTTATTTGTTCTTTTACTTACTTTTATCAATCAGACGTCACTAATCAATATGTAACGTAAATTAAGCCGGAAAAAACAAGTAGATATAAAATTTCATAATTGATTGTCGTATTGATAATAATGTTCATTAATATGCTTATCAGACCTTATAACTTATAAGAAAAAGGACTTGGACTGCCCATGGTAAAATGTTCTAAGGGAATGTAATCCGTGAAAGAAATGCATGGGAGGAGCAAAATAAAACTTCACCAAAAATACCAAAAGGGAAAAAGTAAATTATGAACTGGTTTGCTTGTACATACATATTACGCATTACTATTAACCATTTTATTTATTATATTTATTATAAACGGGGGTACACGCGATTCTCGCGTTTTGCGTGCTTTGGGAGGAGGGGGTATCTGTGATTGTAGGTTGTAAATATCACACCTTGTTGAGCTGGCTTAGTTGCTTGAAAAAAGAAAAAAAATTTACATTTTTGTACCTTTTCAGATTTTTGACCCTGTAGGTAGGTATCTGTAATTTAGCAAGTTACTAAAGTAACTAAAATAAAGGATTACATTTACCTACATTTGACGTAAAAATCACAAAAATGGGTTGATATTTGGTAAAGATATACGAATTCGTTCCTACCTATTATAGTAAATTTTTACCAATTATTAAAAAAAATGTAAAATGCAAACTTTTTGGAATAGATTTGAGACCAAAAATACATAATGGCCCTTTCACAATGTTAATTACGTCTTTGCACATAGTCTTTGCCCAAAAATTAACGAAAATATAACAAATTCCGTGTGAACTTCATAAGGATAGTTTAGAATGAATTTTGAATGTAAAAGAACCCAATTTGGACACTGGCAACTTTTTGGGAATACCAATTGGTTTAGGGAGAACGTTTTAACATTCATCTTTAACTATACCTAGTAATAAAACTAAAAATACCATAAAACATAAAATGTACAAATAGAAGCTGGTCTAACGTTGCATAACATCTGTTTTATAGAAAGACCTTCTCTACCTTAAACAGTTTCAAATTTTTGTTTATTTCACTAACTAAAGGCATCATTTACACGTATATGTACAGCAGTAAATATGGATTTTACTTCCTCTTAATTACAATATAAGTTGTATATTTAGAAGTATAGTCAAAGTATAGGTATTCTCTTTGGTATAGTGTAACGTAACAATACACTTGCTACCTACTTTCATCAATAGATATTAAGTTAAATATGTAGACAAAAACATTTTTCTCGGTGAAAACATTCGACTATATATGTTACCTACGACATCCTCCATCGTTCAAAATCTCTAAATTCGAAATAAGCACACAAACATGTACATTTCGAAAGTTACCGAAAGAAGGTATCGGGACACATAAATTAGTCTACGATGAATGCTGTTACTACTTTTTACATCATTTTAACCATGAAAATGTTAACGCGAGGCATAATAGAATCATTTTTCATCATTTAAATAACTTTTCAACTTGAAATAATTAAATTTCCATGTTATCGAGAAAAAGTTTCCGATACTTGTCATTTTGAAAATTTTCGCGAAAATACTTTCTGCCATTGTTTTAATGTTCGAAATGGGTTACGGACCTCGGACAGACAAATTTTGCATGTTTACACAAAATTTTCACCCAAAAATAAGCGAATTCTATTTTACACGTAATCTCCATAAGGAAACTTTGAACGTATTTTCTAAGTAAAGAAAATATATTTAGACAATACCGCTTGAATAAGATGACGGACTTTTATACTAAAATGTTTAAAACTTACTTTGAAAAAAATTAGTGCAGATATTTAAGTAGTTTGCGGGGTATCTATAATTGTAGCATTAATTTGTAGGTTATAAATTTATAATAGCTTTGGTTTTAAAATATCACATCCGCATTCGTCAGGATTCGGCGACTGTCGGAAAAGTGCACAGCAACACAAACATATACACACGTCTCGGTTATTATATAGTGATTACAATTAGCTTTTGCTAATAAGCGCAATCTGCCCTAGTGTTTAATTTTCTTAATTTCACAATAATTATTTGTGGAAACTTAAAAAAAAAACTAATAATAGATGTGCAATTAGCATCGAATTAGCATTATTATAGCAATCAAATTAGCATTACTACCACTACTTGCCTGTTGGATATAGTGGATGACCTACTGCGAGCTATGGATGTTGGCCATATTAGTAGTAAGCATTTATTTGTTTTTACAAAGATTAAACAAAGAATTCGATTCTAAATATTATTTTGGTGTTTTTTTTCCCACGATGGGGACCTTCTGGAGGAGTTGTCAAGTGGTAAGTTAAAGAATCTTCAAGAACTTCATTCAACTTGCCGACGTTTCGACTGAGACGTCGGCAAGTTGAATGATGTTCTTGAAGATTCTTTAACATACCACTTGACAACTCCTCCAGAAGGTCCCCATCGTGGGAAAAAAACACCAAGTCGATTACGAGGAGCTTCACCTACATCTAAATATTATACATATTTGCTAACTTCTTCCTTCTCTCCAACACTTCCTTCATCCACTCCACCCGTTCTCCATCCTACCTCCTTCTTCCACTCTCAACTCCCCATATTCCCTCATCATATGTTCCAAGCTCTACCACCTTTCCCCACACAGTCTACACCTTTTCCTTTCGTCTTCCATCCAACACCTATTTACTCTCTCTTCATTTCCGTACCTAAACCTCGCTACTATTTTTTTTTTGCTTTCATGCCCATCCCTCACTTCAAATATCTTGGGATCCCGTCTACCATTATTCCTTCATATTTTTCGTTGTATTTTCCTTCCCTTATGTTTGCTCTCCTTTCTTGTCCCTGTAGGTCTTTATCCCTCATTACCAACTTCACCTCAACGCGCCTTCCTTCTCCCTCGCCATACCCCCTCGCAGTATTTTTTCCTTTCTTTTTGAACCCACTTCGTCCTATTCTCCTCCACTTCCCTCCAACATTCTTGCAATATCTTGTTATCTCCTCTTAATTCCCTTTCTTGACCTACTGCGAGCTATGGACAAAGGAATGTTGGCCATATTAGTAGTAAGCATTTATTTGTTTTTACAAAGATTAAACAAAGAATTCGATTCTAAATATTATTTTGGTGTTTTTTTCCCACAATGGGGACCTTCTGGAGGAGTTGTCAAGTGGTAAGTTAAAGAATATTCAAGCACTTCATTCAACTTACCGACGTTTCGACTGGGACGTCGGCAAGTTGAATGATGTGCTTGAAGATTCTTTAACTTACCACTTGAAAACTCCTCCAGAAGGTCCCCATCGTGGGAAAAAAACACCAAGTCGATTACGAGGAGCTTCACCTACATCTAAATATTATACATATTTGCTAACTTCTTCCTTCTCTCCAACACTTCCTTCATCCACTCCACCCGTTCTCCATCCTACCTCCTTCCTCCACTCTCAACTCCCCACATTCCCTCATCATATGTTCCAAGCTCTACCACCCTTCCCCACACAGTCTACACCTTCTCCTTTCGTCTTCCATCCAACATCTATTTACTATCTCTTCATTTCCGTACCTAAACCTCGCCACTATTTTTTTTTGCTTTCATGCCCATCCCTCACTTCAAATATCTTGGGATCCCGTCTACCATTATTCCTTCATATTTTTCGTTGTATTTTCCTTCCCTTATTTTTGCTCTCCTTTCTTGTCCCTGTAGGTCTTTATCCCTCATTACCAACTTCACCTCAACGCGCCTTCCTTCTCCCTCGCCATATCCCCTCGCAGCATTTTTTCCTTTCTTTTTGAACCCACTTCGTCCTATTCTCCTCCACTTCCCTCCAACATTCTTGCAATATCTTGTTATCTCCTCTTAATTCCCTTTCTTATTCATATCTTACTGCCCGCCTTCCTGTCTGAACCTTTATTTTCTCCAATTTCAACTCTTCCTCGGCTATATATCCCGGTGTCTCTCTGTCTAAACCCATTATCGATTTCCAGTATTTCTCTTGTATTCTCTCTAACTCTTCCTGTTCCTTCCAACCCCATATCTCTGCTCCAGATACCATGACACTTTTAATTAATTTTTGAATAGCCATTTTCTTTTCTGTATGTCCTTTCCGAATACTCTTTCTCCTATTCCCCATACCTGCCCTAACACTTTGTTCCCTTTCATCGCCAGTTCTGTATTGTTATACTTCAGCATATACCCCAGGGATCTCCAATCATCCGCCCTCTCTATCTCCTCTTCCCCCCGCCACTACTTTTCACTTGATCTTCTTCGCCTCCTTCTTTGAAATACAATTATTTTCCTTTTTCACATTCGCTCTTAAGTCTTTTTTTCCAAACTCCTATTGCTCCCCTCATCTCACCCTCATCTTTTGCCACTACCGCCACATCATCCACATACGCCAGTATCCACACTTTACATCTTCCTATAACCACATCTCCTCTCTACTGACCTCTCATAACTTCTGCCAGGTCCCCTATGTAAATGGAAACCAGGCTAGGACTGAACCGGCATCCTTGGTTTGCCCCTTTTGGTGTCCAAGACTGTTTTCCTATCTTCACCTCCACTTTGCTACACCTCGTCTCGTCATACACTTCTTCCAATTCCTCCATCAAATCTTCCTTCACATTTCGCCTCCTCATTTCTTCCCACTTCTTCTTCCTATTTACATTGTTAATCGCCGCCTTTATATCCAGAAACAACGTATATACCTTTCCTCCTTTCTTTTGCAACTCCTTATTCACCAAGTGTCTCGCATTTAGTATATGTTATCAATCGCCCCCCTTCCTCTTCTAAATCCTGCCTGCCAATCCCCCAACAATTTCATTTCCTCTAGTCTCCTGTGTAATAAATTTTATATCCCGCGTTCGTCAAACTCACCCCTCTATAACTTGTTACTTTTTTTCTATCGCCTCCCTTATAAATCGGACATACTATCCCTTCCCTCCATTTTTCTGGAAACCCTTCTCTTCTCCAAATTCTATTCAGTATCCTTCTTATTACTTCTCTCACCTTCTCTCCTGTGTGTTTCCATTGTTCTCCTTGGATTACATCCGTCCACACCGGTTTTTCTGCCTTCACTTTTCTCATCGCTTCCTCCCCCTCCTCCCTATCTATCTCCTGCTCTTCTCATTCCTATTTATCTTTCCACGATCCGGTTTTTTACTCATTCCTTCGAGGTGTTCCACACAATGCTTTTTCCATTCTTCTTCTTCTTCTTCTTCTTTTCTCCCTTTCTCTTATTGCCCACTCTTTTCATTAGTTTCCATATTTCTCCCTCGTTTTTTAGTTTCTTTATTTCATCCTCTACTTCATTGCTTCCACTCCACTTTTCTTCTCTCACAAACTTCCTTAAACTTTCCTTTGTTAAATCGTGGTTTATACGATTACGTTTCTGTTATGGATTTTTAGTTGGTGTTTTAGCTGTAGCATTTTGTACATTTTATCCCCACCTCTTTTTCCTCTTCTTTTTCTGAGTTTTTTTGCACACTCCTTACAAAGTATTAACTGCCCGACTCCTAATTATTCCAGTTTTGTATTAATTTTAACATGCACTCCAGTTTCTGTTTTTCCTCCAGGTTCTCTTCCACCGTTTGCGCATCCCTCCCCTTCTCTTTGTACCCTCTGGCACTGTCCAGGATATTTTTCTCACACCCCAATCCTTTCGTATTCTCTCCAAACGTCGCAGCCATTACAGTCTTATAGTCTTTATTAAATTGGTTATGGAGTGTTCATCGTATATTTCCTGATTTGTTCTTCTACCTCAGTTCTATCTTGTTCGCCTACCACCAAGTATTCTTCTCGGCAATTTTTTTTCATTTGCTGTTTCTATTCGTGATCCATGTCTCGTATCCATACGCCACTGTTGGTATTTCTTTGAATTTTAAATGCTTGCACAGTTGTTACCCTTTTTTTCACCAAAATAATAAGAGAAAATCTGCGACAAAAGAAATGAAGAATGTGGGTCTTTTAAAGTCAAATGTCAAATCCCCCCCACACACA